>JAPFRF010000001.1:135872251-136472251 GCA_029282475.1 Phrynocephalus forsythii | reverse complement strand
CTTAGAAATGAAAATGTCTCAAAATCCACACTGCAGAATCCTCTTGTTAGCTTGGTACGAATGCTTTATGCTAGAGTAATCAGATGTAGCCAAAGTATACGAACAGTTAGAAAACAACCCGACCCCGCAAGCTAAACTATAATGAGAGCCTTAGGAAAAAAACTAATAATCATATACACAGTACCTTTCCTGTCCACAAAGGTAGTCCACACCTTCCTGTGCCCACACAGGCAAGAATAATGGTCTATCCATCCTTTTGGGTTTTGCAGGGTGCCTGTGGCCCTTTTTCCCATCAAGATTTTTTCCCATCTCCTTGCTGTCATTTCCCCTGCTCTGACACTCTCGTTATGACTGCCCTGCCGCGGCTGTTATTTGGTTAGGCTTCCTGCCTGTTGGCTTTTAGACATATTTTCAGACTCAAATTGTTGTAGCTACAGTATGAATTATTTCCTTCTTCTTTTTTTACATGCATTGCCAGGAGCTATTGGCACTGTATAAATATAGTCAATAAATAAATGAACAGATTGGCAGCAACAACTGCTAATGCTGTGTGAAGCAAACATCTAATTGAATAACGCAACTATTATTTTGATTATGGCAGCTGGGGAAAGGTATCATTCAGAACCTGGGAACTGTTGGGGTGCACAGCCGTAGCCTAACATTTCAAACCTTATTTTGTTTGAGGAGGCTCAGGAATTTCTCCACCTACAAAAAAATCTGCTTAACCCATAACTTCCCTTTCAAACAACTACGGTATCTGGGTTCCAGCTCCCTATAACCAGAATCCACCATCTGTTACCAGAATCCACCATGGTGTCCTACAGATGGTGAACTTCCAAGTTCACCATCTGTAGGACACCATGGTCTAGGCCAATGGTGATGAACCTTTGGCACTGTAGATGTTTTGGACCACAATTCCCACAGACCTTTGTCATTGGCAATCTAAGCTCGGAATTCTGGAAGTTGTGGTCCAAAACATCTGAGGTGTCGAAGGTTTGCCACCACTGGTCTAGACAGATACTGATCAACCAGTGATACTGGTGGATCAATACAACACACTGTGATCACACAGCTACTGTATAAAAGTCTCTACCTTTTAGAAAAGGTTATGTTCTAAAATCAAGTGTGCCATCTAGTGGCAGTCAGCATCTAAAGAGACCATGTAGGAATCGGGTTCCTATAGAAACACCAGTTTTGAGAATTATCCTGAGACATCCTCTGAGTGGAGCATGGAATAATAAAGGCTGGTAAAATCTTCAGGCAGCTTTGCTTTACAAAACTGAGGCATCTTAAGCAAGGGAAGCCGTGCATTAGAGGGACATCCTTTCTCCTCCTAGTGGAAGCGGCTCAGGATTTTAACTCAAGCTCATTTGCCAAGGAAAAGGTGTCATTCCTTTTACCCCACAGCTCGTCAGTCATTAGTAATGGCAAGAGGGCTTGTTCTTTTACAGGCAGCTTTCTTGAGGAAGAGAAAAGCTGTGGCAACTGAACTGATTATGGACTAGCATATTGGGATCTGCTTGGATCACACAGCTGTCCAGAACAGGGCAGAGGTGGGCAATTTCCCCTCTACTCCCTCATCCTCTGCTCCTGGCCCCTTGCCAACCCAGCCAGATAGCTTACTAAATATCTCCTCATGTGCGGGTTCTTGTACTGGGCAGTATCAGTGCCTTCTATCTAAAGTTTGCCCTGGGTCTCTATTGATATGATAGCCTGAGGTTGTTGGATCACTAGGAAGCAATTAGTCACCTGATAGGTAACCAGAAAGCACATTGTCCTTTGTCCGAAACTAAATTCATTAAGATTTGGTGGTGGGAGAGCAGGTTAGAAATTTCAGCCTTAAGCAGCAAGAACTGGCAAGGAGGAGAGAATTCGTTTCTGCCCCTGCTACAAACCCAACAAAAGTTGTGATCTCTATTTCAGGGGAAGCTCCTGCTCCAGCAATGGAGATTTCACTTAATAAGGAAATGCCAGTTCTAGAGAAGAGGTTTTTGTTGGGTCCTTAATAGGGGCTACCATATTTAAACTTCCTTTCTCCATCTGACCATGGTCCAGGCTTTCCTGAGGATTCTGTTTACAAAGCAAAACAATCTGTTAATTGAGTCATGCAACTAATGGCATCATACCTGTTTGGGCCCTACATGGCCTTTTTTCATCTCTTTGTATGGAGTGTTATAATTTCAATGCACAAAAATATTTCTGGCATTCCAACCAAAGGTAATTTGAAAGTGTAAACAAGGAGAGAGTTCTAGTCCATTACCTCTTGCCTGACCCCATCTCCTTGGGAAAAGAGGTTGTTTGGACAAAAAACCTCTGCCTGATTTATTTATTTATTTATTTATTTATTATGGGACTTATATACCGCCCGTCTTCCTGGGGGGGAACTCCGGGCGGTTTACAACAAATTAAGGAAAACAAATTGCATGAGCTAATAAACTAAGCAGATGAGACAACAATTGCAGGAAATGGCGATGGCGGGGGGAATATCATCCAAACGCCTCCCAGAAGAGAAGGGTTTTCAAACCCTTCCGGAAGGCAGGCAGGGACTCTGCTAGGCGCACTTCTGCTGGGAGATGGTTCCACAGTGTTGGGCCGGCCACAGAGAAGGCTCGGGAACGAGTGGAACATCCCTGGGCATGTGCGCCCGCGACAACCTAGTCGGACGGGCCGAAGTTGACCGCTGGTCGATCCGCTCTGTCAGGTAGCCAGGTCCTAGGCCATGGAGGGTTTTGTAAACCAAAACCAGGACCTTGAATCTGATTCGGGCTGCAACGGGTAGCCAATGCAAGCGGGCCAGGACTGGGGTGATGTGCTCAAATCAGCGCACACCCGCCACCAGTCTGGCTGCCGCATTTTGGACCCGCTGCAGACGCCGAATGAGAGTCAAGCGCAACCCCATGTAGAGCGTGTTGCAATAGTCCAGTCTCAAGATCACCAGCACCTGGACCAATGTTCTAAGGGAGTCCCCATCCAGGTACGGGCAAATCTGGGCGATTAGGCGAAGATGGAAAAAGGCAGCCCTGGACACAGCGGACACCTGGGCCTCCATGGTGAGCGCCAGGTCCAGGACTACACCCAGATTCTGGACAGAGTCCGATGGCCTGAGGGAAACACCCTCCAAGGTGGGAAACGGGCCACCGTAGCTGGAAGGGGTAGCCCCAAAGAACATAACCTCGGTCTTATCGGGGTTGAGTTTGAGCCTGTTAGCCCTGGTCCATTCCATGACTGCGCCCAGGCACCGATCGAGGGTCCGGACAGCCTCATCTGCAGCGGTGGAAAAGAAGACATAGAGCTGCGTGTCATCAGCGTACTGATGACAGCAGACTCCATGTCCCCTAATGACCTCAGCCAGCAGCCTGATGTAAATGTTGAACAGCATGGGAGAGAGAGACGACCCTGTGGAACCCCCACAAGGGAGTGTCCAAGGGGCCGACAACTCGCCCCCATGCTGAACCTGCTGGGGACGGTCCCCGAGGAAGGACCGGAACCAACTGTGAACAGTGCCTCCGATCCCAACCTCGGAGAGCCGATCCAGCAGGATACGGTGGTCGACGGTATCAAAGGCCGCTGACAGATCCAAAAGGAACAACAGGGAGGAACACCCCCTGTCGGCCCCCCGGAGGAGGTCATCTTGCAGAGCGACCAAGACTGTCTCGGTCCCCCGACCAGGCCTGAACCCAGACTGGAACGGACCCAGGATATGCTCACCCTCCAGATGTGTTTGAAGCCGGATCGCGGCCACCCTCTCGACCACCTTGCCCATAAAGGGAACATTAGCGATCGGGCGATAGTTGGTTAAATCGCCCGATGCTAGATTGGATTTCTTCAGAATGGGCTTTACCACAGTCTCCTTCAGGCAAGAGGGAAAATCCCTTCCCTGAAGGAGGCTGTGGCGATGGTAGATGCCCATTCGAACATGTTCCCGCCAATGGCTTTCATAGGCCATGATGGGCAAGGGTCGAAGGGGGTGGACGCGGGCCGGCAGTGGGCAATAGCCCTGGAGGCCTCAAGTGAGGTGACAGGCCCAAACTCAACCTTGCGAGGAGATATAGAATCTGTCCATACCATTAGGGATCTTTGAAGATCCTAATCACACAAAAGGCCTCCACACAGAGAAGACAGTTCTCTTCAGACAGTCCTCCTTCAAATCCCTGAAAAGGTTTTGAAGAGGAGTTACAATGAAAGTATGGAATGCCAGGAAAGTGCCAAGACCAGCAGTTGAGGTGAATTGAGGAGAGAGGCGGGAGGGAGAGGAGCTCCTTTCCCTGTTCATTTATGAAACATGAGGAGCCCACGGGCAAAGAAAGGAGAAGGTGTCACATCTAGGTTACCTACAAGCCTACACATTGAAGGAACCTATTTTTTTTATAGAAACCTGGCCCTACCATTGCCACTTTGATTATGTGGAAGAAACAATCTGAAGAAGGAGAGGCTGTTTTATCCATGTAGTTCTTTCTCATATGCTAGAACTCGCCCAATCAGGTTCAACACAAAGCTCTGCAGAGAAACATGACATGTCACACGTGTGGAGAAGTCATACTCAGTGACAAGTTTCTCTGCAGACTTTTTACCGAGGCTTCCCATACTTCCAGATGGGAGAGATAGAAAGTGGCGTGTGAGAATTATGTGCACTCCCGTGTCTCCAGCACACACTTAACCCTCTCTCGAGTTTTCAGTCAGACTAAATGCAGATAGTGTCACTAGTTGGTTGGTTAGATGGCTGTTTGCTTTTGGTTTTGGATGCAATGTGATAAGTGACTCAGTAGTGTGAACAGAAGAGCACCATCTGAATGACACTCCAATTAAGTTTGAATCTGCCTGATCCTACTGCTTGAACTAATTCACATTGACCAACTAAGGTGTACATGACTAGGTTCTTCTTCATCCCACCATCGTGCTTGAAACGAACATATTTGTTTGAATAGTTAATCAGAAACATGACTTACGCATTTGCGCCTCCTTCTAAAATGTGGGCTGAGCTGCAGCGTGAAAATTGCACTTTGCAACCATAATGAATTATTCAAACAACCTATTCACCATAAGCCTGGTGCACTCTGAGAGAGGGATAATAATCCCTTAACTATACACAAAAGCAGTTATATGAATTACACACATTCGAAGAGGCAAATTCTGCTTGAAATAAAATGTGTGTGATCACTGTGAGAAATTCAGTTCATTCAACATTCCCTCATTCTGATTCCTGATCTGAAAAACTGCGGTGGCTGCTTCAAAATCTTTGGGGCGCATTAATGCACATATTGTTTTTACATGAACAATGCATGATACATGCTCCTAGTACCTGCACTCTTCTGGTATTTCAAACCTTATTCCTAGTCCTTTTCAACCAACCATCTTCATGCTCATTAACAAAACACACACAGAGAGAGAAATTTCAGCATCGTTTACTACAAACCCCTCAATGCACTGCTGCTGGGAACAAAGCATACACATCTAAAAACATGAATAGCTGTAGGTAAATTGACAGAGTGGTATTGTTGAATAAACAATGTTACAGTATTTCCAAATGAAAACCAGTGAAACCTAAACATGCAGTTACTCCATGGAAAGCCAATGCCCCGAACATTAAAATTAAGGGTAAAATGGAATCTTTGAGCATATTTTTCTAAAGTAATACTGGGTCAACAGTAATTATATTACTTCATAAGCCTCTCATTCTTGATGATGATGTTGGACCTGATCATTGTCTCAAGCTATTACACTAGAGGTGGGAAAGTTTGTCAGGTACTGGGACCAGTGTTTTACTCCCCAAGATCCAGTGTCCCCAAATTCAATTTTAATCTACTGTGAGGAATATCAGAGATTAGGGAAGCATAATTCTTCTCTAAAATGTTCTAAAATTGCTGTAGCTGGTGAGAGGAGTTTTGCCTCATTCAGAGTTGGATACAGCATGGCTGAATTCCAACTAGAGCTGAACTTCAACAAGGGACTGGAAAATTGGACTTTTTGGACTACAGGTTTGCAGTTTGGACTAACTAGGGAAGGGAGGGGTGTGTGATGTGATGAATGAAGAGGATGTGTAGAGGATTTCTTATTGCCTTCAATATGCAAGCGTGGTAGAGATGGTGCTACGCAGTTAACTTTACACTGGGGCATTGTTGATCAAGCACATGCCTGCTTTGGTGGGGATTTTCAAAAAGCCAATTAAAGTGCACTCCTGTGAAACAGCAGACAGAAGAACTTTCTCCCAATTATAAGGCAAGTATGCACACCCTTTTAACCCAACTAAAACAAAACATGGCTGTTAACTATGCAGTTTTCTGGAGCCTGAGCCTGATCTCTGACAATTTTCACCTTCTGGGATGAAAGCAGAAAATGGAAACATTTCATGCTTCTTGAGCCAAAGAGATCGGAGTGCTATTCATTGCAATAAATAATATGTGCTGTGGTGCAGTGTATCTGATCCTTCTCCTTAACAGCCAACCTCTTACTTGTGCCTCCACTACCATATGACTTTGGAGAACCCAGGTGGATCCACCCAGTCCAGCCACCTCTGTCCCACTGTGGCCAGCCAGCTGCTGCTGGAAGTTCACAAGCAGGAAAAGACAGTCAGGTTGCCCTCCATTGGCTTGTGACATTTGACATTCAAATGTACACTTTCACCAACCTGCAGATCCAGACAATATCAGGACAAATAGCTCTTGGGAGTCCCATCCTCTGTGAACCCTCCCAATCCTCCCTTTAAAGACTGGTCAAAACAGGGGCATCAACATTGTCTGGCAGCAAATTCCACATTAAATGTATGGGAAAATATTCTCTTTTGTCTGTTCCCAGCCTATTGTTGGCAGATTTCATTGCTCTGGGTTTGATATGAAGTTAGGGAGCAAATTTCTTCCTCCCACTCTTTCTATCCCCATCCTTTTCATACCATACCCAATTTTATCCACGTTGTCCCTTCTTGTAACGTCTATAGCTGAGTAGTGGAGCACATATATTGTATGCAGAGGTACAGTCAACACTAACTCCAGATAAGATTGGGAAAGATGGGAGAATTTGTGGACCTTAAATAGTTCGACACTAATTTATAAGAAAGAGAAGAAATATGCTTTCTAAATATGAGAAAGAACTTCTTGACATTAAGAGTTATTTGAGAGTGGAATGGGCTGCCTTAGGGTTTTGTGGACTTGCCTTCATTGATATTTCATCTATCTATCTATCTATCTATCTATCTATCTATCTATCTATCTATCTATCTATCTATCTATCTATCTATCTATCTATCTATCCCACCCAATTAGTGACAGAGTCACTACTCATATTGGCAAACAGGTCAGAATAACACCTTTAAAAGCCTGATAAAATATATAAACTATAAAGTGTTTTTAAAAGCAGTAAATACAGTAAGGCAGTAAGTAGAAGCTGTCAGGAATGCTTTAGCTGTCAGGGTTTCCTACGTCAGTGGAGTTTAGATTGGATAGCCCCTGGTGTCCCTTCCAGCTCGACAGTTCTGTGACTCTATGATTATAATTATAATCATGGTATTAATTCTAATCATATGACTCCACGAATGAAATTATAACTCCAGGAGTGGTGGGAGCTAGAGTTCAGCAATTATTTGAAGGGTCACCTGTTGTCCATCCCTGGGTAGACAATATGGAGACAGATGGACCAATGACCAGACTTGATACGAGGCACCTTCTTGTTTTCCATTTATGTCCTTATTTATTTCTCGCCCTTAAATTCAGAACCAAAAAAGTGTCTGGGCTTTCTTCATTGGGATGTTGCTCTTATCTCTTTGATCGTATCAACTGTCACTTCCTGCACTGTCTGCTCTCTGATGTCATTAAATGGGGGCAACAGAAACATTATATGATTTTCCATGTCTGGAAGTTTATTTTTATCCAGAACAAACATCATGACCTAGTGAAGTAATCCATTACTGAGCAGTGAATATGCTTGTGGTCCCAGATTTCTGTAGCTCACTATACACACACATTCATCTTACCGTAAAAGTAATTTTCCTCCCAATTTTCCTTTTAATTGCGTCCCCTTATAAACTCCTCCCAAATTCTAGGCAAAAATCAACATTTTATTTAAAGGCATTGCAGTAAGAGTTACTAAATATTACTTTTTGGACTTCAGTTCTCATAATCAACATGATAGGTGAGGGACTGAGTTCCTAAATTTTGGTCATAAGGCATACCAATGACGGTAATCACATGATTAGTCAGTATGCAACAATGGAAGCCCCTGGGGAACCTCTCTCTCTCTCTCTCTCTCTCTCTCTCTCTCTCTCTCTCTCTCTCTCTCTCTCTCTCGCAAGGCCCCATGCTTCTGTGAATCCTGCATTCAGTTTTTAGCAAAAGGAGAAATCTGTTAGCCAGTGCCAGGATGAAGATGTTCTATAAAAGCTTCCATTAGACTATCGCAGTTAATCTTTAAGGTGCCACAAACAACTTTTTCATCTTTTTTATAGTTTGTGCTTTTGTTTTGTGCTTCTTGTATTATAATTCTGTGCTCGTTGGTTCTGTTGTAAATTGTTACTTTGGAAACCATCCATGCTGTTCAGGTTAGGGATGCTGGTGTACATTCCGACACATTTATTGATAGCAAAATTGGAGTTCTTTTCATGAGACCCCTGTCCAGTTTCCTTCCCTTGCCTACTTGGTAGAGGTGTGGATTTGACCTGCAGGGTGGGGAGGCAGATGTGTAAATGCTGCATGCCATGAGTTGCTTTGGATGGATACCAGGGTGTCTGTTTTTTTAATGCACCAAAAAGGAAACAATCATATTATGTCCTTTTGCTGTCTGGGCAGGAGACAGCTCCCCACCCCAGCCTCCCTCTTTCCAAACTCTGCTTCTCCAAAAGTCCTGATTTAATAAGCACTGATCAGAAGCTGATCTCCTCTGGGAGGAGATTACATTCATATGGCTTAGAGAAATTAATTGGTTTATCTAATTCATGTTATTCCCCTATCTACGTGTTCCTCCTACAGACTTATTAGTGTTTGTCCTTTTTTTCCCTGCCAGTGATTATTCTTGTTAGGCAGATGCTTCCACTTAGGCTGTTTCCCTCTCAGAGGAAGCTTGTTCTAGTGAGACTGAAAATGAGACTCATTTTCAAACATCTGCATACACATACACACATATTGTAGCATATCTTGTCGGAGACCCATACTGTTCTTGTGTCCCTCTCCCACATTCATTGGGCATTGTAGTCTTCTACCTTTTAAAAGGGTTTAATGATTTTAAAATGTGTATTTCAAAATGAATTAACCCTTTTAAAAGGAGGAGAAAACTAGAGCATTGCAGGAGTGCTGTCTATTAGCTCTAAGTTTTCAGCTTCTTAAGAACATCATCCAAAATACATACATATACAGTGGTACCTTGTATAAAGGAATTAATTCATTCCAAATGAAATTATGTTAAGCAAATTTTCTTTTATACAAATTTCCCATAGGAATGCATTGAAAACAGAGTAATCTCTAATTGTGACCATTTTTACGGATTTGCCCCACAGACGATTCTGTTAAGCAAATTTCCCCTATCTCCGAAATTTTTTATGTTGTACAGATTTTACGTTATACAAACTGCTTGTTATATGAGGATCCACTGTATTTAGAAATGCTCTTGTGCTCTCTAGTGGACATGGGGAAATTTTGCCATGTTTTAAGGGGCCCATTAACCCCAAATTCCAAAACACACCAATCTGTTTTTAATTTTTATAAATTAATTTTGACACTACAGAATACCCCAAAGCCTTTTTAGTTGGAAAAAAAGTTTCAAATAAAACTCATATTTTTAGTCAGCAACCTTTGCAATATACAATCAATGGCAAAAACTTTAAAACATGCAAAAATCAGTGGACACACAAATCCGCCTTTGTAGCGAGGTCAATCCCCCACTGTAAATCCCATAGCTCCATTGGAAATGCAACCTTTGGGCTGCCAGCAAACCTGAAAAGTGTCCCTCAGCCCTACAGAGATGCCCACCACCTCCACTAAGGTTTGGAGAATTTACTGTTTTAGATTGCAGCTTCTATAATCTTCCCAGAATACCACCTCCCTATGAGCATGTTAACTGTTTGGAGGGGGATCCTGAAAGTCAATGAAAAAGGGGAAAACTACATGGGCATCCATCATAGTATGAGGCATGATGCCTACTGAAAGTACCTACTAGGAAACATTTTGTCTACATGCTGAAAATGTTAAATCTAACTTGCTCTAAACACCCAAGTATGAATTCTTAGACCTTTCTGTAGCTCCACTCCTCCCCCCAAGATAATTTGCCTGGTGACTTATCTTGACTTTGCAATTTGTGTGTCAGATGACTGTGGCTTTTAATTACTTCTTTATATCATAGAATCATAGAATCGTAGAGTTGGAAGGGACCTCGAGGGCCATCTAGTCCAATCCCCTGCCATTCAGGAATCCCATCACAATATTTCCGACAGATGGCCATCCAGCCTCTGCTTTAAAACCTCCAATGAAGGAGACTCCACCACCCTTTGTGGCACCATATTCCACTGCCGAACAGCTCTAACTGTCATGAAGTTCTTCCTGATGTTCAAATGGAATCTCTTTTCCTGTAGTTTGAAACCATTGCCCTGAGTCCTAGTCTCTGAAGCCATGGAAAACAAACCTGTTCCCTCTTCAATATGACATCCTTTCAAATATTTAAACATAGCTATCATATTCCCCCTCAGCCTTCTTTTAGAGAGGCTAAACATTCCCAGTTCCTTAAGCTGTTCCTCATACTTTAAAGGTAAAGGTTCACCCCGCACTTATGTGCTAGTTGTGTCCAACTCTAGGAGTGGTGCTCATTTCTGTTTTCATGCCAAAGAGCCAGTGTTGTGCAAGGCCGTGGCCACGTGGCCAGTATGGCTGCACGGAACACTGTTTACCTTCCTGCTTTTTACAGCGGTACCTCTTTATCTATTTGCATTTACATGCTTCAAACTGCTAGGTTGGCAGGAGTCGGGGTTAACAGCAGGAGCTCATTTCCACTGCGTGGCACCCGGGATTCAAATTGCCGAGCTGCCGACTTTGCAGCCGACTGTTTCAGCACTCTAGTTTGCTGAACCACCATGCCCCATATATGTACTTTAATGGCTTTCTAAACAAAATGGCTTTCAAAATATTTTTGGCATTCTGTACATATATTTACTGTAGTCTAGGGCATAAATAAACAAGTTTAAAAGAAAGAATTTATTAGATCTGAGAACACGTGTTCATATCATTCTTGGTTAGAGGAAGTGGACTTCTCCTTGACAGCTCCCATTAAATCCATAGCAGTTAGTCTGCTATGTTTTTGTTTTTTCTTCTTCTTTATTTCCACTTTTCTTTTGGTATTGGCTCATATATTTCTTTTTTGTTTTTGGAGCCAACTGGTAGAAAACTGAAAGGCAAGGCCAGTTGGGTCTGTGTTCTTCAGTTAATAGATATTTTATACCTGGGGATCTGGGGCCTGCAACCTTGCTCAAACCATTAGGTGAGTTTGGGTTCAGTACCAAACCCTGCCATTGTTTACCAGGATTCTGTCCCCTCCCCCCATCTGCTCCTTACTTTGGCCTTCTTTGCAATGTTGATAGTTGTGCTGAGAGAGACTGCAGAAAGTGCCTAGAAAGGAGGAGACAGACACAGAGCCAGACTTAAGAAAGGCGATGAATGACAGGTGAAGGGAAATGGTCTGGCTCAGGATAACATCAAATAAATAGAGAGGGAAAATAATGGAAGTGTCTAGGTTCTGTTCTGTTTCTCCTCACCACGTTTCTTATGTTTACAGCACAATTCTACCCACGTTGGCTCAGAAGGTAACCCCCACCATGTTTAGTGGTTATTTATCTTCTCACTGCTTTGTAAATGTGCTTAACTTTGCTGGCTTGGTGCCTTTATTTGACACTTGCTTCCTCAACACATTTGGGGCCTAATACTGTATTTTATTTTTATTGTTTGGTACAAATCAGTTGAATAGCCTATGGTTTACAGCATATTATTACAGTATATTGCTTTCGCCGCTCCACTGGCTGCTAATCAGTCTCCGGGCACAATTCAAAGTGCTGGTTTTAACCTACAAAGCCCTAAATGGCAGGGGTGTGGCGTGGGGAGGGCAAGGGGGGTGGGGTGCTCCAGGCGCAGCAATTAGGGGCTGCCAAATGCCCCCCGCCTCCCCACCTGCCACCTCTGAGTCTGGCTGCAGGCAGGTAGGTGTGCGAGAGTGGTGGCTAGGGCACCCTCCTCCTCCAACTATTCATTGTGCGCGCGCACACACGTGCGCACACACATGCACACACACACACACAAACACACACACACACACACAAACATACATGTTCACGCCCCCTCGCACCCCACGCCTGTCCCACACCCACCCCACACCCGCCCACAAGATTGCTGGGTGAGGGGTGGAGGGGCACAAAAAAACAACTTTGGCCCCAGGCACCCCAAAACCTTGCTACGCCACTGCTAAATGGTCTGGGTCCAAGTTACCTCAAAGTCTGTATCACCCAGTATGAGCCAGCTCAGGTGCTAAAGTCATCAAGAGAGGCCTTTCTCTCTGTCCCACTGCCTTCACAGGTGAGGAGAACGCATGACAGAGTGTTCTCTGCCTTCCACAGGAGGTCAGGCTTGCTCTACCTTTGCTGTTCCCCAGCAAGACTTTTCTCTTCCATCAGGGTTTCCTTCAGTGACTTTTAGATGGATTGCCACACAAGGCTTTCTAACACAGTTGATGAACTTCTGCCACTCCAGATATTTGGGACTACAATTCCCAGAACACCCCCCCAAAAAAAATAAATCACCCATTTTAAACAAATGGAGGAGTTTTCATCTAAAACAGCTGGAATGGCAAAAGTCCCCCCCTCGTGACGAAGGAGGTTGTTCTTCCGTTCTCCAGCACCATAGATAACTTCCATGTGTGCTGCAAAAATTTCAGCAGTATTAGTGGTGGGGTTGTGGGGACCTTTGTGTATTCTCCCCTACTCCTTGGAAGTTTCCTCAGTACTATTGGTCCATGAAGGGTTAATTTGTCTGGTACTGAAATAAACATAATAGAGTCAGTACGACTTGACAGATTTTGTAATTAGTTGAACACCTGTGTAATCAAATGTGATTGGTGGCGGTATGTATATAAAATCTCATGTTCTGTATGATATCTCGCTCTGTCATGATTATCACAAGGTTAGTCATTCTGTCAGACTGTTCACTAATATGTTATATTGCAAACCGACCACAACACAAAGATTTCCATGTGAGCATCTAGATTATTTGTGTGCTGTGTGTAAATTCTGGACAAAGGAAATAAAAAAGTGGTCTGCTTATATACTGTCCCATTCCATTTCAAGTAGTCTCTGGGTGGTTTACAGTTTTAGTTACAGTATGCAGGCTTACACATTGCCCCCCCCCAGCAAGCTGGGTACTCATTTTACCGACCTCGGAAGGATGAAAGGCTGAGTCAACCATGAGCCTGCTACCGGGGATTGAACCCCAGGTAGTGAGCACAATTTTACCTGCGGTACAGGCATTTAACCATTGCTTGGTGCTGGTGCTGATGCTATACTCTGCTGAAAATCTTAACAACTACCATTTGTATAAGTTGTAGCTTGGGACACCCTATGATATTTTAAGCACCACTATCCAGACTTCTAATCAAAAGTCACCAAAGACTGATTGACTGATTTTGTTTCTTCCAAGTTATACCCCACTCTATGCTGGGTGGTGCAACAAATATGAAACTACTACTACTACTACTACTACTACTACTACTACTACTACTACTACTAATAATAATAATAATAATAATAATAATAATAATAATAATAATAATAATAATAATAATAATAATAATAATAATAAGAAGAAGAAGAAGAAGAAGAAGAAGAAGAAGAAGAAGCTAGTTTAAATGGATGGAATATTACATCTCATATAGTAAAAGCAAAAACTAAGAAAACTAAGAATTTGACCAGCAAGGTGAAATAGATCAATGGTTAACAGGAAGAACATAATTATGAAAGATCTGAGCAAAGGGCCTATACCAAGCAACTACTGTCCAATTACATGCTTGTCAACAATGTTCAAACTCCTTACAGGAAAAATTGCCAGTACCATCCAGAGTCACTTGATACGAAACAATTTATACCCTTTTTAACAAAAGGGCAATTGTAAGAATAACCGTGGCACCAAATATCAGCTACTTAGTGACAAGAGGGTAATTGAAAACTGTAAGAGATGCAGAACCAACTTGCATGTTGCATGGATTGACTATAAGAAAGTATTTGACTCTTTTCCACATGATTGGATACTAAAAAGTTTGGAATTAGCAAGAATAAATGGATTTATCAAGAATTAATCAAGGCAACAATGACAAAGTGGAATACCAAGCTAACCATCGATGGTGAACAAATTGGTCGTGTCAACATTAGGAGAGGAATATTTCAAGGTGATTCATTATCACCCCTGCTGTTTGTAATTGCTCTAATTCCACTCACAAAAAAGATTGAACAAGACAAATATGGGCTATCAAATATCAAAAACATCTAGCCAAATAAACCATTTGCTATATATGCATGATTTGAAGCTGTATGGGAAATTACAACAAGAAATAGAGTCAATACTCAATGCAGTGCAAATTTTCAGCAATGACATTGCAATGGAATTCAAATTAGACAAGTGTGCAACCCTCAGCATCATCAGAGCAAAAATAGTAAACTGAAGGAATTGATATGCCTAATAATTTTATAAAAACATTGAATGAAGAAGAATCATATAAGTATCTTGGAGTACTACAAGCAGATATCACCAGCATAAAGAAGTAAAGGATAAAGTTAGCCAAGAATACATCTGAAGAGTTAGAAAGATACTAAAATGAAAATTAAATGGAAAGAATATCATCCAAGCTATAAACACATAGGCTATTCCAGTCTTGTGATACACAGCAAGTGTTATAAACTGAACCCAGGCATAATTAGAAGCATTAGATCGAAAGACAAGAAAAGCAATACATTAAACTATGTACTACATCCACAAAGTGATGTCAGTAGGCTCTACTTGCCAAGGAAAATTAGAGGCAGAGGCCGAGTAGAGAACTGGCATAGTAAAGTACTGCATGTCAGTTTATAAAAGACACCAATGATAAGATCAACCAAGAACAAATATGTCTTTGGTAAGAAAAAACATTGAAGAAAAAAACTGAAGGACTAATCATGGCAGATCAAGAACAAGCTTTAAGAACAAATGCCATAAAGGCAAAAATTGAAAAAACCATAGAAAGATAGGTTTTTTTTCTTTCTCCCCTGCCCCGCCATCTGTAACTTTGGTTTTTATTGTTGTGTTATTTGGCTAACTCAGTGTTATTTTATCTGCTATTTTGTTATACTGTTTGTTGTAAACCGCCTGGAGTTCCTTCGGGAAGACGGGTGGTATTTAAGCTCAATAAATAAATAAATAAATAAATAAATAAATAAATAAATAAATAAATAAATAAATAAATAAATAAATGTTGATTGTGCAAAGAAAAGGATGAAACTGTAGATCACATCATCAGCTGTTACCCAAAAATCACTCAGACTGATTATTTAGCCAATCATAATAAAGTAGCAGCAATGCTCCACTGAAACATATGTAAAAATTTCAACCTACCATCAAGCAAGAACTGGTGGGAACATCAGCCAGAAAAGGTGACAGAAAACGAAGTAATCAAGGTGCTCTGGGATTTCAGAATCCAATGACACCTTGTCCACAATACTCCATACATCATGATAGTATACAAGTAAGAAAACAAAGTTCAAATCATTGATGTGGCAATACCAGGAGACACAAGTGTTAGCGGCAAAGAGTTAGAAAAGATAATGTCAGGATTTAGAAATAGAAATTGAAAAGCTATGGAGTAAGAAAGCAAGAACAATACCAATAATAATAGGTGCCTTGAGTGCAATCCCAAAAGACCTGGATCAACATCTGAAAACTTTCGGCATTGACAAGATCAACATTGGTCAACTACAAATGGCGACATTATTAGGAACAGCATATATTCTACGAAGATATCTCCAGTCATCCTAGGCTCTTGGAAAGAGCTTGATCATTGGAGAAGGCCAACTCCAGCTTAACATCTGGCAGCTGTGTTCAGAAGAAGAAGAAGAAGAAGAAGAAGAAGAAGAAGAAGAAGAAGAAGAAGAAAGAAGAAGAAGACATCATCATCATCATCAACAACAACAACAACGCTTGGGAAGTGTTCGACTAGTGACCAGCATAGTTATCTTGCCTGCTCTGTGATGCTGCTGATGCTTAATAATAATAATAATAATAATAATAATAATAATAATAATAATAATAATAATAATAATAATAATAATAATAATAATAATAATAATAATTGGGAAATTTTATCATCTATTGTATATGGATGACTTAAAGTTGTATGGAAAATCAGAAACTGAAATACACTCACTGACCAACACAGCCCGAATTTTCAGTACTGATGTTAGTATTGAATTTGGACTAAATAAATGTGCCACAGTGGAACTGATAAAAGGAAAAATCACTGAGAGTGAAGGAATTGAAATGCCAAATGGACAATCCATCAGTATAAAACCTATAAATATCTGGGCATACTGCAATTAGATAATATCAAACATGGGCAAGTGAAAAATGTGGTCAGTAAAGAATATATCCAAAGGGTAAAAAAGTACTAAAAAAAAGTCAGCTGAATGGTGGTAACACCATTAAGGCCATTAAGAACTGGGCCATACCAGTCATCAGATATATTGCTGGCAATATAAACTGGACTCAGATGGAGCTGGATACTGTAGTCTGGATAGGAAAACAAGAAAACTTATGACCATCCACTATGCATTACATCCATGCAGTGATGTTGACAGGCTGTATTTACCTAGAAAATTAGGTGGCAGAGGTCTTTTGCAAGTGAAGCTGACAGTTGTGTAAAAAAATAGTAGAGAGCCAACATGGAGGTGTTTAAAGTAAAGCAAACAAAGGGTCACTACAGGAAAACAACAATGCAAATACGAGCTGGCTCACCAGTGGAACCCTGAAAAAAGAGACAGAAGCCCTGATTTTTGCAGCTCAAGAACAAGCTATAAGAACAAATGCAGTTAAGGCTAAAATAGAAAAATCAGCTGAGTCCCCCAAATGTAGACTCTGTAAAGAGGCAGATGAAACTATCAACCATATATTGAGTTGTTGCAAGAAAATTGCTCAGACTGATTACAAACAGCGTCATAATGTAGTTGCTCAAATGGTCCACTGGAATTCGTGTCAGAACTATCATGTGCCCGTAGCAAAGAACTGGTGGGATCATAAGCCTGAAAAAGTGATTGAAAATGAGCATGCAAAATGACTTTGGGACTTCCGAACACAGACAGACAGGGTTTTGGAGCACAATGCCCCAGATATTGTGATTGTGGAGAAGAAAAAAGTTTGGATCATTGATGTTGCTATACCAGGTGATAGTAGAGTCAGCGAGAAACAACTTTAAAAAATTACCCGGTATCAGGATCTGAAAATTGAACTTCAGAGACTCTGGCATAAACCAGTACAGGTGGCCCCAGTGGTAATCGGCACGCTGGGTGCAGTGCCTAAAGAGCTAAGCAAGTATTTAGAAGAAATTGGAGTTGACAAAGTCACCATCAGCCAGCTGCAGAAAGGGATCTGGGATCTGCTCTCATAATTTGCCGATACATTACGTAGTCCTAAACGCTTGGGAAGCGTTCGACTAGCGATTTGTAATACAAAATCCAGCGTAGTTATCTTGTCTGATGATGATGATGATGATGATGATGATGATGATGAAAACAACAAAAGCACTATAATTAATCCTTAATCGCAGATGGCATAAACAGATTTACATATAAATACTGATAGCATATTGTTTGCATTGACAGTGTGCAAATATGAACAGCCATCACAAATTCTTCACCACAAAGAGAACTTCCAAATATGTAGTTAATGTATTTGGTAGTAATTTCAATGTGTTTGACTTTAAACTGATAATCTTGAGAATCACCAGTGCTTTTGCATGAGACACCCCAATGAGGTGCATGAAAGTCAAAAATACTGATGAAAGGTATGGTCTACAGAAAATGTAGAACGACCATAAAAACCACATGAAAAAAAATCTATGGAAAGTATGCCATTTTTCAAGCTTTCTTCTGACACATCAGTCAGAACATTTGCCTGTTACCAATTAAAATGAGCAGAATCTTGCTGAAGACAGACGAGCTAATTGGCATGTAGCTCCAAAATGAAAAGCTGACCTAGAAATAGCAGTCACTTTCAGACAGCAAAGAGAAAAGGCTTGTTTCAGACCAGTTGTGTATGCATGAATGCACGTCCACACATACGTTGCAAGCTACGGTTGAGCTTCTTTGGTTGGTTTCTGTTCCGGTGTATTACTGTGATAGGTTATAGGAAAGAGTGGAGTAAGTTGGATAGATAAGTGAGTTGGAGTACCTAGCATTTGAATATCACCATAAGTCAGAATTAATTGGATGGCATCTAATTGCTATTGCATGCTTAAAATATGTATAGTGTTTTCTCTTTTAACAATGAGCAATAGTTATCGTTTGTACAATGGTTAGGTTTGTCAGGGTCTAATACCTATGCTGTGAATATGGTAGTATAGAACTGTACATTTGTTTTATTGACAAAGCAGTCTGTTATTCTGGGAAAAGGCAGATAATCAGACAAGTAAAGAGCAATTTAAGCAACTTTAATTAATTGAGAGCATCCCCAAAGTAATTGTGCTTTTATAAATTAAATATTGCTGAAATATTCAGCACAGAGCATTGCTGTGGGAACTGTCTTGTACATGTGCATCCATGAAGAGAAGAAGAAGAAGAAGAAGAAGAAGAAGAAGAAGAAGAAGAAGAAGAAGAAGAAGAAGAAGAAGAAGAAGAGTGGAGGACTGAGAGAGGGAGAATTTTGGTCAACCATTATGCCCTGCCTGCTCTTAGGTCAGTTTGTTTTGTTGACAAACAGTTTGGTTGCCCTGTTCACTGTCAGGCACACAAACTGCTCAGCAGGTGAATCTGATTATGGAGGAGGGAAGCCTGAGCAATAGAGGCTTCCATTGATATGGCTGAAGAGATAGCTCCATAAGGGTCCACTTCATTAGTGGAATATTAATGATGCCATGAGTCAATCAGTCTATCTATCTATCTATCTATCTATCTATCTATCTATCTATCTATCTATCTATCTATCTATCTATCTATCTATCTATCTATCTATCTATCTATCAGTCTTATCTAGGGCCATCCCTTGATTACCATTCTTATAGGGTCACCTTTGTAGGGCTATGAGGCCTGAGGCAGGTGTGATGTTGGGGACCCTGCTGATGGGCCAAATGTAAGAATTCTCACTTGCAGCTTTCCCTTGCCTTGGTATCAAGCAGGATGATAAATATGTTTCACTTTTTCTTGAATTTGGACAGGGAACATGGGGCCAGGTTATTTATTTATTTATTTATTTATTTATTTATTTATTTATTTATTTATTTTACCCTGCCTTTCTCCTTGGAAAAGGACCCAAGTAGGCTTAAAGTAATGAGGGATAATATACAGTCCAATACAATTAAGACATGTTCAAGTAATTGAGAACAAGGAATTGAGGGACATCTTACAGCATTAATAGACAGCATTACATTAAAGCTAAAAGGTTATAAGCAGTTATAAACACAAAGTATATGTGAACCTATAGATTCATATAAATGACACATAATGGTAGTCTATCATTCAGGAAAAGTTTGCCTGAAGAGACAGGTCTTTGCCTGTTTCTGGAAGGACAACAGAGATGAGGCAGTCCTGCTCTCTAGTGGGAGGGAGTTCCAGAGTCTGGGCACAGCAGTCGAGAAGACCCTTTCATGGGTTCCCATGACAACTACATGTGAGGGTGGTAGGATGGAGAGAAAGGCCTCTCCTGATGACCTTAACACACAATTTGGTTCATACTGTGACATTCAATCTTTGAGGTAGCTAGGACCCAGGTCGTACAGTGCTTTGCAGGTCAAGGTCAACACCTTGAATTGTGCCCGATTGCTGATTGGCAGCCAGTGGAGCTGTTTTAATAGGGGTGTAATGTGATATCTGTACCCTAACCCCAGTCAGCAGTCTGTCTGCTGCATTTTGGACCCATTGAAGTTTCCTGAGAATTTTCATCGGACGTGCCACATACGAGTGCATTACAGTAGTCTAGCCAGGACATTACTAGGGCATATGTCACTGTGGCCAGAGCTGGTTTCTCAATAAATGGGTGTAATTTGCACACTAACCTTAATTGTGCAAATGCACTCCTGGCCACAGCCGTGACCTGGGCATCCAAGCTCAAGGATAAGTCCAAGAGCACCCCCAAGCTGCGTACCTGGTTTTCCAATTGGAGAGTGAACCCATCCAGTACAGCTTGCATCCCTATCACTTGTTCTCCCTTTCGACTGACCAGGAGCACCTCTGTCTTGTCTGGGTTTAGTTTCATTGTGTTCATCCTCAGCCAGTTCCTTGAAATTCCACACTGCTTCTGGCAAGGCTTTTTTTTTTCCTTCCTAGGAAAGTCTTGCAGCTCCTCTGTTTGTGATGTACTGCTGTCCTTTTCCACTGCGGACTCAAGAAGGATTCCTCCCTTAAAGTCTGGCCTCACCTCACTCTCCTATGTGTTTTCCTTTAGCAACTGCCACAGAAAAATTCCTTTCCAGTGACAATCTTACTTGAAAATCTAAGGTGACATTCACTTAGTTACTCATTTGCTGATCTAGAGCTTTATCAAGAATACCTGGAATATATGTCTGTGATGGGAAGAGGATACTTGGTCCACCACATACCGGGCCTGTGCCAGTCCAAAAACCACTGACCAATCTGGCCTCTGCTGCTGCCCAGAGATAGAGAAAGATTTTGCCTGAGTGCAATGGGTTTAGTTTTTCAAAAAAAAAAAAGAAAAGCAAACTGTTCTGCTTATATACCACCCCATACCACTTCAAGTGGTCTCTGGGCGGTTTACAGTTTTTAATTACAGTATGCAGGCTACACATTGCCCCCAGCAAGCTGGGTACTCAATTTACCGAACTTGGAAGGATGGAAGGCTGAGTCAACCTTGAGCTTGCTACCTGGGATTGAACCCCAGGTCGTGAGCATAGTTTTAGCTGCAGTACAGGCTTTTTTAATTGGATCAAACAGATAATAAAGTGTTCTGCTTATATACCGCCCCATACCACTACAAGTAGTCTCTGGGCGGTTTACAATTTTAATTACAGTGTGCAGGCTACACATTGCCCCCCCAGCAAGCTGAGTACTCATTTTACCAACCTCGGAAGGATGGAAGGCTGAGTGAACCTTGAGCCTGCTACCAGGGATTGAACCCAGGTCGTGAGCACAGTTTTACCTGCAGTACAGGCATTTAACCACTGCGCCACAGGCTCGTCGACAAGTAGTGTATATTTTCTGGTGTTTGCACAGGATATACTTCAGGCCTTCTTTTCCGGAGTCCAAGAAAAATTCAGCAGGACATCGGGGGCGGGGGTGGACTACGAGGGCACAGTACATAGGATCAGCCAGCAGAGGGCAGGCTTCCCCTAGTGTTGGCCAAAAGCAGGCTTTACCAACTTCTGTTTAACTCTGTCTTAATGTTCTTTCCACTGGAGTTTGGTGCATCTGCGTAGTCTCATGAAATTTAAAAAAAGTAAGGTATTTCTGAGACTGCTCATCTCTACTAAGCAAACAGCGGCCATAAATAGCTCCTGTGGAGAAGGCAGAAGGGATCTGAGGGCAGATGGGAAGAGCAGAGACAGATTTGCCAGACCTTGGTTAAAGATAACACTGGCCTGGGAAAATGCTTGGGCTTAAAGAGGCAGGGCTGGACAGCAGGAATCGACAGTCCCAGGAGGAACAGAAAAGGACATTGGCTTCTTCATTTGGCCAGCTTCCCCTCCTCTTAACTGCTTCCTGAGCATAACATGTGGCTTCAGATTAATGCTTGTTGGCTGCCAGAGCCAGGACACAACTATGCACAGATTCCCTTCTGCAAGGGATCGGGCCACATCTCGTAAATTCTACAAAATCCCTAGCAACAAGGCGATGCTAAGTAAGGTGTTTTGCTGCCCAAAGTACAATGACACCCCATTCACACACTCACCTAAGTCTAGCTGCACTGTCCCTTTGATGAGGCAATTCATTTTGAAACCTGAAGCCAAAAAAACCAGAAGCACCTTTCCCACTTTCTGCTCATAGAAAATGTTGTGATGATAGAGTGCTGTCCTTTCCCCAAATCCAATATATCTTACCTGAGGTCGCTAGAGGTCCAGTAGAAACAAACGAGACAAGGCCTCTGTTGCTCCTTTAATAATTGTGGAGAAGAGGAAATTTCACCTAGTAGTCCTCTCAGTGGTTAAATTGCAGTATTGCGGCCAAAACTCTGCTTGTGACCTAGGTTCAATCCCTTAACCTTTCATCATTCTAAGCTTGGGAAACTGAGTACCCTGTTTGCTGGGTTAAGGGGTGGTGGTGTTTTCTTTCAATGTGTAATTACATTGTAAATGGCACAGACAGTGCTTTAAGCACTATGGGGCAGTTTATAAGCATCACACTTTGCCTTTTTTGCTTAGCTTTTTTTGGGGGGGGATTGAGTCACATATGATAAAATCCCAGCCTTCTGCCCAATTTTAGGATGCCGGAGTCCTGTCTCCCTGTGCTTCTGGCTGTTCTACGTGGCTGACTCACTGTGCCTAATGACAGAGCTGGACCTATCCAGCAGTTCTTGTTATTTTTATGCCATGGAATGCTTATTGCAATGTGGGGCTTTCCAAATATTTTGGAATACAAACAGCATCAACCATTGGTGGAACACTGGCTTTGTCTGGGGAGAAATCATTCAGTGAGTTACACAAAAGAGAGAGAGAGAGAGAGAGAGAGAGAGAGAGAAACACTTGACTTAGGCAGGATACAACCATGACTTGTATCACCAAGTGACTAAAGTGTACAATTAAACAATCCATTTGAGTGTGACACTTGGACTAGGTAGAGAGGCGACAGGAGCATTGAGAAGTTTGCAGAGGGCAGACTGTGGAGGGTGGGGTAAACATATTTTGGATCCCCTAAAAAAAGGTGCCTGGGATGACCACTACCATACCACCACCCCATGCTACACCACTG
This sequence comes from Phrynocephalus forsythii, assembly GCA_029282475.1. Lineage (NCBI taxonomy): Eukaryota > Metazoa > Chordata > Lepidosauria > Squamata > Agamidae > Phrynocephalus > Phrynocephalus forsythii. The sequence continues at coordinate 136,449,147 of JAPFRF010000001.1, read as the reverse complement.
GCAATACAGAGAGTATTTTTATTTAAAGGAACTCCAGTTCCGTTAGTTCCTATCTGCAGATTGTATGTGGCACCATTCCAGAACAATTTTGATATCTTATTGGCTGTTGTCTGACAAACAGAGAGAAAGATTTCTGCTTAACCCTTTCAGTACTGAATATGTTTCTAAGCTATTTAAATAAAAAAGTTTACTGGCACTTGTATATATCCTTGGAGTAGCGAAAAGGTTAATCTTCTCTCAGGTACCACATCTTTTGGGTGAACTTGATGATACAGTAGGACTCCCAAAACAACAGAGGATTGGTTCTAAGCCCCTCCCCACAGATGCAGAACACTGTGGATGATAGTGATTGGTATTCATAACATGGCCAAAAGAAAAAAAAAATCCAGAAAAAGGTATTTTCACCATTTATTACCAGAACTGGTCATTAGATGGAGATAGAATGTTGGTGAAGAATACACAGCATGGTTTCTGGCTCCTTCTAGTGGCCAGTTCTGGTAAATACATTAGAAAATACATATTTTTAGTTTTGCTTTGTTTTTTAATATTTTCAGACCATGGATATGTGAAACCAAAAACACAGTCTAAAACCTTGGTATCATTTACTTTTCACTTAATTTGTCACATATAGGTGTCCTACCTTTCCCTCAGAAATTCAAGTGGCTGAATACTACTGCCATCTTCTACAATGGTTGGGATTCCTAAGTCCACGGCTTCAGAGACCAGGACTCAGACCAATTGTTTCAAACTACGGGAAAAGAGATTCCATTTTAACATTAGGAAGAACTTCCTGATGGTTAGAGGTGTTCAGCAGTGGAATAAGCTGTCACAGAGGATGGTGGACTCTCCTTCTTTGGAGGTTTTTAAGCAGAGGCTGGATGGAGTACTTTGATGGGGGTTCCTGCATGGCAAGGGGTTGGACTGGATGGCCCTTGAGGTCTCTCCCCACTCTATGATTCTATAAAGTTTTCTGGGCAACAGCTGAAATATCAGGAAATTGTGGTGGCTTTTTTAGGTTTCTAGATGGGGCGATAGCTCTCTGGGAGGGGAAGACTGGAAGAGGACATTGAATTGTGTGGAAGGCAGCTTTAAACCCTATTCCCAGCTGTGCCAGTTGAGCCCAAATGCCTGCATCTATACTTTTTCCGCGTCCTTTCCCCGCTGCTCTTGGAGTTTTGGTTACCCCATGCCTTTTGTGAAAAGACAGAGACAGGAGCACCAACTTCACAGCTTACAGTGGTACAAGTCCTGGATAAAGCATCAACAAAGCTTATGGGGGGCAGGGCAACTCAATTCTTCCAACCCTTGCCAGTCATATTTCCCTTACAATTGCGCCTCTTTGACCCAATAATTGTCCACTTCCTGGCCTCAGATTTGGCCTATGAGAGCTCAAGGAATTGTGAGTTAAGTTAGTCTGGGAGATAAGCATTTGATCTACTGTCACCCGTTACTGAATAGGTGGACCTGAATACAGTTCTCTAGGTTTCCAAGGCTCACTTATCCACTATATTGCCTGAACAAGTTGACCTGGAAAGAATGGGGGGTAGAGGAATAAACAATTCTTTGCTTGTGCCAGAAACTCAGTGGATGAACTGAGACCAGTTACTGTTTATTCATTTAATTTGCCTTTGAAAACACCCTTCATTATCATTACCACAACATTTGTGTTTGCTAATGTCCCATTTTGCTCTGAAAATTATCTTCAAAGGCCTTTCTTTATTAGTATTAAATCATGCAACACTCTGATAGAAATGAAGAAAGAAAGGCCTTTGAAGATTATTTTCAGGGCAAAATGGGACATTTGCAAACACAAATGTTGTGATAACGATAATACAGAGTGTTTCCATACAATTTCTCTGTGAGAAAGTTTCTTTTTGAACCAAAATACACAGTGGTGGAGAGTTCCATGAAAACCAGGGAGGGATAAATATCTAATAATTTCTCAATGGCCCTCTGTGTTAAAATTATGATGAAAAGAAATAGTGAAAATATATTATTCTCTTGGAAATAAATAATTTTTTTATTATTTTGTTTTGCTTGTTTTCTTGCTTGTTTCACTGCCTCTTCTTCAAGAAACTACAGTACTCTGTCCTCACAGAAGGTGATGGAAAGTAAGCCAAGATGGGTCCAAGTGACAGGCCCAAGATCACACCTTGGTCTTCATGGCTGTATGGGGAATTCAGCCTTGTCTTCTGTGGTCCTAGTCTGGTATTCTAACCCCTACACAAGATTGGTTGTCCTGAGTGAGTATTGCAAATATATATATATATATTATGTCTCTCATATCTTCATCCTCTCCTTTCTCCTTCCTTCTGTTTCTACAGACTCTCCATACAACTTCTCTTCTCAGACTGGGTTAGTAAGAATGGCCAACTTCACCAATGACAACATCTCCAAGGAGATCACTGCCAAGTATAAAACTGTGGAGATGGTGTTCATAGGCACAGTGACTGGTTCACTGAGCCTTGTCACTGTGGTTGGGAATATCTTGGTCATGCTGTCCATCAAGGTGAACCGCCAGCTCCAGACTGTCAACAACTACTTCCTTTTTAGCTTGGCCTGTGCTGACCTGATAATTGGAGTTTTCTCCATGAACCTTTACACAGTCTACATTATCAAAGGCTATTGGCCACTTGGGGCGGTGGTCTGTGACCTCTGGCTGGCTCTGGACTATGTGGTGAGTAATGCCTCCGTCATGAACTTACTTATCATCAGTTTTGACCGCTACTTCTGTGTCACCAAGCCACTGACCTACCCAGCAAGGCGGACAACCAAAATGGCAGGGTTGATGATTGCAGTGGCTTGGATATTGTCCTTTATCCTCTGGGCTCCTGCCATTTTGTTTTGGCAGTTCATTGTTGGGGAGAGGACCGTTTCGGAAGGGCAGTGCTACATCCAGTTCCTCTCCAATCCAGCGGTGACTTTTGGCACAGCCATTGCAGCCTTCTACCTCCCCGTGGTCATCATGACCGTGTTGTACATCCACATCTCGCTGGCCAGCCGGAGCCGTGTCAGGAGGCACAAGCCCGAAAGCAAAAAGGAGAAGAGACCAAAGCCTCTCAGTTTTTTGAAAACCCTCTGGTCAAGCAGAATAATAACAACTCTCCCAAAAAAGCAGTTGAGGTGAAGGAGGAGGCGAAAAATGGGAAGTTAGAAGAGCAACCCCTGCAACCATCGGAGACTACGGGCCACCAAGAGGAGAAAGAGACCTCCAATGAATCCAGCACAGTCAGCATCACCCAGACCAATAAAGAGAAGCAGATGCTGGATGTTGTGCCGGCAGATCAAGGGCAAAGTCCAGCCCACCCTCGTTTGAACCCTACTTCAAAGTGGTCCAAAATTAAGATCGTCACTAAGCAAACTGGCACTGAATGTGTCACAGCCATCGAAATTGTTGGAGACAAAGAAGCCAGCTCTACACCGATTACTTTGTCCAACAGCCGTCCAGCAAATGTTGCCAGGAAGTTTGCCAGCATCGCTAGGAGTCAGGTCAGAAAGAAGCGCCAAATGGCAGCCCGGGAGAAGAAGGTCACCCGGACCATTTTTGCCATCTTGCTTGCCTTCATTGTGACATGGACACCTTACAATGTGATGGTCCTCATTAATACCTTCTGTGACTACTGTGTCCCTGACACCGTGTGGTACATTGGGTACTGGCTCTGCTATGTCAACAGCACCATCAACCCTGCTTGTTATGCCCTTTGCAATGCTACTTTCAAGAAAACCTTTAAGCACCTTCTTATGTGTCAGTACAGGAATATCGGCACTGCAAGATAATTTGGAATCTAGGGGCTGCTTGGCAGAGCTATTGCTGAGATGTGTTCTTTTGTTCTCCCACCAGACAATTGTACTGTGCTTAGCTGTGAACTATTTGATTCCAGTCAGAGCCTTCCACCAAATGCAGAATTAAAAACAAAGAACTACACACAGCACCTATCCTTATTCTTATATGCTGCTAACCATGAAGCAACCGTTTAACCAATATGACCCCTGACTGTGCTTCTCCAGAAGAACCAGGAGAAGGACATCAGGGATAAGATGTGGCAGAAAAGTCTCTCAAAATAACGGGACCGGGGACATCGATTCCACCCCCTGCTTCATTGCTCCAGAAATGCTAATTGGACTGCCATGGTCCTTTGATACCTCTGGATAAAGAGAGAGAGACACCCCCCTCACACTCGCTGGTGGGCATGCCAGTGCACTGGTAGGGATAAGAAAATGGTTAGTAGTAATTCATTCCATCAACAATGGAAGGGGAAAGGGGACTGGTTCCTGAGCTGGCTCTTCTTCCGGGTTGCCGGGCATGATCAGCAGAGGTGGCAGACCAACAGTTTAAGTCCATAAATGTTAGCACTTTGTCCCAATGGGTTTTCAGTGTCCTTCTGGATTCAAGGGACTTGTTCCCCTCAGGGAATACTCCTACCACTGAACCAGCCTTCCTAATTAAGGGCCTTTTCACACAACCCCTAAGATCCGCTGGCCACTTAAATTCGGACCAGAGATCTTAGGGGTTTGTCGCTGTTCCTGCGTTCCCACCCCCTCCGCACCCCTGGCTGCTGGCTGCGTGAGGGGAGGGAGAAAAAAGAAGAAGAAAAGAATGCCGCTCACCTTCGTTCTGCCGTCCCGGCACTGCATTCAGATCTCTTAAAGGGGCGGGGGGTAAAAAAAGAACAAACAGAAGCAAGGAGAGCCGGGCAGTCACTACGTTATATCCGCATCAGGAATTTTCACCTCCAGAGAGCAGGTACCTGAAAAGTGCGCTGGGACGCGCTTCGGTGGGCGTGGTCGCACTTAAATCTGTAAACCCCGGAGCTGGTGGGGAAACAATTTTAAGCTCCGGAGCTGGGAGCCATTTGCGGCAGAGTTTAGGGGTCGTGTACAAAGGGCCTAAGAGGCATTTGACATGTCTCTCAACGCTTCCTCAGCTGCCTGAGGCAGGTAGATGGGTCAGGCAGATGGCAGGTCTGAGTGACTTGTTTCTATGTGGGGAAAAACAACAAAAGTCATACAGAAAAAGAAGGCACAAACACACACATACACCTCTGCAGCGTTTCTGTACCACAGCGTTTGACCACATGCTGAGGGAATGCTTCTGTGAAGATAACAGTACTTGTGTCTACATTAAGAGCGTCCGTCCTTATGGCAGCAGTGGTTTGAGGAGAAGCTACACAGAGTATCTGCAGTGGGGAAAAAGTTCCTGCCCTGGGGAGTCTTTTAAAGGGTGTTTGGAGTCTTTAATGTAGTTAGAACTCCCCCCTTGGGTTTTGCTCTCTTTAAAAAAATCTCCTCTCTGCACAATGTTTCTTCCTTATTCCAAGAGGTCATCTGAGGGACATTTTCGTGAGTGACTCCATTTTTGATTCTGACAGGAGGGGGAGGTAGGTGCTAGAGGAGGAACACTAGCACCCTCCCCTTCCCTGCTTTCCTTCTGCTCCAAGTGCCTGAGGGCATACATACAGAGAAGATAGTCCTTAAGCTTTGTAAATGGATATTCTATCCTTTCTAGTCAGTGTTGTGTGGAATCCTCAGCATGTGGGCTCCGGTGTAAGTGTACAGTCTAAATCCCAGAATATTCATGTTTCCTTTTTGGCGCCATCAAACTACTGCTCAGCTTCTCCAGATGTCATAAGAGCGCCTGGACCCTAAGGGCAGAAATCCATGGCCTGACAGAGACTGCGCCAGTGCTAAATGACTGCACTTATAGAAGGAAGACTCCATATATCATGATGAAGGGCTCTCAGCTTGAGAGGTGCCCTTGTATCGGGCTGCTGCTTCATTCTGCTGGGGAGGCAGCCACCTTGCCACTGCCTTTAGAATAATTTGCATAACATTTCCCAAAACGCCTTGCAGTTTTTTTAACTGTTACAGCTACAAATCAGACCCACATAAACAAATAAAGTAATTGTATTATGTACATATCTTTTGGCTAGTCCTTTTAAAAAAGCCAGTTCCAGACATTCCTTGAGATCACCACATGCCATCATTTGACACACCTAGGTAGTTAAACTTTGTGTGCAAGAGCTTTGTGAACAGGTTACACCCCATGCAAAATCGAGAATGGAGCCGTCTGCTGCTGTCATCGCTTAAGAGATTTTAGATAACTATTAGGATCACAGCGTGTATCCTTTCCTTTGGAGGACCACTATTTCCCCCTCTCCTGTACACTGTGTCAATCAAGCTTCTGGAAAACAAGCCAAGGAAAGCTTACGGGAACTGAGGGAGGAAGAACCGTTGTCCAGAACAGCTGATGGACCTGGTTAGCCAGCATGGTTAAAGAGAACCATCCTGGGTGCAAGGAGTGCACAGCCATTTTGCAGCAAATGCTCTCTGCACCTTGATATGCTCTTAGAATGGATCATGGGATCATTTGGACAGGAGAGGCCTTGCATCAGGGGTCCTCAAAGTTTTCAAACAGCGGGCTGGTCTACCACCACCACCCAGACACCACTGGAGGCTAGATCACAGTCCCAAAAAAAGGCCGACATGGAAAAAAGGGGAAGGGCGGGGCAAGTGGGAAGAGCCCCCCCCCACTATCAACCCATGATCAGTGTGTCTCCGGGGGCCCAGCAATGTCTCCTGCTCCAGATCGCTGCCCTGAGGTGCCGCGGCTGGGATCCCTCTGCTGTACCTCTTCCACCTCCACCTCCTATAGTGGCAGCGGCTAGAGCAGCTCTCCTTCCTTCCATCCTTCATTGTGTCCGGAAGGAGACAACAGCCCAGGCAAACTCAGGCCACTCATCACCTTCTACGCAACTACTCAGAAGGAGGAGGAGCAGCTGCAGCAAGGGAGGCAAGGCTGGCACCACTGTGCGTGGGTCCAGCTGTGCGCCCTGGCCATCACACCCTTGCTGCGCTCTGGAGGGAAAGCTGCCTCCTCTCTTGGCCTGTCCCAGCCCCTCCCGACTTTGTGCCCTGCAAGTGAGGGAGGGAGGGAGCAAGGGCTGGGAAGGAGGGAGGGGAAGCAGGAAGCCCTGCCCAAAGCCACCCACAGCCTGCTCATTGGCCGAGCCCAGCCAGGCTGCAGTGCTCAGTTGGCTCGCCAGCCTGCCTACAAATGCAGGCTGCCTACAAATGCAGCCCCTCTAGCCTCTGAGGAATCAGGCCCAGGCCACCGTTGGCCTTCCATTCCCTTCTGTTCTTTCTCTGCCACCTCCTCCTCGCTGGTCTCTAACCCAGTGGTGGTGGTGGCGGTGGCCACAGCCTCCAGCTATGGCTGGGCTCCCTCCTCCCCTCCCTCACTTCACAGAGCAAGGCAGCAGCTTGGAGGGCCTGTGTGGGCGGGAAGTAGCTCCATTTCCCCCTCAGTCGCCCGCCGTCCATCCCTCTGTCGGTCCACTGCCATGGCTGCTCCAGCTCGGCAGGCTGGCTGGTGCTGCCTCCGCCTGCCCCTTACTTCCTCACAACCACAATAACACAGGCGGCAGCCACACAAGGAAGGCAGGGGTGGAGGAGGAGCAGGGGTGGGGCCTCAGGGCCATGGAGGGAGTGGGAGACCTTGCCACAGCTCTCCCATTTTAAATTGCCCTGCTCGGCTGCAGCCGGTGCCCCACCATCTGGGCAGCCGGTGGGGGGGGAGTGGGGGACGTTGTCGTGGCCTTCCCACTTTGACCTGCCCCATCAGCCAGCATGCCGATCATCTGGGCAGTGGGTGGGGGAGTGAGGGAAGCGACGTAGCCCAGCTATAGAAGCAGCTGTGGAGGCTGATTTGCTCGCAAAGCAGGGGGTAGGTGGGGGGGGTCTGCAATTGGTCCTGGGGACCAGATTCAGGACCCTGGGGGCCGCATCTTAGTTTGAAGACCCCTGCCTTACATCATCAATATATCACAGCAATGAACAACCCCCCCCCCTTTGCAAACTACACTCCCCCTTCCCAGAAATGTTCTAGGAGACAATGAGGCTCACGCTGCACAAACATAAATTGGCCAAACCACTCATCGTTCCACTTAGTAACACAGCACTTTTTTTCAACTGTTTTTGAAAACAGTCGTCCAAAGGGGAGATAAAACATGTCGCTGTAGTCCAAAGAGGATACTACCAGAATGTAGGTAGCTGTGGCTGAGCCCTCTCTATCCAGGTAAGGATGTTATTGATGTACTTTACTAGGTGAAATCAATGGAAATTGCTGGAGTCGCCTGAAGCTCTAATGACAAGATGGGGTCAATAAGAACCCCCCCCGCACACAAACTCTCTTTAACTGGGAATCAGAATCCTTACACAGAGTCAACTGAGTGGGTGAACTGCTAAACAGCACTCCCTCCATTGGTTTCATCTGAGCCTCAGTTTATTTGCAACACTTCAGTCTACTGCTATTCTCAGGTACTGGTTCTGCATTTTGCTAGTCCCCATTAGGCATCATCAAAACAAATGAGACACATGTAGAACAGACCAAGAAAGATTAATGGCAGGTACAAGGATGGTGATGGAAGCTCATATGCAAGGAGGGGCACATCTCCCCAAAATGTTAGGGCTAGATACCTTCCTGCTTGGACCATGACAAGTTATGGCTAGACATCTTGCAACCCTGGAGTCCTAATTAGTCAATAACGTGGGAGCATTGTTATTAGGTGAAGCACAGCCTAAAGGCGGTCACCAGAATAGCAAAGGGGAACAGGCCGCCCTCCAAATGTTCTTCTTCTTTTTCAAGTCCCATGTCCTCATAGAACATTGGCGATCAGTAGCATGATCCAGTTTTTATCCAAAGCTGTTCTAAATAGAGAAGTCGTTCTCACTGCGAACCATTGGCTTAATTTCTTAAGCCAAAATGTTCTTATATGCCCCAGGCCATGCTTCCTATCTATTTTTCCTTAAAGGATAACCTGCAGCAGATGGTATTTGATATTGTGCTTTATGTGACCAAAATATTGTAATTTTATGCTCTTTATGGTATTGATAATTTCTAGCTTTTTATTCATGTGCTGTAATACAACCACATTAGTGACTCTGGCTGTCCAAGGTATCTTCAGAATTCATCTGTACATCCACATTTTGAATGCTTCCAGACTCCTACATAACCCATCTGTAAGGGTCCAAGTTTCAACACCATAGAGAAGTATACTAAGTAGATAAGATCGAAGTATGTGGGTACAAAGTCTGATAGATAAGTCTCATTTTCTGTAAACATTTTTTCTCATTTCCCCCCTGATTTTCTGGAATGAAGTTCTAGCTTGTTCAGTGTTGCCACACTATAAATCCCACCCACACATGTTCAATGCTGCCACACTGTAACTCCAGATATTACCACACTGTAACTCCCACCAGTCCTAGCCAGTGCAGCCAACACTGGTGAGAATGAGGTGGTGAGAATTGTGGTCCAATTGTATGACAGGCTACATGTTCCCTGTCTCTGCATAAAAAGAGTTTTTCTGTCTTGGACCAAAGGCCCATTTTATTTTCATGCTTTCATGTTGGTCTGGTAAGTTAAAGTATGTTCACATTTCTTTGTTTTAAACCAGTCGTTCTCAGCCTGTGGGTCCCCAGATGTTCCTGGACTGCAACTCCCAGAAATCCAGGCCAGCAAAACTAGTGATGAAGACTTCTGGGAGATGCAGTCCAGGAACATCTGGGGACCCACAGGTTGAGAACCACTGGTTTAAACTAATAGTCCCAGTTGTTCTTGGACAGTGATGGCAAACCTTTTAGAGACCGAGTGCCCAAACTGCAATTCAAAACCCACTAATTTTTTTGCAAAGTGCCAATACAGTAATTTAACCTGTATAAAGGTGGCTATGAAGGGGCGATGTCGGGTGCCCACAGAAAGGGCACCCGTGCCATAGGTTCACCATCACTGTTCTTGGACTACCAGCTTCCCCTCATTCCCGGCTGCATAGCCAGTATCCATGGCTCTCCAGAGTTGTATTCAAGAACATCTGGAGAGGGAGTATTTTGAGAACCTCTGTTGTAAACTATTAACATTATGAACTTTAGACATATAGAGTGGAATAGGAATATTTTATTTCACACTAGCTGCTGTTCTTGAAGAGGCCACACAGCCACTTAAGGGAATGAAGTTGCCCTCTCCTGCTTGCATCTGTAAGCAGCCACCATCACTGGGAGCCACTGATCGTCCTGTACTCCATGAGTTTAATCCGCTTTTAAAGCTTTCCATGTTGGTGGCACCTGTTACAATTTTTGATCGGGTGGAATTCCATAGCTTATGTCTTCTCTGAAGAAAATGCCCTCGTGTTTGTCCTGAATCTACCACTGAATCTAGTGCCAGAATGCAGTGCACTGGTAGGGAGAAAATGATGTTTTAAAAAAGGATGTTTAAAATAAAGAATAAAAGGGGGGAATCTTTGCTACTATTTTTCCTCTGGAGAAAAACTGAATATTTACAGGGCCCAGGGTCAAAGCTTGGGATTTTTTTTAAAGGACTATAGAATCCCTTAACCAAGAGAGGCAATGGCCCTGCTTGCTGTGGGATTCCAGGAACATGAAGAAAGCGAGCTAAGAACATTGCTTTCTCCTTTCCCCTTTCATTGCTGGCCGCAGGAGCAAGGTCCTTGTTGGCACCAAACCAAACCTGTGGCCCTTCACCTTCTGGAAGAACGGCACCTCCGATTCCGGAGAAGCCACCCAGAACATTCACCCAAGATGGTTGGGGGATGGTCTTGCAGGCTGTGAGTTTGCCCTGCCTTTTTGTCTGCTTCTAATCATCCGGCAGCATCTCTAGCCCTGCCTCACTGTGAGTCTGGTAGCAATTATGCAGCATTAAGGGAGGAATTCCAGGGAGCCCAAGAGCCTCAGGCTGGGATTTTGTTCCTTCAAGGGAAGGGGTGCACAGGGAGGAAGAGAAGGGATGGACAGGCATTCAGGCAGATGTCCATGCATGAATAGACAGATCCTGGGGTGGTTTTTTTGGGAGGGGTATTGGGGGGACACTTAGCTAATAGGTACTGAACAGAGCCTGGTCAATATATTATTATTATTATTATTATTATTATTATTATTATTATTATTATTATTATTATTATTATTATTATTATTATTATTATTATTATTGGATTATGTCTGTAAGAGTTTTGTAAGAAGCACTCCCTTAAAATAAATGTTTCAAACTCAGCTCTTGGCTGAGCTGCAGGCTGATTCTCCTAGCCATGTTGAGCCAGCTTGGATGACTTGAACAGCATTGCCAGATGACGTGAAGAGGTAAGATGCCGAGATGGGTTGAATTTGGGGAGATATTCTGAGTGAGTAAAACCTTCTCTGGATCTCCCAAAAGGTTGCAAACAAGACGAGCTCTTGAGTGGTCTGCACTGCAGCTCTTTCTCGCCCATTGGTATGATAAAAATGCCACTCCAAAGAAAGCTTTTTCAGAGAGGATGCCTTCTCATTCAACCATGACGGATAATTAATTATGACTATCCGATCTCGCTTGATTTCGGAAGCTAAGCAGGGTCGGCCCTGGTTAGTACTTGGATGGGCGACCACCAGGGAATACCAGGTGCTGTAGGCACCTGGAGTAGGAACTGGCAAGCCATTCCAGTACTCCTGCCAAGAAAACTCCATGGACATGGAGTCATGTAGAGTCGGTCACGACTGTAACGACACAACACACACACATTGGTTTAGCATTTTAATTGACTATGTAACCTGAAGGGTCAACTGAAGGCAACCTCCCACTTCAAAAACTGGCTTCTTTTCTGGAACTGGGAGTGAACATTAATGTCTGATGTTACCTAGACATATTTCTTTGGCACTGGCATGGCAAACTCAGTCCTTGTTTGCCAGTCTGCTCTCAAGAGCAGGGGCCAAACAGTCTAGCCATATTATGCCTGGATAATTGGCCGGTCCCTTCTGTCAGATCTTTGTAGTGATTCAGCAAACTAATGGCTCCTCCTAGACTTGTGTTCCTAGTACACATGGATCACATGGCTACTTTTGCCTCAATTGTAAGTGTGTTGTTTCCCAACTCTGGTCACTTGGCCCTTGAGGAGCGTCTGCTCCTTAAGAAGGCAAGGGTGCAAGGACATGGGAGAAATACTGTACGAGGAAAGTAGACTGGCCTTCACCAGAAGGTTTGCTGAAAGCTGAAAGGATGGAATGTGGTGACACTAGATCCTCTCAGGGCCTTTTCACATGACCCCTAAGATCCACTGGTCCCTTAAATTCGGACCAGAGATCTTGGGGGTTCATTTCTGTTCCTCCTTCCCCACCCCAGAGCACTTCCTGCTCCTGTCGGCGTGAGGGGGGGGAGGGAAAAAAAGGACAAAAGAAGCCTTTACTAACCTGTCGGTCGAACTTGCCCCGAGCCCCGTTACTTCCTGGTTCCGGCTCAAGGAGCTCTTAAAGGGGCAGGAGGCAAAAAAACAACAGACAAGCCAGGAGAGCCCGGCACTCTTATCCGCATCAAATTTTTTTCACCTGCAGAGAGCAGGTACATGAAAAATGCGCTGGGCCGCGCTAAAGTGGGTGGGGTCGCACTTAATTGTCTCCAAACTCCGGAGCTGGTGGGAAAACATTTCTAAGCTCCGGAGGTAGGAGCCATTTGCAGCGCAGCTTAGGGGTCGTGTATAAACGCCCTCAGAAGAAAGGCAAAGGGGATATCTTCTGGATTAGCTCTATTAGCCTCACGGTGCAGTGGTTAAACCTCTGTACTGCAGCCCAAACTGGTTGACTGAGCCTCCTATGCTTCTGAGGTTGGTAAAATGAGTGCAGTACCTGGCATGCGGGGTGGGGGTGGGGAGCAACGTGTAGCCTGCATATTTAAACTGTAAACCACCCAGTGAGTGCTTCAAGCACTATGGGGTGGTATATCAGCAGAACACTTTGCTTTTCTCCTTTACATTGAATGCAAATGAAAGGAGTGCACATTTTAATACGGCATGAGAAAAACACTTGTTCTTATGTGCCACCACATCTCTTCTGACTTAAAAAAAGGCTTATACAGTAGGCTTCTTGAAGGATGTGAATTGTTCAAGGAGTGGTACCCTTGCCACCCCACCTGATCAACTTTTCATGGCCAATCAGGGATTTAAACCCCAGTTCTTCTGAGTTCGTTTAACATTCTATCCACTATATGCTGGATCCAGAAAAGATCCCAGAAGATTATGCTGGGAGCAAGGCTGGTCTGAAACATTTCACTGACAAGGACCTCGGTTCACACAACAAAAGGCTCCTGCTTATTCCATATACAAAAAACAAGCCGCGAAGCAAATGAACCTGATTGCAGATACTAAAATACAGGAAGTTCCCTGTTGCAACTGAAGGAGGCAGGCTACTTTAAGGCCTTTGAGGTACCTCATTTCATCCTTCCATCCCATGCTGCTGCTTGCTGTCTCTTAGCATCTGCCAGCTGAAGGGCCTACCTCCTCCTGCCTAACAGCAGGGCCAGACCTGGCTCAGAGGAAGTTCCTGAAAGAGTATAATGCATCTCCCAAATCATTTCAGACACCCTTATTTTTCTAAAGAACATTTCATACTGGGCCTGCAACCCAAAGCACACTTACTAGGGAGGGAGCCCATTTAAGCCTCATGACACAGTGGTAAAATGGCCATTCTGCAGTTGAGTCTCCACTCATGAATGAGTTCAATCCTGACAGCCTCAGGTAGCTGGCTCAAGGCTGACTCGGCTTTCCATCCTTGTGAGGACAATGCACTGGGTCTCCAGCTTGCTTGTGGGGACAATGTGCAGCTTGCGTAATTAATTTGTGTGTTGGGGTTAGGTGTACATTATAGTCACCACTTTTTGTTCAAGAGATGCTGGGAGATGAAATCAAGGACCAATTTGAAACATGACTGTTCTTCAGATCATTGACAAATGGGTCCATGGGGGAAAATGTTTTATTAGATCAAAGGAAGATAATTCAAGATGTCCTTCTGGTAGCCTTTTCAGGTTCTCTTGGCTCTTTCCCCTGATTTAATGCTGCTCAGGGTTGATTAGCATGTATCATTCACTTTTACTCAAAATGAACAAAGATGTATCTATTGACCCTACTGACAATCCATGTAGGGTGATGAGACCACGTGGAAGACTGTTTTTTTATTTGCATATTGAGGAGAAAGGTATATAATGTTTGGTTTCTTCTCTAAAATTCCGGGAAGAGTTAATGGAACAAGCCCATCTATTATGCCCAGATAGTGCTTTAAGGGCAATGGGACAGTATTGGGATCAGCACATTTTCCATCACCACTGCATGATTTCAGGCCAGGCCAAATCATTTTAGTGGCTGAAGATGAGGCAGAACCACACATTTGGTCTTGTGCTGGCTTGCCAGGGTGCAACGAAGTCTACACCAGCCAAGTTATGCCGACACATACGTGCTTTGCATCAACCTGGCAGTAGAAAAAACAATTGTGCTAAATTAAATCAACATTTGCCTGTTCTCTCACAATGCCTAATGCTAATGGTCAGAGACAAGGGGCCCGTTTTGCTGCAGCTTTCTCGTCAGGTGCCTTTGAGATGTATTGGTAATTGGACGTGAAGGCCGGAATTAATGGGTGTTGTTCCAACACTTTTTGAGAGTGCCAGGTTTGGGATGCCTGCTATTTATCGTAATGGACTGTAAATCTAATCACACAAAGAGCCAGAGTGAACCTGATAATAAAGGTAGTCAAATATGCTTCGGGGGGCCCTTTCCAATGAACCAGTCTTGATGTTATGTCAGCTATTCCCTAAAGGTTGAGGTGTGGATCTTTTAATAATATTCTACGCCCCAACTCTAATGCTATGTTTTGCACTCAAGCAGCAGGAGGCATTGTTGTCTTTTCTCAACATACAGAGTTAATTTCATTTAAATTATTTAAAGGTTCTTTTTATTTAATTGCATTTGTATCCCTGGGCTTCGATGGGAGAGGTGAGGGTGGGGAAACCAAGAACTTTTTTCCATCACGGAAACCATTTTAGAAAGCAGAAAAGCTTCCTTAAACACCCGCCAACTCACGACTTGGGTAATGTGAAATCAGCTGAAAGAATCCTAGGAGATGCTTGCAAGATAGGGGTTATATTTTCACCGCTAATATCTCAGACTTCTGGGCTACATGATGAAGCACCATTATAGCTAACTGAAAGCTCTTGGGATTAATACAGCACAAGAAGCAGGTTCCACTTTCATAGTCTTTGCTGTACCAAGTCTAAAGAAGAGGTAAGGAACTTCTACAGGAAACAATCTCCATATAGCAGAAGGGTAATGTAGCCAGAAGAGTATTCTTGCTGGTATTTGTTGTCATGGTTGTTATCTTGCAAGCAAGACTCTGCCCTGATGTGTTTCTGATGGGGCAAGGGTTTCTGAAATGGAATTTCAACTGGCTTTCTTATATACAGTACTTGCACAAATACTGATAGTTGGCTGTTTGTGTGTGTGTGTGTGTGTGTGTGTGTGCTGTGTTGTTACAGCCGTGACCGACTCTTCATGACCCCATGTCCATGGAGTTTTCTTGGCAGGAATACTGGAGTGGTTTGCCAGTTCCTACTCCAGGCGCCTACAGCACCTAGTATTCTCTGGTGGTCTCCCATCCAAGTACTAGCAGGGCCAATCCTGCTTAGCTTCCGAAATCAGGCAAGATCGGATGTGCTCAGGGCATCTACGCAGCTGGCTGTTGCATAGTTGAACTTAAAGACACTAGGGCCAGAATCTTACTGTTTATATATTTGTAAATCCAGTAGTATACATTGCAGAGACAAACTTCAGCTAGTTCATGAGCCATCTCTACTCTTCCTTGTGGTGTGCCATTTCATGCAGCTGGCATATGAGAAATGCAAACAGCAACTTCTTAATCAGCACCCATTTGCCCCTTGCAGTTCATCCCATTTCACTTAAACTGGCACAAATAACCTATAAGATTTTGACACACAAATTTGCCTGAGGGTGGGCACAAAAATGAAGTAGTAACTAGACATGGGCACGACTTGGCGAAATTGTCGTTTCCGTTTTCGGTTATCATTTCCGTTACGTAACGGAAACGGTAACGATAATTAAGCAGTCAGAACTCGAACTCGAACCGAAAAAAGAAAAATTTGGTCGAGTTTTTCGTTTCCGTTTGTGGCATTGCGGCGATCGCACGATGCGAAGCACAGAAAAAGTTTTAAAAGTTTTTTTAAAAAAACCCAACTCCCGGCCAAAAAAGCAGGTGAAAATATGCCTGCCTGAGGCTTTGCCACCTACCAGAGGGGTGATTTCTGGGGGGTCCCCGGCCTCCCCCCCTTCTCCTGTCCTGGGCTGCTTGCACCAGGCTGGGGGTCATCCTCGTCATCTGTCTCGCTGCATGCCATGCGGTGGGGGGGATCCAAAATGGCGACCACAATTTTTCTTTTGAAATCATGGTCAAAAAACACACCAAATCACCACAGAAACATGTGAAATTTATTTATTTTAAATGCCTGAATTTTTATAGTAACAGCAGTGGGTTTTTATAGCAATAAAATGTCGTATTGATTTTTTATTTTATTTTTTTTAGACCTGCCCATTTGGGCTGGGCATGGGATGGGACCATGCAAATTTTTTGAACCATTCCACCAATGGCATCGCCAGGTTTTTGACTGACACTTCTGGATGCCGGCACCTTCCAGAAATCGCAGTCGGGTGTATGGATGTGGTTGAGGGAGGAGGGCTGGCTGCTGGTGCTGGTGTGATCCGATCGAGATTGAGGAGGGAGCCTGGAGGATTTAGGATTTAAGTTAGGCAGGCAGGGAGGGAATTGAATTTAGAAAATAATTTCTTTGATTCCCTGCAGCTTTGTCTGCTGAAGGGAATAGCAGTTTATTCTTTATTTCTTCTCTGGCAGTTTGTGAGGATTTTTTTCTGATATTGGATAAAGGGGGAGGTTTGGATAGAGGTTCTGTTCTTGGCTTGCACCCCAAATGTGTGTGTGTGTGTGTGCAAGCAAACTGAAGTTGGGAAAATAGAAACTAAATGGTAGTATATAATATATTTTTAAAATAAACTCACACGAGGTGTGGATTTATTTTAAAAATATAATATATAATACCATTTATTTTCTATTTTCCCAACTTCAGTTTGCTTGCACACACACACACATTTGGGGTACAAGCCAAGAACAGAACCTCTATCCTTCCTAAGTGATATCCTAACTGCCCACACGCCGGTCCGCCCGCGCCGCCACCCGCCTGCGGCCCGCGCCACTGCCCACCCACTCGCCCACCCGTGGCCACCACCCACCCATGGCCCCCCGCCACTGCCCCCCGCCCCCCCGCCACCTAGGGCGCAAAAACACCTAGCGCCGGCCCTGATTGTGGGACGCCCCTATGCTCTGGGAAGTCAAATCGCACTAAATCGCGGTGGAAACGACAAACAACAAACGGAAACGACAAATTTTTGAAAAATTTCGCGACAAACGGAAACTAGCCAAAACGGACCCGTTCTGACAAACGAAACCTCGAAACGTCATTTTTTCTGGTCGTGCCCATGTCTAGTAGTAACTTGTTTGGTCCTTGTTCCTTGACATCAAATGGACAATTTTCTTTGTTTCTTTTCCAAGGGTAGGGAGAAGTAAGCGGGGTGGTGGTGGTGGTGGTGGTGGAAATATTAACACTGGGCTCTGTCGTGGCTGAGGGATAAGTTCTGTGGTGAGATTTTTAAGACCACCTTTCCCAGCCCTGGTGCCATTCAGGCATGCTGGTCTGAAATAGTCATCCTCTGCAGCTGTTGGTTGTATGGGATCTGGGCGCTGGGAGGTGAAGTGCATCTACAGGGATCTGTCTGCTCAGGAAACATTAAAACGCCCAATAAAGACTGAACTACCAAACAGTTGTGGCAGCCCACCTGTTTACATACATTTTCTAACTAGGTGTGAAAAAAAAATCTAATGCCAAAAATTATTAAATCTCTGCCATCTTAAAATGGTTTCCTATCCTGATTGTCTGGAGCATTGTCTTACCAAACACAGCAAGTCAAACCTGTATTTGTGTACCTTGTTGTCTTCTTAAAGGAAACTAGTAATCAGCTTTACTGAAGGGGAGGAAAAACTCCCTTGACAAATCGGGCTTGCTCCTTTTGTGTGCCTGTCTTGGCATTCTTTCTTTCCAGATTTGATTTCAATCAGGTCTACATGGAACTTTATCATTTCAAGTGGCAAACGTGCCTTTTGATACACTTGTAGTCCCCCATGTAATGCCTGTTTGAGGGTTCTGTTATGCAATCATCCTTGGCAAGCTTTGAAGCCTCCCTTTAGACTGACCATGAGCATCTCTATCTCAAGGATGGGCGACCTTTGAACCTCCAGGAGTAGCTGCACTATAACCTCCATCACCCATCACCCCAAGCTACATTGGCTGCATCTAACAGGACCAGACGGTCTGCAATGTCGCCGAGATGTGCTCTACCCCCTTGAGATGCAAAGCCCTCAGAGAACTGCGATGTGACACACTTTCCCTGGGAAATTCTTTTGGGTCTAGCAAGATGACAGGTATCTGGATGCCATTTCATTCTAGTTTTTTCCCCTGGCAGACAACCCCTCTATTTTGTCTCACCTTGCCTGAGGCAGTTGCTTTTAATATCCTCATGTAAGTGCATCTCACTCTCTCAGCTTAAAAAAATGCAACAGGGAGATGTGGATGGACAGCAAGTTCCTTGCTCTGACCCTCCAGACAGTGTCTGTCAATTTCTCCTTGTCCTATGAATGTTGTCAAGACTGAAATGCTGATATTCCTTCAGTGACATCTCATGGTGACTCCGATGCTCCCCTACAGTGATAAACTGGATTTAATGAGCCTTTCCTAGCGACAGTCCTCTGACACAACCATTTACTTCTGCAGTTCATGGATGTGCTCCTGACACAGAAATGGGAACCCACAAAGGAGGGCTACATATTATTATTTTTTTGTAAAAAGTCTTTTATTGGAAAAGGGGGGAACTGTAAAAAGCAAGAGAGGGCTTACCCAGCACCAGAAAGGGAAGGAAACGCCACAGCATCCCAGCAAGTATGTAGATAAAGAGAGATGGAAATGCAATTATTGAAAAAGGAGTAAGGCTCTGGGAAAATTCTTTCCCGGGTGCTGACAAGGATGCAAGGCATGGCTTGTTAGCAAAAAATACCAAAGAAGCACGAGGCACAGAGATTAAACAAACAAACAGACAGACACACCCCTCCTCAGATGGAGAGTCTGCTGAAAATAATGTGTAGGGAATGGAGATACGGGGAGCAAAAAAGGGGCATGCCCAGAGGCATACACATACACAAAGAGCACCATGGGAACTAGGCACAGATTTTCATCCCCGGTAAAGCAGTGTGGAAGGGAAGGTGTAAAAGGACACCCAAGGAGCCAGCATCTTCCAGTTTCTGCAACAGAGGGGCTCTTCGCCCATTGTTCTCATTGCCGCTCCCTCCCATCCTATTACATTCCCTGAAGCTTTGCCCTTGGCTAGCTTAGATCTTGGTCTACACCGGGAAACAAAGCCGCACCGGGAAGAGTCCTAAGCATGGCTCAACTTTTTTAAAGAGATGTGCCGAAAGGCCACCGTGAGCTTGGCCACGGCTTCCAGAGGTGTCAAGTTTGAGCCACAGCTTAGCCCCATCTCACCTCGTCTCAAACACATCAGACCAAATTCTGGGAAACAAGTCAGAGTAAAGGATGGGGTGGAGGGGTAGACTCAATGGGGTTAGGGAGGGAAAGGTAGGAAAAGTTTAGGGGAAGGCCAACAACACTTTCTTCAGGACAGGGCTGGCTCTCTACAAGACTACTGATTAGAAACGGTATCTCAGTTAAGGGCAAAGTCATGGAGGTGGAAGAATAGCGGGATTTGGCAAAGCGTTGCCAGGCTGGGAGGGGCCACGCTGCAGCTCTGAGTGATGTGTGTCCAAGTGGATTCAGGCGCCATGCCCTGAAGACGGCGGGGCTTCCTCCATCCTTCTAGTCCTTTCCCTTTCCTTTTCTGGCTGTGGGGAAACAATAAAACCAGGAAAGCATTAGTGGTCGACATTGAAGACGGTCACACTGACTGGCCTTCTAACCTCTGCTGTGGTCACCTGCTTTAGTGGCCAGCCACCATCATGCAGGAGGAGGCTTCTACAGTGGACAAGGATCAGCAGTTCTGCTGCCTCCTAATTCTCAAACAGGGAGGGGGAATGGAGGAGTGGGAATTCAATCAGATGTCACCCATTTGGAAAAAAAAATAGAAACCTTTCTGAGTTCATGGAGTACAAACATTTCTGTACAGATGATGAGCAATACAGCAAAAAGGGGAGGGAGAAGAGTTCTGGAGAATGGAAATTCTCCTCCCCCCCCCCATTTTCTTGCACAGCTTCACTCAGTGCTAATAAAGTAGGGGTAGGGAACCTTCAGCCCTCCAGATGTTTTGAACGGCAACTCCCACACTCTTTTACCATTTGCGATATAGGCTCAGAATTCAGGGAGTTGCCATCCAAAACATCTGGAGAGTTGAAAGTTCCCCATCCCCTGTAAGAAAAGTACTGCACCAGAACTGAGGAATCTTGGACCATTCAGATATTGTTGAACTTGGACAGCTTGTTTCTCTGGGAGCTATCAAGAGGACTATAGCTAAACCCAGAGAGAACAGGAAAACTTGAGGCAGGATAGGGTGTATTTGTGTGTGGCAGATGATGTCATTGTTCTTGTTACTCAGACCAGCCCATGGCTTTAAACTGTAAAAAACTATGATCTGACAATTCAGTTCATCAGCATCTGGTGGGCAATGTTCCACACCTCTCAATCACACCATGGAAGTTATTTCTGCACATTCCTGACAGTGTAAGTAACATCAATTAAAGCTTGGGAAAGTTATCCTTTTTTTTGCACTATGAACTGTCAAAATCCCTTAGTGAATTGAACAAGAGCCAGACAGCTTACTGACTGGAGACTTGAGGTGATCAATTCCAAACCAAGAAACAAACAAACACACAAACAAACAAAGCAATATGTCTGTGAAGATTCTCAGTCCTCCAGGTGAGTTTATCTGGATGTTGAGTCATGGCAACTGGACTTCTTTTTCTTGAGAGATTGAAATGTTTCACTGCTCATCAACAGCTTCGTCAGTCTGAAGAAAGCTAGTTGCGCGTCCTCCATTTTATATTTCACTTTGACTTTTGTCAGACTGGTCTGAAAATAGGCTCATAAGATGAACAATGGCCTGATAGGCTCCTTAGATAGACAAAAGTCTCAATAGCCTAAAGGTGAACAATGGCCTAAGGTGCTGATGATGTGTACATCCTCATCCTTGAATGAGTGCCCTTTGTTTTTCAAGTGGAGGCAAACACCACAAACCTGTTTATTTCAAACCCACAAACACACTAAGGCAGAGACTGGTCCACCCAAAGTACCCAATACCAAAATACAAAAGGAGCAATATAGTATATGCGGTCCAATGCAGTGAGGAGTGTGCAGACCTCTACATTGGTGAAACTAAACAGCTGTTAAACAGAAGGATGGCCCAACATAGGAGGGGTAACAGCTCAGGACCAGAATCAGCAGTACACCTCCACTTGAAGGACAAAGGGCACTCATTCAAAGATGAGGATGTACACATATTAGACAGAGAAGATAGATGGTTTGAGAGGGAAGCCATTCATGTGAGCACTGAAAACCCCTCTCTCAACAGAAGTGTGTGTGTGTGGGGGGGGGCTCAGGCACAGTCTATCTGCAACTTATCAGGCAGTGGTTTCAACAATACCCAGACAAGTCAAAATACTTTACACCTGCACCACCAAGGCCATAGCTAACGACCCATACTTTATGGGTTTCAGCACCTTAGGCCATTGTTCACCTTAAGGCTATTGAGGCTGTTGTTTACCTAACAAGCCTATTCAGGCCATTGTTTATTTTATGAGCCTATTTCAGACCAGTCTGACAAGAGGTCAAAGTGAAATATAAAATGGAGGACTCGCAACTAGCTTTCTTCAGACTGACAAAGCTGATGATTAGTGAAACATTTCAATCTCTCAAGAAAAAAAAGTCTAGTTGCTGTCACTCAACTTGCAGACTCAAACAAAGCCTTTCCTGTAGCGTTATTAACTACGTGCACACAGAATTTGGGGTACAATCATCTCCTGATCCCAGGCTGTGTCTCTCTGTGTGGGTGTCTCTCTGTGTGTGCGTGTGTGTGAGAGTGTGTGTGTGAGAGTGTCTCTGTGCCGCACCTGGGACCCAAGGCTCTTTATTGGTAACAGTAACCAAGTACACAAGGGGTGGAGAGAAGCACTGACAATAGGACAGGGGAAGACAGAGGAAGGATGGTCTTTGGTCACATATGAATTCCATTGGTGGGAGAGTGGGGGTCCTCACGTATGCACCCTTATCTAGAGGAAATGCTGGCTAGTGAGGACTCATTGATAAGGGAGAGAGGAAGGAGCTTCGGGCTGGTCACAGACCAGATGTGCCTGACAGCCTGATATCTGGGATTGCCATTGTTTCCCCTGGCCACCTGTTGGGGCTGACTTCTGCCAGCTCCAGGTCAGCTTAACCACACTGGATTCCCTGCTGCTCTCTGGACATGTTTGTCCAGGGCTTAGGCTGCCTCAGTGCTGCCAGATTATTTTGGGGTTCAGAGCCTATTGGGGTATGGAATCCCCACACTTTCCTAAGCTCAGATCTGAACCAATGCACCATGAATCAATGAGACTTCCACCATAAGCCATGAAAAGTTGATCACACACATCCATATACAAACACCCTCTTTCTATTACTAGGTCATAGCAATGCAACATGGGAGAAGGACCAAGGGAAGGCAAAGGTCCCTGCATCTTGCCCATTCCAAACATTTTAAGCCTCTAAGATAGATCTACATAGGAATTTATTTGGCTGAGTGTCAGGATGTCTTCTCTTAGGGTTCAACCATGTGCAAATCATTGCAAGCCTGAGCAATGTACTTATATAAAGCTGTGTAAGAGCCCAGCCAGAAAACTCAGCTGCATGATATAATGGCTCCTTTTGGTGAAGTGAAACACAGCAGGAATTCCTCCCCATTCACCCATTTTAGGAAAGGTGACCCTCAATGTTTTAGGTGTTCACGGATCAAATGTTGTGCTGAAAATCTATGCTCGGTATGAATGCCACAATCTATGGCTTAGCTTTGGAAGCTCTGCTCAAAGAATCCACAGTTTCAGACAAAATGATGCCCTTGAGAATCACCAAGAACAGTCATGACAGGTGAGATGGAGCCTCATGTGGGCCACCCTTAACCATTTATTTTCTCCTAGGATGATCATTTCCAGTTTTCTTGCACCATTCAAGTTGCTTTGTGGGATGACAGCCCCCAGATTCCACGGACACAAAGACCACTCTGCCCACTTGGTAGTTGTTGTCCAAAGAGCCATTCCCCGAAGATATATGGGAAGAACTATAGAAAGTAGACCTTTAAAGGAGCTAAAGGACTTAAAAAAACTGAGACTAACCTTTGGATTTTGACTTGGTCTTAGGAGAGCAGGGCTTAGTCACTTGAATTGTTTCCTGGCACTCAGCATTGTACAGAGCCTTCTTCAGAGTGCCTGAGCGGGCCTTCAGGCCTGTTGCAGAATCACAACCACCCCAGCTCTCAAACTTGTACTTGCAATCAGCTAGAAGAGAAGTTGAAGAGCAATTAGACCGATGCAGTGCCTGCAAGGAACCTTTTTCATATTTGTAAAACACCTACAATCTTAGGAGCATTCACTTTCATTCTAGCCTCGAATCATGACTATCTAGCATGCTGGTTAACATCAAAAAGTCAGTGCGAGTTCAGTAGATTTATATAGAGATGGGGTGGAAGATAGATGTGGATCTATTGGTATAGGTTTGAACATAACCACCCAAGATGTGCGACTCCCTGCTGTATCTCAAGAGGAACAACAAGATCACCACCAGGAGCACCAACTCTACTGTGGAAATGGAGAAAGCTTAGAGTAACCAGGAGATTTATATAGAAGGAACCAGGAGCTCACTTCCATTCTGGCAATTTCAACAGATTCCTGGGTCAGATTTTTAAAATAAACACGGCTTCTGGGTATGCATTTCAAGTATGACAAAACAGCAGCCCAAGTACATTTTGCACCATATTCTGATTGGTGGGTCTTGTAGGTTAGTAAAATGCAAAGTAGATCCTGCAAGCCTGAAGCAGAACCTTCAAGTAGAATGACAACCTTCTCCACTCCTGATTTCATATAGAAAATCAGACACTTTAAGTTACATTGATTCATAGTGGTTGCATACCATCTTTACAATTCCTTGTAGAACCAAGATTAGTGATGCTCATGGGCCTATTACAGTTAAGACAACAAATATACTATCCAAGGGCTAAATTGTTGTTCAGTCGTTCAGTCGTGTCCGACTCTTCATGACCCCATTGCTATATATACAAATAAATACAGTATCACCAGATAATCTGTTTCTATTCTTCAACTGAACAGAGGTTCTAAGAACATTGGAAGAAATGCAGGAGACCATGAAATTCAAATAAAAAATAGATAATACCTTTGTTGACCACTAAAGAAAAGGCAATAAATGAGCTTTCATGGATTAAATACCGCTTCCTCAGGTTTGTGCCAGTGTGAAGGACTGAGCATTTAAAACAAAGTTCAAATGTACATGGCAAGATGGATAGTTAGGCAAGTTGCTCTTAGATGTTAATCCAATCAGGCAAGTTTGTCTCCTAGATGGAAGTCAGGAGTCTGGTTGCTGCTTTATGGTTACAGCTTAAGCGGCTGTGGAATGAGTTTAACAAACCAGTTTTCCAAAGAAAGTAGATCCCATGTGCTCTCTCCCAGACAGACACTGACTACATTTCTTGTTATAAGTGAACACTGACCAAGATCTGGGGATAACAGAACCAGCCTGGTATGGGAAGGAAGCAATAAAGGGACTGTGTGCGGAGTGGCTTCCAGTAAAGACCCAAACCATTCAATTATTTCCCAGGCTCCGAGTAATACAGTGGAGTATCATGTGTGTCTGTGCTTCTGGATCCTCTTGGCGCTTTGCTAAAGTGCAGTCCCTTTGGTTCCCTTTCTGGTAATTCCAATTCCAGGTAGTGTTCTGTCTAGACAAACTCTGTATCCCACTTTTAATAAAGGTACCACCGGGTGAGAACCACTAGCACAGACAACCCTGAGCTACACAGACCAGTGGCTTGACAGTGACATTTGTCTGGAAGTCTCACAAGAAGGACAGCTGCCAGAAACTGTGGCTCTGTATCTTTGCAGAACACTTGGTTGCCTTAGAAGTCACAGGATGTGCGCCTACTAGGGAAGCACTGGAGGAAGCAGATTGCTAGATGCAAGCTCACTGTAAACCAGTCATGAGTGCAAGCCCCTCCAGATGCTGCTGGGCTGCGTTCCCAATCAACCCTAGTGAATGCAGTCAGTGGTGGGTACGATTGGAAGCTGCAGCCTAACAGCATCTATTCTAGAGGGTTGTCCTTGGCTCACTCACTGCTACAAAACAATCTGAAGCAACACAATGGCTGACATCTCATTTACAGTGGGTAAGGTTGGTGATCTTATAGCCGTGGGTAATCTTTGAAACCTGCCTCTGGTAGGACGGTTTGACCACCACTGCTAATATGCACAGAATCCCCCACCTTCACCCCATTGTTCCCAATAGCTTCTCCACCATGAAAGGAATACCAACTAAACTCGACATTCAGTGGGTGATGTGAAATTTTTATTTTCTGCACAATTGCCATGGCTGATGACATCATGAACTTTATGTCGCATTAAGTTCAAGCAACAGGATTTCAACCACTGAAATGACATGACCCCTACTTAATGGTTGAGGCCAATCTAGACAAAGAACCACAACTTCTCTCCAGACATCTGTAAACTCACTGGCTGGATTTCCAAGGTTCTTTTGAGTCAGCTGAGTCCGATGCTTCCCCTTGCTATTATTTCTTTGACATACACGCAACACTCACCTCCAAATTCCTTCTTCCAGTTACAGGGAATCTTACACTTGAGCTTCTTAGTCTCTTCATTGCAACTCCCCTCACGGAAGCCAACACCACAATCTTTGCTGTTCGGGACACAGGGCCCCCAGCGCCATTCCTCACAATCTGAGCCATTCTTCTTCACCTTATCTGCAGAAGTAAGAGGGCAGCAGGCAGTCACTGTGACACCAATGGATAGCAAACCCTGACTCTCAAGCAATGTGTTCTGCTTATATACCACCACAAAGCATACAAAGAACTCTGGCCAGTTTACATTTTTAAATTATGCCAACGGCAACACCCCCCACCCCGAGCTGGGTACTCAGTTTATAGACCTTGGAAGCATGGAAGGCTGAGCCAACCTTGAGCTGGTGACCTGAGCCCAGGATCAAACTCTGGTCATCAGCAAAGTTTGTACAACTGCAGTACTGCAGTTCCACCACTGTCCCACAACACTCCTTACTACGAGGCACCAAAAGCAGTCCCTTGCTTCCTCCCCTCAGTCTGGAGGCAACCCCAAAAACGACATAGGAAGGCAAGATTGCACACCGATGGGCAACCAGAAGTGGGCCACTCACCTTTTTTATTCTTGCCAGCCTCGGAAGATGCTGCCAGGAGAATCAGAACGAACAGGAAAAACAGTCCACGGACCTGCATTCTGCCCAAAAAAAGGGAAGGGGGGGGGAGAGAAGGGCATCAAATCTCTGCAGACTATTGACTGGGGGGGGGGGGAGCCAATGCAGTTAACTAATAAGAAGGCCAGGGGAGGCCAGATATCAAGTGGGATGACTTCACAACCCCTTTTGAACTCTGGTTTACATGGGAACCTAAGAGGAGTTGGTGTTGGGGAGTTGACAAGACATCAAGACACCTCCTGGATGCCATTCTGCATTCTGGATGATATTGGCTGTTTATGAACCTGATAACAGGTTTTGTTTGTTTGTTTGTTTGCTGCTGCCACTTACTGCTGGCATGTTTCTGTTCAAGAAAAGCAAGAAAGAGGGTTGCCAACATATCAAGACAAAGAGGGGGAAAGGCTTTAGAATCTGAAATCTGAGCAGCTCTCAGAGCAGAACTGGGTAAGTTCTGTGAGTCCAGGAGCTAAATGTTTCTATCCCCTCCCCGATCCCAACCAAATGTTTTTCTTTGTTTTTAAACTGAAGTTTCCCCTTCAGTTATAATTCCCTTCATGTTGACCAAAAAACATATGTGTGTTAAAATAAAATTGAACATCTAGCTTCAGAGGAGAACTGTTGTTTCATGAAGGCTGATAGAAGTGCAGCTCCTCTTGTTTGGAAGAACCCTCTCTTCTTCCCAGCAATAACTGGCGTCCGATGGAAAGGTGGATGAGTTGACTTGTGGCCCACTGATATAGGTTGCTCAACCCTTAATTAGTACAGACAAGCAGTCTCTGAACATTGGGGACAGAAATTTACTGCACCGGGAGGGGTGAGCACAGGCCCTGTTGGATGTGCAAATGAGGAAGCTGGCTGAACTTCAGAATCAAACACAAACATGGCACTATTTTCAGATTTTACCTAGAGCAGCATAATATCACATGGCAACATGGCACAGGCATGCACACCTTCTCTCTTAAGATTTTCCCCCTGCAGTTCCATTACATTAGGGTTGTT
This sequence comes from Phrynocephalus forsythii, assembly GCA_029282475.1. Classification (NCBI taxonomy): domain Eukaryota; kingdom Metazoa; phylum Chordata; class Lepidosauria; order Squamata; family Agamidae; genus Phrynocephalus; species Phrynocephalus forsythii. Next base: position 136,421,711 of record JAPFRF010000001.1, on the reverse strand, counting down.
GTCTAGCTTTCTTTCTTGACTTCTGTTTTTCAATCCACCTAAATCCAAGTCAAGAGAGGACAATATATTGTAAATCTACATACTTTTTAAAGTAACCTATCAAAATGATTGGTTTAACTGAGTTGTGCCACACCTATCCTGAAAATATAGCTATTATTATTAAACTCTACTGGACTTCTTTGGTTACACAAACTTCAGACAGCATTTCATAAACACTTCATACACAACTAACAATGTACAAGCGCTTGTGCTACCTGGCATTTTGTCTCTTAGGGTTGCACAACCAGTCATTCAACAAGCAACAGATATTGTGCTGGTACTTACAATTCAATGTAAAAAAAGCCCTTTTAGAGTTATTATTTAAAATCCATTGCTCCAGAAGTCAAGGTAAAATCAAGTAGGTAGAGCAATCAGATCCACCATTATCAATAATATTATTTCCACCTCTTTGGAGCAAACAGCTTTTCATTATAAGACTGGTATGTCTTTAATACCTTGCTACTAGCTTGCTGGTAGAATTACAGAATAATAAGAGTTAGAAGGGGCCATCAAATCACCTCCTTGTTCACTGCACAGATCCAAATCCACGTGGTTGTCTAATTTTCTCTTGAACACTTCCAGTGTTGGAGCGCTTATCAGTCCCTGAAGTAATTATTTACACTATCCTCTATTTCCCCCCTCCCTTAATATTCAACCCAAATCTAGTTTCCTGTAATTTGAGGTCATTAATATGTATGGCTATCTTTCAAATAACTGACGAGGGCTATCCTATCTCTTTGTAGTCTTCTTTTCTCAAGGCTAAACATGGCCGGTTCTTTTGGTCTTTCCTCACAGGACTTGTACAACAGTAACTTATTTAGAGAAAATTATTAAAGAAAATAGAATGGTTCCCCTGAAGAGGAGCTGCGTGGCTCAGGCTGACTAGGATTAGTCAGAACTGGTATCAATACAATGGTCTCCTGCCCCTGCAGGAGGCCGCTCTTTTCTTGTTCTGTTGTGGTCTGTTTTGCCACCTGGCAAGTCCCTGAGGGGCCCCCTGCAGATACACTCAAGGTACTCCATTCCCACAGTGGGCTCAAGTGCTTCTTGCTCCATCTCTGAAACAACATAAACTGTTCCTCACAAGGACCTACCCCATCTATCTTAAGCCTGAGGCAAACTGGATTCAGACCTTCCACTTCAAATCTGTATTACCAGCAACACCTCTCTACCCCCTCCCCAGTCTCAAATCTAGAGCAACCAAGTGGAAACAGGAAAGCAAACCTGCCAAATGGATTTATGCAGCCCCTGTCTTTGCAAAGCCAGGCGGCTTTCTGTGGCAATAGTGAGGCCCTGGTCCCCATTTCCTACAAATGCTCCCACCGTCCCCCTTATTTCCCAGTGCCTCTTTTATTCTCGTGCTCAGCGGGCTCCCTCGCCAATGCCAAAGCTCCCCAAGGTCGGGGAGGGGGAAATCTCAGCTGCCATGGAACCTTTAGGCAGCACGAAAAGAATCCAGGGTGGGAAAAGAAGCCCCAACAGGCACCGTTTTAGAGAACTAAAACAGAAGATTAAAAATAAAAGCCCAACACAATTAGATCCCATGTGGAGCTTTAGAAGGCAGGCTGCTCCCCCTGCTGGCTCTCTTAATGTCAGCCGATTACCATATTCCCCACAAAGGACCTTCGGAAACGAGAGGCTCTCGGTATGGACAGTGAGCAAGTGTGCTTGTGGGCACACAACACACACCATTAAAGTAAAGAGGAACTGCAAGTGTGGAGAAGAAGCTAGGTGATGTCTGCAGATTGGCTCCTTGTGTACCAGGGGACCAAACCGCCTTTCATGCCGCCAGACTGCAAATGGCAACAGTAGCTGGGGGTTCCCCAGGCCCTTTGCGTTCTTCCCTTCTCTTCTGAAGGGGTTAGTAAGACAGCTGATGAACAGCAAAGCAGCCAGACTCTTTTCTTATCCCGTTCATTCAGTTCTTCTGCACATGTAAAACAACAGCTGTGCTTCCATTCAGGCAGCACGGCATGACTGCGATTCTTACCCACCCAGGAGACCCCGGCAGCCAAGCCGCAGCCCTAAAAACAAAATATTAACCCAGCAAAGCCATCCCCCCTCACGGTCTTGAACGGAAGGAGTGACAAAAGAATGGCAGAAAGGCTAATGAACAAAGTTCCTATTTAATTATACAGAATTTGCGGGTGCATCCAAAATGCCCTTTCCCATGCAGGCAAGCTTCTTCGGTAGTGCAGATGGTGAAGGAAGATGGCAGGCTAGTTTGTGGATATGATTGCACTCAACAGGTGAGCTTCTTCCTCTGCTACTATAATGCAGAAAGTCACACTTCTTTTATCAACTCCACTACTAGAACCTCAAGAACCCTGAAAATAGCCACCACTAATCTCATCTGGGATTTCACAGGTTCACTACGGATGCTACCTGTGGGAATCAGAAAGTGGTGTGAAGGCGCTTGCTGCCTAAAACTAGTATTCGACGGAGTCAACATTGAGTTGACAGCATAATTGGGGAATGCACCGTCCACAGAAGCCTTCTTCTTGTGCAAACAGCGCTTCACATTAACTTGCACCACCCAATACCGGTTGCTTCCTTGCACAAGCCTTTAGACTTGCTGCCTATGCGCAGGCATAAGTACTACTTGTGCAAATATCTGTTACATGAGTGGTTTGACTGAATAGCATCCTGGCCTCGGCTTTTATTGGCCTCATCCCCTGACCCTTCTGAGATGCCCAGACCTTATGAACTTCCTTTGCATACATGGCCTCCTGGGACTCCTTCCACCTTTTTTTTTCTTACCCAAGAAAACTCATTGACGAAAGAGAGGTGAAAGGACTTCAAAATGTCTTTTCAAGAGTAGCACTGGGAGAGATCAGTCGGGAAGCACTCTGGATTGTGAGCCTGGCAGCAAAATACCATGAATTCCTGGATATCTCAGTGGGTTAGACATCTGGTTGTGGAGCCAGAGTTTGCGAGTTCCCCACTGCACCTCCATTCCAGCTCTGCAATTCGATGATGATGATAATGATGATGATGATGATACCAGACAAGCAGGGACCCAGGCAGCAAGTCTAAAGGCTTTGCCTGACTGCTTAACACAGATAAAGGATGAGAAAGCAAAAGCAAAGTGTTCTGCTTATATACCGCCCCATACCACTTCCAAGTAGTCTCTGGGTGGTTTACAGTTTAATTATGCAGGCTACACATTGCCCACCCCCCAAGCAGGCTGGGTACTCGTTTTACCAACCTCAGAAGGATGGAAGGCTGAGTCAACCATGAGTCTGCTATCTGGGATTGAACCGCAGGTCGAGAGCACAGTTTTTCCTGCAGTACAGGCATTTAATCACTGTGCCACGGGGCTCTTGCCTGAAGATGGCTTCCCGGGAGCTCTCGCATGAGATTGCTGTGGACTGATTTTCCAAATATATGACAACTCTGCAGAATCAAGGCTGTGCTAGAGAATCTAAACAGTTCATCTTCCATCACATGCACTTCTAGGATGTTTAATCTCTTTTCCCTACACTGCCATAATAAATAAATAAATAAATAAATAAATAAATAAATAAATAAATAAAAGGGGAGGGAGCAGACCCTAAATGTTGTACCAGATGAGACAATTAGGGAATGGATCAAACAATGTGTACTGGTGGAAAAGTCGGTGAGGCTGCCCCTGCCCCCACTTCCAGAGCAGCTCAGGGAGGAAGACTGGGACACAACATGCCGTGCTCAGTCTAGGGGAAAGAGATGGCCAGGAGGACTAAGGAAGAGAAGCACTAGGTCAGCATTTCTGCATCCCCATCCCCCCGTGTCCCCCAGGAAGGCCACTGCAGACGGCAGCTCCGCTCATTATTCAGGCTCTGCTGGGCTCACCTTTTGTACGTCTGTTGCTGTGAAGCTGCCGGATTCACTCTGAATTGAACTGTCACAGAGAATTACACACAGGCTGGGGAGCTGAAGGCAGAGCCCCAGGGACGAGAGCCATGTCGCCCACCCTTGAGCTGGGAACGATCCTCCAGGGAGTCCAGTGCCTGCCAGGGCATGGCTCTTGGCCTGTCTCTTCCAAAGCCAGAGTGATACTCTCCACTTGAACTGAAATGCCTGGTCCAAACCTGGAGACTTGGCTGGGGAAGCCTGGAACTTGGAAGTCCCCAAAATGTTACATTTCCAAGCACCATGACAGACAGGTGGGACATCAAAACAGTCTCTCTGTCATATGCTTAGTCAGAGAAGTCAACCATCGAAAGAAAAACTGCTGTTAAGCTTAGGAATAGGCTTCTCGCTACAAAACACGACAACCTGAATGCTCTTCTCTTCTACTTTCTCTGTGTCTGCGTTCTGCTTTTGGACACATGGTTTGTCTGAAGCTGATGTTCTTTGGGAAAGACTAAGAACAAGAGTATGACATACACACACAATATCCTAGATACATGCTGGTCACTGGTGGCGGGAAGGAACATTGGGAAGGAACATTCAGCCTGAACCAAGTGCTGTATTAGTTTAATCGTGTGGTTGAGGCTCCCCTGTGGTCAATTCTTGTGCTAGAATGGTGCAATTTGAAATGCTGGGTGGCAGGTGGACTGCCTGGGGATGGCTTTAATTTTCCTGGGCAGCACATGGCTGCCAATGTGGTGGTAGCATTAAGCAGAGTGAGGCAGCTGTCTCAAGCAGCAGAATTTGGGTGTCATGAATGGTCACCAACCAGTTGGTGATTCAGTTTGTTGTTGGAGTATTTTTACCGTGAGGATTTGATGCTTCCTGCACCAAAATATCATGGCAGCATTTGGATACAACACAGCTTAACCTTGCGTCGGGGAAGCACCCTTTGCTACTCTGCTTTGTGCAGCAAAATGTACTGGGCAATACTCCACATCATCAGAAGTATGGTACCTCACCTGGCATTGCCTCCCTATTTCAGGAGATGCTATTAGAGTACAAAATCTTCTGCCCCACCAGCCAACAAAATCATTAGTGGATTTCTTTATCCTCTTCTGATGTTGCAACATGGGAAATAGCTGCTGCTAGATGCAAGGACTGGTATGTGTGTGTGTGTGGGGGGGTGGCTGCCTAAATATAGGAGAGAACAGTTATAAAACAGGAACTTGGCATAGAGATGGAGCTTTAGAAGATGTGTTTCAGGACCCAATGAGACATTCAATGGGGTTCAATGTTATTCTTCCCACTTAGAAACACGCCTCTGGATACCTGAACTTGTATATTTTAGTCCCGTGGGTAAACAATTTGAAAAGGTGGATTTGAATTTAAAGACACAATCAGCAAAAAAATTAGCTCCTCTGCATCTCTTCTTCTAGAACTCAATCTGGAAGCCTGTCCAATCAACTTGGAATTATGGTAAGGTTGGCTGTTCATTTGTGGCTCCATAGACCACTAACACCCGAAATGAGTGCTCCTCCTAAACTCTGCTCCTTCAGCCACTCGTCTTCCACATGCACCTCTGAGATGCTAGCTTGGATTAAACTTAAATTATCCATTAAAACCAATATTGGGCAACCCTGGTTGAATGTCAGTTAGGAGGCCAGGATACAATGTCGGGATCACTTCAGATCCTGGACTATGAACCTGGTATCATAACTCAGATCAAACCAATGGTTTCCTGTTTGGATGCAATGGGCGCAGTGTGAAATAGGATCCAAATGCTGAACACCGAAGGACGGAGAAGGAGAAGCTTGGGGCCACAGCACTTGTCTACATCTTCATGAACCATGGATTATAAAGCCAAGAGCTATTGTCTGAACCCCTCCTATATGTTAGTACGAGCACTTACAGCAGCACCAGTGCTATGGCCCATTTCTTTCATCTCATCTGGCTACTGTGGTCTCCTGTAACTTTGTCATTTTCTCCAGACACGAAAGAAGCAAAACTCTTTCTCATCCTCAATAAGAATGACCACTTGAAAATCCAGCATTGAACCACCATTTCTGGTTTAATATTTTTGTGCACCTATTCTGACATGTAATGGGTCTCCTATTCGTCTTCTCCTAGCTTCGACCTGCAGCGACAGTCCATCTTTTAGTCCATAATCTTCTCCTTCTGCAGTGACTGCTGTCAGGAGTAACATATCCCAGCACTGTGGAGGCAGAATGTGAAAGCTTAGTCCTCTAAATTAAAAGCAAATTTAAGAAACCTGCACAGCAACCAGAAGTAAAAGGGAGCACTCTGAAAAACTAACCTACTCGCAAGCATGTTTGGTGGCAGATTTGGATGGAACAGGACAACTAAGAACAGCAACTGCTAACCATGGATTTTGTTCACCTTAATGTAAATGCCATTTTCCAGGTAAAGAGAAGAGCTTTCTACTTGCTTTCCAATATGTCCTCCATTCTCAGCAAGGAAGCAGGGAAAGCCACTGTTTTGTTCAAAATGGAAAACGCCATGCAGGCACTTGTCATATCTTTGTACATGGGAAGCTTTCATGGCAGAATTTAGCACTGTGTGAAACAGGAATTGGGTTTAAGCGCCATCATCTGCTGAAGACTTATTTTGGAAGGCTGTACTTGCTCTGTGCTCCAAATCATGATTTCCATCTGGAATGTAACTCTGGGGAAAGGTTATTTTCACAGTTCTCAGGAGACTGTGAGCATCTTGCCGTTTACAATTTAAATGAATCTAGGTTGCCAAAATTGGGCTCAGCGTTGCTGTGAAACTTACCTAAAGTGGGCTGAAGCAGTGATTGGAATTGTGGAGTTACAAGAAATATAGTAGTTACCTCAGCAAGTTACTTTTTTGGATAACAAGAAATATACAGTCATAAGTATGAAGTTACTTTTAGAGATAAGTGTTTAAAACCAATGTTTACTTAGATGCAAAGAGTATCACCAAGTAACTTTTTTTTTTTTACTTTTCAGACATTTTTACTGGTGGTGGGTGCTCGCAGACATGACCACATCACCCCAGTTCTGGCACGCCTGCATTGGCTGCCCATGGCTCTCCGGATAAGGTTCAAGGTCCTGGTTTTGGTTTCGGAGTGTATCTCCCAGAGGTCAGCTGAGGCCAGGCCCACTCAATTGTCGCAGGTGCGCTCACTCAGGTTGGCCACTCCTAGGGAGGTGCGGAAGTCTGTCAAACGCAACCGCGCCTTCTCGGTTGTTGGCCCCTCACTGTGGAACCATCTACCGGCTGAGCTGCGCCTTGCACAGTCCCTGCCCGCCTTCAAGAAGGCTTTGAAAACCTTGCTCTTCAGGGAGGCATATGGCAACCTTTAATTTAATTTAATTTAATTTAATTTCTTTTTTCCTCCTTTTTTTCCTTTTCTCCCCCCCATGCATCTTGCCGAGTCTTTGCCATTTTTGTCTTTTATATTGTTGTTTTTAAATTGTTTTTCTTTTAACTTGCTGTAAACCGCCCAGAGTTCCATTCTGGAAAATGGGCGGTATATAAATGAAACAAAAAACAAACAAACAAACAAACAAACAAATAAGGAGCATTTTTGATGGGATTTTTGTTTGTTTGAGGTTTTATGCCATACATTTACCCCTCTTAAGTGGCAATGAAGTATTATTTGATTTTGCCTCTTATATTTTTAAAATATTTCAAAAGCACAGTCCGATATCAAACTGTTCCCTAATAAGAATCACAGAATGTTGCCCTGTTTTCTGGCCTGTTGGTAATGAAGTGCAATAAAACAATGATAAGGATTTCAGCAACCTAGCTGCAAAGCAGCAAGAAATAAATTTCCCAGCAAAGCCTGATAAAAACCAGGGAAGGCATCATGAATCAACAGAAAGGGTGGCCTTGCCTCCTGAGTCCTTACCCAAAATCAAAACATGTTGTGCTTTGATATTTAGGGGCAAATGTTCTTATCTTCCTGTCGTCATTCCTCATGTCAATTATTGTTATAATTCTTCATGAGATAAAGTGAGATAAATAATCAGTGCTAAAGAAAGAAGATTCCTCTCTTTGACACACACCTTAACATGGTGACAGGTTAAAGATTTAAAAAAATTGCCACTCGAAATGTGGCAATTGAACTTTGTGTATAAGAGAAGAAAATATTCAGTAGAAGACACTAGTGCTGAGATAATTTGAAGACAGCGGGAGAAAAGAAAATGGCGGATAGAGGGCAGTAAAGAAATCCGTGGGTTTGGATTTCCAAGACCTGAGCAGAGCTGTTAATGACAGGACCATTTGGAGTTCATAAATTCCGAGGGGTCCCATAAAAGCTCCCAGAAGTCTTCACCACCAGCTCCGGTGCCCAGGATTTTTGGAACTGTAGTCCAAGAACAGCTAGGGAGCCAAGGTTGGGAACCACAACATCAATTCAAAGCACTGATGTAAGTCAGAATCATTTTCATGGCACATAAAAATGAGAAAGTTCTTAAGATAAAAACAAAGCAAAAAAACCCTGATCAGAAGCATTTTGGGATTGTGCATCATAAGTTATGTACCAGGCATATGCCGTCACACTGGCCACTTGTCATGTGGTCTGACACTTGCTCATGTGTCCAGGTATCTGACAGAGGGACAGAGAATTACAAAAAACATTTTCAGATTCACCCTTATATATGCTTGATACTTCACAATAGGATTCTGGACACTGATATCAAGTTTTCTATTTTTTTAAAAGTAAAAACAGGGGAGCAAGCAACATTTGAAAATGAATAGTTGATCCTAAAGGATGTGTCTATTATTAAGATGAATTTAATGTATGGCACACATACCTCACTACTCACGCAGTTATAATATTTTTGGTGAGCAGCTTTCCCTGGGGTCCCCCCTCAATGACTCATTACACACTTTCTATTTAATTTTAAAGGCATTCAGGTCTTTTGCTGCCTAGGCTCCGCATGCTGAGTTGTTGCTGAAAGTTTAGACATACTTTGGCAACAGCAAGGATTGCCAAGGATTTAAGTAACCTGGAACCAGTCCATGGAAAACCTCTGGGCGATGCTGGAATGGGATTGTAGGTGCCAAGCACAATAATGAGGGGGCCCTTCATTTTCCCTTGCTTCTCTGCTTTGCCAAGCAGGATCTGATCCAGGTGTCTCTTCTAAGCCAGTGGTCTGCATTGCAAGATTTAGATGCTGAACTACCTCTTTAAAAAAAAAACACACACATATGCCATTCTACATGCAGAGGATTTAGCGACAATACAAAACTGAATGACTATGATTGTATGCAATGCTATTTGAGAATATGCTCCTATAAATGCAATAGAACCCAATTCCGAATCAACAGGACTGGGTTGCAAATGCAGAAAACAAGTGCTTTCAGTTAACACACTTAGATTAAAATAATGGCAGGAGCTTATCCCTTGCATGTGCTGGTGTCGCTCACCCAGCAGATTCCTGCTGGTTAAGGAGGCATTTGTACTTCTTGTCGCTTACCAAGTCAGACTATTGCAGCAAGAAATACAGGAAACGTAACTTGTAGCAAATCTCATCATTTTAGTTATGCTGGTATGTGTAATAGGGTTCATTCATTCATTTATTCATTTTTAATCCACTTTCTTCTCAATGAAGGGACACAAGGAGGTTACAAAAAACTGAAAAATGCATCCTGTGTGTTTAAAACCACTCTTCTAGCAAATATATGTGACTCCTTGCTTTGAGTAATTTTCACACTCAGAGGTTCTCAGCAACCCTTCCACCAACCACTAACTTGTAAGTGCCTTTATACTGTTCTCCAACCCATTATTACCTCTGCAGGGATCTCAGCAATGGAAGCAAAACTACAAATTATAATGATGGGATGAGGCCAAATACTAGAGGCAGGGATTTTATGTCTGGAAGACTCAAATGGAGAGGGGCTATGGAGGGGTGGACATGACCCATGTCCCTTTGTTTGGAGAGCTGGGGTGTGAAACCCAATCCTTTACTTCGGATGCAGTTTTAACAACAGCCCTGCTTCCTGCCCTACCTCATCTAAGAAGACTGCCTGGCTAATATCATCTTGCCATGAACTTTACATCTAAGACTTATCTCCTAGCAAACCACATATTTTGCCATGTTTGGACTTTTGGTACATGGTTTGATAAAGATGGTATTTCCCTCTAAAGCTTGCAAGGATTTTTTTTTATAATTTTACTAGTAGGCTATAAAGTTATCGCCTAGCCTAGCCTTGCTTTTGTATTTTGTAATGGCTACACAGCTCCCCCCTTTCTTTTTTACTCAGGGGGAGACAGAAAGATTTACCTAAGTGATTTATATGAAAGTCTATGGAACTCTATGAAATAGAGGTCTCAATTCAAGACCTGCTGGACCATATTTAAAACGCTTCTTAAACTTACATATACACATTTTGTCATGACAGAACTAGTCCTTATTCCATGAAATCTTTGAATTGTAACATAATTCAAATTGAAATTATCATCCTGTAGTTTTTATTTAATGAAAAGCATTTTAACAATAGCAAGCAATCCGATTTAAATTTTAAAACTAATTTTTACCTTTTTTTTAAAAAAATCATTTTTTAAAATCCACTTTGGCTCAAATGAACCTGTTCTAAGTTTGTTCCTGTTGGACATGATCTACATAATTCCCCTATGTGACCACTGTCAACCTGCCATACCCAAATAAAATAAAATTAAAATTAAAAAACAACAGCCTAAATCCAATTGGTTGTCCAAACCCAAGCAGAGATTACATACCTCCTTCCCATTACAGCAGTTCCACTGGCTGCCAATCAGTTCCAGGCTACTATTCCAACTGCTGGGTCTAACCCAGTGGTTCTCAACCTGTGGGTCCCCAGATATTCCTGGACTGCAACTCCCAGAAGCCTCTACCACTCGCTGTGCCTGGAAGGGATTCCTGGGAGTTGCAATCCAGGAACATCTGGGGACCCACAGGCTGAGAAACACTGGTCTAACCTATCTCAAAGACTGTCTCTCCCTTTATGAGCCAGTCTGGGTGTTAAGATCATCAGGAAAGGTTTTTTTTCTCTTGGCCCCACCATCTTCATGGATGCATTGGATAGGGACTTGGGAGAAGCCCTACTCTTTTACTCCTCCCAGACTCTGGAACTCCTCCTGGGAGGCCATGATGGCCCCATCTTGGCTGTCCTTCCGCAATCAAAGACCTTTCTCGTCACTCAGGCTCTCTCTTACAGACTGGATGTCTGATCGGGTTTTTTAAATGGATTGCTGTGCTTTATTGCTTTGTATGTGTTTCCAGTATTGATCTGATTTACTGTTTTAGTGTGGTATTTGTCTGATTATTTCATAACATTTTGTATAGTTACTGTTTTTATCTTCTGCTAATGTAAGCCACCATGGGTTCTTTTTAAAGAAAAAAAGGTGGAGGTAAACAAACAAACCAATATCCTCTTGATTCAGAAGGCCTAGTCTAAGTGAACTACACATTGGATTCAGACCAAATTCTTTTTAAGATCACCACATGGCCAAGCAGGAATCTGAAGCAAGCCTTCATCACCACCAAACTTGTACACCATCTGCAGTAATCAAGGAGCCCAAGAAAATATACTGTCATTGCCTCCATTTCTTCCCCTTCTATTTACCAGGAGGTGACGGGACGGGTGGCCATGATATTAGCTTTTTATATGTTGTTTCAGCCCATTTTTTTCACTCTCCTCTTTCACCATCATTAAGAGGTTCTTTAATTCCTCCTCACTTTCTGCTATCAGAGTAGTATCATTTGCGTATCTGAGGTTGTTGATATTTCTTCCTTGGCTCGTGATTCATCCAGTCCTGCATTTCACATGATGTACTCTGTATATAAGTTAAATAAGCAAGGTTGACAGTATACAGCCTTCTCGCACCCCTTTCCCAATTTTAAACCAATCAGCTGTTCCGTATCCAGTTCTGACTCTTGCTGCTCGACCCACATATAGACTTCTTAGGAGACAGATGAGGTGGTCAGGCACTCTCATTCCTTTAAGAACCTCATTCCTTTAAGAACCATAGTTTGTTGTGGTCCACACAGTCAAAGGCTTTGACATAGTCAATGAAGCAGAAATAGATTTTTTTTCTGGAACTCTCTAGCTTTCTCCATAATCCAGTGCATGTTGGCAATTTGATCTCTAGTTCATCTGCCCCTTCGAAATCCAACTTGCACTTCTGGGAGTTCTCTGTCCACATACTGCTGAAGCCTCCCTTGTAGAATTTTGAGCATAACCTTGCTAGCGTGTGAAATGAGTGCAATTGTATGATAGTTGGAGCATTCATTGGCGTTGCCCTTCTTTGGGATTGGGATGTAGACCGATTGTTTCCAGTCCTCTGGTCACTGCTGAGTTTTCCAAATTTGCCGGAATATTGTGTGTAGTACCTTTACAGCATCCTCTTTTAAGATTTTAAATAGTTCAACTGGAATGTCATCCCCTCCACTGGCCTTGTTGTTTGCAATGCTTTCTAAGGCCCACTTGGCTTCACTTTCCAGGATGTCTGGCTCGAGGTCAGCAACTACACTATCTTGGTTATCAGGGACGTCCAGATCTTTCCTTCTACAAACCCAAACATTGCCAGAAAATATTTCAGAAGGATCCCAAAATTGAGAAATCCAGGTGTCCCAAATGAAGAGTGCATAGTATCTTCTAAATGAGAACTGACCATCCTTGACCAAAGTGGGGAAAAACTTTGAAAACAAATTCACTGGCCATCTAACTGTTGCAATACTTCTGAGCAGTGAGTCTGTGAAGATTCTCAGTCATCCAGGTGAGTTTATCTGGAAGTTGAGTCATGGCTACTGGACTTCTTTTTTGAGAGATAGAAACATTTCGCTGTTCATCCAAACAGCTTCATCCATCTGAATACAGCTAGTGCAAATCCTCCATCTTATAGGCAGCTTTGACCTCTTGTCACCCTGGACTGAATTAGGCTCATAAGATGAACAGTGGCCTAAACAGGCTCGTTAGGGAGACAATAGTATCCTTAGCCTTAAGGTGAACAATGGCCTAAGGTGCTGAAACCTATCAAGAATGGGTTGTTAGCTATGGCCCTGGTGGTGAAGGCTTTTTGATTTGCCTGGGGACTTTGGAAAGCACAGCCTGATAAGTAGCAGATAGACTATAGGAGCCCACCACCTCTGTTGAGGGAGGGGTTTTCAATGCTCACATGAATGGCCTCCCTTACTCCTCTTTCAAACCACCTCTCTTCTTTGTCTAATATGTGTACATCCTCATCTTTGAAAGAGTGCCCTTTGTCCTTCAAATGGAGGTGTACTGCTGATTCTGGTCCTGACCTGTTGCCCCTCCTACGTTGGGCCATCCTTCTGTTTAATGGCTGTTTAGTTTCTCCAATGTAGAGGTCTGAACACTCCTCACTGCATTGGACCCCATATACTATATTGCTCCTTTTATGGTTTGGTATCGGATCCTTTGGGTGGACAAGTCTCTGCCTTAGTGTGTTAGTGGGTTTGAAATAAACAGGGATGTGGTGTTTGCCAAAAATCCTTTTAAGCTTCTCCGACACTCCAGCCATGTAAGGTGGTGGGCTCCGGCATAGTCTATCTGCTACTTATCAGGCTGTGCTTTCCAAAGTCCCCAGGCAAATCAAAAAGCCTTCACCACCAAGGCCATAGCTAACAACCCATTCTTGATAGGTTTCAGCACCTTAGGCCATTGTTCACCTTAAGGCTAAGGATACTATTGTCTCCCTAACGAGCCTGTTTAGGCCACTGTTCATCTTATGAGCCTAATTCAGTCCAGGGTGACAAGAGGTCAAAGCTGCCTATAAGATGGAGGATTTGCACTAGCTGTATTCAGATGGATGAAGCTGTTTGGATGAACAGCGAAACGTTTCTATCTCTCAAAAAAGAAGTCCAGTAGCCATGACTCAACTTCCAGATTCTGAGCAGTGAATGTTTTCTTGTTGACCGGGTCTCCTTTCTGGCATGTACTTTCCTGCTGTGTTATCAAAGGAACCATATGGTTGCCTCCATTCCTCTTACCTATTTTCCTCCTGAGTCTTCCATACTCTCTCATCTTTGGTCTCTCTCTCTCCCTCTCTCCCTTTTGTAAAACATGAGAGAGAAAAACTGGCCACCTCCCCACAGGTTCCCCAGTAGTTAGTAGCCTCCTCAGATTTCACAAGCCAAGTGTAGTTGCAACAATGTGCACTCACTGTTCTTCCACTCTCCCCTCACCCAACCAGCCTCTATCCCCTCAGGCTGTCTCCTGGCATGCCTCAGATCCTGCCTTCTATGTCACATCTCCTATCACCCTCTTCTTTCAGCTCTCTCTAATGTCTGGGGTGTATCACCGCTCTATTCTGAGCTTACAAAAACAAATTGCACAAGGCTTCCTCTTTAGGAATTCTGTCCCACAACCTTTAGCATGAAAAGGGGTCAATTAAAGGAGGAGAGATTCAAGAGCAAACTTAGACACACACACACAGCCTGGAAATAACACATGAATAGTACAGTAACCCCCCGCTGATCACAGGGGTTAGGGACCCACCCCACCCGTGATACAAGAAAATCTGCGATGTGCGGAAACGGGTGGGGGCGGGGGCGGCGGGGGGCATCTTACCTCCCACCGCCGCCCTCCCGGCTGCACCAAGCCTTCCTGGGGGAGCCTGGTTGAGCGGCGCGGAGCGACCCGATCGCTCCGCGCCGCCCCTCCTGGCCACCCCGAGCCTTCTCAGGGGAGCCTGGTTGAGTGGCGCGGAGCGACCCGATCGCTCCATGCCGCCCCTCCCGGCCGCCCCGAGGCTTCTCTGGGTTGCGTGGGAGGGTGGCACAAAGCGACCCAGTCGCCCCCCCACCGCCCTCCCACACACCCCCAAGGCTTCTCGGGGGGGTGGGGGGCGCAGAGCAACCCGCCCCCCGCCCCCCCTGCATCCCGCGATGTAGCGGGACCACGGTACCTGAACCGCAAAATGGCGGGGGGGTCACTGTAACATATTAATGTTAACAAAATGCTAACAATCTATCCTATAATTTCAAAATATCTTCTAGCAAGTAACACAGGTACCCTTGAAAACATACGTGGGGATTTACTTCACCCCCTAGAATAAATGGTACCCACATGCTTCAAGTTAAATCCATTTGGAAAACATGCCAGCCCCCCCCTCTCATAAATCCCACTGTTTATTTCCTAATGAATGATTTAACTAATAAATTAATAATGTTAATGAAACAAAGAATTTTTTCCAATTTCAAAGTTGACAAGTATGAATCATTGTACTCTCTGCATTTTCACATGTAACCTATTAACCTACTAATCTAACATCCTGATCTCTGTACAGTGGACCCTCGTATAACAAACGGTTTGTATAACATAAAATCTGTACAACATAAAAAAATTCCAGAGACAGAGGAAATTTGCTTAACAGAATTATCTATGGGGCAAATCCGTACAGCATAAAAATGGTCTCAATTAGGGATTACTCTGTTTTTAATGCATTCCTATGGGAAATTTGTATAAAGGAAAATTTGCTTAACATAATTTCATTTGGGACAAATTAATTCCTTGATACAAGGTACCACGTGTACTTACCAGGAGTTAAGTCCCACTGAATTTAGTAAGAGGCAGTTCCTAGTCAACACCTACAAGACTGCGCTGCCAAATATTGCAACAGATTTTCATAACTGGATCTTCAGATTTCTGCCACAAGCAAGCATTCTCCCAGCACCTGTCTACCTTTTAGACTAACGCTAATCATCAGAAAGCCTGAGACAGGATAAGTGCAGCCTGCCAGCACTAGGAATCCCAATCTGCACGCCTGATAATTAAAGAAAAAACAAAAACAAGGTTGAAATCAGACAGGTAGACAGGTGTGCATCTAATGGCACTGGAAAGGGTCACTTGGCCAGCAGCAATCTTTCTTAATTAGGGAGGTCTAGCTTGGGCACAGATCAGATTTGAGCTGAAGTGCTATTGCTTTATGTTGTGTGATAGCTGGAAAATAGCTCACACTGGACTGTGCGACAAGCAGTCCAACGTGCAAGCTATATGCACTTACTCTTCATCTGGAGACACCTATTACACTCTCACGATTCTACAAGGGAAGTAAAGTAACTGAAAATTCTTTCTGATGCAGTATTTCGAGGAGGAGAAAGGGGAATAGATATGGGATTGTCTCGTTAAGGATTCTTCATCGTGAAATTGGGTAGACCCAAGTCTGAAAGAATTAATTTTCTAAACTACTAATCCCAGAATCCCCAGCTGCCTGGGATCTTTTGAGTGTTGCAATTTAAAAAAAAAACACACAAGGTCCATTTCTAATGCATCCTTTTTGTGCAACAAAGTACTCACAGCACTGACCCAATAGTGGAGAAGAAACTAATTTTTCTGGAGGAAGGCTTCCCAATAAGTTGATCATCGCAGAGGAATGTAAAACCCTTCCAATTTTTAAAGAATTGCTATGAAAGAGCTCAGGGTAGTGGAGGGTGCAAGGGCATAAGCACATAAGAAGGGCTATGCTGGATCATACCAAAGGCCCATCTAGTCCAGCTTCCTATATTTTATATTTATTTATTTTTATATTTCTATAGCGCCCATCTTCCAATGGAACTCCGGGCAGTTCACAACAGTTGGCCCCACCAAATGCATCTGGGAGCGCACAGGACTAGATATCTTTCTCCTAATACCACTCCCCTGCATCTGGCCTTTGAAGTAACCTGGTTTTAAACCTGGAGATTACACCTCTCCATCATGGTTTGTAACATGTGATGGATATCTCCTCTAGGAATCTGTTCAATCTCCTTTTGAAGGCATCTAGGCCAGATGCCATCACAACATCCTGTGGCAGGGAGTTCCACAGACTAACAACACACTGGGTAAAAATATTTTCTTTTGTCTGTTCTCACTCTCCCAGCCCTCAATTTGAGTGGATGTCCCCTAGTTCTGGCATTTGTGAGAGGGAGAAGAGTGTCCCTCTGTACACTTTACTCATGCCCTGCATTATTTTGTACGTCTCAATCAAATCCCCCCTCAGGTGCCTTTTTTCAGATTAAGAGTCCCAAATGTTTTAGCCTTTCCTCATAAGGGAGGTGCCCCAGCCCAGTAATCATTTTAGTCACTCTCTTTTGCACCTTTTCCAGTTCCACTATATCTTTTTTGAGATGTAGTGACCAGAATTGTACACAATACTCCAGGTGCGGCCTTACTATTGTTTTGTATAATGGCATTATAATGTTGGCTGTTTTATTTTCAATCTCCTTTTTGATAATCCCTAGCATGGAATTGGCCTTCTTTACCACTGCCACACATTGTGTAGACACCTTCATGGAGCTGTCCACCAGCACACCAAGATCTCTTTCCTGATCCGTCACAGATATTTCAGAGCCCATAAATTGATAAAGTTTTGCCCCAATATGCATTACTTTACATTTTGCTACACTGAAATGCATTTGCCATTTTGTAGCCCGTTCCCCCAGTTTGGAGAGATCCTTCTGGAGCTCTTCATAATCTTCTCTGGTTTTTACCACACGGAAAAGTTTCGTGTCATCTGCAAATTTGGCCGCCTCACTGCTTATCCCTGTCTCCAGGTCATTTATAAACAGATTGAAAAGCACCGGTCCCAGGACAGATCCCTGGGGCACACCGCTTTTCACCTCTCTCCATTGTGAAAATTGTCCATTGACACCTACTCTTTGTTTCCTGGGTCTCTCAATCCATAAGAGGACCTGCCCTCTTATCCCCTGGCTGTGTAATTTTCTCAGCAGCCTTTGGTGAGGGACTGCGTCAAAAGCCTTCTGAAAAACAAGATAGACAATATCCACCAGTTCACCCAAATCCACATGCCTGTTGACCTTTTCAAAGAATTCTAAAAAGTTTGTCAGGCAAGACTTACCCTTACAGAAGCCATGCTGATTTTCCCTCAGCAATGCTTGTTCTTCTATGTGTTTTAAGATTTTCTCTTGGATGAGGCTTTCCACCATCTTCCCTGGGACAGACTAACCGGCCTGTAGTTTCCCAGGTCCCCCCTCCTTCCCTTTTTAGAAATTGGTGTGACATCTGCTATCCTCCAGCACTGTGGCCGTTTTAAGAGACAAGTTGCATATTACCGTTAAGAGATCCGCAATTTCATTTCTCAAGTCCTTAATAACCCTTGGGTGGATGCCATCTGGGCCCAGTAACTTGTGGATCTTCAATTCATCTATTAAACACAAAACATCTTCTCTTTTAACCTGTATTTGATTTAATTCTTTTGTCAAGAGGGGCCATTTGGGCAGTGGAATCTGCCCAAGGTCTTTTGTCATGAAGACAGATGCAAAGAAGTCATTTAATTTATCTGCAATTTCCAAGTCCTCTTTTATCTCCCCTTTTCCTCCCTCACCATCCAGAGGACCAACCGGTTCTCTGGGGAGATGGACACTGTTATCACAGGAAAAAAAAATCAAAGGCAAGAGAACAGCAACAAAGGAGTCCTAGGCAGTCCTCCACAATGTCTGACTTGGCTTGCAGTCAACGCTGAAAATCCCACAGAATGCCAAAATTCTTGGCTTTCATTTTCCAATCATCACAATGCATCTCGTTATGAGCACAATTCTGGAAACAACACTGATCCAGCCACAGGAGAGTCCAACTGTGCTCTCTAGCCCCACCCCAATGCAGCATATGCTCAACAGACTGTCTCTCTGTGCAAACACTGGGAAGGGGACATCCTTTTTCGAACAAGTCCTCCAGCAGATATTTGCTTTTGCCTGTGTAGCTTCAGGAAGGGCTACTTAATATGCATTATTTCAGGGCAGGTCTAGTCTGTTGAGCTTTGCTTCCTCTTTCCATCCTGCTCTATAAGGAAGCAATAACGCCCTAAGAGGATTATGGCTGCAGATTGAAATGTATCCGTTGAACAAAATACCTGGAAGGCACTTCAGCATACTTTCTAAACACCTGTTGTCAGCATTGCCTATTCTAATTTATAAGGGGGGGACCCCATAAGTTTTTTTTTGGGGGGGGACCCCAGATAAAATAGACAAAGAAAATACTGTGTCTAAATATGATAATTATATGCAAATAGTTTTAAATGTACAATTCACCCTAGTTTTAGTACAGGTATTGGATTCATGACTCTGATAATTTTACACTCAGTTTCATAATTCGGTATTATTTCCACCGTGGTCAAGACATCGAGTTTTTTGCATTCTGGCTACAGGTCAAGATGCTTAACTATACAGGACAGATGAGGGATGGAAAGGAGAAAGAAAAGTATTTAATGAAGAGTTGCAAAGAGCCACGCCCATTTCCTTTCTCATAGGAAGAACACACAATTTCCATAGGGGTATGTTGTGAGATGCGTGGAGAAATAAAGCACAGCGTCTCCTGGGGACACATCTTCCTTACAAGTGGTCGTGCAGACAAACACCCTTCTTCTCATGTTGGAGCACATTAAACAGCAGAAACTTTTTAAACCTGAGTAAGGATCCTCATTTTAACTTGTTGAGGTCTCAGACTTGTGTGTGTGTGTGTGTGTGTGTGTGTGTGTGTGTGTGTGTTCCCCTTTGCTTCCGGGTTAAGCCCTGAGCACCATGAGAACAGCAACAATTCTCCTCTACATTAAGCATATGGGATTGATTGTCTAAAAGATTCTACTCCTCTGCTCATCCAAGCCCACAAGGTAAATATTCTAAGTTCAAACTGCAAGGGCTGGACAGGATTTGTAGGTCATCATCAGATGTAGCCTACTGCAATTATAAAGTATTCTCACACACACACACACACACACACACACACACACACACACACACACACACAGACATCTTATCTAAAAATCATTAATACCATTCTTCCCCCAAACAATGTAGACTAGAGCAGCCCAAATAAAGAGGACCACATGTATTCTTTCAGAGGCTGCTCTTAGACTAGAGAAGAACATCTTCTACAACACACTCAGGCTATAAAGAAAAACTCGCTTAATAAAGATTAACTAATTCAGTGCTCTTTAATCCCACCTTTATAACCTTCGCGGAGTGTTTAAACAGGGGGTTTTTGCTAGCCCTTTCAAGGCATGCGCCCTGCATGTTTACCCACTACTTGTGTGCACAAAACTGTGTCGATTAGTTCTTCAGGAGCGATGGCCAAGGGGCGCCGAGGCGCACCTCGATCGACGTGGCGCCAAACGGTGCAAGCACACGGGCACTCGAGGCGCAGAAGCCGCGAGGCAACCTCGGAATAACAGAAGCGCACAGGATGGACAGCCCTTAAGGGCAGAGAGAGACCCATAGACACATCTCTCCGCTCGAATCCTCTGCTCTTAATCCCGCGGTGCTTCAGTTTGCGGGAGATCTTCCGAAGCGTTGGAAGACAAACACACCTCGGTCGGGTCCTCGCCCAGTGCCAGGTGGGCTCAGTCTATGGTCCCAGGCACAAAGACCCCAGCTGGGACCCATCTTGGTATGGATAAAGCTGCAGTGCCACCCACCCAGTGAATCAGGCCCTTTTCCCTGGCACCTACTGCTGCCATGCCACAAGAAAAGAAACCGGGGAGGGGGAGGGAGGGACCCCGAGCGATTCGGGAGAAAGAGATCTTCCTTGGAAAGCCATCACCTACCTTCCCCACCCCCACCCCCGCCCCGTTCCGAGAAGGGAAACTTGTGTCCCAAACTGAGCGTCGTCCCTCCCCTTTTCCTGGAAAGCTGGAGAGGCTCGAAGAAAGCGGCGACGGCGGCGGGGAGACCCCACTTACTCATCGAGTGTGGCTTTCCACCGGCCCGACCCCCCCTTCCCCCCTTCGCTTCCCACGAGCCACAACCCAAGGGATCCTGTCTCGCTCCACTGTTGGCATCGGAGCCGTTGAGCGAGTCATGCGAGTCCCCGAAAGAGTACCGGAGGGGGGGTTGGTTGATGCGTGTGTGGGGGGAGGCAATGCAACTAACTACCTGCGGTTTTTTATGGAGCTAGGAAAATGAACCACGGGCACGCCTCTCCAGTGTAAGCGAAATAACCACCCAACGCTAGGCTTCCAATTTATGGGAAGTTGAACGGGGGGGCTTACAAAGATATGCCTATTCTAAAGGAGGGATCGGGGGTCCGTCTCCCTTCCTCCTCCTCCCGGGAGGCGCCCCCCCCCCGGACCTTCAAGGCTGCTCTGCAGTGGCCAAAGCGAGACGCAAGTGGCTGCTCAAGGAATATACTATGGGTAACTTTCGCGCCCAGGAAGTGGTCGTCCCTTGTGTCTTGCCTGGATGGAGGGATGCTGCAAGCTGTTCGGTGCCGTCTCCTGGCGAAGCTGCTCCTTCTGTTGCTGCTGCTGCTGCTGCTTCCTCCTCCTCCTTCTCCTCCTCTTCCAGCGGCCGCTTCTCCCCTGGCTCTGCTCCACAGCCTGGCCCCAGCTATCTGGCTCCTTATCTCTCCCTCTCTTTCTCTCTCCTCCTTCCCCCTTTGTGTCTTCAGAACTAGTTCAAGCTGGTCACACGTGGACCCACAACCTCGCACGGCGCGGCCGCCCCTGACGTCACGCGCTCAGCTGACAACAAAAGGTGGTTCGGGGAGCCCAAAGTTACTTCCAAGGCTCCTCCTTCCTCTCTCTCCTCCAGGAGCTCCAGACAAAAGGCGAGCCGGACCAACTCAAGTTGCGCCCGAGTTGCTCGGGGAACCCCAAAGGGCGGCCGACACCCCCATTCCCGCCTCGCTTTCTTTCCCTCCTGGGAAGGTCGCCCCACGCTTGCAGGAGTCGGGTGGAAATTGCCCCTTTGGCCTCTTCCTTCTCTCAAGCGGAAGGTTGCTGGCGGTGAGGACTCAACTTAGGGCATTTATACATGACCCCTAAGCTCTGCCGCAAATGGCTGCAAGGTCCGGACCTTAAAAATGTTTACCCACCAGCTCCTGACTTTGCAGACAATTAAGTGGGATCCCGCCCACTTAGCGGGACCAAACTGAACTTTTCTTGTACCTGCTTTTTTATAGTGAAAATATTTGATCCGGTGTAAGGATAGTGAGTGCGGGGCTCTCCTGGCTTCTGTTTGTTCTTTTTTTTTGCGCCCCACCCCTTTAAGAGATCTGAATGCTGCCGGGAACAAAATGGAGGTGAAGGGCATTCTTTTCTTTCTTTTTTCTCCCTCCCTCAGGCAACCAGCAACCAGGAAGTGCGGAGGGGGTGGGGACAGAGGAAGAACGAACCCCTAAGATCTCTGGTCCGAATTTAAGTGGCCAGCGGATCTTAGGGGTCGTATAAAAAGGCCCTGGTTTCTCTTCTCCCCCCCAAAAAAATCAGTGCCCCAAAGGCACCTCACCTCAGGAAAACCCTTCTGCTCATAACTGCTTGTATTAAAACTGTTTTAGGAAGACTTAAAGTTCGCCTATAGCACTAAAGATGCACTAAATAATTTTTAAAAGGGGCTTATAAGTAATGAATGTGGATTTGTTAAGTCAATCTATTCCTGATTTACAGCCCTCCTGATAGATTTTACCGCATGCATGGACCCTACCAGGTGTCAATGGCTGAACAGGGATTTGAACACAGGTCATTAGAATCCAACCCCTGTCATTCTGCTTTGTCTCTACTTCATAAGGATAGGGACAAATATAATTCAAGTCCTGCCCTTAAATGATCTTGACCATTGTTTTTGCAATTTTATTCCCGAATTCAAAAATAAAATAGGCTATTGTGTGTTAGTTTATAATGCACCTTTCCCACTTTCAACCCATCATACAGATTCTGGACTTAACAATATTCTCTTTATTTGTGCTGAGTACTATTAAAGGAGGGTTGGTTGGCTCCCCTCCCCCCCCCCAAGACAATAGCAGGTTTCTCCATGCTAGTGATTTACCATCCAATCCCCTCAATCAGGAAGCAACTGAGGGATAAGGCTGTATCATGTCACAAGTTAATCTGAGACATGCTTTGCCCTTCTGTACTTATCTAAGTACTTAAAATGGGCAACAATCACAATTGGTGGTGATTCAGCCATGTCAATCTTCAGCATACCAAATTGTACACAGAGGTCCCCCCCCCCAGGTTCTTGCAACTGCCTGTTCCCCCATTAGATTGTTTGCTGGAGGGAGTTATCCACCAGAGTAAAGCAAATAAACAAACCAGCCAGCTGTCAGCCTGTCTTCTGAAGAAATTCCTTTGCATTTGTCAAGTTGTGTGTAAAAACAAACACAGGCAATAATGTTCGTTCCATTTTAAAATGGCTGCCCCCTGCTTTCTGTGCCAGATTAACAGAAAGCGCACTCAAAAGTGACATATTTTAAGAGTAAAATACCATTTTGTAAGAAAAATCCGAGTGGCCTTATCAAGAATCTTAAGACTATATTTGTACTAAAGTTACAGCCATTTGATACCGCCTGTCATTATCATGTTAACCATCTTCAAGCTGATGGTACCTATTAATGGCCTTGTCCTTTATCTTTTAACATCATTCCAATTTGGATTTCTTGGACTAGAGGAGTCACTGTAATTAAATGGCAACATGTACGCATAATGCCTGTGCTTCTTCCTCTGAAGAACTGGGGTGACATACAGTGGTTTGCAAAAGTATTCGGCCCCCTTGAACTTTTCCACATTTTGTCACATTACAGCCACAAACATGAATCAATTTTATTGGAATTGCATGTGAAAGACCAATACGAAGTGGTGTACACGTGAGAAGTGGAACAAAAATCATACATGATTCCAAACATTTTTTACAAATAAATAACTGCAAAGTGGGGTGTGCGTAATTATTCAGCCCCCTTTGGTTTGAGTGCAGTCAGTTGCCCATAGTCATTGCCTGATGAGTGCTAATGTCTAGAGTGCACCTGTGTGTAATCTAACCTCAGTACAAATGCAGCTGCTCTGTGACAGCCTCAGAGATTGTCTAAGAGAATACTGTATTGGGAGCAACAACACCATGAAGTGCAAAGAACACACCAGACAAGTCCGGGATAAAGTTATTGAGAAATTTAAAGCAGGCTTAGGCTACAAAAAGATTTCCAAAGTCTTGAACATCCCACGGAGCACTGTTCAAGCAATCCTTCAGAAATGGGAGGCGTATGGCACAACTGCAAACCTACCCAGACAAGGCTGTCCACCTAAACTCACAGGCTGAACAAGGAGAGCACTGATCAGAAATGCAGCCAAGAGGCCCATGGTGACTCTGGACGAGCTGCAGAGATCTGCAGCTCAGGTGGGGGAATCTGTCCATAGGACAACTATTAGTCATGTACTGCACAAAGTTGGCCTTCATGGAAGAGTGGCAAGAAGAAAGCCTTTGTTAACAGACAAGCATAAGAAGTCCCGTTTGCAGTTTGCCACAAGTCATGCGGGGGACACAGCAAACGTGGAAGAAGATGCTCTGGTCAGATGAGCCCAAAATTGAACTTTTTGGCCAAAATGCAAAACACTATGTGTGGTGGAAAACTAACACTGCACATCACTCTGAAGATACCATCCCTACTGTCAAATATGGTGGTGGCAGCATCATGCTATGGGGGTGCTTCTCTTCAGCGGGGACAGGGAAGCTGGTCAGAATTGATGGGAAGATGGATGGAGCCAAATACAGGGCAATATTGGAAGAAAACCTCTTGGAGTCTGCAAAAGACTTGAGACTGGGGCGGAGGTTCACCTTCCAGCAGGACAACGACCCTAAAGATAAAGCCAGGGCAACAATGGAATGGTTTAAAACAAAACATATCCATGTGTTAGAATGGCCCAGTCAAAGTCCAGATCTAAATCCAATCGAGAATCTGTGGCAAGATCTGAAAACTGCTGTTCACAAATGCTGTCCATCTAATCTGACTGAGCTGGAGCTGTTTTGCAAAGAAGAATGGGCAAGGATTTCAGTCTCTAGATGTGCAAAGCTGGTAGAGACATACCCTAAAAGACTGGCAGCTGTAATTGCTGCAAAAGGTGGTTCTACAAAGTATTGATTCAGGGGGCTGAATAATTATGCACACCCCACTTTGCAGTTATTTATTTGTAAAAAATGTTTGGAATCATGTATGATTTTTGTTCCACTTCTCACGTGTACACCACTTTGTATTGGTCTTTCACGTGCAATTCCAATAAAATTGATTCATGTTTGTGGCTGCAATGTGACAAAATGTGGAAAAGTTCAAGGGGGCTGAATACATTTGCAAACCACTGTATCCAATCAACAGCTTCCTCAGCTGTTCCTTTAAATTCACAAGTCCAATGCAACCTGCATTTTGCCTAACTTTTATTTAACACTTGTCAGAATCCATCTGCCATGAACTTTGGGGTCTCCCCCCGCCCATTGTAAAGGTATTGCCTACTCCTACTTTTGTCTTGTGTAATGACTACACAGCTCTCTTATATTTCAATGTCATTACTTGTGTGTTTGGACACCATACTTTTCAGCACCTGTCTTTTCAGAAGCATCTGAAATGAGATGAGGTCCTCCTGTATGTGTGAAGGACCAAGTATTTATTTATTTATTTATTTATTTATTTATTTATTGTTTTGTTTTAGAGTATTTTTACCCTGCCTTTCTCCTTGAAAAGGGTCTCAAGGCGGCTTACAGTAATAGAATCATAGAGTTGGAAGAGACCTCAAGGGCCATCTAGTCCAACCCCCTGCCATGCAGGAACCCCCATCACAGGACGCCTGACAGATGGCCATCCAGCCTTTGCTTAAAAACCTCCAAAGGAGACTCCACCACCCTCCTTGGCAGCATATTCCACTGCCAAACAGCTCTAACTGTCATTCAGTTCTTCCTAAGGTTTAAATTGAATCTGTTTTCCTGTAGCTTGAGACCATTGCTTCCCTGCTCTAAAAATATATGGGAAAGGCTGCCCTTCGCATCCACGTGGTGGTGAACTCATGGCAGGTTAGAACAAAGGGGGAAGAAAACTTCTGCTTAGGGTGGTACATTTAGTCTCTGTTTCTTTAGGTTCCTGTTAAGGTGGGCTAACCAGTGGTTTTCAACCTGTGGGTCTCCAGATGTTCCTGGACTGCAACTCCCAGAAGCCTCCACCACTTGCTGTGCTGGAAGGGATTTCTGGGAGTTGCAGTCCAGGGACATCTGGGGATCCACAGGTTGAGAACCACTGGGCTAAACCCACCTGGTCCAGTCATGAAGCATCCTCAGAGTAAGGGCT
This sequence comes from Phrynocephalus forsythii, assembly GCA_029282475.1. Taxonomy (NCBI): domain Eukaryota; kingdom Metazoa; phylum Chordata; class Lepidosauria; order Squamata; family Agamidae; genus Phrynocephalus; species Phrynocephalus forsythii. The sequence continues at coordinate 136,395,815 of JAPFRF010000001.1, read as the reverse complement.
TTTCTAACAACCATGCCACCACAATATCTTCCATTAGGTCATTCAAAAGGGCACACAAATGTGCAAAAACACACAAGATTTATAAACTCCTCTTCAGGCATTTAAAGCAAGTGGGTGCTGATGGTGAGGAGAAAGATGGGTCTTAAGTCCTCACAGTCTGCAGGCTGCTTCAGGAGAGAAGACAGAGTTGCCACAGACAAAGTATTGGGTTGCATCAGGTGATACAATGGTGTTAGATTGCATCTGGAGTCTCCAACAGCTAGAAGGTTAGGCATACTCAGTTTTAGACAATTTATGTCTCAAATAAGCAGCCTAGAGCCACATCCATGTTCTCTAAAGAAACAGTGGAAAAGCAAAATGTTCTAATTTTCTAGCTTCCAATGAGTCTTGGTGCTATCTTGGGCAAAACTATTATATCATCTGAGAAGAGGAGACCCATTTCTTGTGAAGAAGAACCCTTTCTCCATTACAACCTGCTACAACAAGGGCTTAAGATTCCTCCTCTCCCCTCCTCTCCCACTTCGTTTTCATTTTCAAATCTTATCTCATGAAGAGATCGTGTTCCTCAAAGTCTACACACTTTTGTTGTCTTCCTATATTTTCTGGTGCTTTTTTGTTTGACCTAATAAAGGTATCACTTCAGTATAAATCTTAGAAACTAATCTATGCCATCACAGCTATTCATTGTTTTTCTAGCAAGTTTTGGGCCGGTCAAACTGAGGATTTTCTTTTTTTTTTTAAAGAGAACCTATAATTAAGTGAAGATACACATCACTACAGACTAAAATCAGCAACTTGCTTTACCTTTAAAAATGTTGTTTATAAGTTCCCTGCTACATATTTTTCAGTGCAAGATGGAAAGCATTCAAGGAGGAATGAGTGGTAGTGAAGACATTTTGTTACAATAAGTTGTTAACTTTGCATGTTGCTGGATTACAACTCCTGTGAGTTCTACTGAGCACTACCGGTGGCGTGGGCTCGCAGGAATTATATCCAGCAACATATTGACTGCCTGCTCAATTCTGGTCAACGCATCTCAAAAAAGACACAGTGGAACTGGAAAAGGTGCAAAGGAGAGAGATTAAAATGATTACTGGGCTGGGGGACCTCCCTTATGAGGAAAGGTTAAAACATTTGGGGCTCTTTAGTCTGGAAAAAAGGCGCCTGAGGGGGGATATGATTGAGACATACAAAATAATGCAGGGCATGAGTAAAGTGGATAGAAGGACACTTCTTTTCCTCTCACAAAATACCAGAACTAGGGAACATCCATTCAAATTGAGGGCTGGGAGAGTGAGAACAGACAAAAGAAAATATTTTTTTTACCCAGCGTGTTGTTAGTCTGTGGAACTCCCTGCCACAGGATGTGGTGATTGCATCTGGCCTAGATACCTTCAAAAGGGGATTGGACAGATTCCTGGAGGAAAAGTCAATCACAGGTTACGAACCATGATGGGGATGTGTAATCTCTAGGTTTAAAACTAGGTTACTTCAAGGGCCAGATGCAGGAGAGTGGTAGCAGGAGACAGATATCTAGTCTGGTGTGCTCCCAGAGGCATTTGATGGGGCCACTGTGAGATACAGGAAGCTGGACTAGATGGGCCTTTGGCCTGATCCAGCATGGCTCTTCTTATGTTATGTTCTTATGTTCTCCTACCAGAGAGGAAAGAGGCAGTTTCTTTCCCAATATGTTCTGCCTTACAAGTGATGTGAGCAGGTCACATTGATATTAGGGCTGGATTCGAGTAACAGCAGACATGTATATAGTTGGAACCTTCCCCCCTCCATATTGACTGAGGATTGATTCCAAGCCCCTCTGCAAATGCTGAAAACTGGATAATGGTCAATGCTATACATTTTTGTTGTTGTTCAGTCATTCAGTCATGTCCGACTCTTTGTGACCCCATGGACCAGAGCTCGCCAAGCCTTCCTATCTTCCACTGCCTCCCGGAGTTTGGTCAAATCCATATTGGCTGCATTGAGGACCATGTCCAACCATCTCTGCCGTCCTCTTTTCCTTTTGCCTTCAGTCTTTCCCAACATCAGGAACTTTCCCAAGGACTCCTCTCTCCTCATGAGGTGGCCAAATTACTGGAGCCTCAGCTTCAAAATCTGTCCTTCCAGTGAACATTCAGGGTTGATTTCTTTCAGGATGGATAGGTTTGATCTCCTTGCAGTCCAGGGCACTCTCAAGACTCTCCTCCAGCACCACAGCTCAAAAGTGTCAATTCTGCAGCGATCAGCTTTCTTTATAGTCCAGCTCTCACTTCCATACATCACTACTGGAAAAACCATAGCTTTGACTATCCTGACCTTAGTTGGCAAAGTGATGTCTCTGCTCTTTAGGATGCTACCTAGGTTTGCCATTGCTTTCAATGTTATACATAGCACTGAAAAAAGAAAAACATCCAGAATTTTTCCCCACCATGTATTACCAGAACTGGCCACTAGAGGGAGCCATGCTATGTTTTCTTCAAGATCAAGAATACATAGCATGGTCTCTGGCTCCCTCTAGCAGCCAGTTCTAGCACTTGCATCATGAAAATATGTATTTCTAGGTACAGTATTCTCTTTCAGTATTTTTAATATTTTCCAACAGCTGTTAAGTGGAACCACATATACTGACCCTCCACCACCACGGAAATGGGGTTCCTAATATATTTCGAAAATAGAATTACTATTTTGTTTGTACTTTTATACAAATGGATTTTTTCCCCAGTGGTTGTGGTATAACTTCATTAGTGTCCAACTTATAATTGCAGAAACTGCCACATTACAGACTAGGCTTTGGACATACATTCTGCTCCTGGATTCAGTCAGCAGTATCCTCCTCATCTTTTGTTTGTTGTCTCCCTCATCCCCAATCTGAAGGAAGTTCTGTGGAAAGCTAGTTCATCACTTCACAATTTTAACTTGGTCCTATTAGAGGTATTATGTTACTGTCCTCACTCTAGTGCTGAAGCTGCCAGTAGACTGTGGGAACTCATGTCATACCTAAGGAATTGGCTTGTGGTAAGGAATGAGGCCATTTTTCCAACATACATCCCGTCTGGAAAGTTTGCAAAGAAGGTTGAAGCTGTCAAGAAGTTTATGAGCTGCTGCAACACAGCAATTCTTTCTTTTTTGCCAAGTCAACCCTAATTTTAATGCATGTAATATTAACTACTTTCTAATTCAAGCTCAATGATTGTCCAGAGGGACGAGCGTGTGCTGCTTTGCACCCAAGATTGTGTCTGCAGTCACAACTCAGAACCCTTGAGAACTCTATATGCAAAGCCTCAAGGCATGAGACAATCCTAATGACCTCATCGCTTCTTCCTAGTTTCTTTCTGTTTGCTCTTCAATATGTACATGGGCGATTGTACATTTTTCTTCTCATCAAGCACACACAGACCAACATCAGCATGAAAATACCAAATAAATTCAGGCGTCCCGTCAAAGGATGCTTTAGTCTAACTATAGCATAGAATCCGTACCATTATCAGACCCACTGTTTATTAGCACATGGCATCCATTGTTGAGAACTGCATTTCGACAGGCCCTACTGTGTGAATAATGGTAACACAAAAACACTTCAGCAAGGATACAAGTGGGCAGGCTTAGTGCAGAATCAGGTGTGTGGGTGAATGGTAGAATAGCATCTTGTGCATGAGGGTGTTTATGCATATGTGGCAGATTTATGTAAACCTGGGGTATCCCGATCTTGTAAAAGCCTTTGGCTTTGGGTGGTATATTGTGCGTAGTTCTCCAAGAGGGGAGATCAATGGGAACTGAACCATGCATTTCACATGTCAAAATATGTTTTTACATGCCAAAAGATCTCTTCCAATTCACACAAATAGAAATTTTTAACACTGGTAAGGCTCTGACTTGCTTTTATAAATGTTCCTAGCATAGAAAGGGGTTGACATTGGTGGTTCCTGTGGTATCAACATGGAAGAGTTTTGTCATGACAAGGAGGTGTAAGGCTACCTACCAATGTTTCCCCTGTTCTTGAACCTATCCACAGTCTCCTTTCTTTGTGTGAGCCTTTATTGGCAGTCTTTAGCCGGAGATAGTTCTGTTGCATAGCTTTTCAATGAAATCTTGCTTAAACAGGTATGCCACTTCTGACTGATGACGTCATCAGTTGCAAGTTTTTCAGAAATAAAACATTTCCATCCCCCACACCTGAAAGCCTCAAAGCACCCCGATTATCCCTTTTGCTGTGGGAAGCCATTCACGGCCATGGGACTGGGGTGGGCAGAGCCTAATTCGGAAACGTGTCACCACCAGTAAAATCATTTGGGTGGCCATTTCAGAAATTAAAGACTCCCCTTATCCTGCAGCCTTCAATGGCTTCCCCATGACAAAAGAGATTCTGTGAGAGCCTGGGGACCTTTGGGATATTGACTGCCAATCAGCTATCGAGCACAATTCAAAGTGCTGACCTTAACTTACAAAGCACAAAACGGCCTGGGACTGAGCTACCTCAAAGATTGAATATCACAATATGAACCAGCTCAGGTGCTAAAGTCATCAGGAGAGGCCTTTCTCTCCATCCCACCACCCTCCCAGGTACATCTCATAAGAACACATGAAAGGGCCTTCTCTTTTGCTGCTCCCAGACTTTGGAACTCCCTCCCACTGGAGGCCAGGACTGCCCCATCTCTGCTGTCTTTCTGGAAGCAGGCAAAGACCTTCCTCTTCAAGCAAGCTTTCCCTGGATGAGGGACTACCTATTATGTGACTTTCAGATGGGTTACCATGCATGATTGCACATTGACTGATCTCATAAGAACACCAGTGTTTTCCATCCTAGTTTCCATCCCTCATAATGGATTTTTCTTTTCTTTTTGCACGCTCTTGGTAGCTTTAATGTTATCTTTTCATGTTCTAAGATGCCTCTTCTAATTCCCTGTTCGTAACTTAAATTATGTATTGAATGTTCTGGGCTGTATATTGTCCCTCATTTTTAAGCCACTTTGGGCCCTTTTCCAAGGAGAAAGGTGGGGTAAAATATTCAAAATAAATAATAAATAATAAAATACTTGGGGGAGGAAGGGGCGGAAAATATTTGTTTCCAAATAAATCACTATAGTTGATGACATCAGCCATTTTTACACACATCTTATGGAATACCCTATGTCAGCCTCTGCTCATAGCGCTGTTTCTCTTCTCAGGCACTCCTCAAGACCTGGCTAACAACTGCCTAAGAAAGGCCTCCATTTATCACAGCAAGGTCAGTTCCAAGACTGTGCTTATGTTAGCCAGTGCCTGGAACAGGGAGCATAAGGTGGTATCGTGAGTCATAATTTGAAGGCATTTGTTACCATTTTTTACCAGTTAATAATATATTTTCTTGTCACAAACCAGTTTAATGAGTTGCTTTCTTCACATTTTGCCAGTTAAGAAGCAACATGTTGCATAAGAGGAGCTGACTATGGATACCTCTAGTAGTTGGTATGCCAGTGCCAACAACAATACAGATAAAGGTAGGTATGTAAGGTCCCAAAAGCCTGTTCAAGGAGCTTCTAGTGCAGACCATTACTGGTTTGCTGCTGCAAATCTACTGGGAAGCTCCTGCTGCTCTACTCCAGGGGCTTCCATCCAGCAGAAAGAGTGTAGGTTGTATTTCTTGTATTTTGCTTCTGTTTCATTCTACCTTGCTGTATCATTGATTGTCTTCACAGTTTATAACATTACTTGACACTGTATTGTGACTGCCTTTCGTTTATCTTTTGATCATTCAATCTAGGTGATTTTTCTACTGTGTTTTCCCCCCATTTGGTAGTCTCTTAAATAAAGCTTTCCAATCTTTCCTTGCCAATGTGCTTATTGTTGTTCAGAGCCAAAATACCCTACTGCCATGTCTGGGGTAGAGGAACATCCTTTCTAGGGCTGCCCTTCCAGCCACTAAGCTACCATGCTTCTGCACCATGCACAAAAAGATAGTGCCCCCACCCCCAAAACAGCAAGCTTTCTAGTTGTCTTCCTATTCAAAGTGCCTTCTGTAACTATTCCATTCCATTACAGAAGAGCGCCAAGTACGGATGGCAAATCGTTTCAGGCACCACGTGACCGGAGGGTGATGGAAGTCAATTGAAAACTCAAAGCGATTTGAAACCCAAGTGCGATCATGCCCTTACTTAATTTTTGAGGCCTAACACAGCAGACTTATCGCAAATGGGACCGCTAATTAATAAAACAATTACATGCTGTAAAAGTCAATTCTAACTTATGGCAATCCTTTCCCGTGATTTTTGGGTCGAGACTACTTAGATGTGGCTTCTTTGGGGAGCACGTGGGGGGCTTTGTAGCTTGCCCAAGGGCACACAGGTTGAGTCTTGTCCCAAAGCAAAGTGTTCTGCTTATGTACCGCCCCCATACCACTTCAAGGAGTCTCTGGGCGGTTTACAGTTTTAATTACAGTATTCAGGCTACACATTGCCCCCTCCCCCCAGCATGCTGGGTACTCATTTTACTGACCTTGGAAGGATGGAAGGCTGAGTCAACCTTGAACCTGCTACCTGCGATTGAACCCCAGGTCGTGACTCACCGTGAGCACAGTTTTAGCTGCAGTACAAGCATTTAACCACTGTGCCACGAGGCTCCTTCGAGACACCCAAGAGACACTGTGGGCAGGCCTGCCCAAAGTCTGGCCCGGGGGCCAAATCTAGCCTGTCAGGGCATTTTGAGTGGCCCGTGGCTGGCTGGCCCGCCCCTCCCCCCCCCCCCCCCATTTTTTAAAAAAAAATCTTCCGCCAACACTGACACCGCCGGGAAGCTTGAGAGGCTGGGCCGGCCGGCTGGCCGATGAGCAGAAGCTTGTGGGGCTGGGTGGGCAGGCGATGGGGCGGGCCACCAGCACCAGCACCGCTGGGAAGCTTGTGGGGCTGGGCGCACACACGGGGAAGTGATCAGGCGGGCCGCGCCACCGGCACCACTGGGAAGCTTGGGCGGACGGGCAGTCTGCCACCACCGGCACCGCAGGGGAATATGGGGGGGAGCAGGCCAGCAGGCCTCTGCCACCGCCAAGGAGCTTTGGGGTGGGCTGGCAGGCAAGCCGTCACCACCACTGGGGAGCTTGGGGGCGGGGGTGCAAGGTCGCACAGATCGCCTGTTCCAAGGGGCGACCTGTGGCCACGGCTCCCTGTGCTTCCTTTGGTCCCCACCTTCCTTCCTCTCTTCATTTCCATCTTCCTCCCTCCCTCCCTTGGTCCCCGCCTTCCTTCCTGTGGGTGGGGTTGCAAGGGGTCAGTGGGTGGGGCTTATGGGTCAGTGGGTGGGGCTTGCAGTGGGGTGGCAGGGTCAGGGAGCAACTGGCCCCTGACAGATTCTCAGCCACCAAATCTGGCCCTCCTTACAAAAAGTTTGGGCACCCCTGCTGTAGGGAATTGAATATCCCACCTCTGGTTCTCAAGCCATTTAACTGACACAGTAAACTATACCGAGCAAGCTAATCTACATGGAACCACTGGGAGAGGTCATCAGAAGGTGTGGGCTGAGGAGTCAGCAATATGCTGGTGATACTCAGCTCTATCTCTCCTTTTCCACCAATCCAGGTGAGGCGGTTTCTGTGCTGAACTCGTGTCTGGACCGGATTATGGACTGAATGAGGGATAATAAACTGAAACTCAATCCAGGCAAGACGGATGTGCTGTTAGTGGGTGCTTTGCTGGACAGGTTAGAGGGCCATCTCCCTGTCCTGGATGGAGTTGCACTCCCCTTAAGGGACAGGGTCCGTAGCTTGGGGGGTGATCCTGGACTCCGGTCTAACTCTGGAAGCTCAGGTAGACTTGGTGGCCAGGGGTGCCTTTCTTCAGCTGTGGAAATTATACCAGTTGCACCCCTACCTGGACGAGCAGAGCCTTATGACAGTTATGCATGCACTGGTAAAATCCCGTTTTGATTACTGCAATGTGCTGCATGTGGGGTTGCCTTTGAAGACGGTCCAGAAATTGCAACTAGTCCACAATCATGTGGCATGGCTGGTAAGTGGTGGGGCCGCCAGAGACCATATCACACCGATTCTTTACCAGCTGCATTGGTTACTAGTTGCTGTCTGAGCCCAATTCAAAGTGCTTGTGCTAACACATAAAGCCCTTAATGCAGGCATGTCCAAACTTTGGCCCTCCAGATGTTTTGGACCACAACTCCCACAGTCCTTTGCCACTGGAAATACAGGCTTGGAATTCTGGGAGTCGTGGTCCAAAACATCAGGAGGGACGAAGTTTGGACATGCCTGCCTTAATGCTTTAGGCACTGGTTACCTGAAGGACCACCTCCTTCCATATGAACCTACTCAGCAGTTAAGATCTAGCCTGGGGGCTCTTTTGAAAGAGCCATCCCACAAGGAGGTGAGAGGAATGGCCTGTAGATATAGGGCCTTTTCAGCAACTGCCCCCAGGCTATGGAATGCCTTCCTGATTGAGACCCGCTTGGTGCTGACATTGATGACATTTCAGTGCTTGGTAAAAACCTTCCACTTCCAGTTCTTTAACTGATACAACATAGATTGTGGATCCTGGTGGCAATTTTAGTGGATTGCATTTTAATGTATTTTAACTGTATTGTATTGTATTTTAATGTTTTAATTTCGTTTAATTGTTCATTTTAATTTTGAATTGTAAGCCACCCAGAGATCTTCAGGTAGTACGCAACATATAAGCTGTATAAATAAATAAATAAATAAATAAATAAATAAATAAATAAATAAATAAATAAATAAATAAATAAATTCTGTACCTCCCTATTGAATGAATGGGCAAAGGCTGACAGCAAAACAAAAAAAAGCCTTATCTGCAAGCACCCAGGCATGATTTTATACATGTAAAAGCACCTCTTTTAAAGAAATATAACGTGGCAAGAAGATACAGTGATCCCCTGCCTATTGCGGGGGTTAGGGACCCAACCCAACCCGCAATAATTGAAAATCCACAATATGCAGATGCAGGTTGGCTCGGGCCTGGGGGGCCTAGCTGGGGGTTCTTGTATATGCCCCCAGCCTGGCGCTGTCCTGAACAGGCCTGCAAGGGCCTTCTGGAGGCCCCAAAAGGGCCTTCCTGTGAACCAGAAGCAGGGAGGCTCTTTTGGGGCCCCCAGTAGGCCCAGGAAGGCCCCCGCAGGCCTGTTTGGGGCAGCACCAGTCCTGGGGTAAGCATGGAAGGCCTGAAACAGGCCTTTCCCCCCTTACCCCAGGGGGCTTTTTTCATATACTGTGGTCCCGCAATATAGCGGGACCACAGTATATGAACCGCAAAAGGGTGGGGGACCACTGTAACATCTTTGTCTTGAAACATCAACACTGAGCAATGGAGCTTGGAAAGATGGTACTGTACTCTATGCTTGATAGTAATGGCTACTTGAAACATGGAGGTGTTGGGTTCTGATGGGGGAGGGGATGAACAATCGTTTGATGATTACAAGCGGCAGAGTTCTTATTTTTAGGGAGGGCACAAACCAAGAAAAATGCTACTGTAAAACTGGTGGGACCACTATCATGGGAGGTTAGGAACAAAGGGAGACACAGGGCCTTTTTACACGACCCCTAAGATCCGCTGGTCCCTTAAATTCGGACCAGAGATCTTGAGGGTTTGTTGCTGTTCCTCCCTCCCCACCCGCTGGGCACTTCTTTGGTCTGTCTGTGTGAGGGGGGGGGGGGAAAAAAAGCCTTAGACAGGGACAAAAGAATAAAGCCTTACCTCCGGTGCCGGTGGAAGTTGCTCCAACCTCCCTTTACTTCCTGGTTCCTCTTTAAGGGGCGGAGGCAAAAGAAAAACAACAGAAAGAAGCGAGGAGAGCTCAGGCAGTCTCCGCATCAAATATTTTCACTATTAAAAAGCAGGTACAAGAAAAGTGCAGTTTGGTCGCGCTAAGTGGGCGGGGTCGCACTTAATTGTCTGCAAACTCCGGAGCTGGTGGGTAAACATTTTTATCGTCCGGAGCTTGCAGCCATTTGCGGCGGAGCTTAGGGGTCGTATATAAACGCCCACAGATGCAGTCTGTTTCCTTCATTCTGAAAAAAATGTTTGCAACAGGGTGCTACTGTCTCAGTAGAAGCATGGTGACGTGTCCTGTGTGCAAAGAGCTCTGCCTTCATTTTGGGGGGGGGGGTATCCTGGTTGGGAAGAAAATCTTCACTCCAATCATTAGGTCTCTTGTACATGTTGCCAACCATCTATGGCAAGTTTCCCTGGGTTAATTAAGCTGCTGGCAGGGTATGCTACATCTAGGAATGTCCTTGTACTTTTGGTTTTTCTTGGCTTGGGGGTGTTCTTTCCATCCCTCTTTCTCTCACTTACTTACTCACCAACTCTCCTTAGCTTCTTTACAAACCTCAAGAGTCCTGCTGGCACAGTTCCACAGCCTCCTGCCGGCTGCGGAAAGCCTTGGAAATGCAATGCCATTTTTGAAGACTGATATAATTCCCCCTTGAGAGCGGTAGCTCTAATCCTACGAGAACAAAGCACTCCGGCTAGAATTCAACCCCCTTCCCCACTGCCAGTAATTTTACCACAGGACCGTCAGAAATCTTGATGACTCTTTGGAAACCTCTGCTAATGAAAAAGTAAGAGCTGTTTCAGACTTCACTCAGCAGCCAGCTCCCACCTAACCTTCCAATGGAGAGCATGCTTCGTGCAAATGGCGAGTGTGGCTACCCAACCCATGCCAAGCATTTAGACACACGTCATCCCAATTTTCTTCTGGAATACACTAATCCAGCTGTTACAGAGCACAAGGTAGTTTTGATTTAGGGAAGCAATATGGAGGAAGGTCACTTCCCCCTTCCTATAAATCAGTGGTTTTCATCCTGTGGGTCCCCAGATGTTCCTGGACTACAACTCCCAGTAGCCTCTACCACTCGCTGTGCTGGAAAGGATTTTTGGGAGTTGCAGTCCAGGAACCTCTGGGGACCCACAGGTTGAGAACCACTGCTATAAATTATACTGTTTACAACAGTGTTGTTGGAACAGAGCAGGGAGGATTGGTGTGTATAAATACACTTAAAGCTTTACGGATCATTTTTGCATTTAATGGTATGTTCTGAAGCACTGAAAAGACATAAGGGGTCCCATAAAATGTGCATTTCCAAGCCTTGTGGGAGAGTACGCCATGGAGGTTCATCTAATATGGGAGCATCATTCCATCTAGAGATTGTTGGCTCCCTTCAGTGAGCAGAGACTTAAGCTTACTCCTTCTGACGCTCAGTGCAAGTTTTCCAAAATTGCTTTGGTTCTAAGGGGTAGCAATAATCTTATGAAAACATACACTGTCTCCTTCAAAATTGTCATTTCAAAACTTCTTAGGGAGAGAAAAATGGAGAGAAAGAGGAAATGAGATATTCACCAACACATGACTCAGCAGACTAAGCTAGGACCAAAATTACAAGCAGACCTTGTCTTAATTTTCAAGCCACATATCCTTTTTAAGAGATAAGACCAGGCAGTTTATGGATATGGTGACTGGATGCCAAAGAGTGCTTTTGTGGAGCTCCAAACTAAACACTGCTGATTAAAAATTCCAAGCTATATTATGAACAAGTAAATCTATTACAAATGAAAGGGAAAGTCTGATTCATACACAAACTTACTCTTGGAGCCCATTAACTGTACAACTCTGAGGGCACAAAATTGATGTTAACAGCGTCCAGGGACCTCCTGATTCTTCATGCATAAAACTCATCACTGCAGTTAAGTAGGGTTCTTTTTTAATTTCTGCATGCTGGATTGCAATTGTAACCTAAAGCACCTTCACTCATGGGTAAGGCCCATGGGATGCTGGAGAAGTCTGAAGGAAATTTAAACAAAAATAGGAATTTGAAATGGGAATTTCATCTTAGAAACGTTGGGGAGGGGGCTAGTATCATATTGTTAATTTTAAACTAGTCAGCAGCGACACTAAAAAATGTATATTCCTTCCCTGCTCGCTTCCTTTAAATGCAACTCAGCACCATCGGTATCCACTGATCTCAAGGAAGATGGCAACACTGAAATGACAAGGGGAAACAGATGGTCCATTACTGATAGCAGCTTCTTTGGATTTTCTCCCGAGGCACTCCAAATATGTCATTGCTATTAGAAAAGGGAGATAGATATGTATGTGTGAAAGGATACACTTTTTTTCAATTTGGTTTTACTTGCAGCTAAAATGATTGGGAGGTTCTTCTCTTGATGTCCATGATGTCTTTGATTTAACAAAGCCCTTGTCCTGCCTCCAATACAGTAGTTTCTTGCCTACAGAAGTGCATGTCATACAATATGTTTCAGGCTTTACATGGTACCGTATGTACAGTACTAGGTTGTTATACAGATAGAGGATTTTTGCTGCAATGTATTATAATGACTCTTCCGAGAAGCCCTGTTGAATCTGAAGCATAATAGACAGACTTGCATACATTTCAGCCTTTGATTACCTGTGAGGAAATCTGTTTCTTGGCACAGGTATCAGAAAAGTGGTGGGGCAATCAAAGTTCCTTCCTACAGTCATGTTACACTGTCCATGCAGTTTCTCCTTAATACTATAATCTGTTAGGATACATTGGAACTAACAAGACTTTGCCAAGAGCCCTGTACTCAGAACATGAAAAAAATTGAGCAGAATCATGCCCAAGCCCTGTCTGCTCCAGGATGTTGCTCAGTGATCAACTGATTGCCCATGGGAATTACTTGTATTTTTTTTTTACCCAGCATGTTGTTAGTCTGTGGAACTCCCTGCCACAGGATGTGGTGATGGCATCTGGGCCTGAATACCTTCAAAAGGGGATTGAACAGATTCCTGGAGGAAAAGTCTATCACAAGTTACAAACCATGATGGAGATGTGTAATCTCCAGGCTTAAAACCAGGGTACTTCAAAGGCCAGATGCAGGGGAGTTTTATCAGGAGACAGATATCTAGTCTCATGCGCTCCCAGGCACATTTGGTGGGGCCACTGTGAAATACAGGAAGTTGGACTAGATGGGCCTTTGGCCTGATCCAGCATGGCTCTTCTTATGTTCTTAAAGTTATAGGCAGAAAGGGAACTCATGCTTGCAGCTCCTGAACAAAGAAACTTTTAAGGACATGAGCCGGGGGATTGAGCAGGTATGTATCAGGAGGTTCAGCATTCCCTGTCTGGGCCATAATGAATAGAATGGTTTTGTGTTCATTATATACACTAATCCAATCAGCTGGGCCTTTGTCACCACCACTGTGGTGGAATTAGTCATTGCCCCTGGTCTGTCAAAAAGTTGGGACCACCCCACCCTATTGTTGCCCTCCCCAAAACACCTTCCCTGTCAAAAGTTATAAACTACCCCAAAGAACAGGCACTTCATTCATCTGAAGAAGTATGTATGGACACACAATCTAGTTTCTGTTTTTATATGGGGGGGGGGGAAGAAAACTATGAAAAGTAGCAATTAGTCTTAAAGATGGTACCAGACTTCTGGTTTCTCTTAGGCAGAACAGGAGTACAACAATGCCGTTATTCACACTTTCTGATGACTGATATACAGAAGCATATTATGTCTGGACTTGGAGGAATACACACTCATATTGATTAGCACCCCCATATAACCTACATTCATTATCATCCAGGCTGGCAGCCATCACATCTTCTTATACTGGAAAAGCATATTTTATGTTCATTGTGAAGACATACTTCCTTTTACCTGCATAGAATCTTGTGTCATTTACTTGTAAATATCTGTGTATTGTCCTGTTTCTAGCATTGATGGAGAGGAGAGCTTCTACCTTTCTAATTTCTCCATGTCATGCATAATTTTACCCATTTCCGTTACATTCCCAAACCTGACTCCTTGTCATGCTAAACAACTCCAACCATTGTTACTTTTCTGCATAGGGGAGCTATTCTATTTACTCTAATCTCTCAGTAATTTAGTTTGGCGTTTCTGTGTATTTACAGCTGCACAAAATCCTTTTTTTCAGATATGGTGACCATAAATATCCACAAGATTTAAATCCGTCACTGCATAGATTTTGATACTAGATCGGCACTTTTATTTCTCTCTCTCTCAATATGCTCAGCAGCTGCAAATTGTGGGCAGTATTAAAAATAGAGTGATCATGTTGTTAGAAGTGGCATTGCTGTAAGAGAAAGAGAGTGTTTATTTTAACAGCAGCTCAATCCACATTTGGGGAATTAGCCAGCTTCTGTAATGCAATTGGTCAGGCCTATTTCTGCAACATGTAGTTTCAAATACATGCATGCCTGGAGAGATAGAAAAAAAGGAAATATACACTGTAAAAGGACGAAATATTCATATGTTTTGATTTATGATCTAAATCTAAATCACCATTTTCACAACTTCAGCCTTCCTTTCTTGGTCCATTGCTGATAGCTTAAGATCAATATTTAAGTGGAATTTGGTTTTCATTGCATCATTTTTATACCCAGTCACAGAGAATCCCATTTTACTATCCACCTACCCCCAATTTAGAGATATCTTTCTGGAGCTCTTTGCAGTCTATTTTTGTTCATACCATCCAAAACAATTTACCGTCATGAGCCAACTCACTACCCTTATCAGTTAAAAAGCACTCAACCTGACAATATCTGCAAGGATGGAGCTTGGATTAGCAGCTCCATAAAGGTGATGCGACCCAACACATTTGAGAGGAAATCTGATGTGCCGTTTCCCTTCGATTGAAGAAGCCCAAACAGTTTGTGTGTTCAGACATATGGTAACCCCCTCCCCGCTCCTGATACTCAGGACTTGATGAGACTTCACTGGAGTATAGATTATATTTTCTGTTTCAAATGCCAACTTCCCAGGTTTGGAGAGAGAGAGAGAGAGAGAGAGAGAGAGAGAGAGAGAGAGAGAGAGAGAGAGAGGGAGGGAGGGAGGGAGGGAGAGTAAAATGTTCATCTGTATATTTTAATGGCAAAACCCAACAAAACATTTACACTGTCAGAGAGGAAAGCCAACGGAAGCACAAGCTCCCAACACAGTTACAAAAATTACAGTCGAAAAGTATCCTAACAGTATGAATCTAGGAGATAAGAAGTAGGTATTGCACAGGGAGGGGGAAATTCACCCATAAACACACTCCTTCCTCTAGGAGTAAAACAAGCCCAGTTTGAATTGCACAGCAATTTGGCTTAGGATACGCACACATGCACAACACATACAGAGAAAATGGGGAAACAGTGTGCTTCTGAACTACCTGTACAAAATTCAGGGAGACATTATAAAGGAGAAAAGAAGAGAGAGCAAGTCTGTGGGGGTATAAATGCTTCAAGAGGCTGGCCTGTCCATTCCAGCTTCAGAAGAGCAATTGTGTATAATTTAACAAGATCCCGGCATTAGCTCTGTCAAGGGCCAGGAGTTTGGGCTGGGGGGGGGGGAGCCTCGTGTGATTATCTCTGACAAGGCTGGTAACTTGCAGCCTTCCAGACGCAGCTGGATGCAACTCCCATCAGCCCCAGCCAGCACAGCCAACACGGAGAGCCCAGCAGGATCGGAAGGACCACAGATGGCTCACCTCAGTCTAATATGTCAGGACATTCTGTTCTGCATGAGCGGCAGTATCGATCATCTGGGACAAGACGCTGCCTTTACTGTGCCAGGTCAAAAGACAAGGCTGATCCAATCTGCAAAAAAACGGCCGTGAGCTGGCACCTTCAATTGTCTGAAGAACATTACGAGACTTTGCTAGATCTCTGGAGAAAAAAGCATGAGAAGTTTGCCACCGAGACGACAGCATCTGAACGAACTTTTAGCTCGTTCAGATCTAGTTTGGGAACCGTGCTGATAATGCTGTACTGTATAAGTATGCCTGGGTGTGTGGCCTTTGTTCCATGGTGCCATATCTAAACAGGGAAAGGGGCACAGCCAGGGGGTATCTGTAAAAGCCAACCCAGGGATGTGCTGAAGTCTGGGCTGCCATCAAGGATTCTCAATAGAGAAAGTTAGTTCTGAAGGAGGACAAACTTTCAAGCAAGTATGAGTAACCTCCTAATAAAAAGCGATATCTGGATTAAATGTGGTCAAGTCCTAGACCTCATCTTGCCAAGTATCCCGTAATGTGGAGAAATCTTCACACTGGATCTAAATTCAAATGTATGCATTCAAAATATACAAACACTGATCATCAGCCTTAGGTGCAGACTCCCATTCCCCATTGGTTTGCCCATGACATTCAGGCTCTCTATGATGTTCCAGGGTGAAACATGTTCAGTAAGCAAGCATTCCTTCTGCAGATGCCTAGACCTCATTTCTCCTTTGCAGTCCAATATTGTCATTATCTTATAGAAACCTGCCCTTCCAATTGCTTCAGAGCATAGCTTTGCAGACTCATTGAGATTTAAATGTTCCCAAACCAACCTCGGGACTTAAGCTTAAGAAAAGCATTTGGTTCACTGTCACCTTGTTCTTCTCACTCCCAACCGGCTCCTTAAAATTAAGCAGAATTCTCAGCCTCCTAACTTTAAGGGAGGATTGCAAACCAGCCCAACTGTTAACCTGCTGGGCCTCCACAGGGGAACTGCCCCTATTCTATGGAGAGGCAGCGTGAGGTCAAGCTGGCTACTTTGTCAATCTGCTGACAACTGGAATTTGCTTTATTACCATTTTAGATGTGCAAATGATCCAGGACACTCTGGAGAAAACAGACTCTGTCCCTGTTGAAACCAAGACTTTTGTTACCCATAACTGATCATTGGAAGATAAGAATTCTTCTAGTACTGGGGTTTTGTTTTTAACATTACCAAAAGGTAACAAGCTACTTCTGACAGAGGTATGTGAGCAAAGAAATCAGGCATCACAACAAATGCTTAGTATGCATATATGTGCACCAGGCTACACTAATCCAAAGTAAATATGGACAGTGGGACAATGTGAAAGGTTGACAGTGTGCAATTGTATGCTTACTCCAGACCTGGAAATAAATAAACTTCATTTCTCTCACTACTAGGACTGCTAGCTACTGGTCCCTGGATAGATGGATGCAGTATGCCACTAATACTGGTTGAGGGACTCCATTCCCTTTTTTAATCGGTGCTTAATATATTTATTCCTACCACACTAAAACATAAAAGGAAGGCCCTACCAAGAACGTTTGGATCCAGCTTTAATGGGAGCCCATGAGATGAGATTTCAGCTCCCGGGTTTCATCATATAATCTACTGCCTAAAAATATTTTGCAACAGGCTGCTATCTGCTAAATAGGTGGACGCAAAAAGCAAGGGAGAGCCTTATGTGACAGCAGCGGGGGGGCTGGGGAAAGCAGGAAAGATGGGAAGGAAGCACTTTGCTCAAATCTTCTACCTCTAAAAGATCAAAGGTCAGCTGAGAACAGCCTGCTTCCAGTTGGACAGAGGGTACAAGAGTCCCTGGACATAGTAGGCCCTTGGATCCTGTTCCATAAGCATTCCTTCCAGTAAAGGAGACATGGCACAGGATCAACAGGGCAGGGCAGTGAACCCAAGGAAAGAAGAACAGAGGGCGTGTTTGGGTTTGGGGGGCTGCTTGTCCACATGAATGTCAGTCGTGATCCATTCAAACCACTGAACGCCATGATGGGTAGGTAGCAGGCAGTGCTGCAGTACACCACCAGCATTCTCCACATTCTACTATGTCTCCAGAATTGTGCCAGTGTGTGCCTGTGTGTGCATGAGTGTGTGTGTTTGTGTGTGTGAGAGAGAGGGTGTTCCGCCCCAGCACTCCCGTAACAGGGGATACCAGGACAATGGGCCCGGCTAGTGCTGAGAAAAGCAGCACTCACTGACGGGAACTGGTAGTGGGAGGTGAGACAGAGCAAGAAGAGATCTGGAAAGGTGCTGACTAGTTGGCAGGACAGCACAAGTGGGATTCTAGTCAAGCTTGGAAGTAAAAAAAAAGGTGCTTCCTTCCCTGTGCTTTGGGGAAGCTGCAATCCCGCCCCGCCCCCGACCATCCAAAGGAGCTGGAGGTGAATAGGAAGGTAAATACTGGGCAGCAGAACCCATCCCTGGAATGTGGTGGTGGAGATGTGGAATCAACACACTGCTCAGCACCCACTACCCTAATAAATAACAGTGCCTTCGCCTTAACCCCCCCTCCTAAAAAAAAAGCACCCCCTCTTGATCCTCTGCATGCTGGATAGTCAAGGAATGGCCAGCCAGGCTCCTATGCCACTTTGCTCCTGCCCTCCTTGGCAGGCATAAGGCACGCACACACACACACACGCACGCACGCACACACACACACACACACACACACACACACACACACACACACACACACACACACACACACACACACACACACACACACACACAGCACTAGACAGCTGTCTCTTGATCTTCCCGTTGGATCATCTGGTAGTGCTGTCGATTTTCGAGGTAGGCCGCCAGGTCTGGGTCGTTGGCTTTCTCGGCTCTGTGCTTGGGCGTGTCCCCCTGCAAGAGAGGAAACACAAGCTGAGAAGAGGAGACCCTGAAGCACAAACAGGTCTGGCTACAAGGAGGACATCTCTTCCTCCAGCTCTTCAGACTCAGCAGTGTTTTACCAGCAACATTCTGATCTGCTCAACAATGTGTGTGTGTGTGTGTGTGTGTGTGTAACTTGAATATTATTCTCTCAATTTTTAGGAATATGTTTTTAAAAAAACAATTTAAAAACTGTTATGAACAGTATTTGAGATTTCAGGCCTTTCTTTCATAGTTTATACAGGTACCCAAGAACTAGGAGGCCCTGTTTTAACTTTCAGGTATCATGTAGTTCCCCAAAGGGAGAGACAGCTGGCTTTTGGCCACAGTGCATCTAGTGTTTCCATTCAGTTTTGCGTCTCTCCTGAGCACCCCTGAAGAAGCTTCAAAAATTCTGCTAAAACTATGTGAAGAGAAGTGAAAGACAGTTTATTTTTAAATGTTTTTAGCTCACCTTTCTCCACAAAAGGACCCAAAGTGGTTCCAGTTAAGTCTAGAAAACTCATCTTTCCTTTCTTGAGGACAACGTCTAACCACCCCACTGATTCCTATGGTCCTCATATTAATGTTGTCAAAGCGAGCTGGAACATGAATAGGCCAGAAACAGACCAGATGTGTGGCTTCATCAACATGCTCACAACGAGGCTGCATCAAACATTCAGATGGCCTTACAAAGATTATTATTTGCAACAGTTATATGGTCTTAATAGATCCATTTAAAACCCTAGTAATTTTATGCATAGTTTTCGATAACAAGTTGGAGGGACAGAAGGATCCTGAAGGAGTGGGTGTCTTACTACTGAAATAAGAAAAGCAGGATAGGGTCCCTAGGAAGGTCACTGGGGTGTGTGTGTGTGAGAGAGAGAGGACATGCAGGCAGAATGGCTTAGCCTATACAGAGCTATGAGCAAAAACATGACCAACAAGTAACTGTGCCTGCAATCCACAGTGGTGCCTTGTACAAAGGAATTGTTGTAGTTGTGTTGTGTTGTTACAGTTGTGACCAACTCTTCATGACCCCATGTCCATGGAGTTTTCTTGGGAGGAATACTGTAGTGGTTTGCTAGTTCCTACTCCAGGCGCCTACAGCACCTGGTATTCCCTGGTGGTCTCCCATCCAAGTACTAACCAGGGCCGACCCTGCTTAGCTTCCGAAATCAGGCGAGATCGGACATGATTAGGCCAGGGCATCTTTAAAGGAATTATTTTGTTCCAAATGAAATTCTGTTACGCAAATTTTCCTTTGTACAAATTTCCCATAGGAATGCATTGAAAACGGAGTAATCCCTAATCGCGACCATTTTATGTTGTACAGATTCGCCCCATAGGTGATTCTGTTAAGCAAATTTCCCCTATCTCTGGAATTTTTTATGTTGTACAAATTTTATGTTATACAAACTGTTTGTTATACGAGGGTCCACTATACTGTGTTCTCATAAGGGGAAGGGGAGAAGAAGAAAGCTAGGAGAACAGAGCAGCATGCTGGGATGCAAGGCCTAGGGGTTGCTAGATAGGTCCTCAAGGGCCTATTTGCATGTCTCCTCCTCCTTCCAATGCTATTTGTTGGGAAAATTCCAGTCAAAACTCAAAGAAAAACAAAATACACAAAACATGTGGCACCTTAAAGACTAACTTTCATATTTTAATGTAATGTTTCATGGACACGTCCACTTCTTCAGACGTCCACTTCTGCTGCTATATGTCTGAAGAAGTGGACATGTCCACAAAACATTCCATTAAAATATGAAAGTTAGCCTTTAAGGTACCGCATGTTTTTTGTATTTTGTTTTGTTTTGTTTTTCTTTGATTTTTGCCTGGAATTCTTGCACAGACTAACATGGCTACCTTCTCCAAAACTTGTTGGGAAAATAAAGTTAGGGGTATGTGTGTGAGCAAGGCCTCTTTTTGTGGGTCTGCACAGACAGGGAAAGAGGAATGCTCTGCACAGTTGGACAATGAAACCTTGCCCCAGAAACTTGACTTGCCTGGTCTGCAGAAGCCAGGATAATAGAAGCAAAAGGGATGGGAGTATGGAGTGTGTGTGTGTTTGTGGGGGGGGGGTTGAGGTGTGTGCCTGGGGAATGCCCTGAAATACCATCTCTGCTTCTCCCGCCCCCGCAGCCTCACTAGCGCTCCTGATCCCCTGGAGGAGTCTCATGTTACACGAACGTATTGCAGCCATCTGGACTGCGTCCACTAATGAACTCCTGCACTCCATAAAAAGCAAATCTGTTAACAGCTTTCAGCCGCGTCTCCCCCTCCTCTTTCCCCATCTCACCAGCCTCCCACCTCCCACTCATTAACTATCCCACCGCCCCTGCTCCCCCCCCTTTCCCCAGCCCCAGTCCTCCCAACTGTGCTGAACAAAACTAACTGTTGAGAGGAGCCAAAGAAAACTGGCTCTCTGCCGCCTCCATTGAAAGCAAAAGAGGACAAGGCTCTTCTACCGGCCCTTCGAGTCCCTGTCCACCCCCACCCCCACCGCCCACCACCCCACTCGCAGTGAGAATGCCAAAGTGATCCTGAGTCCCAAGGACAAGCGGGGAGTAGATTTCACCAAAGGGCACAAAGGGTCAGCCGCCGTGACCATGTGGCAGCACACAAGTGGCAAGAGAAATTGTGTGTGGGGGGGAATCTCGGCCAACCCCTCCCCCAGCTGAGCAGTTAACCCTAACCCTAACCCAACCCCTCCCCTAGCTGAGCAGAGGGACTAACTAAATGCAGAAGCAAAGGGATACTTGAACCCACCCACACAGTCCAGCACAGGTTCCAATCTGAGGTGTGTGTGTGTGTGTGTGTGTGTGTGTGTGTGAGAGAGAGAGAGAGAGAGAGAGCTGAGAAGCTTTGAAGGTTGCCCATCCCTGATCTGCACACACACATGCACACGCGCATGTGCGCGCGCACACACACACACAGAGGCCTTGGCTTCAGCAGTGTGCAGGATTTTGCCTTCAGCAGTATCTCCACTACTGAGAGTTTTATTTACTTAAGTGGCTCCTCTTTTTTTTTTTTTGCTGCTGCTGCTATGGGGTATGGACAGAGAATCCCCTGCCTCAAACGGGGAGAACCGAAATGTAATTGACATTAGACCTGCATCCCACCTTATTTTTCTTCTCCCTTGTACTGTCAACAGCCAGGGTCAATCTATGTTTCGGCCACGAGACCTTTCTTTTTAAAGCAAGGCAGCTCTTGCGTTTTCACAGCACCGTTTGTTCAGCGAGCAGCAGCAGAGCCAAACGGTGTTGCTGGCAGAGCACCTAGCAGAGGCCATGTTAAAAGCAGGTAGGCATGCTTTGCACACCGGCAAGGCTTTATTTGGGTAACACGTTAGCCTCGTGGCGCAGTGGTTAAATGCCTGTACTGCAGGTAAAACTGTGCTCATGACCTGGGTTCAATCCCAGGTAGCAGGCTCAAGGTTCACTCAGCCTTCCATCCTTCCGAGGTCGGTAAAATGAGTACCCAGCTTGCTGGGGGGGGGGGGAATGTGTAGCCTGCACACTGTCATGAAAAATTGTAAACCGCCCAGAGATGACTTGTAGTGGTATAGGGGTATATATAAGCAGAACACTTTGCTTTGCTTTGCTTTTTGGTACAAATGCCGGAATTACAAGAGTACCTTCTCAAAAAGGTAAACCTGGTGACAGTGAAGCCACGGTCATGACAGTAAGCAAGTTTATCCTCAGCCATCAGCCATGATGACAGTATAGATACAACCATGAGTGCACAAACGGCCTTTCCTTCTTTGACCTCTGTATATGGACAACCCCACAGTCTTCTTTTAACCCAGGCCCCTCTTCCACCTCCAGAACAACTCCTTCTTCTTCTCAGTTAAAGCCACTTTTGCTTTGATGATGTCACAGTGCCCGAGCCATTGGCTCAAGAGTCAGGGGAACAAGGCAGCCGCCAACAGTTGGCTATAAAACATCTCTGCTGCAGTTGGCAAAGGATTTTATTGCTTGTCTGAAATGCTCCACGACTTTTATAGCTCCATTAGCACTGGCTCTGGTCAGGTGAACTCGCAGGCCCCAAGAATATTTAGCAACATGACATGATGCATCCCTATGGGCTAAGTCTTACAGGGTTGGAACATTCCAGGAGCTGCAAGGCTCACTCAACTGGTTAGTAGGGAGTATGTGCTTCCTTCTGCCCTTTTACTGGCCAACCCCCTGGAAGCCTCTTTGCTTAAAAAATAAAAATAAAATAAAATAAAATCACCTAACTTCCTCCCCCAGGTTCCTCATTTCTATGAAACACAACAGCACTTCAGTCACTGTCCTCAACAATGCTATGGCATTGTAGTATTAAAGGAGATACCATACACATCTGGCAGAAGCTTGCTCCTTGGTTGTTCCCAAGCGGTAACTTTTTAATGTCAATGTACAGCAGCCCCTCGTATAACAAACGGTTTGTATAACATAAAATCTGTACAACATAAAAAAATTCTGGAGGTAGGGGAAATCTGCTTAACAGAATCATCTATGGGGTGAATCCGTACAGCATAAAAATGGTCGCGATTAGAGATTTCCCTGTTTTCAATGGGAAATTTATATAAAGGAAAACTTGCTTAACATAATTTCATTGGGAAGGAATTAATTCCTTTGTACAAGGTACCACTGTGTTCCTATGTTGGAGATCCTCCCCAGTATAGGATGCATGGCATTCCATGGTTGGGAAAGGAAGAAGCCAGTAGCAAGACTGTCCTTGCAGTGACCCCCAAGGAGCAGAAAAAGGGAAATGAGACATCCTGGCCCCTCATTTAAAAGGCAAACAACAACCCTCACAGTCACAGCAGAGACAGAGATAGATTTAACTCTTTGCAAAAATAAATGAATACCAGTAAATGTTGGGTTAGAAGCTGCAGGCGATCCCAAGAAGATCTATTTACACTATCCTGTGGGCCCTTCCTTTCTCTCGCCTTGGGGGTTGGCATCCCCCCTTTGCATTCACCACTTTGCACTCACCCTAGAGATGAGCACCCCAATTTTGCATCTAACATTGGCAGTAGCTTCTCAGGGTGAGCTTAGAAATAAATCAAGCAGGGTTTTTGCTTTGTCTCAACATCACATGGTAGCAATTTGCAAATTATGGTGGCAGCATTAATTACGGTGGGTGCTGCAAATTCATATTTTCCCAGACACAAAAAGTAAACTTCCTACAAGTAAAAAAAAATCCAGTATGTCAGCAAAGCAACTAAGCTCAGCCCTTCCCTCTAATACTCTCTTGTGCAGTATACAAGGATTGTTGTTGTCCCATGAAATAATTGTCTGAAACCAAGGGCAGGACATTTCTTAAATCTTGTATGTGCATGTCAAGGCTCTATTTGGGAATATTTGGGAACCTTCAGTGGGAGACAAACACACAGGCAGATGTCTGCTCAGGAATAAGACATTGGAACAGCTTCCAGTGGCACAAAGCACGGTTCCATTCCATGCAACAGCACCCCCCCCCCAGACTACAAAGCATTGCTCGGATCCATGCAACAGCTCCCTGGGTGGCAAAGCACTTTCCATGCTGCAAAATCCGAGTGCTGTTCCTGGGCTAGAAACCAACCAGCATTTAGACTGATTTCCCAGAATTGCTTCTTATTTCTGATTACTGATAGAGAGAGCAGCAGTAAAAATGTGCTGCCCTATTGGAAACCGTGTGTTACAGCCAACCAAAAAGTAGATGTTCTCCAACCATGCCTGAACACAAACAACTGTCCACCCCCACACACAAGATCGTACTCTAGCCATTCCCTACATTCCCTTCATTTAGAGCAGGCTCTTACCTGCAGATCAGTTTTCATCAGTGATGCTCCAGCTTCCACGATGTAATGGCAAATCGTGCGCTGGTGAAGGGCTGCAGCCATGTGCAAACTGGTTTCACCGCTGGAAACAAGATTAAAATGCAGGGCCAGGATCAACAGCATATACCCTTACCCCACATGCCCAAAAAATAAACAGACCAAGATCCAGTGGAAAGGCTGGGATGGAGCTATCCAGAGCACAAGCCATCTTACATTAAGGTGCACGTGGGCTTATTAAAATGGAGAGATGAGTGCAGCTTATGCATCTATTTGGACATGATATCACTTCATAGGAACCAAGAACAATGCCTTAGACCAGATCAGACCACTGATCCATCTAGCCCATTGCTGACAATTTTGAAGGTGCAATAGCCCGTCAGGATTTTGGGCAGCCTTGACTAGACCCACCCAAAGGGTTCTAGTGTTCCCTGGTGATCTCCTGCCAACCAGGCCTGATCCCATTTAGCTTCCAAAGATTGTATGTTCATGGTGGTTTGTTCACATCAGCCTGTTGGAAAATGACAACTTCTTCCTATGACATCCCAGGCTATTCATTCTCTCTCATTTTCCTCCAAGGCCCAGTGGAAAGGGAATCAAGATACTCAGGGTCCTGGAATGAGGGGAAGGGGCCAGAGCACCCAAATCACAAGAGAATACTTCTGCTTACTTGGCTGTCTATGACATTCCCTCCCTACAAGTATCCAAGATGCTGCTATAAATTCTCAGGTGCCCATCTTCCTTAGGAACTTCAGCTGCCAGCATGGAAAAACTGGGCCTTCACCTCCCCTTGCAAGCACTTTTATTCATGAGAGAGATAGCATTCCTTCACAAACCCTCCTCCAGATGGGGTGGTGGTTTAGGTAAGATGGCTGTCGGTCTTGCGAGCAGAGGGAGGCTGGCACCCATAAACAGATTAGCAAGGTGAAGATTAAAAGCTGGCCCTCCATCCACAGGCAGGCAGGCAGGCCTTTATGCTAATAATGAATGCTACGAACCAGCGTGGAACTTACTTCTCTTCTTCTGCCATATCCAGAATTTCTGCAGGAGCTGCAGACAAAGAGGCAAAAAGCAAAGCCATGAGACAAACCTTTGGGAAAACAGCCCCTGGATGCCTGTTATCCAACCCATCCACAGAGGGAGAGCACCAGGGCCGCCACTGGGGAGACGGGGGACCGGTGGTGGTGGGGGGCATGTGCCCCAGGTGCCATGCTGGGGGGAGGAGGTGCCAACATGACAAAATACTACTTGTGCTATTCTGCACACACACCCTGCTGGGTGGGTGCAGAAACCATGTTTTCCCTGAGTGACATAGGGCCTTTTCACACGACCCCTAAGATCCGCTGGCCCCTTAAATTCGGACCAAAGATCTTAGGGGTTGGTTGCTCTTCCTTCCTCCCCACCAGAGAAAGAGAGGAAAAAATGCAGCTCACCTGGAGGAGCTTCCCTGAGCTCCATTTCTCTTCCCTTTCTCTTCTGCTTGCTTTTTTCCCTCCCACCTCTTCTCTTAAAGGGGCAGGAGGCAAAAAAAAAAACACAAGCAGAAGCCAGGAGAGCCCCGCACTGACCAGATTAAATCCGGACCTGGGGATTTTCACCCACCTCAAGCAGGTACAAGAAAGTGCAGCTGGGTCCGCTTAGGTAGGCGGGGTCGCACTTAATTCCCTGCAAACTCCGGAGCTGGTGGGAAAACACTTGTAAGGTCCGGAGTTTGCAGCCATTTGCTGCGGAGTTTAGGGGTCGTGTATAAAGGCCCATAGACCATAGTTTGCAATACATCTACTACAGAAGAGTTGTATAGTTGTCACAGGCTGCTTTCCTATGTGAATACGCCACTCAGTTTTTAGATATATGTTGTGTAAGTTTATGGATGTGCTTTACAGCACATTGCTGTATTTTCTTTATGACAAGCCCTGTCATTTTTTCTGTTATCAGTGATGAGAACAGGGCATTTTATTGGTTAATCCTTTTATTTCTAGTATTATTTGTTTTGGAAGACAAAGTGTTATAATGACTTAAGAATCTAGAGAAGGGCTGCTGGGGGTCAGCCCCTGGGGGGCTGCTGGAGTGAGAACCAAGAGTAGGAGCAGGCAGACAGAAGGACCAGTGTGAGCATGCAAATAAGTGCAATATTTCTCATTCTGTTCTGTATGCTATTTTCTGTCTACTTCCTTTTAATTTGGTTGATTGTTGCATTTTATTGTTGTAAACTGCCCAAAATAGTGCATTGCACTAGTGGAGAAATAAATAAATAAATAAATAAATAAATAAATAAATAAATAAATAAATAAATATTCATGCCTATTTAGGCTATCCTGAGTATATTTCCCTCCAGCAACACATGGGGCTTCTTTTACACACTCTCTCTCTCACACACACACACACACACACACACACACACACACACACACACACACACACACACACACACACACACACATATCAAAACAGCAGTGCAGGATTTCCCATGCATCCCAGTGCTTCACTTATCCAGGAAGAAAGGGAGTTACAACATAACCAATCCCATTTTACAGATGCAAAACTGAGGCTGGAGTAGTAACTAATTTGTTCAATACCATGTAGTGTTTAATTATCTTTTGCTTCCTGGAGCCCACCAGTATTCAGCTGAAATCCTCACAGGCAGCCCCAATCATCCAACATGACAGCAGGGAATGCTGTACTTTTTCTGACTTGGCTTACCATTTTCAATTATGTATTTGACAATCTCCTTGCTCCCCACTTTGACTGCATGATGCAAGACAGTTTGACCAGTATGATCGCGCATCATCAGGTCCCTTCCAGCCCGATGCAGTTCTTTGAACTACAATAAGACAGGATAGCTTGAGATAAGTTGCATTACAGACATCCCTGAAGCAGGTATTAATCCATGTGGTTCATGACATGCTGAAAACAACTGAGCAAGAATTAGATCTATCTATTTAGGGTGAAAAATTGTTAGCAGTTAGCAACCACTGTATTCAGAAAGTAATATCAGATGGACCTTGTTAAAAATACTTTCCAGAAAGGGATGTTTTGATTTCTCTTTCAAAGGCCATCAGAATTAGTTATAACCTGTCTACTTCATAAGAGGCAAAACCAGAGGTCCAACGCCTTATCCTTCTCAGCAGTATATTCTCCTCAGTCATACAGATATGGAAGGTTTAGAGTGATGCACAACATTGTCCTCAAACACATCTGGAAGGATTGAGTGTGAGTTCATCATAAGGTGAGAAGTCACTCTAACTCATCCTTGGTCATTTGCACCTATAAATGTACCTTGCAGCACTGAAACAGACTCATCGCAGTTTTAAAAGGTTCTATTTAAGAAATCTCATGGTTCTCTCTCTTGCTATTTCAATAGCCAGTGTCAAGGCCACTAACTGGGCATGGGAACCTTTGGTGCACCAGATGTTGGTGGACCAACTGTTTCCATTATGCTTCGCAACCAACAGGCCTGGCTAGGTCCGAAGGCCGATGGAGTATTGTAATATCTGGAAGACCACTGTTTCCCCATCCCTGACTAAAAGAAGGCTCTCAAAATCTGATTCTGACATGGAAAAACAGAGAAGCATTATAGAAGCAGGTGCAATCACTTTGAAGAGAGGATAGGCTAAATCACCCTGAATTTTGTCAGGGGAGTTGCAACAGATGTCTCAATATGATTGGAGTGGTGGTGTTCATTATGGCTACACATCGACAGGATGCTATCACTGTGCTCTTGACTTTCCCAAATGAGCAAGTTCTCCCTAAGAAGAAATAACCTTATGCCACCAGTGCCTATGAACTGCAGTGCATAGGGAAATGCAGGATGGGGGCATGATAGAATGCAGACCTGAGAAGTGATTTTATTCAAAGTGGTATTGGTTTGCAGAATCCATTCCACAAATCCCACCACAAACCCAACCCCTTAAAGAACACCTTGTTTAAACAGCCTCATTGGAGAATTGAGAATGTAACTACTGTACATAGCAAAGAAAGCCCGCTCTGACCCACTGTTTTTGAAATCAGGTGTCACCTGGTGAAATCCCTGTAACTGCTCAGATTTACTGCAGGAGTCCACAGGAGAAGAAGCAGAAAAATTAAATATTGGACATTTCCAATGGAACCACCTTTCCCCTTTGCCTCGTTTTTTCAGCTTAAAGAAGTGACATAGCACTAACATGTTACAGCACCAACTTCAGAAAGCATTAATGGAAAAAGGAACTCTGTTTGAAGACCACAGGTGCTTGGTTGAGGAGAACTGACACCTCTACGGGTGCCCCTTTGTATCAGGTCAGGCAATCACACAGGGCAGAAAGCAGGGAAAGGCAATAACAGCCCACCCAGAGCAAAATAAGACCACCACCACACCTGAACAACAACAACAACAAAAAGATGATTCCCCACCGGGCTTCCCTGAACTAAGGGAACCATTGCATAGTTGCCAGTGTTCAGTTCATAAGAACATAAGAACATAGGAAGAGCCATGCTGGATCGGGCCAAAGGCCCATCTAGTCCATCTTCCTGTATCTCACACTGGCCCCACCAGATGCGTCTGGGAGCGCACGAGACTACATATATGTCTCCTGATACCCCTCCCCTGCATCTGGCCCTTGAAGTACTCCGGTAGTAAGCCTGGAGATTGCACATCCCCATCATGGTTTGTAACCTGTGGTGGACATTTCCTCCAGGAATCTGGCCAATCCCCTTTTGAAGGCATCCAGGCCAGTTCAATTTCATTTGTGTCAAAACCGATGCAAACTCTAGTATAAATGGCCAACGTAGTCCACCCTTAAGTGTAATTCTGTTGAAAAGGTCTTTGTGCCACCCTGACTACAATGGAAAGTCTTCTCGGGGAGCCAGATAGGAAGTCCATTGGGCATGAGAGGGCAATGTACAAAGCCTCCACTGCCGAAAGTCATCCTAGGATGAAAGCCAGCATCAACAAGCAGGCGGCACCACCAAGAGGCTGCAAAAGGAAAGCCAATTACAGTGCTGCATCCAACGCTAAGGGGTGGGGTGTCAGGCAACGATGCTGTGGTAGAGGTTACTGTGTCCTCCCCAACTCTGCCACTTGGGTTTTAGCACACAGTTGCTGTTACCTTTTGGATATCGTTATTCTTGACAGCATCTATCAAAGCATCATCTGCAAGGAGGAGAGATAGGTCAGGGTTACAAAACCAAGCAGGAGATGAGGAGGAGGTATGGAGGGAAGATGGGGCAATTTAGGCCAAAGAAAAAGCAACTTGGGTTCTAACCACCCCACCACCTATATTGGAGGCAGGGGTGAGTTAAAATATTCAAGGTAATTCCTGTCTCTTAAAGAGCTATGGAGAAACTACCTGTGACTTAGTTTGCTGAATATCATGTCTAGACAGTACAATACTGTTGTGTGCCACTACAGAATCTCCTAAATACTAATGATAATACAGAACATACAGCTACAACCATGCTTTTTATCCCCAGATGTAGAGGACCTGATCTAGATTAGGATCTATTTTAAGCATGTGTGTGTGTAGACTTTAACCTTTTTGTTTCTATGTGGTCCCAATCCAAAACCCCACCTTGTTATATGCAGAGGGAAAAGACACAAATTTATTTCAATAGGAACAATCTTTTCTATGCATAATATATACCCTGATCCAGATCTGAACCACAGGAGGAGGGCAAAGGTAAAGCCATATATTGCCCATGACAAGAATCTTATCTAGATCAAATCCCCACACTTGCTTTTGAATAAGAAACAAAACAGGCACAGCTGTATGACATGCATTAAAGGCAATATGCACTTCGTCCCTAAGCATCTTCTAGGGCAGTGTTGGCGAACCTATGGCATGGGTGCCAAAGGTGGCACTCGGAGCCCTTTCTGTGGGCACCCGACCTCGCCCCCTCACAGCCACCTGTATTCAGGTTAAATTGCTGTATTGGCACTTTGCAAAAAATTAGTGGGTTTTTAATCACAGTTTGGGCACTCTAAAAGGTTCGCCATCACTGTTCTAAGGTTTTCTCTCCTACAGCATTGGACTCCCACTGTGGCTTCCTAGGGGCTGAGAGGGTGAGAATGGAGTATGGAATTCACAACAAAGCATTATTAGTTTTAGAGTGAAAGCACCATGATATACAGTAATCTAGTGTTTGATGAGAAACCATTAACTTCACTTTCTGTTTCAAAGTTCTTCTCAATAGCCACTCTCTTGTTATTTATAAACTGAGTGACAGGGAAGGGAGAGGAGTGCAGGAGCCCATATGCCCACTCTATATATGGAATGTGCACTTTAAACAAATAAGCAAACAGAGGTTTTTTTTTTTATCCTTTTGGGCTCCCAGGTATCATGCTTCTTTTCCTCTTTTGCTTTCAAGCCTTATTTGATCAACTGGGGATAAGTCAGAGTGACCACAGAAGCTTGGAAGGGACCAAGGGCAGAGTTCACAGCTTGATCAGATTCAATGCCTCTCCAGGCAGTAAGGAATCCTGAAATCAACTGTGAAGGGAAACTAGAAAGACATCAAAAAGAAGAAGAAGAAAACACCCAAGACCATTTGGTGAGGGAAAGAAGGGAGGGGAGGAATGTTTATGCAAAGAGGAGAAATTTGACGAGGATGGTTTCAGATTCATCGGGTCATGGAGGGTCAACATGAAGAGGTAAAGCAGAGAAGGTGAGCAAAGAACGTGGGAAGCAGGTCTCCCCAAGGAGGCATTGGTTAAGGATAGTTTGCCCTGGCAATTCGTTCATCCTTTCAGGAATCCAGCTCTGCTCAAACTCCAGGAAGCACTTTCCATTTGCTCAATTAAGGGAGGCCCTGTGACCTTGGATACAAATACCTCAAGGAATCCTTAGTGGTGCCTGGTAGAGGCAGGGCCTGCTCCCCATATCCACATGCCTCAGTGCTCTCCAGGTGGGAGATTAACCCTTCACCACTGTGGTATTTCCTGCCAGATTGTATAAATGAGCTGAGGAAAACTGTTAAGCCAGTGGATGTCAGATCTCACCCTGTTAGTCATTCTTGCAGCTGCTCCCTGGAAGGAATTCTCTAACTGGGCCTCTGTAGTGCTCAGTGCCTGTGACATGAAGGCTGGGAGAACTCTGGCCTTCCAGATGTTTTGGACTACATCTCCCACAGTCCCTTGCCACTGGCCATGATGAGTGGGGGCATTCGACAGCTGTGGGCTGGAATATATTAAAGGCTTCCTCAGCCATTCTTTATAGTCCAAGTATACTGTAGGTCTCCACCTTGACTTGTTTTCTCTCCCTGTAACCCCAGCAAAAAACATATCCTACTGCAGAAGCTAAAAGGTGACTCCATGTAACATTGTACTGTCTCCACATCTGGCTCAGCTGCAACTGACCTTCTAAAGGCTTTATTCTCACAGGCAGTGTAAGGCAAGCACCACTGCCAGTTTGCATATTCAGATGCATTTCACTACAGCCACTGCTGTATGATTTTCTGCTTTTGAAGGATTATACCAGCAAGTGTTGATGTCAGCTTTCTGGATAATTAGATGTTAATCCCAAATATCTTTTTGGCTGGAAAAGCTGTGTTTGATTAGGAATGGCTATGAATGCAGCCACCATATTCTGACAAGTCGACTCATTTATTCTGGAAGACTGCATCCATTTGAGCAATAAGTGAAATTGTGGCAAATCACCCTTCCTCTTCCTTGGGAATTGCATTAACATCCCCGGCTTAATGTAGAGAAGAGTCTGATGCTGCATAAACTCTGCACAGACACATTAAGATTATGCAAATATCCCCCTCTTGAGTTTTACAGAGGCAAGAGTATTCATAGGTTCAGGGACTGGAGGAGAGAGAAAGGAAGTGCAAACAATTATAGAAAACTAGTGTAAATAATGATGACCTAATAAGAGTTAGAGAGAATATGCGGGGAGGCCATACTCACCTTGGAGAGAGTGACAGCTCCCCATTTCCGAGCTAGAAGACCAAAACAAACACAAGATACAACACTAAGAGGTAATGTCATTCCTGATGTATCTCCTCCTGCCTGCTGAATCCCCCACTCTTATTCCTGATAAGCCCTCTCCATCTACCTAGCTTAAAAGGGCTAGGAATGGAGTAGGCTGTACCTTAAAGGCAACACCTTGACCTTCATTTCCAGAAATTCACAATAAATCTCAGTTCCTTGAACAAAATCCAGTCCCTTGAACAAATATCAGTCCCTTGAACAAAATCCTCAAAAATTGGACTTCCTCCTCTTTAAAGAAGCTGGATTGTGATCCCAGAAGTGATGGTGAGAAGAGGGTCAGAATTCTCTGCGGTACTTGTGTGATGGAATGAAAAAAATGAACAAGGTAGCAAATGAATTCAGACTCATCTGTTTTAGCTTCATTGCTGCCTTTGCTCCATTAAAGGAGCACTCTCTACCGCTGCCCTTCCTACATTCTAGCCACTTTGGAACCAAGGTTTGTGATTCTCTTATCTTTACCTACCTATACTCCCTAGTTGGCAGCACTCATGAGCAGATCATGAGCAGATCAGGGATGGGCAAACTTCAAAGCTTCTGAGGTCTCTCTCTCTCTCTCTCTCTCTCTCTCTCTCACTCACACACTCTCTCTCACACACACACACACACACACACACACACACACAGAGAGAGAGAGAGAGAGAGAGAGAGAGAGAGAGAGAGTATATGCCCATTCAGGACTGCGTATGTTCTTGCAAATGCCACCATCCTCAAAAGGATTCAACACAAGAATGGGGTAATTAAAAACAACAACAACAACACAACGCAAAAGGCCCCACATGCCCTCTGGTGCCCCTTGTTGAAAATATTGGGGGGGGGGGCTTGGGAGGGGCTCTAGGGATGTTGAGGCCTCAAAATACAGTATAACAAAATCCCCCTCATACTCTCTTGAGGACAAAAAATATTTTCTGAGGAAAAGGTTTTACTCCACTCAACCCCACAGATTTGTAAGGATACTGGGAGGATCCCGGAGGTGCTGAGAGATGCCTGCTACAGCCCACAGACTACACTTGCCTGCACCCGATACAGATGTTTCAACACTAAAGTAGAAAGGCCAGTGCTTAGGGAGAAAAGCTCTTCATCCCAAAGTATCCCTTCTACTCTCCCATTTAAACAAAGAGCAAACATAAGAGTAGCCAAAGCAGACAGATTTTTAGCTCAAATCCTCCATCCTGCCCTCATCCTATTCTTTCTTGGGGTCCTTTCTTCAACCTCGCCTGGTCTTTCTTACCTCCAGACCCCAAGCAGACAGCCTCACCTGGAGACTGGTGTGGATGACAGTGAAACTGGGAGATCAGGATGTTGATTTGTGGGTGTTGAGGGCACATCAACAAGGTCAGGCATGGCAGGTGAGGTGCCCACTGTCTGGGTGCGCACCAGTTCTGGGTCCAGCACAAAGAGTTCATCCTGGGAGATCTCTGTCACGTAATTAAGATGTTCCTGGAAAAGGTACAAGTCAATCATTTATTTAAACTGTGTGAGCCACCCCCACCCTGTATCAAATGGAATGGGCTACAATGCCCGGCATCCCAATGATGAAGAAGACAGCATAATCCTCAGGATGGAGTAGGTTGCACCTTAAAGGCAGCATCTTGACCTCCACATCCGGAAATTAACAATATAAGCTTTAAAACTTATCTCAGTCACTTGAACAAAATCCTCAAAAATTAGACCCCCTTTAAAAAAGCTATATTTTGATTCTAGAATTGGTGGTAAGCAAGGCTTCAAATATATGAAAAATGTACCATAAGTTCTTTTAAAAATCTATCTATCTATCTATCTATCTATCTATCTATCTATCTATCTATCTATCTATCTATCTATCTAATTAATTTATATACTGCACCATCTAGCAACATAGCTACTCTGGGCAGATTTATGTCGAGGAAGACTCGTTACATAATCAAAAATAAGGATTATCCCACATTTGTTATTTTTCTATTTCTTTTATAGTTCTAGTGTTGCTTATACAACATTGCACATATTCAGTGCTGCTATCTCCTTGCCCAGGACAACCAATCATCTTTTCCTAATCCTCAACAATAAAAAAGTAACTACTGTACTGTGTTTCAGATTTCATATTAAAATCTCTGAAAATGATGAAAAGAATATATTTACTTACTTTATCGTTTAATATTGCAGATTTGAGCTGTTTGACTTTTATTACTGTTGTCACTGTAGTTTAAACATACAGAATTCCAGCTGTCTTGAGTGAAAGAGGCTCAAACCTCCCCAACATTTACAAATATTGCATACTAATGCTGCAAATAAACTTTGTGCTTCACTGGAGACAATAACTAATTACTTTTATTTCAGGCCTCAAACAAGCACACATGAATGATCATAAACCTTCCTTGTTGCCAGGGCATTGTTCTCTAGACCCTCAGTGACATGCTGCTGTAAACATTTTTCCACCCAAGTGGATCAAGAAGAAAAGGGATTTTATAATAACAGGGCTTGAGATACAGTATTCTAAAGGAAATGAAAACCAAGATGCAAGCAGTACGCCAAAGTATTTCTACAGGGGAGTGTGCAGGCAATCTCAGAGTCCACTGAAGAAGAAACTGGAACTCACCTGGGCACGGTCTATTCTGTAAAAGCGATCTGCTGTAGTTGCTGCAAGAAAAGGTGGAAATAAATATTTATCCTTATGGTGCTTTAGCATTTTTGAATACTTTATATATATATCATTCCAGTAATTCTTATGACATGCCTTTGAAAGAGATGATCATTCTCATCTCAATAAAGCAAAAGACAGTGATGAGTGGTGTACTTAAAAGGCACCCTGAGTGCATCCAATCTTGATTGATTTTGGAAGCTAAGCAGGGTCAGGCCTGGCTAGTACTTGGATGGGCAACCACCAGGGAATACAAGGTGCTGTAGGCGCCTGGAGTAGGAGGAACTAGCAAGCCACTCCAGTATTCCTGCCAAGAAAACTCCAGGGACATGGGGTCACAAAGAGTCGGTCATGACTGTAAAGACACAACAACAAAAATTGCATTTGTGGTTGAAGGCAAATTTAAAGCACAGATGCCTGCTGGTTCGTAACTTATTTTTAAGCCACCCTCAAAGTGATTCAGATATTTAGAACCAACCAGGCAGGAAGAAGTCATGGAACGACAGTACAGTGGTACCTCTACTTATGAGCAGCTCTACTTAGGAGCAATTCGACTTAAGAGCGGAAAACCGTTGGGGTTTTAACTGCTGCCTTAAAAATTTACAATTTTTATTTTATTTATTTTATTTATTATTTTTTACATACGGCTGCTCTACACACGAGTTGTTCAACTTATGAGCATACATTCGGAGCTGATTAAATTCGTAAGTAGAGGCACCACTGTATATGCAAGGCATATCATATCTGATTAGTGACAATTACTTATTCTAAAAGGGAAATATATCAATGATAATTCCAAAGAGGTACATAAAATGACCATCATTTTTCTTTATAATTTTTATCCCACCTTTCTCCTTACAAAGGGCCCATCTAAACTCAGACATCATCCTAACTGTGTCACCCTCCTATGTCTGCCCCTTCTAGAACTCTTGACCAGTTCTCTTCATGCCCACAAAGCCATCGCCAAAATAAAAAGTCAAGCATTTTATGTGCAAAACTCTTGACCCATGTTAAACACAAAGATATGGCACAGCACACTGGGTATGGCAAGGAATCCAATAATCCTAGAAGCTAAAATCATGCTGGCTCTGGAAATATGAAGAGGTTGGTAGTGAAAACATACAGGTTGCCATCAATGACGTCGGAGGCATCGCTGAATAGTGCTTGCATATAATCACCACTTAGTAACACCCAGCAACACTCTGTTTAAATATGACAAAATTATATAGGTTGTGCTTACTGTTTGATATGCTAATACTGTACAAAAATACAGAGAGAGGAAGAAGGAATATTGTGTGCACACATTATGCATGCTAAGATGCTGTGAATTGTTTTTCTCTAGATTAATGGGATAAGCAAGCTGCAACACAGTACTGGAGAGGTAAACCAGGAAGAGAATTCGGCTCCACAGTCACAACCTTTGTACTCTTCGATTCCTGCAAAGGAAGGGCACTAACACCCTTCGTTTGTGTAAAATACGGTGCCTGTACCCACATGCTGCCAAACCATGGTCAAGCCAACACCTGCAAAATTTGCACGACTGCAACCCCCAAAAGCCCTTGCAGCACATCAACCTGGAACAAGCCCATCTTTCAAGATGCAGCTGCTTCCTCTTGACAAGAGAAAATGCTCAGCTGAAAGAATGCACAACAAATGAATAACAACCTCACACATATTGTGCTATAAACTGGTCATTTGGCAAGGCCTTCCTTTCCGACTACAGAAAGCCCTGTTCCAAGTGTCAAGCCTCCGATGAATCCAACAAAATATACAGGAAGACAATTTTTCTTCTGTTTTGCTCCATGTTGCTTTGTTTCGCCAGAAACGAAGGGTGCTTCTTAGAGAATGGTTGACATCTTACTGTTTTGTTACACAGGCAGAAGGCAATTAATTCACTCTGATCTTTTCTTGTAATTAATGAGTCTCCCTTGGGGTTCTTCAACCTGCACCACCACCACCCAAATAGCTGTAATGACTTTTTAAATTGACTGCTAGAAGCAAGGAAATGTTAGGCTGTTTGTTTCCCACTTTCATAACAAAGCAACAGGATTTAAGCCACTGAGCAGCAGAAAGAAACTTTCCACATTTGCTTTGCAGCTCTTCTGACACTTACTGTGCAATTTGGTCAATTTGCTTGTAGAACTGTGGGTGTAGGAACTTTTGTCCCGTTGTAATACAAGAGTTTATCAATATCCCATACTGTTACACTATAAAGCCATTTTGATACATTTATGTGCCATCAAGTCACAACCATCTTACAGTGACCCTAACAGGGTTTTCAAGATACTGCCAGTGATATGGCAGAGTGGAGATTCAAAGTCAGCCCTCCTGAGTCCTAATCTGTCATCCACTACACCACACTGGCTATGACACTTAGATTCATACTAAGTGACTATTGAGGGCCTTTTTATCAATTCAGCAATCTGTTTGGGAACATATTGATTAATTTCTCCTTTATGTTGGCCTTCATATACTTCTTCCCCACTGCAAGAACTGGATGGACAATTTTAAAAAATGGTCTTTCTTTCTTTCTTTCTTTCTTTCTTTCTTTCTTTCTTTCTTTCTTTCTTTCTTTATGTAAATTAGAAAATCAGTGTAGGCATTTTGTATACTATATACTGGAAGCTGCCTAGATGCCCTACCCAAGCACATCAAATCCCTCCTGATTTTGGAAACTAAGCAGGATCATCTCTGGTTAGTACTCGGATGGGAGACCACCAGGGAATACGAGGTGCTGTAGGTGCCTGGAGTAGGATCTGGCAAACCACTCCAGTATTCCTGCCCTGAAAATTCCATGGACATGGGGTCATGAAGAGTCGGTCACGACTGTAATGACACAACACACATACTGGAAGAAGAGGCAGATACCGAAACAAGAAGAATCAATAGAAAAATGACTAGAAGTTGCGGAAATGGATATATAGTCAGAAAAATTAAAGGACCAACCAATGGAGAAAGCAGAAGAAATCTGGAACCTGTGAAAGGGATCTGGGAGTCTTGGTGAACCACAAATTGAACATGAGTCAGCAATGTGATGCGGTAGCCAAGAAAGCCAATGTGATACTTGGTTGTGTCAACAGAAGCATTGTGTCTAGATCAAGGGAAGTGATAATACCACTCTATTCTGATCTGGTCAGACCCCACCTGGAGTACTGTGTCCAGTTCTGTGCACCTCAATTGAAAAAGGATGTTGACAACCTCCAACAGGTTCAGAGGAGGGCAACCAGGATAGTTAAAGGTCTGAAAGAAATGTCTTACAAGGAGCAGCTTAGGGAGCTGGAATGTTTAGCCTTACAAAAAGAAGGTTGAGGGGGATATGATGGCCGTGTTTAAAAATCTGAGAGGAAGTAATATTGAGGAGGGGACAGGTTTGTTCTCCACGGCTTCAGAGACTAGGACTTGGAGCAATGGTTTCAAACTACAGGAAAAGAGATTCCATTTGAACATTAGGAAGAACTTCCTGATGGTTGGAGCTGTTTGGCAGTGGAATATGCTGCCACGGAGGGTGGTGGAGTCTCCTCCTTTGGAGGTTTTTAAGCAGGGTCTGGATGGCCAGCTGTTGGGAGTCCTTTGATGGGGATTCCTGCATGGCAAGGGGTTCGACTGGATGGCCCTTGAGGTTTCTTCCAATTCTATGATCATAAGATAGAGAGCCTCCTTGGATTTCAATGTTCATGTTTGAAGGATTTTGAAGATAAGAAGTGCCCAGTGTGTACCCCAGGTATCTCCAGTTGATTTCACAATTCTTTAAATAATGAACAACAATCTGGAAACTTCTGACTACTCTATTCTGCACCTTTCATAGACATCATGATCCCTGTGAGAGATTCCACTCTGTTATTATTTGCACCTACATTTCCCAGCAATTATAGTAGGACCTCCATATTCATGGTTTAACTTATCAATGGTCTGAAAATAAACATAGTGTGGTAATTCATGCTAAAATGTTTTTTCCCCTGTCTCTCTCTCCCACCTTCTGCTTTACTATGCTATATATTTAGCATTCACTATTATCAGTGGATTTCAGTATCCATGCCCCACTCCACCCTGGAACCAATCCCACGCAGATACTGGGGGGGGGAGAGACTATGTTCCAATTTGCTGTAATATATAATTTCTAGAAAGTGGCAATGAATAGGAAGAAATGAATCCTCCCTCTTACCTTAAGCCACAAAGCATATTAAAACTACAATAAGAATAATACGTGTGCCTCTGTGTGCATATATCTGGATTGCATGGAACTATCTTCATATGGCTACAAACACTCATGGGCTGAATAATGTTTATATGGATGAATCGGGTGGAAATATCCATTTTACTTGTAAGGATATTGGAGCATATGTGTGGACAATGATGTGCTCGAGTTCAGCTGTAGCTGCCTAACACACTGCTGCTCCTGTTCTTTTTGGAAGATTTCATCCTAAAATTTTATCCAAATTCACCAGCGAAGGCAGACGGAGCAAATAGGTAAGACACCAGTCATGATGGCACCAGTTCTTTTCTTAGCAGGGAACCTCTACAGCAGGCATGTCCAAAGTTAGGCCCGGGGGCCAAATGTGGCCCATTTTCAAATTTCAAGCAGCCTGCGACCTCTTCTCCCCACTGGCTTAGCCTGTCACACATCTCCAGCAGCTGCCCCCTCCCCATACCGGATGGAGGCACCAGCTTGCATTTTTATGGTTTGCCTGCCCTCCCTGCCTCTGTCCAGGACCACCCCAGCCACCTGCCCAGTCAACCTGCCCCTGGCTCCGTTGCTACAGTGTCCTCCCCACCTCCTTACATGTTATGGAGACTTGTCCAAAGTCCAGCCTGGGGGCCAAATGTAACTGAATGGTCGGCCCCCACACATTTTCACCTCATCCAATCTGGCCATCCTTGCAAAAAGTTTGGACACCCCTGCTCTACAGTCAAACAACAGGGGAACTATACTTTCCACTTTAATTTGATACAGTAGCCCTATCAAGTTTTTTTTTCCATGTGTGTGTTCTGTGTATGCAATAAGCAGAGCATGCAGGTTCCCTCACTACTGTCAATTCAGCATACCAAAAACCCACAACATACCCCCACACACACACATCAAACCCAACCACATTTGGAAAAAGGGGAGACTGTGCTATCCACTGACACTACTCACACAGGTCAGATCATGTGGGGGGCAGGGTTCTTCTCATGTGGAAAACCTACATAGGCAGAACATCTTTCCTTTCTTTAGGTCATTGCTTTTGCATGTGGAGAGGAACAACAGAGAATGTGAAGCTCCTGCAGTCTACTTGTCACCTAAGGAGAAAACATATTTCCCATCTACTACTTACGTTACTGCCAACTATTCTTACCTGTGAGACCGAATACTGTACCTTAACGAGAGATGCAAGGAGGATTGTCAGGACAACTTCACCCCAAGAGTTTGTCCAAGCGACAATGTTAGACTCGAGACTTTTGCACATATATTGCGTACTGGTCCTTTTTATGCAACCCTGAGAGAGCGTTTCATCAAACCTTTGTTTGATTTATTGGAAATACCACTCTTTGAAGAGCTTGTTCCTCACTTCTCTGGAGCAACTGCTAATTTTTTTTTTTTTTGCTGCTATTCATACCTCCAAGATAACTGAACCACTTTATGGTGTTTAAATATTTTGGTTTACAGGGCTCAACCCCCACCCCCCAAATGAGCTTCTAAGGGAGGAAAGGAAAGAGCACAGTAAAAGCACAACAATGCTTTCACTTTGTGCATACTGACTGTGGGGCTATGACTTGAGGGTTACTGATAGCATAAACTGGGGTGGGTGAGGTGTAGGATAGAGGATGACGGCTCTGGTAAATTGATCTTTTTGCATTATGAGAGCTTTTGCTATGAACTTCAGATCCTACAAGGAGGCCTATGGTCAGGCTCAAGTTGCTCTGGCTGGCCTCTACAAAGACTGGGCAATTCTCTTTGGAAATAGAGCAGGAGTGGTGGGGGGAAGGGAAGGGTGTCCATGACACAAGCCAGAGCAGATTAGAAGAGTGAAAGAGCCTCGTTTATCCTGTCCTGGGGAGAGATTTACAGCCACGGAGCTGTTGATGAAGGCCAGCAATTCAACCATTTTAATGAGCCTGCATTGCCCTTGAATGCCACTCCAGCCTTTTCCACTGACACATTTTCCTCAATTTGGAACATGGTGCTGGGAAACTGGCAAAGGAAGAGAAAATAATCTGCTATAGCAGTAACTGGGAATGAGGTCCTCATATGAGGGCGTGGAAGAGAGTGCCTCTTCTCAACAGGATCTCATAACCACACACACACACACACACACACACACACACACACACACACACACACACACACACAGAGAGAGAGAGAGAGAGAGAGAGAGAGAGAGAGAGAGAGGGGCATGGAAGAGACTGCCTCTTCTCTTTTTTTTTAAAATACGTTTTTATTATAAAATTTTAGTATACAAAAAAAGTCAAGTTCAAAACATTAGACTTCCTCTTTCTTCAGCAGGATCTCCCTGGGCCTATAACTAGAGACTGCCTCTTCTCAACAGGATCTCATAACTACGCACATACATACACACACAATGTATTAGTTCACCCTTTGTCTCTGGACCAGAGATTGCAGATAACGATGTGCATGTAAAAGAGCAATTTCCTCTTATTCTGGAGACCAAAGGAGGAATGAAAAATAAAAGGGCCATTAATGATGGAGTAGCTGAAACTGATGCCATGCCAGCAGCTTAGCTGGTCTGGGGGAGGGTAGGAGCATAAAATTAAGAAATAAGGAACAAGGGTTTGGGAGTGACCATGGGCCTTTTTACACGACCCCTAAGATCCGCTGGCCACTTAAATTCGGACCAGAGATCTTAGGGGTTCGTCGCTCTTCCTCTGTCCCAGCCCCCTCCGCACTTCCTGGCTGTGTGAGGGGAGGGAGAAAAAGAGAAAGAAAAGCATGCCGCTCACCTCGTTCTGCCTCTCGTCTCTGTAAAAGTAGCTCTTAAAGGGGCGGGAGCCAAAAAACAACAAAGAGAAGCAAGGAGAGCCCCGCACTCACTATCGTTACACCGGATCAAATAATTTTCACCTCCAAAGAGCAGGTACCTGAAAAGTGCACTGGGACGCGCTTAGGTGGGCGTGGTCGCACTTAATTTCCTGTAAACTCCGGAGCTGGTGGGTAAACATTTTAAAGCTCTGGAGCTGGGAGCCATTTGCCCCGGAGCTTAGGGGTCATGTATAAGCGCCCCATATTAGAAGAGGGGAAAAGATGTCTGAACCAAAGATGGAGAACTTATTCTAGACCCCAAGTATGGAAAAGGGTTGAAGTGGAATGCTTAACTGCCACAGCCACCCGGTGTTGACTTGGGCCCATCTGCTCTAGCTTTCTGCCCCTCCAGACTCTCCAAAATGCAACACTCTTGAATGCCACTGCACCAGGCGCCTTCCACTTGCCTTTGGCCTCTCAGGCCCTGCTGTTGGGGCCAGCTGCAACCCGGGGAGAGAGAGAGAGGCCTGCTGCTGTTTTGAAGCTTAGCACAGCAAACAGGCCCAACAGGCCACGGAAGCCACTCCTTGTGTGTTTGGGAACTCAAGCCAGCATGGTTACAGGGACACAAAAGCCCCCATTGTCCCAACCTGTGGGAGAGTCTCCGAGTTCCGTTCAAAGGAAAACTGAGAAACAGCAAGAAATGGGCTAGTTAAAGTAAACGGTGCAGTTTGGAAGGCTTTTAAAGAGCACAGCCTCCGCCCTTCAGGTGGGCAGGGGCAAAAAGGGGGAGAAGAGGGGCTGAGAAAGGAGTTGGAACAAAGCCGTGTTTGTAAACAGGCCGCTGTGGCCCTGCCGAGCTCTTGTGTGCGTGTGGGGTGGGTGCTCTTGCAAAAACACAGCCAGTTGGGTCACAGGCCCAGCAAGGGTAAAGACCAAAATAAAACCATTCTCCTGGTCTCATTACCCCCCCCCCCCACTGCTAAAGCAGTAATTGAATCTGACACACAAAAGGTAACTCGGAATGCCACGGGCGGCTCCAGGAACAAATGTGTGGAGGAGAACCAGTCACATTTCCCTCACATCTGTTCCTACAGAGCCATCTGCTGGAGAGGATTTAATACGCAGTCGAGAGAGGACTGAATCCCTTTTTGTGTGATCACAGGACATAAACATCATCATCAGGTGCTTCCACAATGCTTCAGGGGCAGTGGTGGCATGGAGCTGGGCCAATCTGTCCTGCTCAGAGAAAGGGGGAACTTGTCCTGTTCAGTCAATCTCCCTTCCTCAGACATGGATTTGACTCTAAGTGAACACAGCCCTTAGAAAAGCTGCTTCTTCTTTATTACAAGCTGCAGCCAGCACACCCAGTGGCCATGCTGGCTGAGAGAATCTAGGTGTTGTAGTCCAGAAAATATATTTTCTAAGTTTTAAATAAGTCAACGCCTCACTAGTATCCTCTAAACTGACCACTACTGATTCTCTTAGTTTTCCAGGGAGGCAGATTTCCCAGCTTTACTTAACATGCTAGATAATGAACTTGACAATTCTTTAGCTATACTTCTAATCTGAGTTTGCATTTTTGGAAAACTGTAAATGATGGGCTATTTAACAGTTCTGTTGCAATCTACTACTCCCTCACTCGAACCCTAAAGTAGCAAGTCAAAATGACACACAGGCTAAGATTAGGGGGAAAATAGCCGTTTTGGACCACTGGTAAATTCTTATTAATTAATTAATTAATTAATTAATTAATTAATTAATTAATTAATTAATTAATTAAAAAAATATTTTACCCCACCTTTCTCCTTAAAAGGACCCAAGACGGCTTATATCATTAACAAGACACTATCTTAAAACTAAAAAGTTGTAAGTATACAAGTGTTTAAAAAGAATCAAATATTAAATTAAAAACAGGATTAGAAATCAATACCAGGAATATAATCTCTTTAAAAGCAACAGAGCACAACAATCCAACTGGGGGAAAACCTCTTAGAAAGCCAGTCACTAAGGAAAAGTCTGCCTCAGGAGAAGGGTATTTGCCTGCTTGTGGAAGGATGGCAAAAATGAGGCCAGCCCTGGAATTATAGTTCAAAAAAGTTAACATTCCCCAATTCTACCTAGTGGTATCGTTTTGAGTCCATGGAAATGGATCAACTGCACAGCTTTAGGCATAGAACACTACAGACAGACACTCCACAGTTGTAGGCTCATAATTACTTTTCACAGCAAGCCAGT
The DNA here is from genome assembly GCA_029282475.1 of Phrynocephalus forsythii. Taxonomy (NCBI): domain Eukaryota; kingdom Metazoa; phylum Chordata; class Lepidosauria; order Squamata; family Agamidae; genus Phrynocephalus; species Phrynocephalus forsythii. The sequence continues at coordinate 136,351,869 of JAPFRF010000001.1, read as the reverse complement.
ATTAGAACATCTCTAGAGGACATTATGGAAAAGAACAAAGGATAACTGGAAAAAAATCTTCCATGAATGGGAACTGCACTCATAGCAAATGTATCCAATATGGTAACCTGAGGCAAAACAGATAGTGATGTACTGCCTCCAGCCTTTTGGCTAGCTCTATACAGACTGTGCATATTGACATATAACTTTGCATAGAAAGATAGAAAGGCATGGAGTGCATTGATCCACAAAGTGACCGAGACTCAGACATGACTGACTGGATAGAAGAAGAAGTAGATCTATAAACAAATGTACTCACAGTCCAGGAAGCACCACTTGGGGGATAGCTTCTGGCATGACAAGGTCTTTGGCTTGGCTCCATCCCCTTCCTGCAAGAACAACAACAACAAAATAAATAATTTTTAAAATGAAGTTTTCCATGGTTTATTCCCCATCCATGCCATATTTTCATAAATGTCTTACAGCATGCTCCTGCACAAGTGAATGCAAACTATGAGGGGATTTTTTTTTTGAGAGAGAAATGGGTAGGCGACAGATATGGGCGTTTCACTTCAGAAGGGGTCCGGTTCAGAAACGAAACACGGCAGCTGCCATTCAGAACTGGGACCCATCTTCCAGAACAAAATCAACGACTGACTTACCTTCCTTTGGGTTGCACAGGGCAAAACTGCAACAAGGAAGCAGCCTCCAACGCATCACCTTTCCTTCTCCCTGGCACTGGCCAATCAAACAGGGAGGCAGGATGATGAATGTACTTGCACAGTTCCTGACTGGCCAGTGCCAGGGAGAAGGGAAGATAATGTGTAGGAGGCTGCTTCCTCATTGGAGCTTCAATTTCCAAACAGCAGCTGTGCTACCGTGTTTCATTTTGGAACCAGATCCCTTCCGAAACGAAACACCCATCTCTAGTAGGCAAAGAGCTAGAGAATATATATAAGGCTCAGGACAGGAACACAGAATGGTACTGGGCAGATACTGATGCACATGCCACATGCATGACAGAAGCAGGAGAAGGGATCAAAGCGACCTTCAGCAACCAATGGAGGGGAGAAGATACACACCTCAGGAAATAGGCTCTGAACAGTGGAAGAGCAAGGAGAGAAATCCTGTGGAAAAGGAAGGGGCTGATTATTGTAACACACATGTGTTTGCATATTTCCCACAGGGATCCAATGCACTTGCATTAGATTGTGTAATGCAAGAACAGAGTCTACACGTCGCTACAGGCAAAGGGCCATCTCAAGCGCAGAGAATAAAATCAGAGGGAGAAATAGGGGAAGGGTGTTGAAATCATGAGATTGCAGTCCTAGCATGTGTCAGGCTATGCCAGCCCATCCAGGTAGAATATTCAATCACTGCTGTTTCTTTGAAATGAATATTGCAAATAATGCCTTTTAATTCCAATTTTGGGGAAACTTTTTGCGCTTAATTTGAGCTAATCTTCACCAATTCTGCTGTTCTAATTCTTAATCCTGCCACTTTCTGAACGTCTGAAGTCTCCGTTTGTGCTTTTTTACTCACGCGCACAACGTGGAGTGAGAGTCATGGAGTGAAAGTTATGGCTTTTTGCCTCCCCCTTGGGTGGGACCAGCTTTAGAAGAACATGCCTGATTCTGGAAGGCATTTCCTGGGGAAGAATTCTGAACACTTTACTGGAAGCTGGTTTATGAATGCCACCTATAATACACACAACCTCTTCCTTGAGCAGACAAATGGAAACTACAAGAGAACCAACTGGCACAAATAAAGCACAATTCAAAGTGTTGGTTATAACGTGTGTGTGTGTGTTGTGTCGTTACAGTTGTGACTGACTCATCGTGACCCAATGTCCATGGAGTTTTCTTGGCAGGAATACTGGAGTGGTTTGCCAGTTCCTACTCCGGGCGCCTACAGCACCTGGTATTCCCTGGTGGCCTCCCATCCAAGTACTAACCAGGGCCAACCCTGCTTAGCTTCCGAAATTAGTCGAGATTGGATGTGCTTATATGAAGCGCTAAATGGGATAGGTCCAAGATATCTCAAAGACCGTATCCCTCATGATGAGGCAGCTCGAGTACTAAGATCATCTGTAGAGGCCTTTCTTTCAGCCTCACCACCCTCACAGGTGCTTTGGATGTGTATACCTCAGAGGGCCTTCTCTGTTGCTGCTCCCAGACTGTCGAAATCCCTCCCACATGAGGCCAGACTTGCCCCGTCTTTGCTTTCCTTCCTCAAGCTGACAAAGAGCTTTCTCTTCAGGCTAGCCTTTCCCCCAGTAATTAGCTAACTATTATGTGACAGGTTGCCATGCATTACTGCTTGGATTGGATTATTAATAGTACAGTACTCCTTGTGTTTTCCATTTTTGTTTATCATCTCCCCGAGTGCCTTTTGTTCCCCTTCGTGCGTTTAATTCTTGTTCCTAGCTTTAATTCTGCCTTTTGATGATGTAAATTGTAAAATAAAACTTGCCTCTTGTAACATGTTACATGCCTCTTCACAATCATGGTTTCTTAGTTTTAAATATTATATTTAATTTTGTTTAAAACTTTTGTATACTCATTGTCTCCAATTATATATATTGTCCTTCAGTGTTTTAAGCCGCCTTGGGTCATTTCCATGAAGAAAGGCAGGATAAAAGTATCTTAAATAATAGAACCGGTTGGGAGCTGGTTGCATGGAGTTAATCCAAGGTGTTGATTGTTTGCTTAATTTGTAGGGTAGTTTTTAAAGAAACTCTCTTATCTTATATTGTTCAGTAAAAGGCAGGTGTTCTTTCCCCAGCACACCTAACTACCCAAGAACACGGATGTTTAAAAAAAATAGGGAAATTCCCAAGAGAGAGAGAGAGAGAGAGAGAGAGAGAGAGAGAGAAAGAGAAGCCTTGTTTTTTTAAAGCAAAGTCATGTATGATGTCACACACACACCACACCCCCCAAAAGTATAAAAATTTGGATAGGAGATTACTCCTCCCCCATCTTCACTCGGAGAATGGGCACACTGATGCATCCTTTTTGTGTACCAACTTCCAGCCCAACTTGTTCCCTTTGATAAGAATACTGGGCAAAGTGGAAAAGCAGGGAATGAAAGTGTCCCTCAAGTATCTTTGGAATTTAAAGCTCTTCTCCAGCCTGCCGGAACATAATTCTGATTTTTTTAAAAATATATATTATTAGAGGGCATGAGCCCCACAACCCCCTCCCCTTTAGAAAGACTTTTAAAAAGAAAAGTCTTCAGGAAGATGTGAATGTGATACGAGACTAGATGTGGCTTTCCAAGGTCTGAGATATCACATCACCTGCAAGTCCTTAGACCTTTGAAATTTCCCACCCCTATGCTAATACATTAACCCATTAGCCGCACTACCCTTGACATTCATGGTAAGCAATAATGGTTCCTGCATGGCAGGGGATTGGACTTGATAACTCTTGAGGTCTCTTCCTATTCTATGATTCTATGATTCCAATGAAAACAAAACCTTGCTTTGAGGTTTAGTCATGGCACTAAAATGCTACTTAAATAGCACTAAGATTAGTGTTCCCCCCACTCCATCTTCCAAATGATTATGCAAACTCTTACCTCCTGCAGCCTTTCAATGTGAGTCCGGCACAGCTCTAGGTCACTGTCTCCTGGCACAACAATAATTCCCAGAGGGACAGCTGAAAAGTGAAATCAGAAAATGTTTTGGTCTGCTACCCAGATGCATAACCACCCAGCCTTTTCAATTTTCACTTAGCAAGAGGCAGGAGACAATTTAATGGGTACAGTTCACATACTTGCTTCCTTAATATGAACTCATCATTTCAGATTATTTTCTCGAGAAACCTTCAGAGCATGTAGAAATCTAGCTCATCCAAGGAAAAAAATGCTAAACCAGAAACACTAGCATTTCACAAGCAGGACCTTGGAATTGGGCGGCGGGGGGTTCTCTTTCAAATAAGATACCATTTGGCAAAATATCATCATGTTACATTAATTAAATATGAGGAAAATGACAGAAGGTTAAAATGGCACTGAGTTTTTCATGCCAATTGCTTCTCGACACAGCCTGGTTGTAGCCAAATACGTTTAACTCCTCAGTCATGGCACCGGACCCTAAAATATCCCTGCAGGTTGCTTTAATCCAGTGGTTCCCAACCTTCCTAATGTCGCAACCCTTCAATACAGTTCCTCATGTTGTGGTGAACCCTTGCCCTGCTTGGAAGAGGCCACAAGCCCCCTTTGGCAGGCCACTGCCGCAGGTGCCATAGAGAACTTCCCTCTACAGGCACCCTCAGCCAATCGCAGCCTTTGGTGCCATTGACTGACATCCCCTCCAACCTATCAAACTGTAACTCATTCTCCCCCACCCCACCAGACCCAAGCCTTTGTGCCTTTTTCTTCACTGGCTCATGGTGGCCCCTGTGAAATGGTCGTTTGGACCCCCACCCCACCCCAAAGGAACCACTGCTTTAATCTCTTTATCTATAGAGACCCCAACAAATTGGGTGAAAGCACCAGCTACTCACAGGCCTCCTTCAACTTTTCCTTGTCATAGTGAAGTGCCTCGTAGTCACGCATGCCAATTCGGCTCACACGAATTCTGAGACGCTCTGGAACAGGCTGCTGACTGTTTGCATAGCAGGAAGGAAACGTTATAGAACAATTAGGGGGTGTGTGTGTGTGTGTGTGTGTGTGTGTGTGTGTGTGTGTGTGTGTGTGTGTGTGTGTGTGTGTGTGTGTGTGTGTGTGTGTGTGTGTGTGTGTGTGTGCACTGTGTGCTGTTGGCCGGTTGAACTACCAGCCCCAAGAGACATGGGATGTTAAAAGAGTCCCAGTCCAGTCCAGTCCTGCTCTCTCTCTTTCTCTACCACACTGACCCTCAAATATTAGGGAAGGGCCGTTAAATTGGGAAAGTGGATACTGTTTTGGGTAGGGGCTAGGAGAAAAGGGAGCTATGGCCTAACATGCCCCAGAAAGCAACAGGAAATGGCTTCAAATAATACAGCTATAAACTCCTCCACATTGCCTCAAGCAATGACACTGCCTGGCCAATATAAATGCATTTCATTCCAAAAAGGTAGAAGTATCACCTTTGGAGAGAAAAAAAAACTTATGGGTCGGGGAGAAAATTCTGTGCTGATTTGCATAGACTCATGTGACATGTAGTCAACAGGAAATGCTGTGAATCTGGCCCTAACAATCCCAGAGCATATCCTGCCTTATTGGTCCATGCGGTTGCTGCCAACACCATGTAGATGTACACTCTGCTCCTAGGAGCTTGTGCTACTTATCACTTTCTGTGAGTCACTGAGACGATCCCTCACTCAAACCAAGTGGGGGCACTGAGGGGCTCCTCATTTCTTCAGGATCCCCTCCTGTGGGCTTCCATGACCTCCTTCCTCTATTCCTTTTGTACCTCCATTTTAAAAGACTGCATACCTTCAACAGAGAGTAGGGAGGATGGAAAGGAGCAAGGCTTTGATATTACATAGAGTTCAGAATACTTTGTTCAGTAGTTAGTGAACTCATACTGGTAGTAGAGATTTTAACTCTTGGCAATTTAATAGATTTTTTTAAAAAAAAGTATACTATTAGAACAAGCTTTCTGATGGTTTCAAGTACATTGACATTTAGCAGAAATCTTTGAAATACACCGAGAGGTAAATCCAACTCAAATAAGCTCAAATAACCCTTGGGATCACTAAGTACTCCTGGTAAAGGAAAAAGAAGCTGCCATGTTAGTGGAGCAGAAGGTCACCAAACACCAAACGTAACAATTCCATTTGAACACCTGAGCCCACCCTCCTCTCTGATGCTACAGCTCCGGGGACACCCACCACCCTCTCCATTCAAGACCTACTCATTGAGGAGGGGCATGGAGTTGCGCCTCTTGGTCTTCTGCACCATGTTGGCCTGGTTGCGCAGGGAAATGCAGATACGGGAAGCGCCCAGCTTACAGGGCTCTCCATCCACTTGCATGGGAATGGCCTTGGAAGTGGTGAGCAGGACCTCTCGGCACTGGTGCAGCCGCTCCCCGTGGCCACCAACTTGCAATGCTGCCTGCAAAAGAAAGAGGAGCGTGAATGGGAAAAGGAGAACAACACCCATCTGCCACTTATAAACTACATGGGAACTGAGCATAATCTGTAAATTGCTTCAATCCAGTCTGTTAGGAAAAAGAAGCAGCACACAGATAAATAAGGCAGTTGTGCTCCTGACCCCTGCGAGAAAGCACACTTCCAGGACAGTGTGCACAACACAGTCTTTCAATGGACAAAATAACTAGCATGCCTTCTTTATCTGAACTAGAATTTAATTTGGGTGGTATGTGTGCATCTCTCTCTCTCTCTCTCTCTCTCTCTCTCTCTCTCTCTCTCTGGTTTAACTCTTTGTCCGCAGATGGGATCCCAATCCATATTCTGCACTCTGTGCTAACAATTTGCCTTGTTAAACTGTTTCAACAGGATCTAAATGGGACTTTTCAGAAACATGAAAGACAGATTCTATAACAGTGGTTCACAACCTTAGATTAAAAAGATGTTCTTGGACTTGCATGGTGGCTCAGCAGGCTAGAACATTGAAAGCTATTGGCTACAAAGTCAGCAGCTCAGTGGTTCGAATCCTGGGTGCCACGCAGCATAGTGAGCTCCTGCTGATGACCCCAGCTCCTGCCAACCTAGCAGTTTGAAAGCATGTAAATGCACGTAGATGAATAGGTACTGCTGTAAAAGCTGGAAGGTAAAACAGTGTTTCCTTGCAGCCATTGCTGCCAATGGCCACGGACTTGCACAACATTGGCTCTTCGACTTGAATATAGAAATGAGAACCGCCCCTAGAGTCAGACACAACTAGCACACATGTGCAGGGGGAAGCTTGGACTGCAACTCCCAAAAGCCTTGCCACTAGCTGTGCTGGCCAGGATAATCTGGGAGTTGTAGACCAAGAAAATCTGAAGACCGAGGCCTAGGCCTTCAGAAAGAAGGCCCAGGACAAAACCAATATGCAGAATCCCCTTGCAGAATCATATATTGGACCCTTGTTCTTCTTAGACCTAAGCAAACCATGATCATTCTTCATGCCACATGGTTACTTGCCGTCCATCCGGTATGATGCTTTTCACTGTTTATCTCATTCCTTCCCTCCTTTGCATTCCTCCTTCATTTTCAGTTTTTTAAGAATGCTCCTACCCCCACATGGGACTCTGAGGCATTCTGAGGAAACTCAAGTAGGAGTGGAGCCTAGACAGTTCCTTTACATCTACCCCAGTGCTTCCTAACCTTCCCAATGCTGTGACCATTTAATACAGTTCCTCATGTGGTGGTGACCCATTTTGCCCTGCTTGGAAGAGGCCACAAGCCCCCTTTGGCAGGCCACTGCCACAAGTGCCATAGAGAACTTCCCTCTACAAGCACCCTCAGCCAGTCACAGCCTCTGGTGCCATTGACTGACATCCCCTCCAACCTATCAAGCTGTAACTCACTCTTCCCCCACTTCCTCCCCCCCTCCTCCAAACCCAAGCCGTTTGTGTCTTTTTCTTTACTGGCTTATGCCGACCCCCATGAAATGGTCGTTCGACCCCCAATGGGGTCCTGACCCCCAAGTTGGGAACCACTAATCTACCCAGTGTCTCCAGTTGAACAAACACGTAACATACAATAAATATTTTGCAAAGTGTAGTCATGTCAGTTTATGCAAGCCTATCTGGCAAAAGCACAAACAAACAAGCCAACAAAATACATTGTGACAACTTCAATACTGTCATATTTCAATGCGATCCTGGATAACTTTAAAAAACAATTCTGAAAATCAGGACACACAGGGGGCATTAGTGGGATATGTACACATGACAGAAAGTGCATTTGGGAGTTGTGCCAAAAAACACAGCTCAAAATGGGGTTTCTGGGAAATGAACCTGGAATTCTGAACACGTGGAGCATGAGTTCTGCTACACAGTGATGTATGGAGCTCACCAGGAAATGAAAAACACAACAGAAGAAGCAGAATGCACAATGCTTGCACCATATTACTAATGGCAGGCAAACTCAGTTGCACAGTAACTAATGAAGTTGCCACTGTACTCATTGTCTGTGGACAGCAATTGCTTAGTTTTTTGTTTTTTGTTCAGGCTGTAATAAGATGTGTTGGAAAGCCCAGGAGTTCTTGTTTTTCCAGGAATATCCTAGATGGTCTCAACTAGCACAGGCAGAATAAGGTAATTGAGGGCCTTTTTACACGACCCCTAAGATCCGCTGGCCACTTAAATTCGGACCAGAGATCTTAGGGGTTCCTTGCTCTTCCTCTGTCCCCACCCCCCTCCGCACTTCCTGGTTTCTGGCTGCCTGAGGGAGGGAGAAAAAAGAAAGAAAAGACTGCCAGTTTACCTCCGTTTTGTTCCCGGCAGCATTCAGATCTCTTAAAGGGGCGGGGCGCAAAAAAAGAACAAACGGAAGCCAGGAGAGCCCCACACTCACTATCCTTACACCGGATCAAATATTTATCACCATCAAAGACCAGGTACAAGAAAACTGCTGTTTGGTCGCGCTAAAGTGGGCGGGGTCGCACTTAATTGTCTGCAAAGTCCGGAGCTGGTGGGTAAACATTTTTAAGGTCCGGACCTTGCAGCCATTTGCGGCAGAGCTTAGGGGTCGTGTATAAATGCCCTAAGGGTGATGTGGGTGACATCTTGCATCCGATTCACTAACCATAAGAGGCCAAACTGACTTACCAGGGATGTCATGGTGAAGCCAATGACCTCAAGGCAACCATCATCATGGCGCTGGGGCTCAAAATCATGGTGTTCTCCAGGATTGCCCCAAGGCATGGTGCCTGCACAGTACCTGCACATAGATGGGAGCAGAGGGAGCACTGTTAGGGGTAGGCAGTGGCACACCTTGAATCCTGGTCAGCAGAAGTCAGAGGATGAGAGGGAGCCCAACAGAGGAGTTGATTAGCAGGAAGAGCCACCACTCACCTTGGAATGTTTAGGAAGACAAGGCATTGAGGCTTCAGATCCTGGATCTTGGGGGTCAAGTCTGTTCCATCACACTAATTTAAAGGGGAGAAAACAAAAGAGGCAACAGACAGCTGCCAAGGCTGGCTGCAACAAGGAAAAATCTCAGAGGATCTCTTTCTCTCTTCTCTGTAGGGAAAAGAAACTCCCCCTGTCTCCCAAAGTAAGAGAACCTCCCCAAAGGCAACCTGTCCAACCAGTCCTCCTTAAAAACGGTCCCTCTATTTTAACACTGCAGCAGACATTCCATCCAACAACTCTCTCTCTTTTTTTCATGGTGTCCAGCGAGCCTCGTGACATACTCACCACCACTTTGATATGCTTTGCTAAGTCTCTGGAGCTCCCCGTGAGGAAATCAGAAAACGCCGTCTGCCAGAATAAGAGAAACCTGGTTATAGTTCACAGATCATTATGCACACTTGATTCAGACAGCTTAGAAAGTATATCTGCTATAATCTGGGCCGCCGTCAACGCTGCCGCGTCCCTCCTGGCGGAGCCCAAGCGGCCGCCGCCAACGCCGCCGGGGCGCCAGCGTTTTGGGGCGGAGTCGCCGGCTGGCCGGCCCGGGAGGAGGGGAGGGGAGGGGAGGAGGGAGGCAAAGGCGGCGGCGGCGGCTCCTCCTGAGCTCCAGCCTTCCTCCTCCACCGGCCGCCCGCGGGAGAGAAGAGGAGGAGGAGGGCGGCGGAGGAAAAGGGGAGGAGCCTCCCTGGCCTCCCCAGGCGGCCCGGTGCCGACCGGTCCACGGACCGGCACTGGTCCGCGGACCGGGGGCTGCGGACCACCGTGCTATATCAACACAACACCCTTGTCTTGCACCTAATGATGAGATGATATTGTCCCCCTGCTGCATCCACAGATTGCAGACTGGTGGCAGAAAAACTACACTTAAAGCAAGGAATGTGGGAAGTAGCTACCATGTTTCCTGATACAGCTAACTGTTCCTAGATCCCCCCCCCCGGTGTTTTTGCCCAATATCGCCATTATCTCTATATGTGCATTTTGCAGGAAAGGTTCCATGAGAAACTTCAGATCCTGTGCTGACTGCATCAGAACTTTTCAAACTACAGTACTTTTCTTGATGCAGGTTTGGGCCATGCTTGCATAATAGCAACAATAAATCAGCATTTATTTATTTTATATATTCATTAGATTTATACCCTGCCCATTTGGTCATCTGGCCATTCTGGGTGGCTTACAGCATTTCTACCTTTCTTCCCTCCAACTTTGTCTCCAAATGTTTTGCTGTGTAGATTTTATATTGTGAAACCCCAAGCAACAAGTGTATTCTCATAATGATAACGCACTATGAATGCCCAGGAGAAACAACTTAGGCAAGCTAATGGAATGCACAGCCAGACATTTTTCATGTTCTAGTGGATGACAGCATGAAACAAAGGCCACCAGTTTTGACTCGGATGTGACTGAACGTTGTGATGAACTCACCCCAGCATAAAACATTTTATTCCGAAATCGGCTGTTGAATTTCTCTGGATTGGCCTCTGAAGAAAGAAGGCTGTTATTAGTCACATGCTCTCAGCAAGCAGAGCCCAACCACCCAAGAAAAACATGGCATGGATGCAATGTACTCTAGAGACTGCAGTTTTTCTACAGACAGAGAAAAATACCGTAGCTTAACAGTACGAAGAGCATCTGCAGAAGTTCTAAAAATTACTTTTCTGGACTGCCACCTCCAGATTTCCCAATGGGCATGGCTGCTAGCTTTCTCCCCTCTTTGTCCCAACACATTCATGGTGGTATGTTGCATCACAAGAGCTGGTTCATCATTAAGAATAAAATAATCCTTCATGCCCTGGGTTGAATGGAAAGGCTTCTGTTGCCAAAACAATTGCCTTTCAATCATTATGCCTCCTTCTGCAGCCCTCCTATTCTCATTAACCAAGTTACAACTTATCTGCCTCCAGTTCATCATCTTCCAGCACAAAAAAAAAAAAATCCCACAGCTGTGGCTTCCCACATCTCCTGTTCTCCTGCTTCTTGCCTGTGACCCTAACCCTAACCCTAACCCTAACCCTAACCCTAACCCTAACCCTAACCCTAACCCTAACCCTAACCCATTTACCTCGGGATTCATGGAATTCCAGTGTCACACGTGCATCAAAACCAAGGCTGAAATAGTTATTGAAAACATCCAGAGGGAGCTGTAAAGACGAAAAAACAAGTTTGAAACCACAATGAAGGTGGCTTTTAAACTAACCCTGAAATGCTTATATGTAACTGATCAAGAGAAGTAGCAGGTATGAATGGACTCACAACTAATGGCCCCACAACTGCATTTGTCTTGGTCATAGGAGGGGCTGCTATAGAACAGCAGTCCTTGAGTACACAAGTGCCATAGCAATCACAGAGATAGGCTTACTAATGCCTCTGTAGCCTGAGGTGCTAAATTGAGCTTTGAGAGATATATGTCCCAGAGGCCTACCATGTTATGAAAACTGACCAGATGCCTTTGGGCCAATCACAGTTTTTCAGCCTGTTCTACCTCCCAGGGAAGACAAGGTGACTGGAGGAGGAAAGGAATGGTTGAATATGAACCAACAAATAAACAGAGAGACAGAACACACAGCCTTCCAAACAAGATGTTTTGCATTCTTTTGGGCTTTTATTTATAAGAACAGCAAACCCTACACGCTCTGCAAGGCAACCTGAGCAAAGGGATGTGCTTGAACGAGACATGAGAAAGAATGAGCTCCAGTCATTCCTCGACAGAAGAACTGTCAAGCATGTAGCAATGCAGTTAGGAAGGCAATCCTGACCTTTGTGCAATTGGAGCAGTCATTGAAGTGATGCTCCCACATAAGAATGGAGAAGCAGGAAGGGCAGTGGACACCACAGCATCTCAGCATCACCTTCCATGCATCTAGTCCAGTTGTTTACTAAGGGTCTGGGGGTGTTGAAATGGGAAAGCCAGGGATGAGAGTGATGCTGACAGAAACCTCAGGGCAGGTTCAAACAAATGCACGTCTGGAGCCTGTTGGGAGGTCTATTTTCTTCTTCTACTATTGCATGCACACAAAAAATTGTGCAACAGGGCTGTCTCAAGGGATCAAGAACATGTCTGGTTCTGACACACAAGAAAAGAATGCAGACCGCTCAGCAGTCTCTTGTAAAGAACTTGGAGGATACTTTGTGGACAAAATTGCTCGCCTCTCCTCTGATTTGGACACTGCAGTGGGCAAGAACCCAGAACACGTGACCCTTGCTTGCTCCAAGGTTCCATTTAAATTTGTGCAGCCTCTCGATGCAGACAGTATCCTCAGATCGCTGAGAGTTACCGTGTGCCCTGGTCTTTTCCAGCTTATAAAAGCAAAGAGAGGATGGCCCTCCACCAGTAGGTAAGCAGAGTGAGAGAGATCTCATTTGGGTGAATAAAGGAGCCCATGGGCTGGACAAATTGCAACAGGGAAACAGCAGGTGGGAAACAGGTTAAAGCACACCCACACTTCCCTTTTATAGGAGTGTGGCGGCTCAGCAGACTAGAGCTCTGAAATGGTCAGCTGCAAAGTTGGCAGCTCGGCGGTTCGAATCACAGGTGCCACACAGTGGAGTGAGCTCCTGCTGTTAACCCCAAGCTCCTGCCAACCTAGCAGTTCGAAAGCATGGAAATGCAAGTAAATATATAGGTACCTCTGTAAAAAGTGGGAAGATAAACAGTGTTCTGTGCAGCCGTGCTGGCCACGTGGCCACGGACTTGCAGAACACTGGCTCTTTGGCTTGAAAATGGAGATGAGCACTGCTCCTAGAGTCGGTCACAACCAGCACGCATGTGCAGGGGGAACCTTTATCTTTTACCTTTATACTTCCTCTTGGAAATGTTTTAATGTCACGTGCACCTTCAGTTTCACTTGCAAATAGCACACCATGTGTTAGAATATACAAAGAGAAAGAATTACTCCAGATGCTAATTTTGCTGAACTGAAGCTATAGATATCCACAGAAAGCATGAGCCTGCTGGATTTTGGATTACAACACACAGTCTCATCCTTTATAATTAAAACTGAAACAGGACCTGAGCATTTGTATTTGACACGCATTCTTATACAGGATGTGTAATCTGCTGTTACTCCATTATTATGAATGTGCAAATAAGAGGCTACATAAAACCCTGAAAGCTATAAAGGTCAGTAGCAAGAGGCTACAAACTGGTGGCTGTTTGTTTCTCTAACCCCCCACCATGACACATAACGTTTCTTTTTACATTCACACTAACTAGTTCTTTTATTTATTTATTTGCATAACTTATATGCCATCCAATAGTGTGATACATACTCTCTGGGTGGTTAAGAACCAAAACATATAAATTACAAATACGTACTGTAATACAAAAACAGTTATAAGCACAATCAAACAATAAGTATTAAAAGCAAACCATGCGACTTGCCAAATGTGACAAAAGTAAACAAATTTAAATCACATTTGGACATCCAATGCTACACGTTATTAAAAGGTGAACAATTCCAGCAGCTTCTTAAAGACTGGAAGGGAGGGCACCTGTCAAACCTACATGAAACCCATAGTGAGGGAAAGATAATAGAGAAATGTATTCGGCTCACATTGTTTGGGAGCAGCAGCTGAAGGAAAAGGGCAGGATACTAACACTGGGTTTAGCGATATGGGGCTACAGGTCCTACCTTGTCTGCTGCTGCCTCGTCCTTCTCCTCAGGGTTTGCATCCATGTTTGGCTCTACCTGCAGACTCCAGCGGTCCAGCTGCACAATCTCCCCCTCTTCTACATGCGACAGAATCTTGGACAAGGGCTCATCCGTATATCCCTAGGAGTTGAGACATTTTCATTTATTTCTTTCATTGATACTCGGCCTTGATGCAGGGAATCAAGGCAGCTTGCAAAATGTAACTACAACTAAAGGTAAAAAGGTAATAAGATCCATGCAGAAACATATTAAATTGTATCAAAGAGCCCTGAACTGAAAACATTATTGGTGACACAAAACCCTCAAACTCTCTGGACAGCCTTCCTGCGTGACTTCTTGTATCTGTTAAAGAGCACACAGAGAGAGCTGGGTCCTGAATGACTCCACAGACCAAAGGAAAATATGCCATGCAGGAACCCCCAGTGTAGCCTTTTGAAGGCCCAGAAACCAATACGAAACTGTCTCCAAGTTCCATCCCAAAGAGTCGACCTAGATAGAAAGATACCATCCTCAATGTGTAGTGCCAGGTCAGCTGAGAGGTCCAGCAGAAGAACTAATAGGGACATACTTCCTCTATCAAGTTCCCTAGCACAGACCATCCATCAAGGCAATCAAAGCCATCTGCATCCCATAACTAGGCCTAGAGCCAATGTTCTTTTCTAAGGGAGTGTGACAGTGAAGAAAAATATCATTTAGCTTCCTCTCAGACTAGACTCGTTTAAGAATGCTGATCTCCAGCACCGACAAGTTACTGAACTGGAAAATTCTTACCCCACCCCAGTTCAGCGTTCGTGCCAAGTCATTTCCTGTCCCCAAAGGAAGGATGGCCACCGGCGGTGGAGGGTGCAGGCGTAACTGGTCCAAAACAGAGAGGATCCATCCCACCTATCAAATGAAGCAGAATATGAATGAAGACAGGGTTTCTCCCCAAACTGTCTTGTAATATTAAAACTCAAGCTTATTCAACAGAGCTAAGGAGTATGAAATTCAGGAAAAGTTAAAAAGAAGTACTTTCCAGTTGAAACTGTGGAATTTGCTACAGATAGCTCCCATCCTCTATGCGGGGGGGGGGGGGGGAGACACACCTTTGGCCCTCCCCACCCCCTCTCTAATGCTCTCGAAAGGAATTTGATAAATTCATGGAAGATAAAGCTATCAAGGTGCAAGAGATGGGTGTTATCTATAATGGCCAAGATAATCTAGCTTTCAATATCAGTTCCCAGAGAACAGAAGCAGGGAGCTGCTACTGCACTTCTGCCCTACACTGGGCTTCTTACAGGCATTTAACTATTCCGTTTTGAAACAGAATCCAGGACTAGACAGGCCAGGCCTCTGGACTTATCTGGAATAGCGCTGTTCTGTCATTAAGCTGAAGAGAGAACACTGGAAACTGGGACACAACATCTTTTACTAATTATAGCCGTGTTATAGAATCTGGTCAGCCCATACTTTTCATATGAGTCACAGTTATGAAACTATCTGTCTCTGAAAGAACATGGGCCAAGGTTCTGCTGTGAGTGTGCAGCCTCATCTTTATAGAGTTCAACAAGCGCTAAAGGGATCAGCGGTCACTTACCGTTCCATCTCCCCCACAGGCCAGAATCCGCAAGTTATGCACTTTACGGTACATTTCTAACCTGCACAAAAACCCAGAAAGAGTGGCTGTGAAGATGGGGAAAGTGGAGGACTCCATATGAATCATAATTATAGCCTTGGGTGTGGGTATATGTGGCAATCTGCAGCATAAGTACTACAGGGGCACCTCCCTTATGAGGAAAGGCTAAAACATTTGGGGCTCTTTAGTCTGAAAAAAAGGTGCCTGAGGTGGGGATATGATTGAGATGTACAAAATTATGCAGGGCATGAGTAAAGTGGATAGAGGGACTCTCTTCTCCCTCTCCCAAAATACCAGAACTAGGGGACACGCCCTCTGCCATGAGTGCATGACAGCAGAGTGGCTATCATGAACCCACGTGGGGAACATCCGTTTGAGACCCCCCGTTCGCCCCTCTTCGTGCACGGGGGCCAACAGGAGTCTCGGCTTCCCCACGCCGGTCATGACAGCACCAGGCGCTGTCATGACCCATGTGGGGAAGATCCCTTTGAGACTCCCGTTCACCCTTCTGCGTGCATAGGGGCCAATGGGGGTCTCGGCTTCCCCGCGTGGGGAGGATCCTTTTGGGACCCCCCTTCGCCCCTCTGTGTGCACGGGGCCAACGGGAGTCTTGGCTTCCCCACGCCGGGCGCTGTCATGACCCGCACAGGGAAGATCCCTTTGGGACCCCCCCCCTTCGCTCCTCTGCGTGCACAGGGGCCAATGGGAGTCTCAGCTTTGCCGGGCGCTGTCATGACCCGCGTGGGGACGATCCCTTTGAGACCCCCGTTCACCCCTCTGCTGCATAGGGGCCAATGCAGTCGAGAGGGGACTTTGATCCGGCCTCTGCGGAGGCCGGATCGCAGCCCCCTCTCCAAAGATCTCAGCGTCACGCACCTGCGGCGGAGGGGGGTCGGGAGGAGGCTGCGATCCACCCTCCACACGCAGGGACCGGATCGCAGCCCCCCCTCCAGCGGTCTGCGCGTGAAGGCAAGTGCACGGCCCCGGCTCAGCTGATCTTCTCCGCCCAGGGATGACAGCTGCCCGGCTGTCATCCAGGGGTGGAGGAGATCGAGCCGTGATCCCGCCTCCACGTGTGGAGGCAAGACCATGGCTCCCTCTCGCCACCCTCTGCCGTGAGTGCATGACAGCTGCGCCGGCTGTCTTGGACCCGCGGCGGAGGTCCCTGGAGAGGGAGCCCCAGTCCTGCTTCTGCTTAGGAGGCTAGAACAGGGCTCTTTCTGACAGTCCTCCCCACCAGCAATGACAGCCGGGCTGTCATCGCCAACGGGGAAGAACGAACCTAACCATAACCGAACTAATTTGTTCCGGTTCTGTTCGGTTCGTTCCTAAATTACTCTGGGCTTCCTTATTCCTTCCGTTACGTAACAGAACGAATAACAATTAATGGAACAGGAAAAAAAATTCATTTCGTGCCCATCTCTACTCCCAAGGCTGTCCACTTTTCTGAGTTCCACGTGCCACACCATGTGGAAGGAAATAAGTTGCCAATGCAGTAAAATAAATAAAGACAAATTATGTGAGCCCTTTCCCAGGAATTTTGCTCCTCTCTCCGTTGGAAAGGAGGCACTGCAGCAGAGAGGGGGGGCTAGGTATCCCCCAAAAACTGTTACTCACGCTTCTTTGGGGCCTCCTTGGCTTAGGTCAAACACTTGTCGAGGGTTGAGGTACCACATAAACGATTGGATTATCTTTGTTCCCTAAAAGCACAGAGAAAGAAAGGAGCCAAGCTGCCGAATAACCGAGGCCTAAAAAAAATGAATAGGGTAGCATATGTTTGCAATCAAAATGCTGGAATATTAGAATATTAAGCCTACCTGATTTCCACCACTCTTGGGGTTTACAAACACTAATAATGGCTTCATAAGAGGTGCTGGAATGGGCTTGATAACAAAGGGTTTCCATCGCCCTTCCTGTAAGGGACATACAAAACAATGTAGCACATGTGAAAACAATAAGAAATTTGGCTTGCTCATTTACACCTTTTGTAGGAGCTTTGAGACTACATGTTTTGTCTGAGTAGGGAAATGCATCTCCTTCCTGAGAAGGTCTGCAGATGCCAGGACAAACACAGTGTGCAGTATGGATGTTTCAGCCATATCTATTCTGACTTCTGGTCATCTGGCAAGAAAGGATCGTGTCTGAGCATACTGGAAACGGCCACTTTGCAGGGAGTGACCTCCCTCAAGTTGACCCTTCCATCCATATGGGCTACAGCCCATTCCCCCAAAAGAGTAGCCCTGTTCCTGGACCAAAAAAAAAAGGCCCACCCTGGTCATGGATCAAGGCTGGACTGCTATGGCCCATAGATCCCATGCTCACTGGGAAATAACTCACACCAGACGGTGTCAAAAGTGATCTGAGCTATTTCCCCATCTGACAGCAATCTCATTTTCATTCAGAAAATATCAAACTGTCTGCAGCTTCTTCTCTGGGATCTCACCCCGGTTAGCTTATAAAAGCAAACAACCTCTATTTGGACTAGTACAAACCAGGCCTCTGTCTCCTAAGCAAAGCAGGAAAAACAAACCCAAACCCCCCAAAACAAAAATGCCTCAATCCAAAGTGTTCTGTTGGAACTGCTCCACACCTATTGCATATACTGTACATCATATCAAGATCAAGTAAGAAGCACACTTCAGGTTCAAAAACATTTTTCGATAAAAAAAACCCATTCCTCATTGCATGCCCATACATGGTTTCGTTGCACGGCCATTACTATAAGGAAGTCGTTTTGCATCTAAGCAAAGTTCATATTCAGAGCCCATTTGTAAATTGAGAGCTGGTATTCATGTCACACAATTGTACACTACTAGTGATGAAGCAAGAGCAGTTACTCTGTGACTAAGACAGAACTGAATGGGCCAGCAAACCAGACTCCTGGCAGCTGTCTGGTTGGGTGACAGCCACTAGATTCATAACTTATAACGAGGGGATCACTTTAAGGGATCTTGGGGCAGGGGAACCAGGTTTGGTGGCTGGCTAGACTGGTGCTGACCTCAAGTGGCAGGGGGTCCACACTAAGTGGCTGAGCACCCAGCAGATGCCCCAGATGTTATCATCCCAAAAGTCTTTCTAGCCCCCTGGCTAAGGTATTGGTCACCAGTCAGAAGTTATGCCAACTGATGTATAGTATGATTTAGCTCTGATGGTATGCCAGATTGCTATAGATGTAACCGATAAAGATGTAGCCAATGTTCTACGATTAAACATGTGTTTCGCATGATTTATTCTGAGGACTAGAGCAACCAGGGTGTCATATAAGCATGTTGGCTTGTGGAAAACCTGATATGTGTACTTTCCAGGTTAAGACAAAACAGAAAGTAGACAAGAAGCTACCTTCCAGCATCGGTATCAGAAAATTTCCCACCTTTGAATTAGATATAAAATTCTTACATTTACACTCAGACTAGGTGAATGGATTGTTGGTTTTCTCTTTTTTATACTCCATCATACATGTTTTAGTTGCAGCCTTTATTATTCGTTATGCCTATTTCCCAATTTTTCAAATAAAACCATATGGTTTTACATACAATTACTGTAACATCTTGTTATAAAGTAACATGTATTCATGTTCCATCCATCCATCCATCCATCCATCCATCCATCAATCCATCCATCCATTTCTTTTCTTTTGAGTAAATTCAAATTTAATTTACGAGTATATCCTTTGAACTCCACTTAGAATATCCAGTTCCCACCTACATACACTCACTTCAAACTTTTTGTGATGTCACATATAATTCCACTGCTTCCTGAAAAACTGGGGGATGGGGGCACAACTTCACATATAAGCCCACAGAAAGTTTTCTCAGAAAGTTATGAGGTGTCTCTGCTGGGTTGGAGGTATGGAGCACTCCGTTATCACCTGTCAGTTTGCTCATCCATCTAATGAATACATTTGCTCATAGGAGCCATTCCTGATCACTTATGGTGACAAACCTGTATTTTTCTTTTCAGTTTGCTGAGTAAATGGGTGACAAGGAAAGCAGTGTACATTACGAATAAACAGAATGTCCCTCTTTTCCACTTTCTTTAGCACATGAGCACTAGTTACAAATATAGGTAAAACAGATGATAAACGGATTAACTGGTTTCACTCAGACCTCTCCTTCTCTGCCAATACTTCACATTGCACCTTACATTCTTTGACTTCTCGGCCTTCCTCTATTCCAACCCTCATCTCACCTCAGGCCCTTTCTTGCTGGATTTCCGCTTGAACGACGTCCTCTTTTTCTTTTTACTTGACTTGAGTGGGTTCTGGGGTTGGACAGAGAGGAAAAAGGAATGAGGCGAAATGGTTTAGAAGGCAGGTTTCCAGTGGGCAGAGATAAACTTGAGAGAGAAAACGTACTTGAGGATGCCGGACGCGTAGAATCCAGGTGGGAGGGATCACCACCGCCGCATGGGCTCCTAGCGAGCAGGGCTCCTCAATGTGCTGCAGCATGAAGCAGGACACTTTACTGTGATACTGAATGGGAGAGAAAAGAACAGAACGGCTCATTTGTAGCACTTGTAGCACGACAGGTCAAGGACCACTACAGGTTTTCCCAAGCCAATTCAAAACGATGGCCTGGTCTATATAAGGCAGGCCTGTCCGAAGTCTGGCCCGGGGGGGGGGGGCAAATCCGGCCCGTCAGGCCATTCTGAGTGGCCTGCGGCTGGCTGGCTGGCCCGCCCCTCCCTCCCCCTCCTTCACCCCATTTTTTTTTAAAAAAAAATCTTCCGCCAACACTGACACCGCCGGGAAGCTTGAGGGGCTGGGCAGGCCGGCGGGCCGGTGAGCAAAAACTTGTGGGGCTGGGTGGGCGGGTGAGGGGGCGAGCCACCACCGGCACCGCCAGGAAGGTTGTGGGGAGGGGTGGGCTGGCCGGCCAGCCATCGTGTGGGCTGCTGCCACCGGCACCGCCGGCAACCATGTGAGGCTGGGCGCGTGCGCAGGCCGCCGCCACCGGCAACACCGGGAACTTTGTAAAGCTAGGCATGCGCGCAGAGCCACTGGCACCGCTGGGAACCTTGTGAAGCTTGGCGCGCATGCGCAGGGTGGCACATGGACGGGCTGCCACCACCGGCATAGCCGGGAACATTGTGAGGTTGGGCGCACGCATGGACCAGTGATCAAGTGGGCCGCGCCACCAGCACCGCTGGGAAGCTTGGGAGGATGGGCGGATGGGTGGTCTGCCGCCACCGCCACCGCAGGAGAATGTGTGAGGGTGGGCAGGCCAGGGGGCCTCTGCCACCACCAAAGAGCTTTGGGGTGGGCTGGCGGGCGAGCCGTCGCCACCGCTGGGGAGCTTGGGGGGGGTGCAAGGTTGCACAGATTGCCTCTTCCAAGGGGTGACCTGTGGCCACGGCTCCCTGTGCTTCCTTTGGTCCCCACCTTCCTTCCTTCCTCCCTCCCTTGGTCCCCACCTCCCTCCCTCCCTCCCTTCCCTTGTTCCCCACCTTCCTTCCTTCCTCTCTTGGTTTCCACCTTCCTCCCTCCCTCTCTTGGTCCTCGCCTTCCTTCCTGCGGGTGGGGTTGCAAGGGGTCAGTGGTTGGGGCTTATGGGTCAGTGGGTGGGGCTTGCAGTGGGGTGGCAGGGTCAGGGAGCAACCGGCCCCTGACACATTCTCAGCCACCAAATCTGGCCCTCCTTACAAAAAGTTTGGGCACCCCAGATATAAGGGAATCAGGTGTGTTGTTTCAGTTTCACCCAGATCTTGCAAAAGTATTTTTTAATGGATTGGAACTCTCAGAACATCTCCAACCCCTGGGGATGGCTGCTTACGGGATCCTCGGAGTTGCAACTGAGAAGAAATTCTACATTTTAAAGCATTTGCAATTCTTACTGCAATTTGCAGTAAGAATGAGGACACATAGGAGCAGGCTGAACTAGACATTTTTGCCAGCCCTGGTAACTTTCTGCAGGGAGAAGCATTAAAATTAGCTTCCACCAGGTATGGCCTCTTACCCATTCAGAATTATTTCCAAGGAAGCTGTTCTATTAGGCAGCCTCAGTATGCTGACAAAAAGGGAGGAAGAAATAAAATATTGTCGCACATTAAAAAGCAACAGATTTATTACAGTGTGACACAGGCATGGACACATGTATGGTTCCCCAGCCTGGAAGCATATTCATGGCTGACCCAGAACACTATATCCTCAGTTTCTACATGTACTCAGAAATCTCTCCTCTTTCTAAGATATGTCAACGACATCTTCATCATCTGGACCAACAGTAAGGAACTGCTGGAGAAATAGCACCAGGACTACAACAACTTTCACTCTTCCATCAAAGTCAGCCTGGACCAGTTCACACAACAAGCATACATTCTAGAGACCACAATGCAATGTCCCAAGGGATGTATCAGCAGTACATTACACTGGAAACCCACTGATCACTACAAACACTTATATGCCTCCAGCTTTCACCCAGAACACACACCCAGGTCCACTATCTATGGTCAAGCTCTCAGATATAATCAGATCTGCTTAGAACCATAGAGCAAAGACTCAAACCTCATGGAGTGGGAGGAAGTGTCTCTTAAATTACAGCATCCACTTAACATGGTGAAAAAGCTGATTGACAAAAGCAGATTACGAATAGTCATCTACATCTTCCAACTGAGACCACTAAAATGTATCATCAATGACCCATAGGTTGCGCTGGATAACAATACCTCCCTCTCCCAGATTCTGGGGGAAGGGAAACTGGCCCTTATGTATGCACAGACAACCCGTCCCCGCCCCCCACACACACTTTAAACAACTACTGACATAGAACAGCCGACACAGCAAGAATATGGGAGACAGGAACAAACCTAGATGACAGCTGTACTCCCATTTACACTGGCTGCATCAT
Source organism: Phrynocephalus forsythii (assembly GCA_029282475.1). Lineage (NCBI taxonomy): Eukaryota > Metazoa > Chordata > Lepidosauria > Squamata > Agamidae > Phrynocephalus > Phrynocephalus forsythii. Next base: position 136,329,768 of record JAPFRF010000001.1, on the reverse strand, counting down.
CAAGATTCCTAAATGTCAGCCACAACATTGGTGATTCCTTCCTTCCTTCCTTCCTTCCTTCCTTCCTTCCTTCCTTCCTTCCTTCCTTCCTTCCTTCCTTCCTTCCTTCCTTCCTCAAATGTGATCTATGCCATCTTCTGCCAACAATGCCCCTTTGCATTCTACAGAAAATGAATAGGACAACCTCTGTACAAAAGAATGAATGGACAAAATTTGACATCAGGATTCAGAACACAATCCATTTCAGAACACACAAGCCTCCCAGGGCACTCTATTATGGATCTCAAAATAGCTATTAAAGAAAATGGAATTACTAAGAGAGACTCAAGAGAGACAGAGTGAAAACTGGCTCCATAAACCAGCTCCAGTGCATCTCTAAGAACCTAAATAGGGACCAAAGCTTGTTAGCACATTACCTATATTAAAAAGCCAACTTTCTATAATAACCTTAAGGGTATGAAATAATTGTCTCCCTTGATAGACTTTGACCTCTTCTCCAGAAACAATTATTTCCACTTCTACAACTCCCAAATCCACCAGGCATACAATTTATCACTCTGGCTAGGGCCTGTAAGCCATGAATAGCTTCATGGCCCAATTCTTATGTTAGCAGTGTCACTTAGTCTATTTTTCTGTATCCTTCCCAGACCATGACTCTCACCACCACAGGGATGTGCAAAAACACAGAGGAGATACTATTTGGTCTGAAGAAGGGGATTTTGATCCACCAAAGCTCACACTAAAACAAGTATGTTAGTCCTAAAGTACAACATGTTTTGTTCTCCATCTCTTTCCCTCCAATGTATAAATGTAAGGCTTCCCTCTTGTTCAGCCCTACTGATATAATCATCAAGAGACATTTCTGGGAACAAATGTTGGAAGAATCACAAGCAGTTGGAGACTGCTGAGTTGGAGATGCAACCTCAGTTCCCCATCGCCTGCACGGTGGATAAAGTTGAAGAAATGGTCTTAAATCGCTCATTTGTAAAATGGGAATAGGGGCCTATTTGTGAGAATGAATTACGTGATATTAGAAAGCATTGATAATATTTAAAAAGCATGTGATCCCCAGTTCTATCTTTTATTTCTTTCTAAATCCAAGGAAGCTGTTTTAATTTTAAATCTGTGCCTGGTGGCAGTACTGGGCTGGATTAGGATGAGTAAATTGAAACTTAGGAGCCCCGTGGCGCAGTGGTTAAATGCCAGCACTGCAGGTAAAACTGTGCTCACGACCTGGGGTTCCATCCCAGGTTGACTCAGCCTTCCATCCTTCCGAGGACAGCAAAATGACTACCCAGCTTGCTGGGGGTGGGGGGGTGGGATGTGCAGCCTGCATACTGTAATTAAAACTGTAAACCGCCCAGAGACTACTTGACGTGGTATGGGGCAGTATATAAGAAGGACACACTTTAATCTAGACAAACCAGAGGTGCTCCTGGTCAGCTGAAAAGCAGATCAAGGAATAGGGCTGCAGCCTATGCTGGATGGGGTTACACATGCACAGATGCACAGTTTGGGGTGTATTCCTGGATGTATGTCAGAGCCTGGATGCCCAGATTTCGGCAGCGGCCAGGAATGCTTTTGCATAGTTAAAACTAGAGTGGTGCCTTGAGATACGAATTCAATTCGTTCCTTGGGATGTTTCGTACCTTAAAAATGTTCATATCATGGGGCACAACGTACCCTGGAAATTTATTTATTTATTTGATTTTTATCCTGCACCATCTGGCCAACAATCACTCTAGGCAGAATTGAAGTCTTCTGCAAAATTTTCGTATCTCGGGGCTTTCCATAGGAAAGTGTTCAGACACTCGCACTAGTCCAAAATGCTGTAGTGAGATTGCTAGTTATGGGAGAATATAATTCCCCTGTTAAAGCATCTCCACTGGCTGCCGATCCATTAATGGTTACAATTCAAAGTGCTGGTTTTAACCAATAAAACACTAAGAAACTTATCTAAAATACCACATGTCCATTTTTGAGCCTGCTCAGGCATTAAGGTGCTTCTCCTGGTTCCACGAGAAGTCTCTGTCATTGCCCCCAGACTCTGGAACTCCCTCCCAATGGATGATAAGCTGGCCCTTAGGGCCTAGTGGTCTGCAAAGGGCTTTTTAAATGGATTGTTGTGATCTGTCGCTTTTAAATGTGTTTTAGTATTGATTTGGTTTACCATTTTTTAAAATAAATTGTGTTAATTCTCTTTTTAATATTTCTATACGTATTGTTTTTAGCTTTTACACAATGGCTTTTAATTGTTATAAGCTGCCTTGGGTGCTTTTAAGGAGAATGGCAGGGCAAAAGTATGGTATTTTAAAATTAAAAAAAAAATCTTTAAAATAAAAATTGTGATACAAATGCTAGCAATGAAAAAGAGAAGTGGGGGAAAATACTCAGCCAGCATCTTTTCCATACTCTAGAGAAGGCATATCTGGAGAAGAGGAGGGTGATTTATTAAATAGTTACATGCTGCACTCACTGCTTGCTTACACCAGGAACAGCTGATGGCTACAATCTCCTTGCTGTGAAAGGCAAATTTCTGTTGGAAACCCTGCAGAGAAAGAAAAAATGAAAAAAGCTGTGTTACTCCTCATTTCTTCTTTTTTCTCACTGTACTGAGAAGCTCTGCAGAATTATGGCTGCAATTCTCTGGTCTTAGACAGAGGACTAATCAAAAATCCCCCTCTGAAGTCTGACTTCAGTAAGAAAGATCTCCTTTCTCCCCGGCTCCCTCCCAGATGTTGTGGAGGTTCTCACAGTGCATCCTTTTGTAAGTAGAGTGGTGCAGCATGTTATAGGTGGGGCAGCGGCAGGGAGGGATATGGATGCACAGCCTCCCATTACAGGGCAAACAGCTAGTGATAGAGATGGTCTAAATCAGGCATGTCCAAAGTCAGGCCCGGGGGGCCCAAATGCGGCCCGTTTTCAAATTTCAAGTGGCCCACGTCCTCTTTTCCTTGCCGGCTCAGCCTGTCATACATCCCTGCCAGCTGGCCCTTCCCCAAACCGGATGGAGGTGTCAGCATGCAGTTTTATGGTTTGCCTGCCCTCCCTGCCTCTGTCCACCCCACCAGCCACCTGCCCAGCCTACCCGCCCTGGGCTCCATTGCTGCAGCATCCTCCCTGCCTCCTTGCATGTTATAGAGACTTGTCCAAAGTCCGGCCCAGGGGCCAAATGTGGCTGAAAGGTCGGCCCCCACACATTTTCACCTCAACAAATCTTGCCCTCCTTGCAAAAAGTATGGACACCCCTGGTCTAAATGAATTATCTCCCACTGTTTCCCAAATGCAAAATAACTATACAGAAGTGAAAGGTAGTACAACATTCCCTTCATAGGTCCACCTACTAGTAAGAGCATGGCAGGGCCTTCTGTCTAGAGTAGAGCCCTCTGTCCTCTGAGCTCCTCATGACTGAAGTCTCATTAACAATGAGAAAAGTGTCCTGTAGTATCTAGTAATACATTTAACCCAGTAAATTTCTGTACAGAGGAATGTACTTCTTGCTGCCACAATAAATGGGTTGGTCTTTATCTCACCAAAGGCTGTAACTGTCTCCGATCCCTCCCCTCCCCACAAAATAATAATGGAGCTTTACTGAAACCGATCCAGGCCTAGAAATAAAATAAATAACATATCAAGCAAAAATAAAAAGCAAACAAAAATGAAAAAAATAAAGATGAAAACATTGTGGCACCTTAAAACCTAATTATAGCAGTTAGTATTTAAAATACCAAAATGTTTTTATTTTCTTTATATATTTTTTCAATGTTTGTTTGCTTTTTATTTTTGCTTGATATACTAGAACAGAGTAACACAATTACCTTTTTTAGAAATACAGGCCTGGAAATGTTACTCTTAGAAGGTACTTGTTATCTAATTTATTACTGTCACATCTTACTCACCCTTGTTTGTTCTATGGCTTGCTACTTTTTGACACTTTTTCCAGAAGTGGCAAAACCCTTAAGCTAGATAAGAGAATTGGCCTCTCTCTCTCTCTCTCTCTCTCTCTCTCTCTCTCTCTCTCTCTCTCTCTCTCTCTCTCTGTGTGTGTGTGTGTGTGTGTGTGTGTGTGTGTGTGTGTGTGTGTGTCTACCTAACCACAGCCATAACCACCATCACAACAAGCTCTCCCTAAAAAAATTCTGCTCAGAATACCTTCTAATTCTCTTTAAAAGTAACTAGAAATTGTTGTTCATTAACCCACACCCCTTTTTTGTCACCACCCGACACATTATGTTATTTTTGAACTCTAAATTATTATCCATTCCTACTACCACAGAGTAATTCATTACAGATATCCTGGAACTTATCACTTCCAAGCTTTTAAGCAATCTATAATGGACGCTTAATCATTGGGAAAAACTAATTAGAGGTAATTTATGAATCTTAGTGATCTTAAAGGTGATTGGATATTTTCTGTTTCTTGTTTTGCAAAAGAAGAGGCAGCATGTTCTGAGTACACTTGTGTTAATAATCTCCTAACGGTTTGGTGCTCTAGAATCCAAAGATTGCAGTTCTTGATCAGGTGAGTTCTTTCCATAGAACTTACTGTGTCTTCAAATAAAGAACATAATTTTTGTGACAAACACATAGATTACTCCCTCACCTTTCCACACTGTCGGCATTTCCCTTCCTGGCGTCTCCGATGTACCCAATGATGCCGCACAACAGTAGGCTAGAGAGAAATATATGAAAATGGTCAGGAAAAGAAAAAGGAAATATGAGAAAGAAAGACAGTATAGGCTCCCTTGAGCATATTTCCTAGTTGTAGTCTCTAGTTCAGCCTACATATATAACACAGTAATACTTCACTTCTTGCCTCTAGCTTTAGAAGACACACACACACACACACAAATACAGACACAAAGTAGTCCCAAAGGAAAATATTATTCTCAGGAAACAGAAATGCTCAAACTCAGACCCACCATTCAACGAAAAAGGTTTACCTTTTAAGATCACTAATCCAATTTCATTTAAAGACAGTCTAGGGCAGGACTGGGTAGTAAGTGGTTTCCTAGAGACATTTTCTGTGGCCCTTCAATGCTAACCAGTGCAAATAAGAGGATTATTTAACTTTTTAAAAATGATCAAAATGGAACTCTGGACACTAAAAAGATTCAATAGCCCAATCCCCTGCCACTCAATAATGAAAATACTGTAAAAAAAAAATCAAACATTCTTGTATTTGTCCACTTCCGAAGCTGGTGAAGTTTAAATGCTGCAATGGAAAGTAAAAGCTTTGGGAAAAAAATATTACTAAGAGCCTCCTTATTGACTGTGGTTATTCGACAGGAAAGAGGAGCAAGATTTCTTCAATACTTGGCATCCTTTATCTCTTTGACTGAAAAGGCCCTTTAGCCAGCTTTTTCTGGATAAAGAACCTGGACAGTTAAATAATTATTAAAGGCTGGTGGAAAAAAACGGTCAAAATTCATATTTGCGCTTCAGATCCTTATGCATATGCTGTATTGGAATACCAATACTGTATAGGCTCCACCCCTGACACTTTCAGGACCATGGAGAGCTCTTTCTCTATGCAACATCCTCTTAGCCCAGCAGTTCTCAACTTTGGGGTAGCAACCCCTTTGGGGGTGGAACAACCCTTTCACAGGGGTCGCGGCTCCACAAGCCATCTGTCATTGTTCCTTGCCACCACCAACCTTTGGCTTTGTTCAGCTTCCCGGGCCTCAGCCTGGCTGACAGGGAAGGCCACCCAGCACCTCTCAGTTGCTAAGCGGGTGGGAGGGAGTAAGGAGGGATCACACCACAGCGCCCCCCCCCCGCACTCCCTGCCACTAGCCACCTTCGCCAGCCACCCCAGCTCTTCCTTTACCTCCTTGCTGGGCCTGGGATTGGCTGACTCGAAGGCGCACCCAGTGCCTACCAGCAGCGGGAAAGCACCGCGGCTCACTGCTCTTTCTGCTGCTCTGGCACAACCCCCCAATGGCCATCCTTTAACTCCGGCCACCCGGGCCTCGGCTGAGGAGACGTGAAGGTGCGCGCAGCACTGCTCGATTGGGGGAACATGCCACGGCTCGTGGTTTTCCCGCCGCCGACACCCCCACAGCCCATCTTTTAACTTTCGGCTTCCCAGGCTATGCCCTCCCCCCCTCCTGTCAACCACCGCTTCAGCACTCCCCAGCCCATCTTTTTCTGTTCAGCTTCCTGCCACAAGCCCGCCATGCAAACTTTCCTTGGTGGGTTGGAGAGTGTGGATGCTCAGTGAAAAAGAGGTGAGCAGGTAGGGAAGCAGGGTTTTGAGAAGGATCCGGGGTGGATTGGGGTGGGGATAGGGGGTGGAGACGCAGAGAGGGAGGAAGGGAGGGGAGCGTGAGTGCTGCCGAGGCTGCGGCCAGGATGTGGTCGAGTTTGTGAACTGCAGCGGTGCTGTTGCTACTGCAGCCGCCACTTAGCATTCCCAGACGGTTGCCTCGAGTGACATCCCTTCCCCACGTCCTCACTTTGCCTTGCAATTAAAATTGGGAACGGTTGGGAGCCATTTGCCGAGAGACGACCCAATGAAAATAAAAGGCAAGACATTAAAAAAAAACGAGCGCTCAGCTCGGCCACTGCTTTCAAGCCCCACTGCAGCCTTTTTCAATGTAGACATGTGTGCATTTTATCTTCTATCTCTTCTCTCCCCCCCCCATTTGACAAGGAGGAATTTGGGCTTCCTGTAAATTTCCACAATGGAGGAAGGGAGTGGCTCAATAAGGGTGACACAGCAGGGAGGAGGAGGGCCCAGCGGATGGGGAAGGCCCAGCCAGCACCTCCTCAGGGCTAAACCTGGTGTGTGTGGGGGGAACCAGGGGACCCCCCCATGGTCCACTTGGTTCCAGCTAAGTTCCCGCAGCTACCCCAGTGCATCCCTTCCATCCACCATGTAGACAGCCAGATGTCCCACCTCACTGCATCCGCAGCTAGGCTTGGGCCCTCAGCGCAGGTGGGAAGCTGGGGAATCAGCCCATTTTACTCGTACTGCTAATGTGCAGCCAGGGGCATCATTCAGGATGGGTTCCCACCCACGGGTGGCTTCCGGGGGGCATTGGGTTATCTTCTGGGCCTCGACCCCTCACTCATCCATGGTGGCGTCTTCGGCTACCCTTTGTCTGCCCTTGGTTTCCCTCTGCAGTGTCTTGTATGCGCAGCATACATGGTTAGCTAACAGAGATGCTAACAGAGATGCAGGCTATGTTATTAATGTACACCTATCAGTGAAGGTAAAATATACTGTAGCTCTTGAGAACTAGTTGCATGGAATGAATGCAGAACATATTGCACCCCCACACACACCTTATTTAAGCTACAGCGGGTGCCGAGTGGCCACAGGCTGTCTTCCCAGCACCAGTGGTCCCACCCCAGTGGACCCGAGCACCCCAGCCCTCACGCTCCTTGTATCTTGGGCAGCGCGACCCATATGGCCCTGCTCAGCCCCATCCCAGGTCAAACACAATGAGGCCCAAGCAGGCAAGAGCACAGGTGTGCATAAAACCAGGCCCGTGCAGCACACAGGATCAACCTCCCAGTGCTAGGCCCAGCCCCAGTCTGGGGATAGCTCAATGCTTTGGGTAGCAGGTCACAAAGGGGGAACAGGAAATAATTTTATGGCTGCGGGTCACCACAACATGAGGAACTGTATTAAAGGGTCGTGGCATTATGAAGGTTGAAAACCACTGTCTTAGCCAGAATGCAATCCTACTGCTCTCCAAGAAAAGCTACATGAAGCATTTAAGCCATCATGAAGCACACATGATGGCTTAAAACAAATCCCACAAAACATGGTTAGCTAACAGAGATGCTTACAGAGATGCAGGCTATGTTATTAATGTACACCTATCAGTGAAGGTAAAATATACTGTAGCTCTTGAGAACTAGTTGCATGGAATGAATGCAGAACATATTACCAGCGAAGAGATGCAGTCTTTGGACAAGTTCAAGCATCTGCAATGCTTTCTTGTGGCAAACTCAAGCTGGCCAGTGCTTTTCTCACTGTTTACTTAGCAAAAAAAGCCCACTCTTTCCTGTATTATATGGACAATCTTTCAGTAAAATTAATGAGTAGAAGGAAAGGTTTCACACTGTTGTTGCCTCAATGTGCAAGTCAGGTTGCATCTGTCACTTCTTCAAAGCAAATGTAAATCAAGTATTTCCTGCTCATGAACCCAAGCAACTTCCTTATGACACAAAACTGAAAGCATAGCTCTTACCTCACGGATATTCCTTGATCCAGATTCTCGGAAGGAAGGCTTGCATCGGAAATTTATCTGTGAAATTAACACAGGAAGAAGTCAAATGGCTTCTTGAAACACTGCCGTCCTATGAGAAACATTTTATTCTGGCCCTGGTTTACCGTCTTGCCTTCTTCATCTCCATAGTCTCAATGAATAACAAACGAAATAAATCCAGTGGTACCTCGGTTTACAAATTTAATGAGCTCTCCAGGATGTTTCGCATTGTGAAAAGTTCATAAACTGAAACACACGGGGGCGCAATGCATCCTGGGGGAACTTGCTGAAATTTGTAAACCGAGGCATTTTCAGTGGATTTTCATTCGTAAACTGAAAATTACGCTAACAGAGGCGCTCGTAAACCTGAGGATCATCCAGCCGAAATGGTAGAAGCTCTCCACAGAAATTATTTCCTAGCCATTCGTGTAAGATATTTAACTGGAGATGGGAAGAATTGAACTCAAGGGCTTCTAGCCCCAAAGTAAAAAGATTTCAACTTTTATTGTTAAACGTTGTAAAATTTATTGTCACAGGAGCCTCATGGTGCAGTGGTTAAACTGTAGTACTGCAGTCAAAACGCTGCCCACAGTCAACGTTATATCCCAGTGGATTCTGGCAGCCAGCTCAAGGTTCACTCAGCCTTCCATCCTTCTAAGGTTGGCAAAATGAGTACCCAGCTTGCTAGAAGTGGGGTGGTTGCAATGTATAGCCTGTATAATTGAGTTGTAAACTATCCAGAGATTGTCTGGAAGTTGAGTCATGGCTACTGGACTTCTTTTTTTGAGAGATAGAAACGTTTCGCTGTTCATCCAAACAGCTTCATCGGTCTGAATACAGCTAGTGCAAGTACTCCATCTTATAGTCAGCTTTGACCTCTTGTCACCCTGGTCTGAATTAGGCTCATAAGATGAACAATGGCCTGAATGAGCCTAATTCAGACCACAGTGACAAGAGGTCAAAGCTGACTATAAGATGGAGTACTTGCACTAGCTGTATTCAGACCGATGAAGCTGTTTGGATGAACAGCGAAACATTTCTATCTCTCAAAAAAAGAAGTCCAGTAGCCATGACTCATCTTCCAGATAAACTCACTTGGATGACTGAGAATCTTCACAGACATGCCCAGAGATTGCTTTAAGCACTATGGATTGGTATATAATACAGTATAAGCATCATACTTTGTTTTGTTGTTGTTGTTGTTGTTGTTGTTGTTGATGATGATGATGATGATGATGGTGGTGGTGGTGGTGATGATGATTATGATGATGCAGTTTGTTGCTTTTTTCTTTCTTTTTTGAGCTCTGGCCTCTCTATACACAACACTCAGAGCCATCATGCAGTAAGATCACAGAGAAGGAGCTCAATTTTTAGGGACCCCCCCCCCGCAAGATATATGCATTCTTGTAGCACTAATCACAGCATTGCCTTAACAAATGTCAGTTTTATTTATTCTACTACGTGACAGGAGCATTCGCCTTACTCACTTTCTCCAGTTGTTCTATGCAGGGCGTGTGAACAACAATCTTGCAGGCTGCGCACTTACGCTTGGAGAGAGGTTTTTGCTGCAAATGAGAAAAATGCAATGTTGAGATTATCAGCCAGTGGGCCATCTACAAGTTTTATTTCTTAACACGGTGCCTCTATGCAGAGAGAGTAACATGAAACAAATGAAAGTACAGGTGGGAATGCCAGAGGGCAGGGCTTCTTTGGCTTACCTTTTTCTATCTACAGGTATGATATAAATCCAAGAAAGGCAAAGTGGAATATATCGCTCCATTCATTGCACAGTCACAAAGAAGTACAGTGGTACCTTGTATAAAGGAATTAATTCGTTCCAAATGAAATTATGTTAATCAAATTTTCCTTTATACAAATTTCTCATAGGAAGCCATTGAAAACAGAGTAACCCCTAATCACGACCATTTTTATGTTGTATGGATTCGCCCATAGGCAATTCTGTTAAGTAAATTTCCCCTATCTCCGGAATTGTTTATGTTGTACAGATTTTATGTTATACAAACCATTTGTTATACAAGGGTCCACTGTACCGGTAAATTGGATCCTATTAGCTATAACTGCCAGTGAAACGCCAACAGTATGACTTTCAGCAGCAAATCGTCATACGTCAAGTTGCCGGCATAGACGTTAGAACGACGTATTCCACTGAGGAATGTTAAAAGCTGTAAAAATTACTGTCATTCCCAAAAGAGGGGGAGATGGTTTGAAGCAAAACATCAAGGTTGAAGCAACCCCCCACCCCACCCCAAATATACAGGAAAAGAAATTCAAACCTCAGGTCAGCTCTTCCTTTTCATTAAAAACATGGGCACAGTGACCCACTTTTGTTGTACCTTACCATTCAACTCAAGTTATTGCAAGTAAACACAACTCTAAGCTTTGAGTCCTTCGATAGAAAAAATAGTGTATCAATGGAGGATTAAGCCCATTAAAGACCATGAGACTCTCCTCCACATACACAAATATACATGTGCAGGGGACTCAAAACTTAAAGATTGTGTAACTATGTATATGACTGTATTGCATGGTACAATCATGTACATAGTTTGCAGATTCTGACACTACTTGTGTTTCATTCAGTTCTTCCACACTGCTGCTGATGGATGGGAGAGAGGAAGAGCTTGTGAAATTATGCTGAATACTAACATAGGGTGGAAGTCCATCTATCCCTCCACCCCACCACCTTATTTATAGGTTGCCTTTCTCAAAATGTACTATAGTAAATAGATAGATAGATAGATAGATAGATAGATAGATAGATAGATAGATAGATAGATAGATAGATAGAGAGAGAGAGAGAGAGAGAGAGAGAGAGAGAGAGAGAGAGAGAGGCATCAACACTAAACATATACATTGATATGGCCCAACTGCAGAGCTCATAAGCATCCTTTTGAACATATTTTCTGTTATATATTTTATTTTTATTATTGAACAGAAGAAACTTGCGTAAGCCATTTACGACTGCTATTCTATGAGAAGAATCGCTGTCTATACCTTAACAAGGAAACACGTCAATCACAGTTCCTAGTCTAAAGCCTTTGGGGACTGATAGCTGTAGGAATTGCCAAATAAGATTAATAAAACATTAGCATATTTTAAAATAATCATATACTGCTGCCTTTCATAGAAATGTCATCTGTCTGCAAAAAAAAAAAAAAACCCACCAAAAAGGAGAAACATTCATGATATTTTGCTTCCATATATTAGACAAAGAGAACTGGAATCACCAAACATTTTGAGCTACACGGATAAAAGTGCTGACTCATACTGCTATCTTATGTTCTATTGTTGGTACAGGAAAAATAATTGGTTTTATATGACAGACCAGTGGCTTGCAGTATTCTGATTTTTTTCAAACAAAGAGGAATTTTTAAAATTATTATTGTGAAACAGGGGTTGATTACTTTCCAAATTTATGGTCAATGTTAAGCCACTAAATTTGGGGGGGGGTGTCCTTGGAACTACAATTATAACTGATGGATTTGAAAATAAATTTACAAAGCTGGGCACCCCTATCTGAATGAGTTCTAGGACATATGGCTTAAAGGCGAGTTTTCATTCCTCCACTAGATGGTGGTGCAATTTCACACACTATTTGAGTTTAACAAGCAGTTTTAACTTACCAGCATCTTTGCTACGCAGTTCTGCTCCCCGACATAACAAAAGTCCCCAGAGACATTGGTTTCAAACCAGATGTGCTCCCCATAAACTGCTGTCTCCTTAAAGAAAAAAGAGTCAAACATTGGCATTCTGAAGTACAACTTGGGAGTCTCTCTTGTTTTCAGGTTGGCTGTATCTCCCTACGCTTACACAGGTCTAGGACAACAACTAAACTAACTCTCCAACCTGATTGGAAAGAGGTGCTATTATGTTTAGCCTGTCACAGTTGCTTCCTGTGGTGAGATTCAGTTGCCCTACCATGATGTGAATGCATGATAATCAAATGGTGTGGTATCACAATGCTGCAAATATTCTACCCTTAACAACCACCTGAAGAGCTGCCAGTGACATGAACCGGGAAAATTAAATTTTCTTATGTCCACCTGAAAGAATTTGGCCAACCTATTAAAAATGCAAAGCAGTAGCACCAGCCAACAGGTGGGGACACACAGTTCTAAGTGTAAATGTGAGGAGAACTTGCCTAGGTGCTTTTCCACTGGCAGAGAGCAAACTGTTTTCAAGATGTGGGTGATTTTATACATCATATGACCATAGTGGAATTAATTTAAATAATGCCTTCCCATTCTGCCTAGTTCTCATTCTGCTTAATGCCTACCAGCTATGTGTAATACTGTAACCTAGGGCAGGAGAAAAATTCAGATGTTTTTTATCTTTCTGTTAATTAGAATACTCAATGAATCATTTTTCAAATACTTTGATGTTTGCATACCTCCACGTAGCATTTAAGGCACTCTCTGGTGCCTTAAACTATAAGGTAGTTATGCAGGCTACACATCGTGCCCCCACCCAGCAATCTTGGGCATTCATTTTAGCAGCTTTGGGTGGAAGGCTGAGTGAACCTGAAATCATTCTACCTGGAATTGAACTCAGGTTGTATGCAGAGTTTTGGCTGTCATCCTGCAGTTTAACTGCTGCACCATGAAGCTCCTATTTCAAACAAAAGAAGGCCTCTAAAGTGCTAAACATTCCAGAGAAATGTATTGGTTTTCTTTTCTCCACAAAGCTTGAGGGGATGTACTGAGGTTTCCACCCAGTCTTCAATGTCAGCCATGATTAGACCTGAAGGCTCCATTTCATGATGCAACTTCAGACTATACCCTGCTCAAAGAAAACTCCTACACCTATTTCAGAGGGACAGCTGTGTATACGCCTATGCTGGGCACGAACTACTGCATTTTCCATATATAAGACACCCCCATGTATAAGATGCCCCCCTCACTTTTCTAACCCCAAATTACAGTTTCCCAACTGTGTGGTTCTCTCCTCAGTTTACATCCATGTATAAGACGATCCTCAATTTTTAGTCTAACAATTTTAAACCAAAATATAGTCTTATATGTGGAAGTAAGTCGTTGGGTCAACGGTAGAGAAAAACAACATCTTTCATTTCTTTCATCAGAAGCTGAGGAAGTTGGCACTTACACTCCAGTCAACGGTGCTGCGAATTTCCCTCTCAGAGTCACTTCTCAGGGCTAAAGGGGGAAGTGGTTGGGCTATCATGTGCTGGAGACCAGACTTGGCAATAGCTTTTCTGAAACACAGTAAGAAAAATAGTTGTAAGAACATTTTGTTTAATAAATCAATAGAATTATGAATTTTCCTTAAGAAAAGGGATGCTAGAAAATGACAACTTTTTCAAGTCTTTATCTATAATTCAACATTAGTCCGTGCAAAAACATAGAAATGATGAGAGAACATTTACAAACAATAGAGGAGGAAAGGCTTACCCAGCTCAGCAGTAACCACTGAGTCTCACTACCTACCTATCCTGGTAACAGTGAGAAACATTCTATATTTTGCATCCTCATTAAGTCATGCTACACAACACGGAAGCCATTTTCATTGCAGCAGTTCATCACATAGACTGGGAAATTTATGCCTCACCATTGCAAATGCTTGCCATGAAGAAAGCCCTGCAGTGGCTTGGTTAAAACTCAGAGGCAATGCTGCAATGTAGGATAGTTCTCTGTGTCTCCTTGCAAAGGAAAAATAAGTCAATCCATATGCAGACCATTCTTTTTCTTGAGAAAACGGAAAGCACCACAAAAGACTAAAAGGTCCAAAGGCACAGCCTTGTGAAGAACTTGAGAAAAAAACAAACCAAGTCTGGGCTCATAGTAAACCACACTGGCCAGAATCCTGTTTAGTTACACAAGATTTCAAAGTGATGACTATGTAAAATTTTCCTCTCCCTCTAGCAGGCCCTTTGTCACATGCTCAGCACTGTGGTGATTGTGAAAGTGGCCATACAACTGATTGCACCCCAATACATGAAAGGGACCAAAAGGACAAGGAAAATGCTGTAGTTTTTCCACCCTTTTGGCCTTTAAATCTGGTTGCAAGTTAGGCAGGATGTAATTCAGAAGCCCAAGACACTTGCTCAAGATTTCACATAGTTTTACCTAGACCAGCCATTCTTGGCTTTTTTTTTTTTTTACTTTTCTTTTTCGGCAGCAACCATAAGCAAAATATGAAAAAAGGGTTGAATCGGGACTCCATAACTCATATAACAAACCTCATAAGGTGTTGTGTGAAAAAATATTTCCAGTTTGGGGGCACTTTCAAATGTGCCAGGGCCCCCAGAGGGCCACATGACCTCCACTGAAAATGGTTGCTTAGACTATTCCGGACACAATCACTCCCTGGAAATTATTCCTCCCTGCAAAGGGATTAAAATGTATTTTAAAACCTAAAATACTTTCTTATTACATATTTTCCTCTAGGGACATCAGGGCAGTAAATGTATTTTGCCTGGTTTGACTTTCAAAAGTCTGAATTGGCCTGAATTGCCTGCATATAAACTTTGCATATGAGTAGAGATCTGAATCACTCTACATCCAACGTTCTAGCATCACACTACACTGAATCAACACTGAACTCATAATTGCTTACTGAAAAAAACTGGCTTTTCTCTGTTACTCCTTGAGTCTTCCCTAGAGCAACAGTATGTGTGGGAGGAGGGAAAGTACAGTATTTCATTAATATTTGTTAAGCCAGTGGTTCCCAACCTTCTTAATGCCGCAACCCTTCAATACAGTTCCTCATGTTGTGGTGACCCCTCGCCCTGCTTGGAAGAGGCCACAAGCCCCCTTTGGCAGGCCACTGCCGCAGGTGCCATAGAGAACTTCCCTCTACAGGCACCCTCAGACAATCGCAGCCTCCGGTGCCATTGACTGACATCCCTTCCAACCTATCAAGCTGTAACTCACTCTTCCCCCTCCTACTCCAGACCCAAGCCGTTTGTGCCCTTTTCTTCACTGGCTCATGGCGAAATGGTTGTTCGACCCCCAAAGGGCTCCTGACCCCAGGTTGGGAACCACTGTGTTAAACACTATTAAATCCATATATGATTATCTTGGCATTGCATCTTGAGCTGTACAATGCTGCTGCTTATGCAGCATACAGACTTGTCAATATAAAGGCAGCTTCTGCAGGATCCATACAACCCGTGCCTTCTTTCCCCAGTCACCCTCTGCATCCTGTTCAGTTGGAGCAAAGCACCTGTTTGGGGGATTTCATTTGAGCAGCTGCTGGTGGTTCAAATACCTGTAGTGGCCCTGAAGACCATAGACTGCTCTGCTGTGCACAAACTCTGCAGGCAGGAGGTGTGAGGGCCTGCGGCACAGGTAGTGAGGCATTGGTGGGAGAGGCCTCGGGTCAGCAAGATGCTGCACAGCGAGAGTGGAACGCCATGCAGGTTCCGCTTGTAGCTCCATCCCCTCCAGCTCTGCTGCCCGACCAGCTCCTTCTGGGTCCCAAGATCCTGTTTCCTCACTCCAGTCACTTTCCACTTGCCCTTCCTTAGAGGAGTCTGAGCCGGAGCTTTCAGTGCGACTCAGCCGCCTGCTTTGTTCTTGTTGATACACCTGGATGAGACTGGCCAGCAGCAAGGACGGTCTTATGAGCTGAGTATCGATGATGTGCACTCGGCCTCCACGCTTCTTCTGGACGGAAAATCTAGGGCTCAGTCGAGGGGTGGTGGTGCTGGATCGCCTGCGGGGACTTGAGGGATGCTTGCGCCGGGAGCCCAAGCAGGACAGCCCTTGCAAAGGCACACTAGATCTACGCCGGTGCTTCGCCAGAGTGGCTGAGGGCTGGCCCACCACGGAGCGGCGCCGGGCTTTGCTGGCAGGCAAGGCCACCACACTGGTGCGCCGTGCCCCTGGAGACACAGTCTTCCTCCTGAAGTGTCTTTTGAAAAAGGATTCCATAGCAATGGGGGGCTGTTAACAAAGAAACCAAATCTTTTACACGGGGAGCTCATCTGCCCCACTTAAAGAACCCAATCAAGATCTCAATACAGGAGTTATGGGACACCCCAGGACCCTTAGCAGCAAGGAGCCCACTCCACTCTTAACCATCAGCCAAATATTTTAGGCCACCTTCAGTCCTGCGTCCATTTTCAAAGAGAAGACCTCTAACTCTGAGAGGTCAGGGCACCCAAAATATCCCATTCCCTCTGAAGAGGTCACCCTCTGAAGAGAAGGGAAAAGTTTCATTTTCAGAAAAAAATACATCATTCATTGAATGATCTATGAAATGGAAAGCTATTGTGCCTGGGGTCTATTCAGAGCTACTTACTGAGTGTAGAACCAGTTAGTAACCTTAGATTCCTAGATGTTGTTGGATTGCAATTCCTAAAAGCCCTGTCCATCGGCTATTCTGATTAAGGCCTTGGGAAACCGAGGTCTAATGACTTCTGCATACCCAATCCCCTGACCACTCATAGATAAGACGACATAAATAGCTGCATATCCACAAAAATATAGAAATTATACGAACACATGGATCTTAGCAGTCGTCAGGAACTCTGAACTGAATGGCTGAAAGCCATGTAGTCAGTATTAAATTTTTGTGCCTACTATATCTCACTACAAGCAGAAGGAAAAAATATGCATGTTAAAAAGGTAGCAGTTCACTACAATGAGGCATCAAAGAAAAAGCTACTGCGGCTACATCTGTGTTCCTTTTTTAAGACCACTTGACCCCATGTATGAAACTAATCTAAATTCAGTTTCTATTCTGTGTACATCAGACTAACAACAACCAGTATGTTTCCTGTTGATCAGTTTTCATATTCGTTTTACCATTTTGTCTAACGAAAAGCATTCCATGACAGAAGACAACTGTGGTAACTGAGTATGGCTGCTTTTATACGACCCCTAAAATCCGAGGCAAAGGGCTCCCAGATGAAGAGTTTAAAATTGTTTTCCCACCAGCTGCGGACTTTAAACTACAACCATGCCCACCTAAGTGCGCCCCAGTGCACTTTAGAAGTACCTGGTCTCTGGAGGTAAAAAAAAAATCTGATGCAGATTGTAAAACTGTGGATGCCGGGCTCTTCTCGCCTTCTGTTTGTTTGTTTTTGTCCCCGCCGCCCCTTTAAGAGACAAGAATCTGGATGGGGCTGCTCTGGACAGCAGACGGAGGTGAGCGGAGGTGAGCCTGCATTCTTTTCTCCCTTTTTTTCTCCCTCCCCTCACTGCAGACAGGAGCAATGAAGTGCAGAAGAGTGGGAATACAGGAAGATCTCTGGTCCGAATTTAAGTTGTCAGCGGATTTTGGAGGTTGTGTAAAAGCACCCTATAATCCAGTGAGTAACGAAGAATTCTGAAGCATCCAAACCCTAGTGCAGCACTCAACAACAATGCCAACTTATCCTTTCCTATTCCTACTTTTTGCAACTAAACCAATGTGCAAAGATGATTTTCTTTTTTAAAAAAATACATCTGTATGCTTGAGTTTAGATAAGACTCTAATTTCTGCACTCTGTTTACGCATTTGTTAAAGTGTGCAAGGAGATGGCGGCAGAGGATCTGAATACAGTTCATTCATTCATTCATTCATTCATTCATTCATTCATTCATTCACTTATATACCACCAGTCTTCTAGAAAGAACTCTGGGAGGTTTACAATGATCAAAGATCAAAACATTAAATACAGTGGTACCTTGTATAAAAGAATTAATTCGTTCCAAATGAAATTATGTTAAGCAAATTTTCCTTTATACAAATTTCTCATAGGAATGCATTGAAAATGGAGTAATCCCATTTTATGTTGTATGGATTCACCCCAAAGACTATTATGTTAAGCAAATTTCCCCTATCTCTGGAATTTTTATGTTGTACAAATTTTATGTTATACAAGCTGTTTGTTATACAAGGGTCCACTGTACTAAAATAAACAAATTTACAGATTACTAAATCTATAACTGGCATATTCTGCCAGGAACCCAGTGTTTCCATTTTTAAAAGTGCATTACAGACAAAATGAGACAGACAAAATGCAAGACAGTCATCCTGCACTTAAAACTCTCCCAAACTATTCTTTTTTTCACATCAAGGTTTACATTTAACCACTATAACATAACACTGAACACTGTCTATGCCTTCAACTTTTTTAAAACTGCTTTGTATATTACAGGATTCTAGGTACAAAACCGGAATAATTAAGATACACGGTATTTTCTATCAATCATTCCTCATTTCTCACAAAGAAACCAGGGAAGAAGCA
This sequence comes from Phrynocephalus forsythii, assembly GCA_029282475.1. Taxonomy (NCBI): domain Eukaryota; kingdom Metazoa; phylum Chordata; class Lepidosauria; order Squamata; family Agamidae; genus Phrynocephalus; species Phrynocephalus forsythii. The sequence goes on along the minus strand of JAPFRF010000001.1, from coordinate 136,311,330 downwards.
GTGGGAGGCTTTTCCTTTCTGCTTCCTTATTGCAAAAAGCAAATAATTTTTTATTTTATTAGAATTCATAAATGAAAAGAGCATAAACAGATTCCTCTTGCTATTTTTTTTTTTTTAGTAAAAGTAATTTATCTCTTGGGTAGCTGAATGCTGCATGAGTTTAACTTTAAGGCAAAAGCAAAGTGTTCTGCTTATATACTGCCCCGTACCACTTCAAGTAATCTCTGGGCAGTTTACAGTTTTAATTACTGTATGCAGGCTACACATTGTGCCCCCCCCCGCAAGCTGGGTACTCATTTTACCGACCTCAGAAGGATGGAAGGCTGAGTCAACCATGAGCCTGCTACCTGGGATTGAACCCCAGGGCGTGAGCACAGTTTTAACTGCAGTGCAGCTGTTTAACCACTGCACCACAAGGCATATCTGTACACATTTAGAGGCATATATAAGTGCAGGAATTTCTTTCACCAGATCTCATGAAAACACAGACTTGAGTTAATGGAGGATTTACTGTTAAACGCTGCTTCCAAGGAAAGTTGCTGAATCTTCTCTTTCCTTCAAACATCTGACTTATTAGAAAAATTAAAAGAGAACTACTAAAATCTCTCTTCTCTTGCAATCTGCACTGAGCACAACCGACAGTACTCTTCTCCCCAGTACTCTTTTACAGGAAAAACCAACAAGAATTCTCAATAGTAACTTAAATTTATACGTTGGCCCAAATCCTCTTGAGCAGCTTGACTTTTGGAGGCAGATCACAGAAGACATTATAAGTTGCATTCTGAGGCACACAGTATGTAACAAACAGATGAATGTTTATGATACTTTCTTGACAAGAGGCCATTCCCCTCTACCCCATACTACACTGACTGCACAAACATTTGTGTAATTCCAGCATGATTAGGCAAGACGATTTTGGTGGAAAATAAGGCTTGGTAGATTAATTTATTTCAAATATCTCAGGTGTTCTCAGTTGGCAGATGCAGGAGAGGAAAATATACAAGCAGTGGTGCCAAGCTGCCATTTAATGAAGAAGTTATAGGCTATGCCTCTGATGATTGAGTTGATGCATCAGTACATAAATAAGCTCAGGGCGCTTCATGAATTTCTCTCACTGACAGAACAACCCAGATGCAGAGCAGACCTATTTCTTGACATGCTTCTTACCGAAGATGGGGCAAACACTTTTTACACATTTTTTTCCTTATACCTCAAGAACAAGGAGTATGAGTGATTTACTGGGCAAAACCTGGGTAATCCAGCAGCGTGAGAAAGATTAAGCCTTTTCTCTGGAATATATTCCCTCTGAAGCCTTTAATTTGGAACATCTTGGACATGTACAAGTGTGCCCATCCTATCTCTATGGAAAAGAGTAAGGCCTATTTTCACAATCAGATCAACAAGAAAATCTATTTGTTTTTCAATTTCCACCGAGAGAAACGGTGGCGTTCAAGTGAGAACCTTACAGAAACTAGCTTGACTTCCCCACAAAAGAAAAACAGGATTCTCATCACACTGGGCTCATTCATACAGACAATTTGTACCAGACAGGTCCCTGAAGCTCCTGCTTCCCCATCCAGAGAATATTACCTCCATCTTGGTGTGAAGAGAAACGGTGAGAATTTGGGATTTGATCTCCATGATCATTTTGTTTTCCCCCCTCAATCCTCATTTTTTTGCCACTTTCCTTTTCCTAGTACTCCAGAATGGAGGTGGTATTAACACCAAGCCGAGACTCCATCCAATTAAAAAGGGGGAGATTTGGGGTGCAACCAGAGGCCTTGTGATCTGTGACTAAGAAATGAGAAGTACCAGGCTTAAAACCAGGGTACTTCAAGGGCCAGATGCAGGGGAGTGGTATCAGGAGACAGATATCTAGTCTCATGCGCTCCCAAAAGCATCTGGTGGGGCCAATGTGAGATACAGGAAGCTGGGCTAGATGGGCCTTTGGCCTGATCCAGCATGGCTGTTCTTATGAGAGCAGGCCACTGTGGAGACAGTGGCTGCAGCTGGGCTCCGACAGCAGAGGGGGAACCGGGCTCAAGTTAGGCATCTGTTACCGCTGTCACAGCTTGCTTCCTTCCTTCCCTGACTAATAGCTTCTTGAGATGCGTTGGTGTAAGGAGAAAGCCATTGTGTCTCCTCTCACCAAAAGAGCCATTTGGCTCTCCTTGTCTAAGGAGAAATAAGTAACAAGATGCAGTGTGGGCTTTCCTGAGCACTAGCAACCCAAGGAACTTGACTGCTTTGGAAGAAACAGGGAGAAGGAGGGATTAGGACTTTTCTGCCATCTGGAAGATCCATTTGACCTGTTCCTCTCTGTCTCCCTACCACCACCACTACACAGAAGAACCCGCTTGGCTAGCAATTAAGTGTCCCTGTGAATAAAGCTCTTGCTGCATTTTGCCCAATTTTGGGGTCTAATCTAGCAGGGTAGTCAGATGTGAATGATAATTATGAGAGTTATCATAAATATTGCTAAGCCTGAAATGAAGCCATTACACAACAGTCACATTTTATCTCACTGAAAACAATTTACTGATGGTCCTAATAATTCACACTGTATCTTTGTGGCAGGAATAAGAACATTTGTCTGACACATTTTGGACCACATAAATGCAATGAATAAAAAAAGAATTACAACACAGCTTGATCCCTCCACTTGGGAGGGACAGCAACACACACACACACACACACACACACACACACACACACACACACACACACACAGAGAGAGAGAGAGAGAGAGAGAGAGAGAGAGAGAGAGAGAGAGAGAGAGAGAGAGAGAGAGAGAGAGAGAGAGAGATTTTACACGACCCCTAAGATCCGCTGGCAACTTAAATTCGGACCAGAGATCTTGGGGGTTTTCTCCTCTTGCTGTGTTCCCACCCCTCCGCACCCCTTTGCTCCTGTCTGCATGAGGGGAGGGAGAAAAAAAGGGAGAAAAGAATGCAGGCTCACCTCCGCTCTGCCTTAGGGAGCTGCCCCGGGAAGCATTCCAGTCTCTTAAAGGGGCGGGGGGCAAAAACAAAAACAAACACAAGGCGGGAAGAGCCCAGCACTCACTGCTCTGCAATCCGCATCAGAATTTTTTCACCTTCAGAGACCAGGTACTTGGAAAATGCGCTGGGACGCGCTGAGGAGGGCAGGACGCGCTTAGGTGGGCGTGTTTGTACTTAATTTTTTTTAAAGTCTGGAACTGGTGGGAAAACAATTTTAAGCTCCGCATCTGGAAGCCCTTTGCCTCGGATTTTAGGGGTCGTGTAAAAGCGCCCAGAGAGAGAGAGAGAGAGAGAGAGAGAGAGAGAGAGAGAGAGAGAGAGAGAGAGAGAGAGAGAGAGAGAGAGAGAGTACTTTTAGTAATGCCATTATTTACAAAGACCTAAGAAAAAAAGGCTCTCCTACTTCTAAATTACGTTACAGCAGCCTTCTTGATGCCCTTGCTACAGTTTTGCATTTGAACCATACATTCCTTTGCTAAAAAGGCCTGGAACCTAGACCTGCTTAATCTCCGTAGTTAGGGTTGTCATAAACTTCACAAAGGTCATACCTTCTTTTTGACAAAAGGCAGCTGAAACTTCAGCCTAAAACCTAAACTAGCCAGGTCAAGTCAAGACAATTTATTTTCCCCCCGCCCCCGAATCTATCAGGAAGTATGACAGCAGCAACTAGGTTCCATAGATTCCAGTACCTTTTGCCTCAACTCCAAGGAGGGCTAAACAGGGCTTGTTAGAAATAAGAAACCTCATTGCATATCAAGGATTGCAAACAGAGGCAAAGCTGATGAAACAACAACTTAAAAATAAAATCTTTTTCAAGAACAAAGATTTAGCTATACAGTATTACAATGTGACTGTAACTGGGATAAGCTCACTTCTTTGGTCTATCTTTTAATGACACTTTAATAGTTATAGGGCTATCACTTTAGTAAATAGTAGAGGAGTAATATAATGGCTGAGCTGGTTAGATAGGTCAGTGAGATGGAGCACCTACTGTGTTTCCCCGAAAATAAGACACTGTCTTATATTTATTTTTTCTCAAGAAGACACACTAGGGCTTATTTTCAGCGGATGTCTTACTTTTATTAAGTATAATATGCTTGAATGTCAGCCCTGCACACAACCATAGCCACGCCCATCACTAGGTCTTATTATCAGGGTAGGGCTTATATTTAACAAATGCATAGAAATTCTGCTAGGGCTTATTTTTTGGGGAGGTCTTGTTTTCGGGGAAACAGGGTAGTTGTGGAGTTAGGGGTCAGGAGTTCAATTCCTCACCGTGCTCTGAACAAGACGAACTAGATCAGGGGTGCCCAAACTTTTTGTAAGGGGGGCCAGATTTGGTGGCTGAGAATGTGTCAGGGGCCGGTTGCTCCCTGACCCTTCCGCCCCACTACAAGCCCCACCCACTGACCCATAAGCCCCACCCACTGACCGTGCGTGCGCCCAACCTCACAATGCTCCCGGCTATGCTGGTGGTGGCGGCTCGCCTGTGCGCCACCTTGCGCGCGCGTGCCTAGCTTCACAAGGTTCCTGGTGATGCCGGTGGCCTGCCTGCGCGCCACCCACATGCGCACGCCCAGCCCCTCAAGCTTCCCAGCGCTGTCAGTGTTGGTGGAAGATTTTTAAAAAAAAACATGGGGTGAAGGAGGGGGAGGGAGGGGCAGGCCAGCCAGCCGCGGGCCACTCAGAATGACCTGACGGGCCGGATTTGCCCCCCCCCCCCCGGGCCGGACTTTGGGCAGGCCTGAACTAGATTGTTTAGCTTTGGACAGGTCACTTGGTCCTACAGCACTGCCAGGAGAAGGGAAGAGCAAACAAACAAACAAACAAAACTGAAAGGTAACTCAGAATCAATTTGACAGCACATAATTATAACTAACATGGTTGTAACAATGTCCTGATGGACAAGAAGAGAGTGTGTTTTGCACTACAGATCAATAGCTTGTAGTGTTTAGACATCCATTTCAAAATAAACTAGGAAGCGTCTCTTCCAGTTGCTTTTGAGAAAAGGAATTACAGATAGCTTTTTGAAAAACTGAATGTAGCTTAACTAACTATTTTCAGGGATCTTCCTGTACTGGGTAGTTTTAAAAATAGCCTTTAATGCTCTGCATAGTTCTGAGGTATACATAAAGCTATGAACTGAAGTGACCCAAAGTTAAGAAAATTTAAATGGCATGTTTTATTTTCTGGGTACACATACACAACCTGCCTCAGCAGCCACAACTGAGGAATCTTGTGAAGGCTTCTGAGTACAAGGCTTCAAGCTGTGATGCCCCCTTGTGCTATTTATTTGTGGCAGTGCAAGTAGAGTATAACACATGAGGATGCCAACACCCTTTATTTTACTGCTTATGCTTAGGAGAAGACAGAAGCTCCTATTATATGTAACTCAACTCAGACTAGTTTGCTTGCAATGCACGTTAAACAAAGTGACAGGAAAATCCATTTCTCCTCCTTGCAAAAAGCAACAGTGTACTGTGGTATATATTACAATGAGAGCAGCCCTGAAGCCTGCCAGATGGGGTTTTTCCAATGACACCAGCGACTTCCAGGACCAGGAAACTGCTAAAAGTACGTGTACGTGTGCTATTAATAAACTCCACTGTTGACACAGGGTCTTCCATTCACTCCATTTTGCCATCAGGACAGTCAGAGGCTGGCCCCGAGTCTTGGGGAGCTTGGCCCGGGATTTCGCTGCAAACCCTGTGGAGCTCCCATACCTAAGCTTCCTTTCATCTCATGTTTCCATACAAGTCTCCTTACTCCCACACTCTTCTGACATCTCAAAATGTGTGTTTGCGTCCACACACAGGCACACACACCACTGCCTCACCTCTCCCTTCTCTACACAGCTCCTCTTCCCATCCTAAACGGGCGGTGATGGGAAAAAAGGGGGGTGGTGTTTCTCCTGCCTCAACCTTCCTGATGCCTCTGACATTTATCCCAACTCGCCTCTCTTCCAGGCAGACTACCAAGACATGCAGCCCCTGCCTTGTACCAGATCTTGAACAATGCTCCACCATTCCCAATGCACTGGGAATGGTGTGAAACTTCCCTTGCGGTGAGTACCGGAGCCTGATACAGTACACCTGATGAGGTGGGCTACTAATTGGATCACAGGCAATCCCATGGTTGGCCTGTGACCGATTTTGAGGTACAAAATTCTACTCAGCTGCGTGGCACAAGGCTTTGAGAAGGAGAGTGCACGCTTCTCACGCAGGCTTTCAGTAGCTTTTGAAATAATTTGCAGGCCCCGTTTCCCTACCGCCTCCCAGTGCATATGGCATATGAGTCATAAACCACATGTGCCCACCTGGCACAAGAAGCTGAAGCCATTTGTGCAGTGAAATAATTCATCAGTCATGAATCCTCCTGAATCGTGGCAGCCCTCAAATTCTTGGTTTTTCAGGGCAGGGGCAGTGGGTAGTGGTGAGAGACACTGCTTGACGGAACAGAAGCTGCCAATCCTCCACCTGACTTTCCATCAAAAAGGATGGGACTGTTAAGCTCCTAAAAACCTTTGAAGCACACAGACAGTTATTATTACAGAAGCCTTCATTATTTAAGAGCCTGGGCTTCAAAGGCAAACTCGCACATATGCAACAACCCTGCAAGAAGGAGAGAAAGCAGAAACAACAGCTCTGTTTTCAGGCTTACTGAGTTGACAAACCACCAAGGCCATGAGGAACAGGTGTATCAGATCACGCCCAGGCACGGTACTTAAAAGACTTCATAATAAACTCAAGAAACAAGCGTTTTAATAGCTCATGCCTGAACGTTTACGGATTCTTGATATATGACTCTTGTGCTCTCCCACAGCAATGAATAATCTGATCTAGATACCGTATGGCGTATGCTATCAAGAATGCATGTTTCCAAGCATTCATAACAGGATATTTAAAAAATATTCAGTGATAGTAATTTTGCTAGGCTATTATTTCAAATGTGTTTCATTTACTGTCAGTGTTTGATCAGATAATTATAGACATGTTAGTAAATACAGACACTTCAGCTCTCTCCTAGCCTCCTTGGTTTTCTTTACAGTATTGGCTCCTTCCCCTTGCAATATATGCTTACATACTAATGGCCATGATTATGCGGCTATTGAAAAATAGATATAAAAGCAAACAGAACAAAGGGTATTATCAGACAATGTGTTTGAATGCACTGGAAAGGATCACTTTGTGGGGAGTGATGTCTATTAAAGCAACCCTTCTGTCTATGGAAGAATTGCCACAGCCCAGCACCAAAAAGCAGTATGCCTACTGCTAGACCCCCCCAAAAGTCAACCTTGGGCATAAATCAGCTTAGGCTGGTTTGTGGTTTCACAGATATCATGTGACCACGGGGAAATAGCTTGCATTTGACCATGCCACAAGCACTCCAACATATATAAGCTTATTCCCCTTCTGATCACCCCTATACTGGCCATGGAGGGTATAGAATAGGATTCGTACTGGATATAGAATACCTTGCCTTGCAGGCATGTCCAAAATTTGGCCATCCAGATGTTTTGGACCACAACTCCCATAGTCCTTTGCCATTGTAAATACAGGCTTGGAATTCTGGGAGTTGTGTTCCAAAACATTAGGAGGGCTGAAGTTTGGATGTGCAGAAAACTTGCTGGGGATTTTTCAGTGCTGTGGCTCAATTAGAATAGACTAGAAAAGAATAGAATTTATTGTCATTGTATAAATACAACGAGATTTTAAAAAGTGCCACCCAGTGAGCTCATCACACATCCCAAATATAAGAATCCAAGACATAAAGTCTACCATTTAAGAACAAGCATTCATACACATACTCCTACATTCACACGCAGAACATCACTTGTACTAATTTTAAAACTGACATAAAACCAAACATACATGCACACAGCCCTACACTCTCTCACCTCAAGGAGTCTCATGGCACAGTGGTTAAATGCCTTTACTGCAGCTAAAATTGTGCTCACGACCTAGAGTTCAATCCCCGGTAGCAGGCTCATGGTTCACTCAGCCTTCCACCCTTCCGAGGTCGGTAAAATGAGTACCCAGCTTGCGGGGGGGGGGGCAATGTGTAGCATGCATACTGTAATTAAAACTGTAAACTGCCCAGGGACTACTTGAAGTGGTATGGGGCGGTATATAAGCAGACCACTTTTACACTCTCTCACCTGACAGCATTCATACCCAATACATAAAAACTACAATTTAAAAAATAACAACCATACATACACACAACCATACACTCTCACACCCAACGACTACACAATCCCCCATACAATATACATGTTACACATTCAACACTGATATTACCCATCAACTTAATTTTTAACAGAATTTAGCATGGTTACTGCTGTTGGGTAAAAACTGTTTCTGAATCTTTCTGTCCTTGTTCTAATAGATCTATACCTTCTGCCTGATGGCAACGGTACAATCAGAGCGTGTCCAGGATGAGAAATGTCTCCTATAATATTCTGTGCTTTCTTAAGACAGCAGGAGCTGTGTAATTCCTCCAATGTGAGGAGTGGGCATCCAATGATCTTCTGTGCCATAATGATAACCCTCTGAAGCGATTTCCTCTGAGCCACTGTGCAACTGGCGTACCACACACATATGCAATATGTCAGTATACTTTCTACTGAACATCGATAAAAAGATACCAATAGTCTCTGACTGATGTTATTCTTTCTGAGCACTCTCAGAAAGTACAGTCTCTGCTGGGCCTTTTTCAGCAGCTCAGAGATGTTTATGGTCCAGGTTAAAGTCTCCTCAATATGGACTCCCAACAAACAGAAGTCTGTCACCCTTTCTACACAGTCCCCGCTAATTAATAGTGTTTGAAGATCCGTTTTCTTCTTCCTGTAATTTATTATGAGCTCCTTAGTTTTCAATGTGTTCAAAAGTAGGTTATTCTCTCTCTACACAGGCCTTAAGTCTATTTTAAGGTCTGTGTAGTGTGTAACCAACAGCTCCAGAAAAAGCTCATTAAATGAACATTCAGGTAGTGGTGGTCTGAGGTTAGACAAAAGAGAGACATTAATCTTATTCTGAAACTCTAAGATACATATTACTGCTCTCTTTTTTGGAGGAATTTCTTTTTTAATCTTGCAGCCTGTTGTGTAAACAACAAATAACCTTGCAGCACTTGAAGTCTAACATGTTTATTGCATATAAAATTTTATGGACGTAACCCTTGAAAGTACTGTAAACCTAATAAAACCTGTTAGGCTTTAAGATGTCATAAGACTTCATTGTTTTTGCTGCAACAGACTAACATGGCTACCCTTCTGGAAAGTGTGGTAAAGGGAGAATACATCTTTGTTTCATTCTTGATTTGTATGCCTTTGTGGGTTTTTTTTTAATTCTTATTCCAGTGTCCTGTTAGAAAGCTCAGAACAGCTTACAAAAGGCAGTTACCCAGTGGACTTGCCTACCAACACTGAGTACTGTAGATTCAAGATCAACACGGTGCCTTAAACAGTTTGTGTCTTTCTTTTAGAGATAAAAGCAACCTTTAAACCAAGTATTGAAGGATCCATCCTGAGGAAACTAAAACAAACTGGCAGCTTCATGCACTGCGTTGTTTTTTAAAAATCTCACCACTTCTAAGCAAATACATGTATAGCAGTCTGTGTTACATCTGGAATTGTGGCAAGGAGCCTCCTTCACACTAAGTTACAAGTCACAGTGAGCTGGACCTCCGCTACTGTTGAAAATGGGGTGACCTTGCAATTGTTACTTAGAGTTGCTACGTCCATCAGCAGCCCAGGCAATGACTTGCAGACAGTTCCTGAAATAACTTCCTCAATGCAGTTTCTAGTAAGGCAGATACTGAGAATCTAGAAGAAAGCTTTGATAGCTTTGCTACACTCCCTACATATACTGTACTTCTGTACACCTGTCAGACTAGAAGCCTGTCCATAAAGACCGCCAAGAGCCAGATATAAATGCTACAAGGTAGAGAAGTATAATCCATTAAAGTACGGCATTTCTCATCTCTCTTGTGAAGCAGAAAGCCACGCAGCCTTACCTTCCAAAGAAAGAAAGAAAGAAAGAAAGAAAGAAAGAAAGAAAGAAAGAAAGAAAGAAAGAAAGAAAGAAAGAAAGAAAGAAAGAAAGAAGAAAAAAAAAAGAAAAAACATATCCTAGACAACGGACATTTGAGTTTTTCCACTTTCTGCTCTGTAAGATGAAACCACTAATGATCATCTCTCAAACTTTTGCAAATAACTGCTTAATACTATTCTCTCTTTCCTGGCTCCAGTTTGCCCAGCAATTACAGATCTTCAATCTCAATTTCATACTGACTCCAAGTTTATTATTATACAAAGAATAGAAAAACAATGCTTCTGTCCTCCCCTTTCTTAGGCTGCAAAACCATCACATGACCAGATCCACATCATAAAAACAAAAGACAAAGGATATAAGAGTCCTGATTTCTCAATTTAATTTTTTCATCTGCATATCACTCAGACTGCACGGCAGGAAGGTGCAGATCTAAAAGAAGACAACCAAATATTCTTTACATTCATAAACAACAACCATCACAAGATGATTCTCTTGGTCAGGCGAAAAATGCTTTAAAATCTATTTCCTGCTGTGTTTAAATAATGTTATTCATCATCATCATCATCATCATCATCATCATCATCATCATCATCATCATCATCATCATCATCATCATCATCAAAATGTATTGGCAGACTGCAATTGCAAGAAGAGGGTAGTAAGCAATGTTGCTTAGTATGCTCATGCAAGGCCACACTGTACTAGCTGCTGATCCGATACCGCGTTGACTTCAAGGTTTTGATGTTGACATACAAAGCCCTGGTTTAACCCCTCGCTATCTGTCAGAACGGCTTCTACCTCACAACACCGCCCATAACACTTGTTACTCCCAGGCGGGTGCCGAGGCGCCGAGGGAAGCCCATGAAACAACTACCAGGAATCAGTCTTTCTTGGTGGTGGCACCCCATAACAATGTATCCCAACTCTAGTCCATTTTCCTTCAGTTTTGGGTTGAGAATATGAAATCCAACATATGTTTGATTCTCCATATGAACCATGTGTCCACAACAACAATGCCCACTTCAGCTGCTGCCGCCCCATCCCCACCCGACACGCATCTTTAATATCCTGACTGCAGCCCCAACCTATTTCTGCCTTGGCATCAGGGGAAAACCCTTGCTACCTTCCATCCAGAAAAGAAAAGAAAAGAAAAGAAAAGAAAAGAAAAGAAAAGAAAAGAAAAGAAAAGAAAAGACCAAATGAGATTTTACTAAAGGAAAGTAACACAGAGGAGAAATGAAACTTCTAAACAATTCCATCGATTTCTTTACCTTTAGTAACTCAGTACCTACTATTTCTTACAGAAACAAATAACTCAGATGTGATGCCAGCAGAGCAAATGCTCTAGGGCACGACAAGTAGTTAAACAGCACAAAAAGAACTATCCATGGATTCTATTTTTCACACCAAAACTGGAGCTCTGAGAGAAGTAGTTTCTGAATTTTGAGATCATTTTTGTATCTCAGCTCATTGACACCACACAAAGACCTCTTGCTATACTGGCGATTTTGACAACAGGGCACAAACATTCCCTAAAGACAGTGTGGTATGCTCAGCCTCAAAGTTCTCACAAGTTACTTTTGGGTACTGTATTGCTACCTCTAGAAACTCCCAGGACTGGGGAATTCTGGGTGTCATAATCCAGAAAAGTCAATTTCACGAGCTTCGACCAGGATGTATATCACCCACTTCCGTACAAAAATCACTTTACCTATATTATGAAATTTTGCTAAACTATTGACTATTACTGATTTTCTTTATGACTACAGTGGTATCTTGTATAAAGGAATTAATTTGTTCCAAATAAAATTATGTTAAGGAAATTTTCCTTTATACAAATTTCCCATAGGAATGCATTGAAAACAGAGTGATCCCATTTTTATGTTATATAGATTTGCCCCATAGGCGATTATGTTAGGCAAACTTCCCCTATCTCCGGAATTTTTATGTTGTACAAATTTTATCTTATACAAACTGTTTGTTATACAAGGGTCCACTGTATTTCTGATCCTCCTTCCCATCACTTTGCTTCTGGCTTGCAGATCACAGAAACAACAACCGAGGACAGAGGAACTTTGGAGGCAAGCCACAGAGGTCACTATTATAGCCCATCATACAGCATACCACTGTGATGCCGCATGATAGGACACCAAAAATCAGGGTTGTTTAGATGCTATATCTGTGTTGCAGCTGTACAACAGTGGTTGGGCTTCTTCAAAAGCATTTTAAACTTGTTGGTGAAGCTAAGTGTGAGGGTCCAGTCTTTGCCCAGGCGTCCCGCCCTTCCAACTTCAAAGAAGGCATCTCACGTAACAAATAAACAGAACTTTTATTGGGTTCATCAACAGTAAACAGAGTTTTTCTTCTAACAACAGTGTCAACTTCTTTAACATCAGATATAAACGGGTTCTTGCCTCCATCGGTGGGGGTCTCTAGAAAGTGATCAAATTCCCCACCACCACCTGTGGGTACTCGGCTCCACCACGCTTCTCTTCCTCCCTCTCCACAAGCCTCAGCCCTTCCACTGGCATCCCAATCTCCTTCATGGAGATTGAGGGGGTCCCCACTTATATCCCAACTTCCGGAGTGTATCTGGGACCACGTGGTCTCAGCTTGGGTGTACGCAAGGGGTAGTCTGGTCTTTTGCTCAATTCCTCCCGGGGGTCCAGAGTCCCTGCCTCGATCGCCTGTTGGATCTTTACCAGCCATCTCTCTAGCTCCAGTTCCTTACGGATCTCCTTCAGTTTACAATTGTACTCTCTATATTCTCTCTCGCCCCAGTAGGAACACTTTTGGCGGTGAGCTCTGCATCTATAGCTCTCAGCTTCCTTGTGTGGCATCATCATTTGTTCCCAATCTCCTGTCCTTGGGTTCTCTTCTCATCCACACCCACTCCCATCCTTCTGGCAACTCTCTCTTCCCTTCCTTTTTACAGGCTCCATACCCTACCTCCACAGGAGCGGATTGGTCCCCTTTTCCCGCCACGTCTTTCTTTTTACTTCCTGCCGCCTTCAGGCTCTCTTCCTTCCCCTTATCCCTGAGGGCATCATAGTAATCCTTTAGTGCCATGAACTTCTCCACAGGTGAAAGGTTCATTAGATTCTCAGGTTTCTTTGGCTCTTCCATCATCTCGGTTGGGCGTGCAGGGGTCCCTCTCTTCCCATCGGAGAAGTTCCCCTCACACAAAGTGATAGGAAGAGGACCACAACCATCATTCTGAAGTCTTTAAAAATTATCTTTTAGTGCAGAAAAACTTCCTTATGGTTTATCTGGGGGGAAAGGTTTAAAAACCCCACCACAGAGATGACAATAATAATAATAATAATAATAATAATAATAATAAAATAATAAAATAATAATAATAATAATAATAATAATAATAATAATAATAATAATAATAATAATAATAATAATAATGATGATGATGATGATGATGATGATGATGATGATGATGATGGTGATGATGATGATGGTGGTGATGATGGTGGTGATGATGGTGATGATGAACCTAAAGGGGAAAGTATCACCCCTATTGCTGAGTATTAAAAGAAACAACAGCCAGAGATCTCTGAAGGCAAAAACTGGATGGTGGTGAAACTGTACATTAACCCAGGTGGTCCAATTAAATTTAAATAAAATGCTTGCCTTTCATTTTATTCTCAAAGAGAAGTGTTTCATTCCTTAAATTAAATTAAATTAAAAGCAATCATGATTAACACAATGCATGTAGCCCTTTGATTTCTAAATGGCCTGCTTGAAAAGAAAGCAACCCTTCTATTTTGGCCTCTATGTTTGTATAAAAAGAGTAATGTTTCATGCCGTAATATTGTCTGGTATATTGCTATTTATGTATTTATGTATTTATTATTTATTTATTAGACTTATACACTGCCCATCTGGCACTAGTGCCACTCTGAGCAGCTCACTATAATTCAACATAAAGCAAACCATATGCAATGTACAGTTCAATAAAATAAAAATAATACAATGTAATAATACATACTGAAACATGATTAAATCAACAGCATCAATCATAAAAATCAATGCTCAAAAATAAGCTAAGAACAGGAAAAGACAGAAAGCAATGTCAGCAGATCGGCAAATAGTAGTTACTTATCACGGAAAGCCATTCTAAATAACCAGGTCTTCAGGCGTTTTCTGAAAACCAACAGCGAGGGGGTCCTGGCACATCTCCAGGGGGAGTTGATTCCAAAGCCAAGGCATCGCCACCGAGAAAGCCCAATTCCTCGTTACTGTCTTACAGGCTTCCTTCAGAGTCGGCACCCTCAGATGACCTGCTAGTGTTATGGGCAGTGTTTTGGGGTAGGAGCTGTTCTGACAAATAACAAGGGCCTAAACCATTTAGGGCGTTGTATGTCAACATTAGTACCTTGAAGTCAATGCGGTAACGGATTGGCAGTCAGTGAAGTGCGGCCAACCAAGGGATAATATGGTAGTATCATTTAGTACCTGTTACTAGTCTGGCTGCAATATTCTGCACTAGCTGGAGTCTCCACATTAACTTCCGAGGCAGCCCCACAGAGAGAGCACTACAGTAGTCTAATCTACCACTGCATGGACCAACGTAGTGAGAGCGCCTGGGTCCAGGAAGGTGCACAGCTGTGTGATCCGCCAAAGACGGTAAGGTGTAGAGCAGACCACTGACGCCACCTAGGCTTCCATAGTGAGTGCCGGCTCCAATAGTATGCCAAGACTATGCACCTCATCCTGCTCAGGAGAATTGCTCCCCCCCCCAAAAAAAAACCCTGAGGGAGCTTCCCAACCCGCCAATATCAGGCGCCCCCACTCAAAGGACTCTTGCAAGTCATTCTGTCCAAATGAAAATGCAATGGGGCATATCTCAGTTGCACCATCAGGTATGAGATGAAGGACACTGTCAAGACTTGTCCTCATACCTCATACCATAGTTAGCCCTAGAGCAAATTATCTGGGTCTTAAACATTTGTAGGATTCTGGCCATTACCATTTATTTCAAATATGTACTAAGTGTGTTTATATAATTGTGCCTGAACACATTAATTCCACAGCGGCCAATTCATAACTGTGCTGACACCAATTTTATTTAAGTGTCAGAATAGTCTTGAGGTGAAAAATGGCAGTGCAAAACTCATTGTCAGTGTACATCAGATGAAAAATTAAAAAGTCCTTAAAAATCCAGGCACTGGCTGTTCCAGGTATCTGTGCTGAATCAAGTACAATGACAATCCAGTTACAATGGCAAGAGACAGAGCAAAATGTTGCCTTCCAGTTATCAGCAGCTGCAGTTCTTCTAAAGTATCTTTGTTTTGTTTTTACACCCCTGCAAGTTTATTTCAAAGGAACCCTGCAATATTGTCAATTGATCCACTAATGCCTTTCATATAGGGAGGGTGTCCCCTGTTCTTTCTCATGGCCCTTTGTACATGTTATAGTTATTACATGAAGTCGTTCCATGTTGTAGCTTCAACAAAGCACTGAACTGTAGATTATTATGCAGATCTTACAAATTCTGTCCCACACAACAAACCTTAGTTTAAAGAAAAATCCTTTATTTTACAACATGGAGAGAACTGCACACTAGGAGCAGCTACACACTACACACACACACACACACACACACACACACACACACAGAGAGAGAGAGAGAGAGAGAGAGAGAGAGAGAGAGAGAGAGAGAGATGTGGAAGATATTCCTTCTTAAAGAAGTATTTTAAGGACATCCTTCCTCTCTTGAGTCAATCTCTAAATTCAATACTCAATCTCACCATCATTTAAGTTTTAATTTGTTTTGTTACTTGCATTCGTAGTTGTATGTGTTTTGGGGGATTAAGGAGTGGGTTTATGAGGTTCTTCTTCTTTTGATTGTAATTTGCCCAGAGTAGTACCAGGCAATAACTCAGGCAATCAGCCGTCAGTCTGTCAATCAATCAATCAATCAATCTGTACCTTACCAGATTACAGAATTCAAACAAACCTCTTTAATCAGGTATATCACAATGCCGCCAAATCAATTCAGGATATTCTATTGCTGGTATCATGGCCTCACACAATATCATAGGGAATGCTTTCTACAGCCTCCAGAAACCTGCTATGTGCCAAAGCTTTTAGAATTCAATTCTCATCAGCCAAGGCAACTAAAGCCAACTGTCTGGGAACCTTGAAGCTGTAGCCCAAAACATCTGGAAGTCACAGTGTTTGGAAATGCTTCCTTACTGTAACCTTCAGAAGACTAAAGCATGCTCAAATATCAAAAATGGTGCCTGTAAAATAGTAGACATGGTTTTAGATGATAAGAAGCCCTGAAAACTATGAGAGCAATACCTAAATAGTAAACAAGTTCTATCTGGATGGTTGTAGCTTTGGGAATACACAGAAGTAAGGACAGTCTTGGCCACAGGAACTTGGTGTCTACACTGCTTTGTTTACACAAAGCAGCTACTGGTTCACAAATCCCTTATATAGCAGAAAGAAGGAACTTTCTTACGGGTTTCCTTAAACTTTCCAGCATCTGGAGATCTTACAAGAAACAAACACAGCTTTCCCAGGCCAGTGAGCTGCCGATAAAGGACATAAAAAAAGCACTACAATGTATCATGTTACTGGGGACAAAGTCCCAGAGGCAAATTCTGAAAAATTACTCGGAAGCAGCGTAGGACCACAAAATGTCTGCCTTCGCTATTTAGAGGATGTATATGAAAACAAGGCCAGTGCATTATCATCAAATGCCATCTACCTGCTGAATAGAGCAGCATCTGGTTTACAAGTCATTTTTACATGCTCATTTTATTGTGATGCAAGTTATTTTATGGTGATGTGACGCAGAGCTTTGATTTCTAAGCACTGATTATTTTTTTGTGTGCGTATCTGCAAGCAAAACTAAACACACTATAAAGTTATCTGTTCGGAGCAAAAGGCTTGCTGTGTTTCCCATGTGGATGCTGGTGCTTCTGAGCATTTCACCACCAAAAATGAATAAATATTCAAGATACAGGACGCTAGGAGCTCCTATTCCTTCACCAGAGAAAAATCATCTCAACCTATTCTAACATGCTGAAAGAGCCTATGAGGACTACATAACATAAAACAGTGATTTGTACAAGAGTCAGCTGCTGTGCAACAATCAGTTTCACCACTCAATAAATGCATCAGCCTCTGAAAATAATCTCTCCTACCGACAGCAGATGCCCAAGAAGGCTCAGAAAAGATCAGAAACTCCGTCCACACTGAACGTGCTGGAGGTCTCTACTACGACACCTTTAAAAACTATGGATGAACACACAAGTAATACCAACCTGTATCAGTATACTTTCAGAAGCCATTGAAATAGCAGCTCCCGACAATAATTACACCCAGACACCTGATCCTGATCTCCTACCAGAGCTAGATTCCCTTCTTATGGCTCTACTGACAAGGAGAAAGATTATTTTGCACAGAGAAGTCGACTCACACCGTCTCCTTCCCGCCCTCCCATGTTCCTAGTTTCCTGACCCTGAATGGTAGCCCTAGAGACATACTACTCCACAGGCCAGGGCAGGAGGAAGAGGAAAGGACGGACGGACGGAGAGGCAGAGCCTTTGTGACCTGATCCGAAGCTGAAGCAAGGATCCCTGCAGGTGAAGAGCCGGGGCAGGTGGGGTGGGGGCGGGTGGGCAGCAATTGCAGCAGGAGAAGAGACGGCCAGCCCTGAGAAAGATTCAGTCCTAGTTTGGAGAGAGAGAGAGAGAGGTCTCTGTTTATCCCGCTGCCTCCTCCCCAGGCTTCAAATCATGACAGCCCCTTTTAAAATAACCAACCCAGCACTTCCTCCTACACAGTGAAGGGGCGGCTACTGCTAGACGGGGAGGGAAGGGAGTGGGTGGGGGTGGGGTGGGGTGGGAGAAACAGACACACATTCTTACAAACCTGAGGCAAGCCTGGCACTTACAGACCTTGAACGATAATAAATACACCACCCGCAGGGTAGGATTTAGGGATCAAGCTCTTTTTAAAAACTTTGTAACCCCCACCCCCTTTCTTTCCTGCATGCCAAATCAAGGAAGGCTGAACGGGGTCGCACTGCAACCACCACTTGCTTCAGCCACTTCGTGATCTAACAAACGTTTGGGGAAGCATTGCTAAACAACACGAAAGAAGAGAAGCCAAAAGTGTTCAGTGTTTGGACCAACGGCCACACATTTTGCACCCATGTTTCTGGGCTTCTCTTTTCTGCTGCCTTCCAGTATCTTTCAGGCTTTGTAGTTCTGTATTCAAAAGCTCAAGGGAGGTCTTGAAAAGACACCCACAGATGCTAGCTTTCCTGCTACATCTGCTTTTTTTTTATTCACAGCGGGCGGGTGGGTGAGTGTCCTGGCCCATTTCTGCTCAGCAAAAGGTCACCCTCCTGCTTCATTTCCTTTCCCTCCTCTGTGAGCAGTTCCTCTGTTGAAACAGACCTTGCTCTCAGAAGCAGATTTCACTTGTACTAATAACTCTTCATTAATGCCACGGTGACATCAAGGTTAAACTATTGCACCTCGCTCTATGTGGGGCTGCCCCTGAAGACGGTTCGGAAACTACAACTGGTACAAAATGCAGCGGCCCATGGAGGTACTGGACCTAGGCAGTTTCACTCTGTTGGGCCACTTCTCCAGCGACTGCATTGGCTGCCCATTTGTTTTCGGGGTCAATTCAAGGTGCTGGTTATGACCTTTAAAGCCCTATACAGCTCGGGACCAGGATATCTGAGAAACCACCTACTTCCACATAATCCGGTCCATCCCCTTAGGTAATCAGAGAAGGCCCTTCTCTGTGGGGCGGCGGCAAGAAACAGGGCCTTCTCAGTAGTGGCACCGGTATTATGGAATTCCCTCCCCTTTGAGCTAAGAACTGCCTCCTCCCTGGACACATTTAAACGAGGCCTCAAGACTTTTTTTATTTAGGCAAGCCTTCTGAGCCTCCAGCCTTTTATACATTCTTTATTTTTAACATGTTAGTACTCAGTTTTATCAGCTGGAGGCTCTTTTAAATTCTGCTGCTGCTGCTGTTTTTAATGCTGTTTTTATAGTGTATTTATTACTGTTTTTAAATATTGTCTTTGATATTTTAATATTGTTTATGTTGAATTTATTGTTGTAAGCCACCTTGGGTCCCTTCGGGGAGAAAGGCAGCATAAAAATAAAGTTTTATTATTATTATTATTATTATTATTATTATTATTATTATTATTATTATTATTATTATTATTATTATTATTATTATTATTATTATTAACCCAACAATGTTTAAAAAGTGCAAAAATGTCATAAGATCAATCTTCAAAGAATGCATATCATCCATGTTAATAATGCAATTATTGGTTGTTTGCTTCCTTGCTTGTTGGCCCTTTTACTCTGTTTCCAACTTCAAAATCATATGCACCGTGTATATAAATGTATGGCTTAACTATTACACTCCACATGTCTCAAGCTCACACTAAGTATGTTGGCCCCAAATGTCCCCCTGATCTTTGGGTTTCATTTAATCATTGGGTAGTCATATCACCACAATATTCTTCATGGGTTGTATTTGAAGATACTCTCGTACTGTCACTGTTGCCCTTCACCACATGAGTGAATTGTAATACATCAAGAGTTCTGCCTACTTCAACCAAAGGAAAATGCCATGTGATGAGATGCTTCTGAACAACAGGATCACAACCGAACTGTGCAGGGACAAAGTAATGTAAAATGATCAGACCATGCATTTTTGCTTGTCATTCACACCTTTATGTGAAAGGGAAGTTAGAAAATGTGTACATGGACATTGCTAGAACAAAACTGCAGACGCTGCAACTATCTTGTGAGCAACCTTGACACATTTTTTAAAAAATATGAGAGAAACCACCAACAAAGAAATTTTATCAGTTTTCTTTTTATCCTGGTATGTCCCATTGGTCTCACCAACAAAAAATGTTATTAAAATTTCTTCTTAACAATTTTCTCTTGATTTATTAGAATTCCATACAGGAATTAATGTAGTTCCTATATGAGGCTGCTGGCAGAGGTCATTAGGAGATTTGGAGTCTGCTGTCATCAGTATGCTGATGACACACAGCTCTATCTCTCCTTTTCCACCTCTGCAGTTGAGGCTGTCCAGACCCTCAACTTGTGCCTGGACACGGTCATGAAATGGACCAGGACCAACAGACTCAAACTCAACCCGGAGAAGACCGAGGTCATGTTCTTTGGGACTTCCCCTTTCAGATATGGAGACCCTCTCCCTAGTCTGGAGGGTGTTTCCCTCCAGCTGGCGGACAGAGTCCGGAATCTGGGCGTGGTCCTGGACCCGGCTCTCTCTATGGAGGCCCAGGTGGGTGCCCTTTCCAGAACCGCCTTTTTCCATCTTCGACAGATTGCCTAGATTTGTCCGTATCTGGATGAGGATTCCCTGAGAACTGTAGTGCAAGTGCTCGTGATCTCGAGAATAGACTATAGCAATGCTCTCTACGTGGGGTTGCCCTTGACTCTTATTCGGCGACTTTAGCAGGTGCAAAATGCTGCGGCCAGACTGGTGGCGGGTGTGCGTCAATATGACCACATCACCCCAGTACTGGCCTGCTTGCATTGGCTACCCATTGCATCCAGAATAAGATTCAAGGTCTTGGTTTTAATTTACAAAACCCTCCACGGCTTGGGACCTGAATACCCGGCAGAACAAATTTCTCAGAGATAAACTGAGGCCTGACCTACCAGAATGTCGCGGGCGCTCTCACTCCGGGTGGCCACGCTCAGGGAGGCTCGGAAAACAGTGACACGCAACCGAGCCTTCTCTGTGGCTGGTCCTGTGCTCTGGAACCATATCCCAAGTGAGTTGCGCCTTGCACAGTCCCCTCCAGCCTTTAAAAAAGCATTAAAGACCTCGCTTTTCCACGAGGCATTTGGCAACTGTTAATCCTTCCCCCCCCCCCCGTCCCACTGTCTTCTCCATGCCGCTTATATTATGATTTTTTCCTTGTTGTTTGTTTATTCAACATTATTGTTGTTCTTTGTTTATTTGGTTTGTTATTATTGTTATAGTTACTGCTGTAAACCGTCCGGAGTTCCTCCAGACGATGGGCGGTATATAAGTATTAAATAAATAATACATTAAAAAATACTAAGTAGAAGAAACAGAATTCATAGACTGGGAAGTCTAAAAGCAATCAAGCATAAAATGGAACACTCTAATTTTATCATTCAGAGGGAAGGTTAATTGTATAATATGAATATAATTGTATATATGTATATACATTGCTCAACGCAGCAGTCCAGATAATCATTTTCATTCTTTGTGTGAGAGAGCAAGAGGGTCAAATTCACAATTCTTAGGCATCTACCTTCTACTGCTGCTGACAGATATATTGGATTTTAAAAATGAAGCAAGTATCCACAGCAGTTACCATTGCAGTCATAAGCACTACTTGATGAAGGTCATCTGTTGATAATTTAATAAATATATATCACAGCATGAAGCACTGTTGTCAAGATGGGATACAAGTGGTTTTATTCCCCCGAGTGGAAAAGCATGTTCATTTCCCAGATTATACAATTCTGATTCCCATTCTTTTTGCTAATTTATTAGGAAAGGAAGTACAACCGTTCTGTTGCAGCTTGGGGGAAAACAGCAGGAAATGGCTTGTTTGTTTATTTAAACCGTTTTTTGTGCCGCCTTCCAGCGTAGATCACAATAGGTCATAAAACAGCTAAATAATAAAGCAACAGTTGACAACAGTAAAGAGCAATGCTAAAACCAATCACAGCAGAATTTAAGAAAATATATCAAGGATCAAAGATGCAGGAAAATTTAAAACACATTTGCTCACCGCTCAAAAGACATTCTGGTAGAATGATGAACGCTCCTCTGATGAATATCTGAGTATGTGGAAGAAAACAGCCAAGGCCATGCAATAAAACCTCAAAAATATGATGGCAGTAGTAAGTTTGAAAGGTTAAGAAACACCTAATGCTGGCACAGCTGGGCCTACAGTATTACCAAAACTCCTATGCTGTCCTGAGATCATCTGGAAGGAAAGCCTAAAGGGATGGAACTGTAGAGGCCTGTGGAATATGCCCTCAGAATAGGGCGCTGTAGTGACTCACAGACACTACAATGGCACCAAATCAGGTGAGGAGAAATGGGGTGGGGTGGGGTGGGGAGAACAAAGACATGACATTATTCCTTGTGCATCTAAATTAGGGGTGGGGAACCTTCAGGCCTTCCAGATGCCAAGGCCATAGTTAACAACCCATAAGTTATGGGTTTCAGCACCTTAGGCTCTTGTTCACCTAATGGCCTAGTGAGACTATTGTCTACCAAACGAGCCTATTCAGGCCATTATTCATTTTATCAGCCTAATTTCAGACCAGGGTGACATGAGGTCAAAGTGAACTATAAAATGGAGGACTTGCAACTAGCTTTCCTCTGACTGAGGAAGCTGTTTGGATGAGCAGCGAAATGCTTTACTGAAAATGTATTTTTTTTAAAAAAAAAAAATCCTGGCAGGAACTGGTTTAATATTCATCCCTCCCTCCCTCCCTCCCTCCCTCCATCCCATCCATTCAATTAATATACTGCCCATTTAGCCAAGGGGCCACCTTAGATTGTGAACAACAATAAAATAAACAAAACATAATACACTCACATAAAAATAATTTCAAACAATATAAACATTAACAAAAATTAATAACAGCAATTATAAACCAAAACAAGACATAGCAAAAAAACATAAAAAGTAGACATAAGAACATAAGAAGAGCCATGCTGGTAAATGGGCCAAGGACCCATCTAGTCCAGTTTCCTGTATCTCACAGTGGCCCCGCTAAATGCCCCCTCCCTCTGGGAGTGCTATCTAAATATCTGTCTCCTGATACCACTCCCCTGCATCTGGAATTTTGGAGTACCCTGTTTTTTAAGAATGGAGATAACACATATCCCCATCATGGCTTGTAACCTGTGATGGACTTTTCGTCCTGGAATCTGTCAAATCCCGTTTTGAAGGCATCCATGCCAGATGCCATCACCACATCCTGTGACAGGGAGTTCCACAAAATATATTCAGATCAAAAAGGGCAATTCAAGGTTGGCATTTTTTTACTTTATTATAACACAAACCACTTCAGGTTTTTGCTCAAGTGAGAAGAGGTAGAAAAATATTTTCAGTAACTAAACAGCAAAAAAGTAGACTAGGAAACAAAGAATATATACATACAATACCAAATCATTTTCTACTTTCAGCCCCAAAGGCTGCATTCCAGTAATAATAAGCCTTCCAAACCATATAATTAGACTGAAAAACAATTTATATAGAGAAACAGATAAACAAGTTTACCAAGGAAATAATTAGTCATGTTCTAATGAGCATTCATAGGCAGTTTTGAGTTTACCCAAAATTAATAAATGAAGCTGTTAGAAATAAAGTGGTAAAGGAGGTTGTGAACTCGGAGATTACCCTCTAATGCACAGACTTGTCACAGATACACCTTACAAACTGTCTCAAAACTTTCCTCCCCTATTTTTAGGCTGAGAATGTTTCAGACAGTTATCACTCTGCAAGGGTCCCTACAGGACCAGTTTTACCCCTAGCCACTACCAAGAATTGCCTCAGGAGAACAAATTTTATCATTTATTTTATTAAAGGAACTGCCTCCCTGAAGAATGGAAGAGCATTTTGAGTACACTTGGTCCCCTGCTGTCCGGGGGTGTGCAATGGGAAAATCCTTCACATCAAGAAGGGTTGCACTGGAATAGTAACAAACCCACCCATTTTGTGGACACTGATAGCTGAAGTCGAGGAAATGCTTCTGCATAATCTCAGTCTCTGTCCACTTCCAGTCAAAAATAGTAGAAGTGCCTTTACAGTTTAATTTTTTTCCCATTTTGCCTATATTTCCTATGCACCCATGATTTTAAATTGTACAAAACTCGGATATGAATAAATAAAGAAAAATGAAAGTTGTAAAACATTGCAGCTATCAAGGAAGGAGAAGAATTTCTGTGATGTTGTCTCTCATATGTCAAAATGAAGCACAGTGGCTAACTATGGGTACTCTGTAACTGGAAGTGAATCCGTGCGAGGCATAATTTGCTGCCCCAATGCAGGCACTATAACATCTTTGGACAGCCTTCAGGCCCTCCATAACGAAGAAGCAAAGGAAAAGCGGTAAGGAAAGAGAACCCCTGCTTCTGTGCAGAACAGACAGCAACAAACAAAGACATGGAGATGTTTCCAGTGAGTGTTCATTACAGATATCGCATTCGGCTTTTCCTCTGAGGAATCGCCACAATTCACATATGGCCCCTTTGAGGCCTTTTCCATTTAAGCACATTAACAGGCCAGGTTTGGGTCCCTTCAACAGCACAACTTTCTAAGAAAGCATTGGCCTTAGAAAGCATTGCAAACAACAAGGCCAGTGGAGGTGACGGCATTCCATTTGAACTCTTTAAAATCTTAAAAGAGGATGCTGTAAAGGTGCTGCATAAGATATGCCAGCAAATTTGGAAAACCCAGCAGTGGCCAGAGGACTGGAAAAGATCGGTCTACATCCCAATCCCAAAGAAAGGAAATGCCAAAGAATGCTCCAACTATCGCACAATTGCACTCATTTCACATGCTAGCAAGGTTATGCTCAAAATTCTACAAGGCAGGCTTCAGCAGTATGTGGAAAGAGAACTTCCAGAAGTGCAAGCTGGATTTCGAAGGGGCAGAGGAACTAGAGATCAAATCGCCAACATGCGCTGGATTATGGAGAAAGCCAGAGAGTTCCAGAAAAACATCTACTTCTGCTTCATTGACTATGCCAAAGCCTTCGACTGTGTAGACCACAACAAACTATGGCAAGTCCTTAAAGGAATGGGAGTGCCTGACCACCTTATCTGTCTCCTAAGAAATCTATATGTGGGACAAGCAGCAACCGTCAGAACTGGATATGGAACAACTGACTGGTTTAGAATTGGGAAAGGAGTACGACAAGGCTGTATATTGTCACCTTGCCTATTTAACTTATATGCAGAGTACATCATGAGAAAGGCCGGTCTGGATGAATCACAAGCCGGAATTAAGATTGCCGGACGAAATATCAACAACCTCAGATACGCAGATGATACTACTCTAATAGCAGAGTGAGGAAGAATTAAAGAACCTCTTAATGAGGGTGAAAGAGGAGAGTGGAAAAAATGGGCTGAAGCTCAACATCAAAAAAACTAAGATCATGGCCACTGGTCCCGTCACCTCCTGGCAAATAGAAGGGGAAGAAATGGAGGCAATGACAGAGTTTATTTTCTTGGGCTCCTTGATCACTTCAGATGGCGACTGCAGCAATGAAATAAAAAGACGCCTGCTTCTTGGGAGGAAAGCAATGGCAAACCTAGATAGCATCCTAAAGAGCAGAGACATCACTTTGCCAACTAAGGTCAGGATGGTTAAAGCTATGGTTTTTCCAGTAGTGATGTATGGAAGTGAGAGCTGGACTATAAAGAAGGCTGATCGCCGCAGAATTGATGCTTTTGAGCTGTGGTGCTGGAGGAGAGTCTTGAGAGTCCCCTGGACTGCAAAGAGATCAAACCTATCCATTCTGAAAGAAATCAACCCCGAATGTTCACTGGAAGGACAGATTTTGAAGCTGAGGCTCCAGTACCTTGGCCACCTCATGAGAAGAGAGGACTCCCTGGAAAAGTCCCTGATGCTGGGAAAAATCGAAGGCAAAAGGAAAAGAGGACGACAGAGAATGAGATGGTTGGACAGTGTCATCGATGCAACCAAAATGAATTTGACAAAACTCCGGGAGGCAGTGGAGGATAGGAAGGCCTGGCGAGCTCTGGTCCATGGGGTCACGAAGAGTCGGACACGACTGAACGACTGAACAACAACAACAACAGCACAACTGCAGCAATAGACTATTTCCTGGTCTATTGAGCTAAATATTCAAGTGTTCTTGGATACCGGACCCAATTTTTGTGATCCACAATATATCCATTTCCCACCCATGATGACTGTCTCGGTGTTAAAGTGAAACAGACCTAGGGAAGCATCAACCAGCATGTTGACCACTAACTAACCTGTGAATAAATCTTTGCCTGAACCTGGGAGATGGGGGGAGGAATCTCCTCCCCAAGGGGCAAAAAAAGAGGTGAGAAACAGAAGCCTTCAGCCTGACCGTGCCATTGGCAACACACAACAGATGCTACAGGGTTAACATCCTCCATGCTCCTGCTGCTGCAAAAGAGCTCCCTGTAGGGAAGCTTAAAAGTTCTCATTAATGACTTCCTTTTTAAAATGAACCTCCCCTGAGAGCAAGGCTGAACTGTCAGGAGAGATAAAAAGAGGAAAGAAGCTAATGAGTAAATGCTAAGAAGGGTGATGGGCTGTATAGAAGCCTCCTCCCAAGGAGGTCTCTGCAGGGCTCCTGGCTCAGAGGTCCCAGTGATCCATTTGGATTAGACAGAAAGAAGAGACAAAGACAAACCTGCAAATCTTTGAAGGAAAGCCATTTGGGATGGTTTGGGGTTAATTTCTTTTCTTCTTTGTGGTTTTTTTTTCTGTTTCACACACATACAAAGGCCAGATTGTTAAAGCTGGGGCAGTGCTTTTCAGAGGAAATACATTACTCAAGATTTATCACTGCAGATAGGCAGCAAGTAAGCAAGCGAACAAAAAAGAACAACCAATCCAGGGCTTGGAACAGGAGCTGCTTTAGAACACCTGAGGATCACATATTCCCCCTGGCGTCCAAAGCCCCGTGCTGCACATCTCCCAAACCTTTCAATTCCTGGAGACCAAAGAACTGAGATAACAGCAGTGGCTACAGAAGCAGAGTACAAACTCCCTTTCTTGGTGCCTCCACCATTTTCTGTCAGCCTGGATTCAAGTACTGTAGGTACAGTGGGCCCTCGTATAACAAACGGGTTGTATAACATAAAATCTGTACAACACAAAAAAATTCTGGAGATAGGGGAAATCTGTGTAACAGAATTGTCTATGGGGAGAATCACAACATAAACATGGTCACGATTAGGGATTACGCTGTTTTCAATGCATTCCTACGGGAAATTTGTATAAAGGAAAATTTGCTTAACAGAATTTCATTTGGAACAAATTAATTCCTTTATACAAGGTACCACTGTACATGGCAAAAGATTTCCAAAGGAACAACTGTGCTAGTAGGCTTACACAGGGAATACAACACAGTCCTACAGCATGTTAAAGGCAAGTCAGTGTTTTTAATATTGTTTGCCTGATTTTGACTGTGCTCCATAGTTTTGAAAAACTGCAAAGCTGAAAGGGACTCGATGGGTTATCAACCCCAGGCCCTGCCAAGGTGTATTTAAAAGATTAACAAGGTGCCTTCCAAACTACAATATATTTCAAAGATGGATTGCCAACGCTAAGAAAATGAATAAAAAAACTGCAAGGGTAAGTACCGTAAGTGAATCAACTAATACAAACGTGTTTGTGTTGCGTCGTTACAGTCATGACCGACTCTTCGTGACCCCATGTCCATCGAGTTTTCTTGGCAGGAATACTGGAGTGGTTTGCCAGTTCCTACTCCAGGCACCTACAGCACCAACTCTTCGTGACCCCATGTCCATGGAGTTTTCATGGCAGGAATACTGGAGAAGTTTGCCAGTTCCTACCCCAGGCGCCTACAGCACCTGATATTCCCTGGTGGTCTCCCATCCAAGTGCTAACCAGGGCAGACCCTGCTTAGCTTCCGAGATCAGGCAAGATCGAATGTGCTTAGGGCATCTAGGCAGCTACAAATGTAGTCATCCACTTAACATAAGATCTAAAAGCAGATTAATTGAAAACAGCATGCTCCAACAGAAACCACTAACATATCCCCTGAATTGAGCGCAATCTGAAACACAAATATCATCAGCTGACATTTTTGAACTGTCTTCAAAGGCAACCAACTGTGGAGTGGCAGTGGTAAGATAGACTGAAGCAAGAGCAGCATGGACAACTGAGACAAGCCCAAATAAGCAGAGCTGTGCATGGGTCCTAGAATACCATTTGGATATTGATTTGTTCTTCATGTTTGATCCAAGCCCCCTCCCCAATCTTATCTGGGTTCTTTCACCATGCAAATATGGCTATCCAAATCTCTTTAGTTCCCATTCACTTAAATTGGGACTACAAAAGAGATGTAACTTTCAGCAAGGGAATTTGCACATGTTGCATGATGACAGAATACAAAGATTCGCTTTGCCTAATTGCAGATCTTCAGGTTTAGCGGCTCAGTCATCTCCATCACGCCAAAGATTAGAGGAGAGAGTCCAGCTTGCACTGTAGGCTCTATGTGGAAGGTTGAACCATGTTGCAGAAAACACAAGGGAAGAAAAGACAGAGGTACTTAGGTCTACTTTTGGGATTCACCAAAGTGGTAATGGATGGGTATTGAAACCTAAACATCTGGAAAGCATCTGGTGAGGGAAGGCCAACTCGGAGGACCACTTCCAATCAACATAACTCAAAAAAAAAAGTTAAGTAACATTTGTTCATGTCCCAGAAGGCTCATCTTTCACAGAACACTTTTCATTTAAAACAGCCTTGCTTTCTCCTCTGAAATCCAAAGAATCTCCCCAGTGGGAAGCAGAATAGTCAACCCAAGGCAGCAAACATGCAACAACAATTTAAGAGACATGCCCTCTGAACTATCAAGATCCATAACCATTTCCCATGCAAATGCCCTCATTGTTAATACAAAACCAAAAGTGGCCAAAGGGCAACATTGGGACTGTTGCATGCTGTTTTCGCATTTCCCAGATGCACCCCAGTGGTGTTCCTTTAACAAGAGCAGAGAAGACAACTGCAACTACTACAAGCATCCAGAAATGCCAATTCACTTTTTAAAATAAGTCACATTGTTTAACACCCCAGACTACAAACCTTGGAAATACTGGAGGTAGTGGATTTTGTTTTGTTTTGTTTTTGCATTTTGGAGGTCTGTGCAACTCCCCAAAAGCCCCAGAATCAGAAACATGGACCCTCTATCTGTCAAGGTTGCCCATTCTGATACAGACCCTTCTAACAGTTCTAACTGCATCCTCTTGCAGCAAATGCACAATGTGGCAATCATTCTGACATGCATGTTCTGCAAGATGGATAGTCAACATGCAGTTAGTTATTCCTTGCCTTCAGTAAGAGAAAAGGAGCTAATAATTAAAAGATTATTCTGAGAAGATGTCTTAGACTTTCTGGGTCATAGCCAATCAGTCCACCTTCTGGTGCCAGCCATTTGGAGAAAATGTTACACCTTAACGCCCACCCTACCTTAATACACTGCACATGTGCATGTGTGCACAGGCATGCACACACATGCATCCAGGATTGGAAATTCAGCTTGAGCACTGCAATGCTGCTCTCCAGCATAAAGGCCACTGACTCAGGCAAACTAGGTTACAGTAGCAACTTTTAGCTCAGAAGCTCAAATTAGTACAGGCTCCAAAAGGGGCAAGAGGTGGGGTGAAAAGAAAAAAAAACTTTCTGCTCAACTATTAGAAAGAGCTGCAGCTATTAGCACTACAGAGCTTGGACAAGCTAGTAAAAACAGCACATACTTATATATTGCTGGCCTGTGCTTTATCCTGGGGGCTCCGCAATGGCCAAACCGGCTGCCCTGGTGGCTAGGCAGGACATCACTGTGGAACGCATGGAGTCTGAGGATACAAAGAGAGTAGTCAGCAAGCCTTAGGACATGTCTGTCACACACACACACACACACACACACACACACACACAGGGAGAGAGAGGGAGGGAGAGGGAGAGAGAGCAATCTTTCTTTCCCTTGTTTTGTTTCCCTTGTTTTCCCTATTCACTATATCAAAGGTTCCTGTTAACAGGTCATGGTGAAATGCCAGCGACACACATACAAAGTGCAGAAAAGAGAAATGGATTGCTTGGTCCACCACCGACATTGGTTCCACTGACAGCTGACTGCTCCATCCATCCAAGGTCAATACTCATCCCTTCCCAGAGACTTCCTCTGCCCATAAACAAGACTCCTCACATGTAACCCATCTAACTCTCTCCCCTTGTATCACACAGTGGCCAATCAGGTGTTTTCCATGGACTTGAGTGCAACCACACCATCCTGCCATTCTTCCCCAGTAACCAGTATTCAGAGACATGATGCCTCATCCTGCAACGAGCATGTGAGTCATTATGACCAGGAGTCAGTGATAGCCCCTAGCATTTATGAAGGACAAAGGTATTTAAACATGTGGCCATGACCCCATCCTGTGGCAATGAATTCTGCAAGGGGATGCCCTAGGCATTTCTCACCCGAAGATAATGGACAAAATGATGCCCCATCGTTACAATTTGATCTTCTGTAGTGAACCAGACAGGCATCCAAATTTTAATGAAACACTAGCAACAGAGCAGCACCTTCCACCAGTCCTAAAGGTAATCGGCTAGCTTAGAGCGGTGGTCCCCAACCCCGGTCCACCACCGACATCCGTGGACCGTTCCACTGGGAGGCCAGGAGGCTCCTCCCCTTTCTCCATCCATCCAAGGCTGGAGGATAGGAGCCGCATCCCTTTGCCTTTGCCTCCCTCCTCTGCCCGCCAGCGGCGGCGCGCATCCTCCTCCTCCTCCCCCTCCACCCACCACCAGACCGCCTCGGGGGGCCGGGCGCGGGCCGGGGCGACATGAGGAACCCATCTAACCCCTCCTCCTCCTCCCCCCCGGGCGTGCGCCTTTGGCCCCTCCCTCACAGGGCAGAGCCCCCGCTGGCCAATCAGGTGTTTTCCGGGGACTTGAGATGTTTTCCCCGCCGCCGCCGCGCCGGGGGCACCATCCTGCCCCCATAATCGCCCCACCGCCGCCATTCCCCGCAATCCCCAGTAACCAGTATTCAGAGACATGATGCCTCATCCCCCTGTCCCGGAGCCGCTGCATGTGAGTCATTATGACCAGGAGCCGCCGCCGCCGCGACTCCTGTAATCCCCCGCCACCGCCGATACCCCAATTGCCCCCATCCCGCCGCCCCGCGACCCCCATGCAATCGCCCCACCCCGCAAGAAAGAAAGAAAGAAAGAAAGAAAGAAAGAAAGAAAGAAAGAAAGAAAGAAAGGGGAAGGAGGAAGGGAGGAAGAAAGAAAGAAAGAAAGAAAGGGGGAGAAGGAGGAAGGGAGAGAGAGAGAAAGAAAAAGAAAGAAAGAAAGAAAGAAAGAAAGAAAGAAAGAAAGAAAGAAAGAAAGAAAGAAAGAAAGAAAGAAAGAAAGAAAGGGGAAGGAGGAAGGGAGGAAGAAAGAAAGAAAGAAAGAAAGGGGGAGAAGGAGGAAGGGAGAGAGAGAGAAAGAAAAGAAAGAAAGAAAGAAAGAAAGAAAGAAAGAAAGAAAGAAAAAGAAAAAGAAAGAAAGGGGAAGGAGGAAGGGAGGAAGAAAGAAAGAAAGAAAGGGGGAGAAAGAGGAAGGGAGAGAGAGAGAAAGAAAAAGAAAGAAAGGAAGGAGGGAGGGAGAAAGAAAGAAAGAAAGAAAGAAAGAAAGAAAGAAAACAAGAAAGAAAGAAAGAAAGCCGCCCACCGGGTCCCATCCTGTGGCAGCCCCACACATGAGGAGGAGGGGGAGGGGCGCGCGCACCCAGCCCCCCTCGGCCCCCCACCCGCCGCCTCCCGGGCTCTTCGCATTTCTCGCCGCCGCCGATAATGTCTCTGTGGCGCCCGAAGGCAGCGCCTGCTCCTCCTCCTCCCTCCGCGGGAAGGATCCGGCCCTGTCAGCGGTGGCGGTCCCTGAGCAAAGCCAGGCCTCCCGGAAAGGAAGAGTCCCAACTGGCTGGTTTGCAAAGGTGAGAGGGAGGGGGGTGGTGGTGCACTCTCTCTCTCTCTCTCCCGCAACCCCCATTCACATTCCTTTATCTCCCCCTTCCACCCCCCACCCCCCACCCCCGGGCCACAGAAAAATTATCAAAAATTTACCGGTCCGCAGGGATAAAAAGGTTGGGGAGCACTGGCTTAGAGGGTAAATAACAAGATGTATGGCACTAGAGAGCTGTCCTCCAATATGCTGCTGTCACTCCCTGCCGCTAGTACTGACTAGACATGGGCACGACTCGACGAAATTCTCATTTCCGTTTCCGTTCCTCGTTTCCGTTACGCAACGAAACGAAGAACGACAATTACTCTGCCACAACTCGAACTTGAACTGAAAAAAGAAAAATTGGGTCCGATTTGTCGTGTTGTCGTTCCTGGCACCGCGCAATGCCAACAGCAAAGAAAAAAAAGTTTTAAAAAGTAAAAAAAACCCCGATTCCCGGCCAAAAAAGCAGGCAAAAATATGCCTGCCTGAGTGAGGGCACCTACCAGAGGGGTGGTTTCGGGGGGGGTGTCCCCGGCCTCCCCCCCTCTCCTCCTGTCCTTCCTGGGCTGCTCTGGCGGAGTGGCGGCCGGCGGGCATCCTCGTCGTCCCGCCAACGTCGCTGCCTCGCCGGATTGCTGCCGCCATTCAAGCGGCACAGAAAAAAAGTTTTAAAAACCCGATTCCCAGCCAAAAAAGCAGGCGGAAATATGCCTGCCTGAGTGAGGGCACCTAGAGGGGGGGTTTCGGGGGGGTCCCCGGCCTTCCCCCCCTCCTGTCCTGGGCTGCTCTGGTGGGGCATCCTCGTCGACGCCATGCGGTGCAGGCGGGGGATCCAAAATGGGGTGGGCGACCGCAATCTTTTTTTTGAAATCGTATCGTCGTGGTCCAAAAACACACCAAAGCACCACAGAAACATGCGAAAATTGCTATTTTAAAACTGCCAGATTTTTTACAGTAGCAGTGGGTTTTTCTTGCAACAAAATGTCTCCTCTGTCCTCCTCTCCATTGATTTTATTTTATTTTATTTTATTTTTATTTTTTATACCTGCGCAATGATGGGCTGGCCATGGGAGTGACCATGCAAATTTTTGGAGCCATTCCACCAATCGCATGGCCACTTGGCCAGGTTGACCACAGAGACTTCTGGGATGTGCCAATCGGGCATAAAAAGCCCATAATCGTAGCCCGAACCCGAACCCTGTCTAATCCTAACCCATACGCCAGTACACTGTCCTTCTAAGTGGGTCAGAGAGGCACCCAGAGGTGCACCCCAATACTCACCCTAACCTTACCTGTAACCCTAAGCCTAGCCCCTGCGCTAACCCTAACCCTAAGCCAAACCTGTGTACTCGCATTGCACTATACACGCAAGTACACTTCCCTTCTTAGTGAACCACAGAGCGGCCAGATCAGCAGTGGGCCTGTGGTCTACAGAGAGGCACCCAAAAGAGGTGCCTCTCTGCCACTCAACTTGGTATGCATATCCAATTGGCTATGCATGCCATTTTGTAGCGGGTAAGGAGAGGAGGCACCCACGAGGTGCCTCCAGGAGCCCGCTTTCCCTTCATAGTGGGCCAGAGGAGGCACCCACCCCACAGAGGTGCCTCCAGGAGCCCGCTACCCCCCTTAAACCAGTACTAACGACAGATGAAAAAACGACACCACGAAACGACAAATTTTTGAAAAATTTCACGAAAAACGGAAACGAGCCGAAAGGGACCCGTCCCAAAAAACGACAACTCGGAAAAAAAAATTCCTGGTCGTGCCCATCTCTAGTACTGACAGTCAACTCACTATGCTTAATGGTAGAGTGATTTTGGAGTCCACAGGTAACCTATATTCTCTATGAAGAAGCATTTCCCATGAGACTCAACTACATCCCTCTTGGGTTCACAGAAAACTATAAGAACACAGTCTCTTGTCATTGGAATTAATAAAACACTCATGGGCTAACAAATATTCAGCAATGGGAAGTTAGTGGCTTAACATGTATTGTTTATGTAGCCAAGATTACTGAAACAGAGCAAGACTGTGGTAAAAAAAAATTAACCAAACACATTATTGCCCTTAATTGTTTTACAACAAAACCTCAACAGAGGTGTGCAACAAAATCTATTGAGCACTACGTCAGGGTAGGAGATATCTGAGAAAGTATGTATTTACATCAAAAGTAACTAGGGAAATATGCCTTAAAAGCAGGACTGGGGTCAATCAGCCAGACTTGCTTATTAAATCTAAAAAAATCTCCATATTCAGCAAAGCATCAGATTTTTTTAAAAATAATAGTTTTTAAAAGTCTTTAAATGTTTTGGCTAATCTTTATGTTAGAAGCACCAATGCTCCTTTTCAGGGAGAACTACCTCTTTAACTGTCTTGGCTATTGCAAACTGTATACATCATACAAATATTTTCCCTTCATGACTATTACTGCCATAAGTATCTAAAGTACTAAAAATTCAATTAAAAATATCTATATACTGTACTGTAATCAGCAAGTGAGGAACTAAAAATGCCGAAACAACTTGGATATCTATTTAAGGGTCTCCCTCCCTGGGTGACTCCGCCTCTTCGGATCACCACATTAGCCTGACTTGTGGTTACCTTGGCAGCTAGACACAGATATTGTTTTATAATTCAAATAAACAGGGCATATGTTAAACTAGGTTTGTTCCATCTCACCAAGCGGCACACGCTCGGGACTCCAACATGCCTTCTCGCCACCAGGTGGCGTCTTCTCCCTACTCAGCCCAAGACAGACAGTAGTATCACCCACTGGCCCTTTCCACACATTTGAAACCTCTTTCAGTGTGTATGACCCAGATACCGTACTTCAGAGCAAAGCTCAGACAGAAGAGTCAGGTGGCAGATCTAACAGGGGAAACAGCATTGCCCGCCCCCACTCTTTCTGATCACCGCACCAGCCTGACGTGGTTCTCATGGACAGTGCTCACCTTGGCAGCTAGACACAGATATTGATTTGTAATTCAAATACACAGGGGCAAGGCACCAGCACACATTGAACTAAAAAGTGACCCTGAAAGTGTTGTTTAACTGGAACTCCAAAGAAACAAAACAAAAGGAGAGAACAGTTTGTTTTCTGAAGGAAAAAATGGAATAAAACCCAGATTTCCATCTGTATACAAAAATCTGTGGACCAGGCTACTAAGGCAACAAATTGACTTTGCTAAATGCCAATGGCCTAACTAAATCCACCCTCTGTTCTAGAGAGGAAACACAAGAAACTTGGAAGCAACATTCAAATTATCCACCTGTCGCCTACAATATGAAAATGATTCTTCAGAACTCCCAGGCAAGATACACAATAGCTATCTGTCCCAATAAGGAGGAAAATACAGCAATCAAGCCGTTCCCGGTCATTTTAATTTAAAAGGTCAAAGAAGATGAAAGTCGACCCTCCGATCATTTACTTCTTCATTGGAGCTCAACACCAAATTGTGTAAAACTGAATTCTGTGGACTTTCCTGATCTCCTACCTTCATGGCCACTCATCAATGAGCAACACCCAACCAGTTCCCTAGAACGGCATGAGACAATTTCCCAAGCCACTTCCAAGGGACTTGGACATCCTCAGTGTGCTACCAGGGCAAGGCTATGACACTTGTATTTACATCTCCCCTAGTAAAGAATTAATACCAGAGAATAAGATGTTCTATTAAAAACGACATGAGACAACACAGTTCCAGCCCCAATCAGCCTGAACTTCCAAATGCAGCCCACGTTCCTTATATGTCCTTTGGCATCTGGCTGATTTTTCTGGGCTGTCCAATCCCAGAGAAGGCAGAGGTGGACCCAGAATCCCAAATGCTCAGTGGATTACAAGTTCCTCTATATAACAGATAGGGAAAGAAGATCTCCCACTGTAATCTTACCATATATCCACTTAATCAGCTGGAACACTGTAATTTGGCAACACACAACAATCTTTTTAGGCAAGAAATACTTTTAATGCTTTTAAACAAATGTTATGTTTTGCTTGCTTGTTTTTGGTTTTGTTTGTTTGTTTTGGGTTTTTTTCCTTCAGAATAAAGTAAGGGAATGATGGCCATGATATTCTCTGGAGGTTCTGGCTTGAAGAGCAAATGGCAGACTATCAAGAAGCAGCACCTGCCAACATGCAGAGTGAGTGAATCCAAGTAAGACTAAAGTGAACAAAACTTACTAAGCCATTTCACAACCTCGATCTTATTGTTTCTTCATGTGATCCCAGCATTTATTTCTAACCTTCCTCAGAAAATAACCAAGCCAACAGTTAGCCTTATTCTTACTCCATTTTGCAGAAGTTTTTTTTAAAGGAGTCCTACCTGCAAGATGAAAACCTTGCAGGTACCTAAGTAGCTTCAAAGCAACCATTGGATATGGTTCTTTTTCAAAAAGGCAGGCACAGAGCCTGACAGATGGGTTTTCTTTCCAGGTGAGCACAATTTAGGTATCTGTACAGACTGCAGATGGAACTTCCCAGAAAGGAGAATTAGAGGATTTGCAGTACAAAAAGAAGCATCCAAAATATACATCCTTTTGGGTTAGAATCTATTCAAGCCTTCTAGTTTCTTTCTCCGACATTACAAATAATCACTGTACTGTACTTTCAATCAGGCTTATTGTATTTGGGGAGAGCTAGGCACCTGCAGTAAGTGTTCAGAAACTCTGATCTATGTCAATAGATTTTTCAATAGGGGATCTCTCTGGACTCCAAACCATGCACTGTTATGTTATGTACAGTTTTGTTTGATTATTCCTTCCAGAGTGTCAATAGAGATTTTTTTTCTTGATGTAACCCCCAAACTGGCCTGGATATAGCATGGGACATCACTGCTGACTAAGTAGTAATATCCATCTTTAAAAAAAAAAAACATCATAGAGGTTCCTTATTAACCTTACAGAGCCAAATGATCCAATGCAGTAAAACCCAAAAAAAATCCCACCCTACTAAGATCAGCCTTTTCCATATCAAAAGATGGCATGTGTTGTTTAGTAATGAACTAAGTACAAGTGCTCTAATACGGCCATATTGATAAAATGAGTTTGTTTAGGCAGAAAGTATTTTGAATACATCTTGCAATTTAGGGGGAGGGGCATGGAACAGACCTGGTTTGGTATCTCAGTATTTGGGGAGAAGGAAATGACACAGACAGCGCTAGCTCAAAAGAGTGCTGGGACAAGTACAGTGGACCCTCGTATAACAAACAGTTTGTATAACATAAAATCTGCACAACGTAAAAAATTCTGGAGACAGGGGGAAACTGCTTAACAGAATTGTCTATGGGACGGATCTGTACAACATAAAAATGGTAGCAACTAAGGATTACTGTTTTCAATGCATTCCTATTGGAAATTTGTACAAAGGAAAATTTGCTTAACATAATTTCATTTGGAACGAATTAATTCCTTTATACAAGGTACCACTGTACTCTTATTCAACAGGGGCAGACATATGCCCTGCATCCACCCCTGGTGTCCTCCAGAAGCGCTACAGAACCAGATCACTCTCCAGATTTCTGGGGCAAGCTGTGCTTTTTTATGTCAGTACCACAGTCTGGTTGGTAGTTAAGAAGCTTAGCACACAATCAGGAAAGCTCAATGCAACAGCCATTGATGGCAGAAGATGTGATACAATTAAGCCGATCAAGAGAGAACTTTCACACAACACAGGCAATGTACAACTGTGTGACATACTCCCCCTCCCTTTCCCATGCAGAACAAAAGGTATACAGTACATTTGGTTGTGACTGATAATGTTCTGCATTTCGCAGCCTATGCATATGTGTCATTCAATGCAGGGACATTCCCCCACCCCCTCATCCTTCACACCAGGGGCCTAAGACAACCAGCCTGAGGTGGCACCATCTGTAGCCCTGATATTACTATATGCCACTTTATTGCCTCTGACAAGATTTGTCCCAGCCACCTGCCCTGAAGTAAGCTGTCGTCTACTGCCACATTGGCACTTGCTTTTCTGGTTGAGAAAATGGGCATTCTAGTCGAAAACAAGGAAGCCTCTAGCCTCAAACAGTGCTGACACTGGTTCTTATAGAAGCTTGATAAACACATATTTTGCTGCCTGAGGCACTGCGGCCAGTGGCATCAGCTAGCCAACCTAGTCAAGCTTCACAAAACTAGGCAAATTACTTTAGCACATAAGGCAAAATATCTCACAGGCACTTCTTTATCTGGTAGTAATAACGGAGATATAACTACCCGTTTGCTACTATTTTATAACATTCTGAGGCAATGCTTCATAGGCAATGTCTATGCCTAAAGGTAGAGCCGGCTCTAAATACTAACTTCCCCTCTCCTGTCTAAAACATTGTTTGAGAACCCACATTTTTAAATGGAAGAAACTCTTCATGCAAAAAAAAAAAAATGAAATCTCTATTGCCTCTAAAGAAGAGCACTCCTTCTTACTCAAGAATCATTTTATTCCTGATAACTTGCTAGGAAAGTTCACTGACCAAAGGTTTCACAGCATGTTTTGAGGATCACCTCTGCTTTTATTAGGATGTTGTCATAGAAAGCAACTCCGGCAGCAGATGAACAAACATGGTTGTTTGTAACAATGGCTTTTCATTTGAGAATTGCGGTTGGTATGCGGGGAGCCTCAGCACAGCTGTTCCACCTGTCTTTCCAGTGGACATACAAAGCCATGGACTCATAAAACAACCGATTTTAACTGAGAGTCAGTGACTCTACAGTCGACCGCGTCAGCAGAACAGGTTTTCTGACAACAGTTATACAGACTCTTGTCCAAACGGCCAAATGACACACCAAACTAAATTAAATTCTGCGCTCTGAATACTGTAAACTAGGCAAAACTTCATATGTTTTGCTGTTGCTTTTACACATTTTATTGTTCACAAAGAGATTTCAAACTTTGGCACAAGACTTAGAGAAGCTGAAGAAGACATGGATTCTAAAGATGACTCGCTCAGAGTGGTGAACCCCAATCTCTCCATCATTGCTGAATTTGTTTTGGTTTACCACTATCTGGTTTCTGCCTTTTCCTTAGAAACAACACCAATATTTTTATACCTTTAATCTACAGTAATATGGACTAGTGTCTGCAGTTAAAATGTTGAACTCTCAAGGACACCCCGTGCCCCAACTTTGGAAACAATCCTGAAGGTACTGAGCACATATGCTTACTCTGTATCTGCATCTCCAGCCTTGGAGAATAAATACAATTACAATAAATTACATTTGAAGGGAGCTCACGCAGGATAATTGTAAACAGAAGCTCCGGAATCTATTTATAATCTTGGGTGAAAAGAAGCTCGGGTCTGGCAAATTCTGATTTTGATTTTTAATGGCTGAGCAAATTTAGTCCAAATATTCACCCTAAGAAGAAATTGAGCAAAAAAATCTGGGAGGCCTGGGCAGTCGTTAAGAATTTCTTAAAGACAAAAATAAAATAAAAAAATCTGCGTAGGAGGAAGGATATATGAAATTCAGGGGGAAGATAGAGTCATTAAAACACATGCCAAACAGAGGATGTTATTCTATTTTGGGAAGTCGTGGAATCAGTCACCAGATGCAAAAAAGAGATACTGCCCAACATGAAACAAAACAGAAACAAGTTCAGGTAGCACGTGTGTCCTACGATAAGATGTAAGCAGAATGTGGTGATTTTTCTTATTAAAATACAGCTCCCAGAACCTAGTGGCCGCATTGACTTGAAGATCCTGTGAGTTGCAGTTTTAAAAAGTCACTTCTCCAAGCTCTGGATGTATAGAAAATTTGCTTTGGCTAAGACTCTTCTGACAGAAATATGTCCCTACATTGGGACCTTGGAAAAGTCTCATCGAGCAAGAGTGAAAAGAAATAGCTGTCTAGACTTCTCATCCCCTGCAAAGGGCCTCAGGGCAAGATTTATTGGAATACGCCCACATCCAGGTTGTGACCATATTTGTACCATGACTAAAGCTTGCCATTAGCTGACACTGCCAGGAATAGCTTAAAGAGAAGTACATTAACTGCTGGACAGTGTCCATTAGCAATGGCAGGAGATGGTCTGCGGGGAATGGAAGAGAGATCGTGGCATACGTGAAGCATTTTTAAAAGCCCGGAAGAGCAGAACGGGTGTGAATACTCTTCTGTATTCTGTACAAAAACATGGGCAGGGATGAGAAGAGTTGGGAGTTTGGACGTTTGAATAGACGCCTCAGTGTCAAGTATTACTGCCTGACTGGCAAGAACGAACACCACATCCTAGTGCTTGGGAAAAGTGAGTCGATCATTTCAGACCGACAAGAAACAGCTGTTTTCTGTTGCAGGTTACAAAAAGTCATTAAGAGATCTCTCGGTATGCAAGAGACAGACAGGATCTCTCAATATGGTTTTTACAAAAGATTCAGCTGGGACGTTAAAGAGGTAGTGGTGCGATAAGGTTCCAGCTCCTAACAATATGGAAAACATCACTTTGGATGCTAAATCCTCTTAAATAGCCGACCGGCCAGAACTTGTTAGGGCACTTGTGCTGCAAGAATGGCCACACCTCAGTGTTAGAGCATGTGCTTCCTATACCCAAGATTCCAGATTCAATCCCTGGCAGCTTCGAACAGTGTTGATAAAATATTTCAAATGCCCCCCCCAAAATCTATTCGCAATAAATACTGACAATTCTGCTAATTCTTGGGAAATGTGCCAGTCAGCACAGCCACTTATGCTGGTTACAGACTTACCGGAACTGTATTTTTTCTTTAAAAGCAAACCAATTTTTTCCAAGCTTGGGTCTGACTTAGTATAAGGCAGCTTATGTTCCTATGAGAGGTCATGTACAGCATATAAAGTCACGACAATTAAACCTGTCATAGCATCCTGTTAAATTTACCAGTACGGAAAAGGGTGGCATGGTAGGGTGCGTCAGCAAAGCATTCCCCAGGATGACCAGGAACAGATTTTTTCCTATATTTAACATTTTCCAAAGCACATGAGTCTGATGAAAGACTCTCATCTCGGTACGCAGGAAATAAGAATATATGTCTTTGGCCAGCCTGAGGGACATCACAGGAAGGTCAGGCTTCTCGCTCCGCCCAGCAGCTGCAAGAGTCCTTTTGTAAAAGCCAAACGACAGTCGGTGGTGGAAATTCTGAATTTAACAGCGCTTTGTAACCAATACTTTCATTACAGAGATATTTTTAATCAAACGGAGCGTGAACAGAGAACGGTTAACATTACACCACCGCCTACATGCCTACTTCAGTACTATATTCAGTTCAGATAATTAATATTCTCTGCTATTATTATCAGGGAAGGCCGATTCCTGTGTGGCTTTTGCAGCACTCAGAAAAGTTACATTTCTGGATTACAACTCAAGAATCACTAAACTAGCATGGCTATAACCAGGATAATGTTTCCAAGCTCTGCATTTTTGTTCCACCACCCATGTGCACATTTTTAGTAAACGCGCACACACATGGACACGGACACACAAACACACACACACACAAACAACAACAACACTGGTCTGAAGGTACTAAGCCCAAGGTACTAGTGTGGCTGGGTGTACCTAAGGGTTATACACTTTGCATATTCTCTAAGCCTGTGGCCAAATGGTACAAGATGGATGAATGCATATAAGCACGTGGCAATGATACAAGATGGATGAATGCATATAAGCACGTGGCAATGATCACCATCTGGCTGGCCCGGGTGTCCAAACTTTGGCCCTCCTAATGTTTTGTACCACAACTCCCAGAATTCTAAGCTTAGATTGCCAATGGCAAAGGATTGTGGGAGTTGTGGTCCAAAACATCTGGAGGGTCGAAATCTGGACATGCCTGAATTCTGGCCTATTTCACACTGCATATTCCACAACCATACATGGCCCCCGAGCCAGCTCTACCCCAAGACAAAAGGAACACTCTAGACATATGTAGGTGTCCACCTCTGTTATACCCCTCCTTCCAGATTCTAAGCACCATTGTTTTGGCCACGGAAGGACAAGAAGGTCAGCTAGGATCCATCTTCATTGTTTTCTTCCTTCTAACAACTAAGCCCTGGACTTAAATTCTCCCCTTCTTCCCTCCACTTATTGCTTCTGTGCTGCGTCTTGCATTGCAGTCCAGAGGCCTGAAAGCTGGGACTGTCTTATAACCTACACTGTAAGCTGTTCTGGGCTGGCAGACCTTGTATAAATGCAATGAATAAACAAGCAAATAAATAAAATAAATGTCTGTTGCTAAATATACTAGGCACCAAACTCCACCTCCAGCAGCCACAGCTTTACTTTAAAAGAAAACATATATAAGATGTTTTACAGATGGTATATGACACCACAAAAATAGCAAAAATATATGGAAATACCTCAGATAAATGCTGGAAATGTAACAACAAAGAAGGGTCTTTTTATCATATGTGGTGGACTTGTGATGTAGCAAAGAGATATTGGAAAATGGTATCTGAGATCTTACAAAAATGCTGTGCTATACAGTTCCATTTAAACCAGAAATATTTCTATTGAATATCATGACAGAAATTAAGGATGTTAAGATAAAGCATTTGTTATTGTATACTGTCACAATAGCAAGAATTTTATATGCCAAATATTGGAAAGTTGCAGAAACACCAACCAGACAAGAACTTTTGGAAAAATTATTCGAAGCAGCTGAAATGGACATAACATCAGAACTGATAAAGGACAAAAAGTTACAGAAGGCAAGAGACTGCTGGAAACCACTATATACTTTTTACGAAAAAGAACTAAATAGCTAAAAAAAAGAGAGAGACTCCAACACTATTGGGAAATTAAAATATAGTCTGTGTATTAATATATAGAAAAATATTGTAAATATACCACTTGAACTTTCCCTGCTTTTATCCTTAGATTTTTCACCCCACCCATCCCCCATCCTATGTAGGGATTCCGATGATATGAAATAAATAAAAATATATTTAAAAAAAAAGCAAATAAATAAAATTAATGTCTGTTGCTAAATATACTAGGCACCAAACTCCACCTCCAGCAGCCATA
Source organism: Phrynocephalus forsythii (assembly GCA_029282475.1). Classification (NCBI taxonomy): domain Eukaryota; kingdom Metazoa; phylum Chordata; class Lepidosauria; order Squamata; family Agamidae; genus Phrynocephalus; species Phrynocephalus forsythii. Next base: position 136,268,494 of record JAPFRF010000001.1, on the reverse strand, counting down.
GCTTTACTTTTCTGCTGCCCCTGGAAATCGATGCAATAGTTCTTATTTGCTTTCTATACAAGGGGAGACGGAGAGAAGGAAAGATCAAATGACCTATTATTCCCTGAACAACATACAATGTAGATAATATCTTCCAAACAAAATTTATACAATCCAAAGACTCTTATTCACTTTTGTTTCATTTTTAAAAGTACATCTTCTAGAGCACAGGTTTGGACTAAGGAATCAATAACATAACATCACCAAACCCAATCTTTGTGTTTATTCTTGAGGCTCTAGAAGTGGTTCATTTGATGTTTGAATCCTTATCTGATTACTTAAGTGTTCTGAACAAAGAGCAGTCACCATGTAGCTGGAGCATAGGTTCACAGGAGAGAGAGACACTGATATCTAATTCCATCAGAAAAATATAGGCAAAGGGCCCGGACCCACTCCACGTTTCAGTGGGGCAACTGAGGATAGGTGAGCAGGTGATGCATGCATCAGAGGTGTCCTGAGTCAGTGCTCTTTCCTCAGGCTGATCTGATCACATTTGAAGCAACAGCCTTTAAGAGGAAAAGGGCCCCAGCTAATCGTGAGAGTGAAGAAGCGTGTGTTTGAGTTAAACATCAGCTCAGGAGGGTCACCTGGGAACACAAACACAAAAAAGAAACAGGAGTGCCAAATGAATAAAGCCGAAGGTTAAATATAGAAGACTCATTATGTCTTCTTAGAAACTGTCCACTGGTGTGTCACCCCCTCAAAAAACGAAACAACGAAGGACTGCCCTAATCAACATAGACAATGGTCCCTCTCACTTTAGTGGTGCCCTACTACTAAAGGACACTTGGCAATGTAAAATTACTAACTAATAAAGTGTTCTGTTTATATACCACCCAATACCACTTCAAGTAGACTCTGGGCAGTTTACAGTTTTTAATTACAGTATGCAGGCTACACATTAACACACACACACACACACCCGAGCAAGATGGATACTTATTTTACTGACCTCAGAAAGATGGAAGGCTGAGTGAACCTAGAGCCGGCTACCTGGGATTGAACCCCAGGTTTGTGAGCACAGTTTTAGCTGCAGTACAGGCATTTAATCACTGCACCACGAGGCTAATAGAGTTAGCCAAAGCTTTGAGAAGTATGTCATGATCAATATGGAATATTAACACAAACACACATGCAGGCACAGATCCTGAGTGCATACTTGATAATATAAAACACAGTCCTCATCATTTTGCTTGCATCTCTGTACCACTTCCCTGATGCCAATACAGTGGAACCTTGACTTACATCATTAATCCGTTCTGAAGGTCTAGACGTAAGGCAAACATGCCTTAAGTGGCGCAGTGGTTAAATGCCTGTACTCTGCAGGTAAAACTGTGCTCACGACCTGGGTTCAATCCCTGGTAGCAGGCTCAAGGTTCACTCAGCCTTCCATCCTTCCGAGGTCGGTAAAATGAGTACCCAGCTTGCTGGTGGGGGGCAATGTGTAGCCTGCACACTGTAATTAAAATTGTAAACCACCCAGAGACTACTTGTAGTGGTATGGGGCGGTATATAAGCAGAACACTTTGCTTTGCTTTAAGTCAAATGAACTTTTCCCATAGAAAGTAATGGGAAAGTGGATTAATCCATTCCAGACTATGAAAACGACCCCCGAAAACAGCAATTTAACACAAATTTGCCTGGGATAGGAGATTCCTTCTGGGTATGTAAATGAAATGTCTCTTCAAAGAGAGGAGGAGGCAGTGGAATTATAATCCACAAGTTATAGGCCTCCACTTTTTAATGTCTATCATTTAAGTTTTACTGATTTTTAACCTGACGTTCCAAGTTCTGAACAACCCTATGCTTACCATTAGAGTCCCATAGCTGTACAGCTCCCCAACTAAAATGCTTCCATTGTGGACCAGAATTCTGCAGCCAGATTTTTTTTTACAAGACTGAGCCAACTGTCTAACCAGCAAGGCCAGCCTCAAACTCCTGGCCCTTCTTCTCTCCAGCGGCAGCGGCGGCTTCGGCGAGGCTGAAGACCAGCTCCAGGTGCTCGGAGCTGGCCTCGCCGAAGCCACCGCTGCCTGAGGAGAGGAAGAAGGCAGGAGCAGTTTGGAGGCGGCAGCCGCGATGCTGGGTCATGGCTGCCACCCGATTCCAGGGCCTTGCGCCGGTGCTCTGAGCTGTAAGTCAGAGCCCGCGATGCAAGTCAAACAGGCCCCTTCTTGCTGCAAGTCAAATATGCCGCAAGTCAAGCAGCATGTAAGTCAAGGTTCCACTGTACCACCGGAGCCTGTAAACATCCAGGTGTGGTCATTCCTCCAAATGCTTGCGTTCAGCATCTCTTTCAAATTTTTATTTATCTCTCTCTTGCTCAAGCCACACACTTCCCTTAAGCTGTTTATCAGGAAGGAAGGAACTCACATACACAGTTCTCATACAACAAGACAGAGAAAACTATTTTTCTCATTACTGAACAACAGCATCTAATCCAACTACCCCCTTTCCCCACACCTACATTTAAAATTCTGGATCCCCCCCCCCGGACATATGATGCAACTTGTTCATTTGAAATTCAGCACTGCTACACTTCTATCTTGGGCATTTCTCTATTCTTTGTCCCCACTCAGAACCAGATTATACAAATGCTCAGGGCTGAAATGAAAAGACATTTTTTCCTGCACCTGGGAAAAAGCCATGCTAACTTCCCCATCCCCATCTGCCTTCTTTCCAACTATCTTTATTTAACACCACCCATGCACATGTTGGCCCTGGCAAGGTTCAGTGCCAAAATGTACATGAGAAAATGGGCTCGTTCTTCTCTCTACATTTGGCATTATTATTTCTTCAAAGCAAGTTTTCATATCTTTCAGCAATGAAGACAAATGTGAAAGTCTCTTCAAAACCTACACAGCGATTGGGAAATAACATAAAGTTGTAGCCCAAAGGAGGATCTCAGGAGTCCATCAATGGGGCCCTGTACATACTTTCTGACCTTTCACAAGATGATGAAAAGATAAACAAAATAGTTCAATATACCCAATGAGCAACCTATGATGACCTATGAGCCATTCCAGACAGGCCTCATGCAAATATCAACTGTTCCATTTGCTTCAGGACTGACGTACTTTGTCCCCTGTCAACACAGTCCAGCAAAAGTGTTTGAAGAACCAGCAAATGTGCAGGGAGAAGACATCCAGTGTGGGACAGAGGTTAAGTGTTAGACTGGGACTTAGGAGACCCAGGTTCTTAGTCCCCATTAAGCCATAAAATAATCCTGGTCCAGCCATTCTATCTCAGTATACCTATCTCACAGAGTTGTAGTCACAAGGTTGAAGTAGGGGGAAGAATGCACACCACCTTGAGCTCAATGAAGAAAAAGAGGGATAGAGGAATAAGTAATAAGTAATCATAGCTGAGTCTCCTGACAGCCAACGCTTACAAAATTTCACCTGAGGATTAGATTAGATAGTAAACAATATTTGCTTTCAGGCAGGGTCGATTTGATTTAAATCACTTTGATTTAAATTATGCTTTAAATCATGATTTAAATCACTAGTCAGTAATGCTCGGTTTTAAATCATGATTTTCTACATAAAGACTCATTTTTGCTGGAGTTGTTTTAATCTTAATATTTACAACCAGATGGTTTCATTTTTAGAACAATAACTTTTCAGATTAACTGGGAGTTGAGTCATGGCTACTGGACTTCTTTTTTGAGAGATAGAAACGTTTCGCTGTTCATCCAAACAGCTTCATCGGTCTGAATACAGCTAGTGCAAGAGACCTTCTTATAGTCAGCTTGACCTCTTGTCCCCTGGTCTGATTGGCTCATAAGATGAACAAAGCCTGAATAGGCTCCTTAGGGAGACATTAGTGTCCATGGCCTTAAGGTAAACAATGGCCTAAGGCGCTGAAACCCATCAAGAATGGGTCGTTAGCTGTGACCTGGTGGTGAAGGCTCCTTGATTTGCCTGGGTACTTTGGAAAGTACAGCCTGATAAGTAGCAGATAGACTATGCCGGAGCCCACCACCTCTGTTGAGGGAGGGATTTTCAATGCTAACATGAATGGCTTCCCTTACTCCTCTCTCAAACCACCTCTCTTCTTTGTCTAATATGTGTACATCCTCATCTTTGAAAGAGTGGCCTTTTTCCTTCAAATGGAGGTGTACTGCTGATTCTGGTCCTGAGCTGTTACCTCTCCTATGTTGGGCCATTCTTCTGTTTTAATGGCTGTTTAGTTTCTCCAATGTAGAGGTCTGAACACTCTTCACTGCATTGGACTGCATATACTATATTGCTCCTTTTATGGTTTGGTATCGGATCCTTTGGGTGGACAAGTCTCTGCCTTAGTGTGTTCATGGGTTTGAAATAAACAGGGATGTGGTGTTTGCCAAAAATCCTTTTAAGCTTCTCCGACACTCCCGCCATGTAGGGAATGACCAGGTTCTTCCTTCGGGTCTGGGTCTCAGACTGATCCCTTGTTCTTCTGGGATGGCCTACTGCCTTGTTGAAGGCCCACCTTGGATATCCACAGGCCTTAAGTGCTGTCTTCAGGTGCCTGTCTTCCTTCTTCTTGGCTTCTGAGGAGGTGGGGATGTTCTCTGCTCTGTGGCTTAGGGTCCTGATGACTCCTAGTTTGTGTTGTAATGGATGGTGGGAGTCAAACAGTAAGTATTGATCTGTGTTGGTGGGTTTCCTGTAAACTTCTACTCCTAGGCCACGGTCAGGTCTGATGATGACTGCACAATCCAGGAAAGCCAGCCTGTTGTCTTGGGTGTCTTCCCTACTGAACTTAATATTAGGATCCACTGCGTTGATGTGGTCTGTAAAGGCCTGTACTTCCTGCGTCTTTATTTTAACCCAGGTATCATCTACATACCTGAACCAGTGGGATGGTGTTGTCCCTGGGAAGGTGTTGAGTGCCTTCTTCTCCACTTCTTCCATGTATAGGTTTGCTACAATTGGTGACACTGGGGAACCCATGGCACAGCCATGCTTCTGTCTGTAGAAGTTCCCTCTGTACATGAAATATGTGGTGTTCAGACACAGGTCCAGGACCAGATAACTGTTCTGTTCTATTTTATTGGAAGGAGAAAAATAACCATTGCCTTAATAATAACAATTAATAATAACAATTATATAGTTTTATTTAACCAAAACAATAACATTACAGATTTTTCTCCTTAAGGGAAAGAGTGAGAATAATATGATAACCCTCAGGCCGCTATACACAGAAAGATCTCAAGCTGCGGAGTACTATGCTCAAAAGGTTTCACTTTCATTTTACTACTTCCAGACAACCTTCTATTCATTGAACATCTTGAAATGCAGCACTTAAAAGGTAAGGGAGTTGATTCTGTGTACATAGATGTGCAGAGGAACAATGGGATTAAGGTTTTTCTCCATTTTGATGTTTATTTTATAATATTTTTGCTATAAAGGAGGTATGTTATTGTTTAAAGGAGGTATGTTATTGTTGCAGACCCAAATACACAGTTTTGAGAATTTTCCTCAAACAGCATTTACATTTTAAAAAAATCTGATTTAAATTTTTAAAAATCTGATTTTCACATGAACTACAAGAAAAATCAAATCACAGGCATTGTACCACACACATCTACCTACTGGAAAACCTTTCAAGATGATAGAAGGTATGAAATCTTCCAGAATAGAAAGAAATTAACTGGCAAATAGCTCTGTAGGGAGATAACAGTTTACAGCTTATATGCAGACCTCCCTTCCAGTAGAAACCATAGATCTGAAGGTGCATAAAAGATTGCTGCAGTTGGAGTTCAAACATTACAGAAAACATTTCCCTTTCATGCAAAATATGCTGTCAAGTAAGTTCATAACTGATGCCAACCCTTGCCAAAGCTTCCTAGGTATAAAATACAGTGGTACCTCTGACAATGAATGTAATTCGTTCTCAGAGGCAATTTGTTATCCGAAACGTGGTTTCCCATTGAAATGAATGGTAAACTGATTAATCCATTCCGGAGAGCCAAAAAAAAAAGCTAAAAGGCTTGGGGGGAGGGATTCCAGACCTTTTTATAAAATGCACTTTAAAGGCTTGTAGTGATAGAACACCCTCCAGAACATCCCCCTGCAGTGCAATGCAAACATGGACAAGAGAAAACAGCAAGACTACCCCAGCCTGTTCCCACCCGAAGTGCAATGGGAGGAAAATGCAAACAAACAAACATAAGCAAGAAGTAAAAATCAGCCCATTTTTGCCAGCAGAGCAATGCAAAAATACTGCAAACATGGAGAAATGAAACCAGAAAGACTACCCCAGCCTCTTCCAGCCAAAAATGCAAAGAAAAGCAGTGCAAAGATTAATAAAAGCTAACTCCCTATCTTACCAAGTTCAAAAGGTCCAAATCTCTCATGTCCAGAATGGCTCCAAAAATCCATGAAAAAAACCGCTCTAACTCCTCCCACCCATTCACAAACTATGCATCCTGAAATGCATGTAGGGCACACATTTTTGGCAAGGCATTATGAAACATTTGTTATCCGAGGCAGCCCATAGGGAACATTTGCTATGGCAGCCCTATACCTGGAAATTTCCATTTGTTATCCGAAAAATTTGTTATCTGAGGCATTCTTTATCAGAGGTATTACTGTACTCTGATTTGATCTACTGGTCCTTTCTGCTGATGCTGCTCGATGATTGTGTGTGCAACCCACACAAGAATATAGGCTGGCTCTTCTCAACAGGGGCAGTAAGGGAATCAAACTCGTACTTCCTGGATTTTCAAAGCAAAGCAAAATGTTGTGCCCAACACCACTTAAAGCACTCTCTGGTTGGTATACAATTTATTTATGCAGGCTACACATTGTAACGCCCCCTGGGTAATAATTTTACAGACCTAAAAAGTAGAGATGGACACAAAATGATTTTTTTCCATTTTGTTTTCCGTTTTCCATTTTTTCTTAACAAAACGAAAAATGAAGTGACCTGTCAAAGAAAACAGAAACAAAATGAAACTGAAAGTTGTTTCATTCCATCTTGTTTTTTGTTTTTCCATAGAAATGCATTGAAGCAATGCATTCCTATGGGAAACTGATCGGGTGAGAAAACGATGGGCTTTTTACACTTCCCCCGAAGCCCAGTGCGCCAGCTGATCGGTGCTCGGGTGGGAAAAAAGTTTTAAAAGCCCGCAGTTTTCCCCACCCAGCTTTTAAAACATTTTCCCCTCCTCCAAGCCCCGCGTGGCAGCTGATCGGCGCTGGGGGGAACCTTCTCCCCCCCCAGAGCCTATTAGCTGGCGCACGGGGCTTTGGGGGAAAGTTTCAAAATCTTCTGTGAAATCAGTGCAGTATCAAAATGGAAAAAAATACAATAAACAAATAAAAGCTGTGGGCTTTTGAAACTTTTTCCCCTCCCCCAAGCCTCACATACCAACTGAGCGGAGCTGAGGTGGGGGGGAAAACACCCTAGTACCAAACAGCTGATACCCGGGGCTTGGGGGAAGAGAAAGTTTTAAAAAGCCCAGGGCTTTTTAAACTCCCCCCAAGCCCTGCCACCTGATCAGCACTGGAGTGGGGGAGAAAGGTTTTCTTTTCCCCCACCCCAGCTGATCAGTGCTGGTGTGGGGGAAAACTTCCCTCCCAAGCCCAGCTGATCAGCGCTGGGGTGGGGGGAGTTTGGGGCTTTTAAAACATTTTTCCCTTCCCCAAGCCCCGTGTGTCAACTGATTGGTGCTAGGGTGGGGGGAGAAACTTACTCCCGTCCCAGTGTCAATCAGCTGGCGCACAGGGCTTGGAAAAGGAAAAAAGTTTCACCAGCACTACGCACACAAAAAAGTTGCACAAGCACCTCACACACACAGTACACACACATACACATGTTAAAAAATGAAAAATGAAAAAAAAATGAAACAATTTTTAAAAAATTGTTTAAAATGAAATGAAACAGAAGGGAATGGAATGGAACGAAACAAAAAATGAAATGAAATGCTATTTTAGTGTTTTGTGCCCATCTCTACTGAAATGGATGGAAGTCTGTGAACCTTCAGCCAGGGCTGTGGAGTCGGAGGAGGAGAAGTCGAGGAGTCAGAGTCGGAGGAAATTTTGGGTACCTGGAGTCAGAGTCGGAGTTGGCAAACAATGCACCGACTCCGACTCCGACTAAATTTTTTTAGATTGGAATTTTTAAAAAAGCAAGTTTAAATGTCCCAATTAATGACTTCTCTACTGTAAGAATAAAGACCAATGCATGCAGTGCCTCACGTAACCGCAAAACGAATATGTTAAGTGACCATGAAGAAGCATGCTTTTCATGTGCTTCACTATATGGCACGCAATGCACAATTAGGAGCGGCAATACTTATATTTTCCATAGTGTTGTGTTCTGCTGTTACGCAGCGCCCATGGGTAACCTAGCCTCTCACTGATAAAGGATTAAGTATTTATTTATTTATTTATTATTGCACTTATATCCCGCCCATCTTCTGAATCAAAACTCTGGGCGGCTTACAAAAACTGAACAACAAAATGAAAAACCAACAACAGATTACAATAAAAAGGAGGGGAGGCAGGACCCTCCAACGGGGATGACGCAGGCAGCAAAAAGGGGGGGAAACTTAAATAGAAAGGTCGCCAAACGCCTCCCTAAAGATGTGAGTTTTCAACGCCTTCTTAAAAGCAGACAGGGACCCTGCAAGGCGCAGCTCACTGGGAAGATGGTTCCACAGCATGGGGCCCACCACGGAGAAGGTGCGGGCACATGTACACAATTTCTGCGCCTCTCTGAGTGTGGCCACCCTCAGTGAGCGTGCCTGCGCCATTCTCATGGGCCTGATCCCAGTTGATCTCTGGGAGATACGCTCCGACAGGTACTCTGGTCCCAAGCCATGGAGGGCTTTGAAGGTCAAAACCAGGACCTTGAACCTTATCCGGAAGGCCACGGGGAGTCAATGCAGGCGAGCCAGAACTGGGGTGATGTGCTCGAATCTACAGGCACCCACCACCAGCCTGGCGGCCGCATTCTACACCCACTATAGCCTCCGGACAAGGGTCAAGGGCAACCCTACGTAGAGGGCATTGCAATAGTCGATCCTCGAAATCACAAGGGCCTGCACGACTGTCCTCAGGGAAGACTCCTCGAGGTGCAGTCGGATTTGGGCGATCCTGCGGAGATGGAAGAAAGCGGCCCTGGAGGCAGGTTGGAGGGAAACTCCCCCAATCTAGGGAGGGGGCCATTGTATCCGGAAGAGGATGCCCCAAAGAACAGAACCTCTGTCTTCTCCGGGTTCAGCTTGAGACGGTTAGTCCTGGTCCATTCCAGAACCGCCTCCAGGCACAGGTCGAGGGAGCGTACCGCCTCCTCTGCAGATGATGAAAAGGAGAAATAGAGCTGCGTGTCATCAGCGTACTGATGACAGCAGACTCCAAATCTCCTGATGACCTCCACCAGCGGCCTGATATAAACGTTGAACAGCATGGGTGAGATTGCCGACTCCTGGGGCACCCCACAAGGGAGGGACCAAGGAGCTGACAAGTCATCACCCAGCTAAAACCGCTGAGACCGGCCGCCAAGGAAGGAACAGAGCCAGGACAGAGCCAGGCCCCCAATTCCCACCTCAGCGAGCCGGACCAGCAGGTTACCATGGTCGGTGGTATCAAAGGCATCTGACAGATCAAGGAGGACCAGCAGGGAGGAGCACCCCCTGTCAGCCTCCCTGAGGAGGTCATCCTGCGGGGACCAGGGCAGTCTCGGTCCCACGAAGAGGCCTGAACCCAGACTGGAAGGGATCCGGGATACGATTTTCCTCCAGGTACGACTGAAGCCAGACAGCGGCCACCCTCTCAACTACCTTGCCCAGGAAGGGAACAATGGCAATCGGACGATAGCTGGATAGCTCGTCCGATGCCATGCCGGGCTTTTTTAGAGTGGGCTTCACCACGGTCTCCTTCAGACGGGAAGGGAAGAACCCCTCCCGGAAGGAGGCCGTGGCAATGGCCAAAACCCACTCCGGCATGTTCCCTTCGGCAGATTTAATGAGCCAAGCTGGGCAAGGGTCAAAGGGGGTAGCCGCCGGCCGGCAACAAGCCATAGCTCTGGAGGCCTCCGCTGGAAACACCGGCCCAAACTCATCCAGGAGGGAGGACCAAAGGGGTGAGGCCCCAGGGACATCAAGGGATGGACTAGGGCAACCGGGGGGGCAAGTCAGAACGGATGGCCTCTATTTTAGATCTAAAATGAGCTGCAAATTGCTCACTAGTGAAATCACTAGGAGGAGGCCTCAGCTGACTGGGATTGGAGAGGTCCCGAACCACCCGAAACAACTATGCCTGGCAGTTCGAGGCCTCGCCAATTCTCAGGGAGACATAGGATGTTCTAGCGTCTCTGATCGCGCGAACATAGCGGCCGGTCAGCTGCTGAAGTGCAGCCCTACTCACTGAGTTCCGATCCTTCCTCCAAATGTCCTCAAGCCTCCTTGTTTCATCGACCGCAGCTCTGCCGTATACCACAGTGAGGAGCGGTCTCCACAGTGCAGGGGGCGTTTGGGGGCGATCTGGTTCTACCACCCCGGTAGCATCCTCGTACCACCTATCCACCAGGGCTTCAACCGGATCATCTGCTAGACCGCCAGAAAGCTCCCCGAAGGCCTCCATGAACCTAGCAGGGTTCAGGAGCCTACGGGGGTGGGCCCAAATGATGGGCCGACGCTCCGTGTGGGGCAGGGTGGCGATCGACAGGAAAATTTTAGCAGATGATGGTCCGACCATGACATGGGTAGGGGTGAGATACCCCTACCCTCAGACAAGAATCTGACGACATGGAGGAAAAAAACAGGTCCAGGGTATGGCCTGCCCTATGGGTGGGGCAATCAACAGGCTGAGATAGATTCATGGAAGTCATGGATTCCATGGATTCCAGAGCCGCACCAGAGAGTTCCTCCTCGGCATGCATGCTGAAGTCCCCAACCACCAATAGGCGGAGGGACCTCAACAGGGCAGCCGAGACGAACTCCGCGATATCTGGAAAGGATTGTGCTGGGTTGCGGGGAGCACGGTACACCAGCACAATATCAAACTTATCCCGCTGACCCACCGATAGATGAAGGCATTCAACCCCGGGACACACCAATGTTGCAGAACTGCTAACATGAAGAGATTCCTTGTAAACTTTGGCCACCCCACCCCACCCCCGACCCTCTGACCTGCGGCCCACTGAACTTGAAACGGGGGGGCACAGAAGGAAGAGGGAGGCCCAACCCTCTGCGCCCACCCAGGTATCAGTGATACAGGCCAGGTCGGCTCGAATATCCACGATAACATCGTGGATAATGGATATTTTATTATGAGCCGACCTGGCATTAAGCAGGAGGCAGGACTACAGACACTTGTATAGGTGAAGGGAATGGAGGGTCAATAGTTCAAGACTGGAGCTGTAAACCATTGGAAAATGTATGTATAAAATACATTTGCATATTAATACAGAGGAGTCGGAGTCAGGGAGTCGGAGTCGGAGTCGGAAGTACAAAAAAACTTAGGAGTCGGAGTCGGAGTCGGAGTCGGAACATTTATCTACCGACTCCACAGCCCTGCCTTGAGCCCAGTTTTGGCTGCAGTACAGTAGTTTAACCACTGCACCACAAGGCTCCTTTGCAGCAAAATCTAGTCTCACCTCTATACATCCCCATGTTCTTGTTTTATTAAATTATGGGTATATGTAAAATATAGACAAAATTAAAAACAAATTAATATGTTAAGGTAATCAGACTATTTTAAACCAGAAAAAGGCTACTTCAACCGTGTTATCTTGGCCATTTGTTACGTCTTCTTTTGTACATGTGCTGGGACATAAACTGCATGCACATGTTCAAACGTACAGGTACCACTGAATTTCTTCTACCTCTTTTTACAGACTTGTATTAAGCCCTATTTAGCACAGACATTGATGAACTGGGTTAAAGGTCATTACTTCATGACTTCGAGTTAGGGGATATCACACAGGATGTCAACCTACTCCTGCTTACACCAACTGCAACTCTGTCAGTCCAATTAGAACAATTACCAATCTGCAACCCGGATACACATACCACGATTTCTCTCAGTCAATGCTAGAGCCAATTATTCAACACTTCCCTTAAGACAAATACAAAGCACAGAAATAGACCTGTTGTTAAAACGCAGGAGTCCAACTTATAGTAGCTCTGGGTTCACAGGAAGCTGCCTCTTCCTCTTCCACAACACTACACCCACTCCAAACTCAGAAGAGCAATTGTCCTCCTAAGCAGAATGCTTCAGAAGCCATGTTTTGTGTTGCTACCTCAGACATTACTTGGGTATTAAACCTACCTACGCTTGTTTTTCCCAATTGCTCCTCAATTATGCTTCATAATCCCACAACAATATCTGCAGGGTTGAAGGAAAGTCTAGTTGTGTGTCTTGAAATGTTTTCTGACCTATTCGAGAAAGCTGCATGGAGACGGTTGAACCAGCCTACGCTTTTCCACAAACTACCCTCCCCAAATATGTGTTACTAAAACACATGTCAAGATCATATCAAATATACCACTTATAGAGCACATTCTATAAAATATAAGATTATGATCCAATGTCTTCTGTCCTTAATATGTCAGTTAGAATTATTCCTCTCTCCTTACCCACTAAATGCAACCATTTTAAGCCAGCCTCAAACTTATAGAACACCAAACCACATAAAAATAGGGCCTTTAAAAATAATAAAGCAAAAGCAACGTGTTCTGCTTATATACCGCCCCATACCACTTCAAGTAGTCTCTGGGCGGTTTAAAGTTTTAATTACAGCATGCAGGCTACACATTGGCCCCACACACACCAGCAAGCTGGGTACAGTAAACCCCCACCTATCGCAGGGGTTAGGGACCTGACTTGACCCGCAATAATTGAAAATCCACAAAATGCGGATGCTGGGTCAGGTCGGGACTAGGTGGGCTGTCTGGGGGCTCTTGTACTTACCCCAGGCCTAGCGCTGCTCCAACCAGGCCTGCAAGGGGCTTTCCAGTCCCCCAGAGGCCCCAAAAGTACTTTCTAGTGATCTGGAGGTCACTTGTAATTTACCGGAAGTCAGTTCCGGTTTGCGGGGAAGCACTTTTGGGGCCTCCAAACGGGCCTGGGAAGGCCTTTCCTTCTTACCCCTGGGGGGCCTTTTTTCAGATACTGTGGACCCGCAATATACCGGGACCACAGTATATGAACCGGGAAAGGTATCACCTGTTCTACTTTTGTACTGTGTGTGTGTGTGTGTGTGTGTGTGTGTGTGTGTGTGTGTGTGTGTGTGTAGATAGATAGATAGATAGATAGATAGACAGACAGACAGACAGACAGACAGACAGACAGACACACACACACACACACACACACACACACACACACACACACACACACACACTGGCTACACGGCTCCTCAACTTGTTTTGCTTCAATTGGCACAATGAAAATAATTGCTAGGCAGTCTCTTGAAGCAGAAAGCCAGATGCTGTAAAACTACATCTGAAGTTATGGGTTGTGTTACAGCCCCAGTCCTTCAAACAGAGTGACTTATGTCACCTACACACATTCACACCCCCTCTCCATGTGGCACTTCGAGGCACATAGCCCCTACTTGGCCAGAGAAGGGGGACGGTTGGTGCAGAAACCCCATGTGTTCCATTTGGGGCCTGGGGTAAAATTTAGAAAAATCCACTAGGTGTAGCCAATTGGGTGAAAATTTTTAAAAAAGGATTTTACCTAGTGATTACCTAGTGGCAATCTCAGCAATACACATACTTGCACCTACTCACTTCAGCAGCAGCATTTAATTTCTGGCTGCCTTCTGGGGCTCTAAAATACCCAGCAGCAAACAAAGAGCACCTCTAAGCATCACTGCGGCCTAAGAGAGACAAACTAAAAGCCCAGACATTGAGGTATGTAACTAATTCAAAAGGAAACTTCTAATAATGTAAAGAATTGTCCTAGCCCAGTGGTTCCTAACCTGGGGGGGGGGGGTTCGGGACCCCTTTGGGGGTCGAACGACCATTTCACAGGGGTCGCCATGAGCCAATGAAGAAAAAGGCACAAACGGCTTGGGTCTGGAGGAGGTGGGGAGGAAGGAGGGAAGAGTAAGTTACAGCCTGATAGGTTGGAGGGGATGTCAGTCAGTGACACAGGAAGCTAAGATTGGCTGAGGGTGCCTGTAGACTGAGGGACGTTCTCTATGGCACCTGCAGCAGTTGCCTGCCAAAAGGGGCTTGTGGCCTCTTCCAAGCAGGGCAAAGGGGTCACCACAACATGAGAAACTGTATTAAAGGGTCGCAGCATTAGGAAGGTTGAGAACCACTGCCCTAGCCTCTGCATTTGCACTTCACCTGAGGCAGCGGATAAGGTGAGGCAAGATAAACAAGCCCCAGGACAGAGAGAAGCTTTGAAGAAGATAGCTTTATAGCCACACAACATACAGAAAATCGTAGAAGAGCAGTTCCAGAAGAACTGCTAGTCACGAATTATCTACTGTATTTTGTCACCAATGTATTTTTCATGCCAAAAAAGGCAATCTTCACCAAAGGGAGATATCCTGCAGCCACCAACATCACCACTGAAAAACTAGCTCCATGCCTGGTCACTCACCAAAACTGCAGATAAGCAAAGGTGGACTTGGTGCCATGTCCCTTTATCAATGTCTATAGCACTGCCTGTGCCTAAAGCCTGAGTTACTGGCAGCATCTTTTGAACCACCAAAATCCCCATGAACCTACACACCCATGGTCAGAAAGGATGGCATTTATCAGTGCAAGTATGTCGGAAAGGGGGGGGTGGCTCTGTGGACTAAGGCACCGAAACTGTAGACTGCAAAGTCGGCAGCTCGGCGGTTTGAATCCCGGGTGCCATGCAGCAGAGCGAGCTCCCACTGATAACCCCAGCTCCTGCCAACCTAGCAGTTCGAAAGCATGCAAATGCAAGTAGATAAATAGGTACCGCCGTAAAAAGCGGGAAGGTAAAACAGTATTTCCTTGCAGCTATGCCCGCCACATGGCCATGGACTTGCACAACACTGGCTCTTCCGGCTTGAATACGGAGATGAGCACCGCCCCTAGAATCGGACACGACTAGCATGCATATGCGGGGGGAACCTTTACCTTTTTTTATGTCAGAAAAGGTTTGAGAATGACAAATACTGTATCAGAATACTAGATGAGATGCTTAAACTCGCTTCACAATTGGTCTCCCCGCCTCACTCAAGGATATTAAGGAACCAGAAAAAAATTTAAAGGATTGTGACTGCTAGGGCTTTAGACAGCTGCTCTTGGAGTAACCAGCTCACTTGCACAAACCTGCAAAACCTAGAGCCATCTTCTACAACTGGCGCGTCGCCCACTGCACAGGCAGTGGGAAGAGTGCTAATGGAAAAGCTTACTATTGGGAATAGCTACCGTGTAACACCCACAATCTCACTAATCCTCCAGTCAACAGCCATTCCAAAAAAGCAAATGTAAACCATCTGTACAATATCTCAGAAATGCTCTCCTTTTATGGCATTCAGACCCAGCTTCCCACCACCATCAGCAAAGGAAACACCATACCTAGACTTTTTCCCTGTACGCCAAACCATGGAAGGTTACATACTTGGCTGCTCAGCTTACCAAATCAATGAAACCTTAAATGCTGCATTTGTGGAAAGACAACAAGACATGTCCCCAACGCAGTGGTCCTGATTACATGGAAAAGGCTACCTTTTTGGATTACAAATCCCATAATCCCGCAACCCATCACAGGAGTTGTAGCAATCGGGTCTGGGGGTTATAGTACAACTTTTCTTTTCTGAAGAAAAGGAAATATTGCAAAGGAATATTTCCAATATTGTAGCCAAAAGAACTTGCCAAGCATCTGCACTCTTTTTGCATGATAATTTATTACAGATAAATTGTTGACCAATAATAAAACAATCCATTCCCCTTTAACAAAAAGCATATAGATAATCATGGATGTTACCAAATATAGATGCCTCACTGGGGCACAAAAGGAAGCATGACACAGTTTTCAATTTAATAAAGCTCCAAGCCACTTTTTAAGTCTTTGATTTTAATTCCCTGTTACAGAAACTCATCAAAACTAAAATACCCCTGGAGATGAGCAAGCAGGTCATAAATTTAAAGCTCCAGTTAGAACTTATTTCTTAAAGCTTACAAAAAGAAAGCTTCCTGTTGTCCAAGTGGTAGAAATGGGAAAATGAACAGGTTCTCTTTGCAATGTATGTACAGTATTTAGAAGGTATATGTAACGTATGTATTTATTTTTATGTCTAATGAGTTTTAGACTCATGTCATGATTTTAAGCTGCTTGATCATATTGTTGTTTTAATCTTATGGGCATGTAAATCTGGATGATTTAGGCAGCAAAGGACGATATACTTCTAACGAAATATTCAGCATTTTACAATATCTGTCCAGATACTAAGCAAAGAAATTCGTGAATAGGTTCAGACCTTTTGATCTATGACCAAAACCAATGATCATGTTGGAAATACATTAAATTGTCTCTCCAGTTCAATTGCATAGTCCAGTTCAAGAAACCTAGCATCCTCCTTCCACACTAACATAAAACTGACCTCTCTCTCTATTTTATTTTCCTGTACTGACCGGTTGGCTAGATTTTTTTAAAACTAGAACAGACTAGGGTATTTTCTAGGGTTTGCAAACTTTCTGTGCTGTCAGACACACGTCAATAATTTGGAGAGGCGCCATGTGATTGTGGGTAGCATTCCAGATGAAAGATGGGGCTCAGTGGACTGAGCAACACCATATCACAAATGAGAGCCCCCAAAATCCAAAACCATTTGGCTTCCTCACTTCAGCCTATCTCCTGTCAATGAACCACATAAAATACTGGAGTCATTTAAATGATCCTTCCACTATAGGTGCTCAAAAGAGATAAATGAGGAAGGTGAACCACTCAAATTGGGTGTGCATTTCTCTGAAGGTAGACTCAGACTATAGGAGATAATTATCATAACAGGGAGACATCCAACACTAGATGATCATGTTGGTGTTTCAGGTTTAAGACTAAAGAGAAAGGAAAATCGGCTGCATATAGGCAAAATTAAATCCTCCAAAAGCAGCTTTTAATCACTCCTGGTATTCTTTATTTGTGAAATAAAACACCATCATTCCAGGAACTTTAAAACACCTAAGTCTAGGTCATCCACAAACTTGCATTGGAAAACAGTGCATATAAAAGCCACCTTAGCTTCTTTTCAGTTAAATCCATACCAAGCTAACTTCAACCATTAAAGCAGAATGGATGGGACTTAAAAGCAAAGCAAGGTACTGTATTCTGTCTATATTACCACTTGTTAGTGCTTAAAGCACTCTCTGTGTCTTTGCAATCTAATTATGGAGGCTACATGTTGCATAAATAACACTTAGGCCAACCTTTATACAGTATATGTCCCATTGATTTAGCTGGTCTATTCTAGGTGCAACAATCAAGTTTATTCAACTCATTATCTCCTGTAAAGGATGTGGATATGAGTATGTGTGTCCATATCCTTCACAGGTGACCTCTGCATTATCTAGTTATTTATTTCTGCCTGGTTCATAGAATCAAGAGCAATCTAGGGGACTCTCTACCCTAAATAGGCCAGCTTCTAAGCACAAAGTGTATCATCCAAGCAAGACATGAGGAATTACATGTTAAATAAATCTAGTCCTCTGTATTTTGGACAATTTTTCACACATCAATAGCAGATTCAGTGCAACTTGTCTTTAAAAATGTACCAATATGATTCATAGCATTTAATCATTCATTTTTGCACTTCTTCAATAATGACCATCTACATCCAAGACATTCTCCGTATTCTACAATAAATCCACATTTCCAATGTTTCTTTTTACAGAAGCCTGTGTAAAAATCCATGACTCCATTCCACAGAACAAGAAGATATAACACTATGTTCTCAAAACTAGACTTTTTTAAAAAATGTGAATTATATTCCTCATCCGAGTCATGTCTGGTCTTTCCTTTATTGTATCTCTATGATCCTACAGTTCATTCAACCAAATTGTAAGGCACTTATATTTGTCAAACATTCTACACTTTCATTTTATTCTCTTAACTGCATTTAGCAGGCCACTTGCGTTTAAGAAAGACTTACCATGTTTTTCTGTCTATGAGACGCCCGCATATATAAGACAACCCTCACTTTTCCAACTCAAAATGACAGTTTTGCAACCAAGCAGTCCTCTCAGCTTACTTCCACATATAAGATGACTCTCAATTTTTAGTTTAATAATTTTAGTCAAAAATATAGTCTTATACAAGGAAAAATACTGTAATTACTACTGTACACATTAAAACAGCATGGACAGTTTTCAAAAAAGCTTCCAGTCATTATCTTAAGAAACAATGCCTTTCACTAGGACATATATGATGCAATATGAAACCCGGAGCAGCACTAATCCCTACAAAAATCATTCATCGATAACTTTTGCTTGTCTTCCAGCAATTATGAGTGTCCTGGTTATTCCTAGGCGAACCCAGCACTCTAGATGTTTTGGACCACAACTCCCACAATCCTTTGTCATTGGCAATCTAGGCTCGGAATTCTGGGAGTTGTGGTCAAAAACATTTAGAGTGCCAAAGATTTTCCACCACTGCTGTAAGACAATACAGTCTGCTGCCAAGATAATACAGTATACAATTCTTACCGAAGGAGAGAAAAAGGAACAATTACTTTGAATCCAAACTCTGCTAAATAGTCCACAAAAACACAACTACTACTGTACCCATTCTACCAGTTCTTGTAAGGTGCCCTTAATATTCATCCCAAGTAATCCACTCATGTTGAATTTATGTTGTGTTGTGACCAAATACAACAATATAGTTTATTCCCATCAAAATAGCTGATCTCAGTCCTCTCCATGGCTTCTTACAGAAATGACTGGCAAGAAAAATACTATTCAGCAATGCATCAAATTACAGAAAGTTGTGGATTCTGAGACAAACATAGTGGACCCAGATTAGACTACCCCTGCAAAACATTTTAATATTTTGGGTGTAGTAAAAACAGATCACAATAACCTATAGCGGTGGTCCCCAACCCCGGTCCAGATTCCGACTACCACCCTGGGGAGGCCGGGAGGCTCCTCCCCTTTTCCTCCGCCGCCCTCCTCCTCCTCCTCTTCTCTCCCGCGGGCGTGGTGGAGGAGGAAAGCTGGAGGAAGGCTGGAGGAGCGCAGGAGGAGCTGCCGCCTCCCTCCTCTGCCCTCCTCCTCCTCGCCCTCCACACCACCACCAGCAGCAGCAGCCACAGCAGCGGCAGCGCGTCCTCCTCCTCCTCCTCCTCCCGCCGCCGCCGCAAAGCAGCGGGGCAATTGCGGAGGGGCGGCAGCGGCGGCGGGACGGGGCGATGCAGCAGCAGCCACCCCCACAATCGCCCCCGCCAGATATCCCCACCCCTCCGCAATTGCCCTCGCTGCTGCTCCTTCGGCGGCGGCGGGAGGAGGAGGAGGAGGAGGAGGAACCGAGCAGGAGCAGGAGGTGGCGGCGGCGGCTCGTCGTTGCCGCGAAAAATGAGCCATGAGCCGCGCGCGGGTCTTGCTCCTGGCGCCGCACTTGCTCCTGCTCCTGCTGCCGCCGCTGCCGTGGGCCTCCTCCTCCGCCGGGAAAAGCTGCTGGCGCCCACGCGCGGCACCCGCCCGGCCGCGCCGGGAAGCGCCCTCGCGGCACCGACGAGCCGCCGCCGCCTCCTCCTGCTCCTGCTCCGGTTCCTCCTCCTCCTCCTCCTCCTCCCGAAGCAGCAGCGAGGCAATTGCAGAGGGGTGGTGGCGGCGGCGGCGGACGGGGCGATGGCGCGGCGGCGGCGGCGGCGGCGGGGAGGGCGATCATTTTAGCAGGAGGCGGCGGCGGTGGCTACGAGGGCGCTTCCCGGTGCGGCCGGGCGGGTGCTGCGCGCGGGGCGCCGGGGCCAGGAGCTTGCGGGGTCTCGCTGCTGGCGCCCCGCTCGCTTTCCCGGTGGAGGAGGAGGCCCACGGCGGCGGCGGCGGCAGCAGGAGCAAGGGCGCCAGCAGCGAGACCCACGCGCGACTCCCGGCGCCGGAGGAGGAGGCGGGGCCCGCCTGCCCAGGAGCCCGGGTTCCCCCCACCCCGCCCGTGTGTGGGGGAGTGGCACCCCGACGCCCCAAGCCGGTGAGTGCCGCCGCCGGTCTCGTGCCTCCCCCCTCCTTCCCTCCCATCATTTGCTTTCACCCCCCTTTTGCCTCCCCGAACCCCCTTTCGCATTCATTTTTAAAACATTTCCCGGTCCGCGGGGACAAAAAGGTTGGGGAGCACTGACCTATAGAACCTTATCATTAAGTTCTTATTCCAGCAAAATGGTGGTCAAGATTTTACCAAAAAGACTCTTACCATACAGTATATGGAATGAAAAATGGGTTGTGTTCAAGCTATATTCAGAAAAGAGGCCCTAGATATCATATTACAAATATATGTTGTCTGTTGGAGTACTGTATACCGAAATACTGCAGAAGAAAATCTGCTTGTGTTTTATAGATTACAGTAAAGCCCTTAACCGTGTGGATTGTGAACACCTGTGAATGGTTCTAAAAGAAAGAGGCATTCCATGGCATTTGATTGTTTTGATACATATCTTATTCTATGAAAGTTAGATATAGTATAAACAACGAATCAATGACTTCTAAAATGTTCTGTTCCATCTTCCTGTTTCCTTTTGCCACCATCTCATACAGTATTTATATCTAGGCAAAGTTGTCCAATTAACCTGAAAAATAGCCATGCTGGTCTATTAGGGGAAAACACCACAATTCAGTAACACCTTTATTGGGACAAATTAATAATCCACAGTTTATCAGAACCAGTAATACCTTTATTGGGACAAATAAGATATCACAAAATAGCCAAAACTATTAAGTTCTTCAGAACTCTCCATCAGGCTAGGACCAGGAGATAGAAAAAAGGATAGAATTGAAAAAGAAACAAGGAAACAACCGCTCAGATATTCTGGCTATGAGTTCTGCAGTGAGGTTTAGTCTAAAAGAATGATTGCAGACTGAATAAAACAGTGGGGGTATACAAATTTATTTATTTATTTATTTATTTATTTATTTTTATTTATATTTGTAGACCACCCAACTTTCCAAGAGGAACTCTGGGTGGTTCACAACATAAGAAATCAATACAAAATTTGAATATCAAACAAACTCAATCAAACAGAAATGTATGAAAGGTGAATAAAATTATAAATATAAGAATAAGAGTAAGATGGCGGCAAAAAAACTCAACAAAAAAACCACATTCTACCTCCATTATTCACCGAAAGCCAACAAGAAGAGCCAAGTTTTTAACAGCTTCCTAAAGGTGGAGAGGGGCTCCACGGTCCTAATGCCACTGGGAAGCTAGTTCCACCATATTGAGCTGGCAACAGAGGAAGAACAGTTCCTGTTGGAGATCTTACGAGCATCCTGAGCTGTAACAACTCTTAACATAAGGACCTGAGATGCTCTAGTGGGTTGGGCTGAAGTTGATCTTGGGAGTTAGGACGATATGCGCTCTGACAGATATTCTGGACTCCAAGCTATGGAAGGTTTTCTAAATCAAAACCAATACCTTGAACTTTATTTAGGAGGCAATGGGTAACCATACCAATGCAGGCAAGCCAGAATGGGGGTGATGCAGTCATATCTTCCCGCACCAACCACCAGTCTGGCTGCCGCATTCTGCACCCACAGCAATTGCTGAATAAGAGTCAAGGGAAGTCCCATGTAGAACATGATACAGTAATCCATCCTCAAGACAACCAGCGCTCGCACAACTGTCCTTAGGAGGTCAGTGTCAAGGTATGGGCAAATCAGGGTGAGAAGCCTACATTGGAAAAAGGCAGCCCTGGAGACGGCCGCTACCTGGGACTCCAGGGACAAAGCCGGATCCCGGGTCATGCCCAGACTCTTCACTCTGTCAGCCAGTTGGAAGGAGATCCCATCCAGACTGGGAAAAGGGCTGCAATATCCGTTCGATCCCCCCCCCAAAGGAACAGTGCCTCTGTCTTCTCGGGGTTGAGTTTCAGCCTGTTGGTCCTGGTCCAATCCAAAACTGCATCCAGTCAAGGGTCCGCACAGCCTCCATTGCAGAGGTGGAAAAAGAGAGATAGAGCTGCATGTCATCAGCGTACTGATGATAGCAGACCCCAAAACTCTGAATGACCTCAGCCAGCGGCCTATAGATGTTAAACAGCATGGGAGAGAGCGCTGACCCCTGAAGAATCCCACATGTGAGGGACCAAGAAGCCAACAGAACTACACCCAGCTGGCATGGCCATTGAGGAAGGAGTGGAGCCAACGCAAGGCTAGGCCACAAATCCCCACCTCTGAGAACCTGCCTACTGTGGTCGACAGTATCAAAGGCCACAGACAAGTCAAGAACCAGCAGGGTAGAACAACCTATCAGCCCCCCTCAACAGGTCATCTTGAAATGCAGCCAGGGCTGTTTTAGTCTCACGACGCGGCCTAAACCCAGATTGGAATGGATCAAGGACACAGTCTTCCTCCAGGAATGACTGGAGCCACACAGCACCCATCTGCTCGACCACTTTGTCCAAAAAGGGAGCATTGGCTATCCGACGATAGTTGTTCAAATTGTCAAAAGCCAGGCCAGTTTTTTTTTCCAAGAATGGGTTTTATTACCATCTCTTTCAGGCAATCAGGAAAGATCCTGTCCCTGAGGGAGACAATGGTGATTAGCGAGACCCATTCTGGCATGCTCCCCACTGTGCTCTTAATCAACCAGGAAGGGCAGGGGTCGAGTGGGGAAGCCACCAGCCGGCAATGTGCCAGCGCCCTTGAAGCCTCTGTAGCTGTTACAGGCCCAAACTCAACAAAACGAGGAGAGCAAAGGGGGTGAAGTGCCAGCAAGACTAGGGGACAGATTAGTGGAACTGGCATCCAGACCGGCACGGATGGCCTCTATTTTAGATTTAAAGAAGGCTGTAAATGACTCACTAGTGAAATCTCTAGGAGGAGGCCCAGGCTGACCAGGATTGGTGAGGTCACAAACCATCCAGAACAATTTTGCCTGGCAGTTCAAGGCCCCACCAATTCTTAGGGATGCATAAGCTCTTTTAGCATCCTTAATCGCTCAAACATAGTGCCTGGTCAGCAAACACACTACAGCCTGATTGAATGCCGACCGATCTTTCCTCCATCTGCACTCAAGCCTCCTCTGTTCCTGCTCCATCGCCCGCAATTCAGCCATGAATCACAGTAAAGGGTGGGCTCAGCACCAGAGGAGGTGCTTGGGGGTGATCTGGTCGACAGCCCAGGTAGCTTCACCGCACCAGGGTGTTGACCAGATCGTCATCCAGGCTGTCCGGCAAGTCCCTGAAGGCCTCTGAAAAAGAAACAGGGTCTAGAAGCCTTTGGGTATGGGCCCATTCTAATGGGCCCGGCTCCTTGCAGGGCCGGGCAGTGATTGACAGGGGAAAAGTCAGTGAATGATTATCTGTCCATCTTTAATGATGATCTATCTTCTTTAAATCTAAAATTACACCTATCAAAGTGTTCTGGGATAAAGGAAACCTAATAAATAAGTCATCCATTGAAGAAGAGGTGCAGATCTGGGAATGACAGAAAATTGGGCAGAATAGTTAATACCTTGGAAGGTGGAAACAAAATTCAAAGAGATTGTGATAGGCTCAATTACTGGGATGAAAACAACAGAATGAAATCTAGCAAGGATTATCATCATCATCATCATCATCAGCAGCAGCAGCAGCAGCAGCAGCATGGACTTAAGTTACAGGAAGCCAGTTGTATTAACTGTTACAGCAGAGAAAAATAGAACCAATTACCTTGTGAGGTGGTGAGTGCTCAAACACCAGAGCTTTCAAGAGAAAATTCGACAACCTTCTGTCAGATCTACTTGGTTTGGCTTCCTGCATTGAACAGGACATTGGACTCAACAGCCTCATAGGCCCCTTCCATTATTCTTCCTTACCTTTAGCTTATCCTGGAACAGCCCACTTTAGAAAAATAACATGTTCAGACCACAACTCTCAGATTCCCCGGATAGAAGCTAAAATATCTGTAGTCCCAAGACATACACCTTTAAAGGTCTCTATCTGTGTTTTCACCAGCCACTTACAGAACCATAGGACAGTGGAAGGATTCAACCCCCTGCCAGAGCAGGAAATCCACAGCTGAAGCATGCCCCACAGACAGCCATGCAACCTCCATTCAATAGTATCCAGTGCAGGAGAATCCATCACTTCCTAAGTTGGTTGACTCCTCACCAGAGGACTGCCATCTAAACTGAACAGCAAGTGGCAATATTGGCCTCATGAAAGCAGCCTCAGAAGCAATGTGGACAAGCTACACCTGGGACAACAGTACTAAAGTCTTTAAAAGATTTTTGCTCACTAATGTACAGTACTTCCAATTCTTATTTAAATTAGTGATACATATGGAGTCTGAATTATATTAGCCTCCCCAGTTCTTACTCCCATCATAGGCACTTGATACTGTAATAGAGGGCCCAAGATGGCACATGAAATAACCCCCTCCTATTGAAAAGAAAGTGTGCCAGCTCTTCCCTGACCCACCATTACATGATGGGTCCAGCTCATGGATCCTAATGTTCTGGGAAACAGGAAAATCACAGAAAGCTGTAATACAATCAACTAAGAACAGCCCCAAGGGTGAAGGGTGAACAAGTTAATAAGTTCTTGTATTGTTTGTTTTCTATTTAGTTTGTGTAATTTTGTCTTACTAATCTGGAAGTTGAATCATGGCAACTGGACTTCTTTACTTGAGAGACTGAAATGTTTTGGGGCTCATCCAAACAGCTTCGGCTGAGAAAAGCTAGTTGTGAGTCCTCCATTTTATAGTTCACTTTGACCTCATGTCACCCTTGTGTGAAACAGCCTCATAAGATGAACAATGGCCTGAATAGGCTCGTTAGGCAGACAATAGTCTCAATAGGCCATTAGGTGAACAATGGCCTAATGTGCTGAAACCATAAGTATGGGTCCTTAGCTATGGCCTTGGTGGTGGTGGTGTGAAGTATTTTTTATTTGTATGGGGACTGTTATCACTGCCTGATAAGTAGCAGATAGCCTGAACCCTCACCTCTGTTGAGAGAGGGGTTTTCAATACTCACATAAATGGCTTCCCTCTCTCTCAAACTGCCCATCTTCTCTGTCTAATATGTGTACATCCTCATCTTTGAAGGAGTGCCATTTGTCCTTCAAGTGGAGGTGTACTGCTGATTCTGGTTCACAGATATATTGTCTTATTAATGTTTCTATGTTTCTTTTTATTGTTCAAAATCTTGCAATTCTGACATATGCTGCCACTGACCACAAGCTCCCCAAAATTATATGTAAATATCTGAATTCTTTGAAGACGCTGATATTTCCTGCAATGTTATGCAGAGCTTGAAGATGTACAATAGCATTAATCAAAAAGACACTCATACAGAAAATACAAAGAGCCCTTCTGAAGACACAGCTAAGCAGCACATGATTTTCTTTTGGGGATACCCTCCTCTCAGAGTTGGAGGAACAGACACTTCCTTCTTCTCTGTTTCTTCTAGTATTGTGGGCGGGTACCTTTGGCTCATCCCCATAAAACCTTACTGATGGGATATGAAGCCTGGAACTTCTGTGAGTTGATGCTGAAGCATACAAAGGCCAACTATCTCCCATCCATGTTCTACAACATAATCCTCACTTCCTTCCCACATCACAATATTTATTTATTTATTTATTTATTTTGAATATTTTTACCCCATCTTTCTCCTTGGCAAAGGACCCAAGGTGGCTTACAGTAATGAGGAACAATATACAGCCCAGAACATTTAAAACATATTCAAGTTAAGAACAGGGAATCAGAAGAGGCATCTTAGAACATGAAAGCTACAAAGAGCACACAAAAACAAAAGAAAAATCCACTGTGAGGTGTGGAGAGTAACATGGAAAACATTGGTGTTTTGTGAAATCAGTCAATGCAGTCATGTATGGTAATCCATATAAATGTCACACAGTAGGTAGTCCCTCATTCAGGGAAAGCTTGCCTGAAGAGAAAGGCCCTTGCCTACTTCCGGAAAGACAGCAGAGATGGAGCAGTCCTGGCCTCCAGCAGGAGGGAGTTCTAAAGTCTGGGAGCAGCAATAGAGAAGGCCCTTTCATATGTTCTTATGAGATGCAGCTGTGAAGGTGGCAACATGGAGAGAAAGGCCTCTCCTGATGACCTTAGCACCTGAGCTGGTTCATACTGTGAGATTCGATTTTTGAGGTAGCTCGGTCCCAGGCCATTTTGTGCTTTGTAGGTTAAGGTCAGCACTTTGAATTGTGCCCAATAGCTGATTGGCATCCAGTGGAGCTGCTTTAGTAGGGGTGTAATGTGATCTCTGTAACCAGCCCCAGTCAACAATCTGGCCTGCATTTTGGACCCATTGAAGTTTCCTAAGACCTTCCATAGGTAGCCCCATGTAGAATGCATTACAATAGTTCGGCTGGGAGGTCGCTAGGGCAGGCAAGGGGGACAGTTTGATTTATAGCTTCTGGATCAATAGCGGTATCCAGGTCAGCCAGGATCTGAACAATTTTGGCTCTAAAATGTTATGCAAATTCTTTGCAGTGAGTTACAGAGTGATCTGTGTTATCCCCCTGTGGGTCAGCATGTAGCAGACTCTTGACTACTGTATTCGGAAAAGCTCTGCTGGGCGATTCCGTGCCGAAGCAATGGTTGTAGAGAAAAATTTCTTTGCTGCTTCCACTGCCTTGGAATAAGCTTTGCAACAGCCTTTCATTGTTTCTTTATCTGTTTCAGTCTAGGTTTTCCTCCATTGTCTTTCACCTGTACATACCACCCTTTTCATATTTGCCAGTCCCCAGTAAAAGGTCTTCTGACAACTGATGGACTAAGAAGTTTTACTTCACATAATCTTCAGAAGCACTAAAGCAAATGGTCTGCAATTGACAAAAACTTACTCTAGGTACAGCTTGCCAGCTTGAATGACACCAGAGAACACTCCTTTCATTGCAACAGATCTAAACACAACTCTCTGTGTAAGTGTTCTGTGCCATCAAGTCAGAAATGGCTTATAACAGCCCAAATAGGGCTTTCAAGGTAAGTGAAAGATATGAGTGGGTTTACTAGTTCCACTCTCCCAGTCAATTTCCATGGCCGAGTAAGGATTTGAACCCTGGCTTCCAGAGTCCCCATCAATCACTCTATCCACTACACAGTGTATCACACTGGGAAACATAACTGCCTCCTTGGAAAGGCCTGCACAGTGGATCATAACTCTGTACAGTTTCTTGTCTTTGCAACCTTCTGTGTGTTATGCCCCGTCAAAATGATTGTTATGGCAACCCTAATAGGGTTTCCAATATATGCCAGGTATTTAGGGAGTGATTTACCACTGCCATCCCCCATTGTGTTTCCATGGCCATGTGGGGATTTGAAGGCAGGCTTCCTAAGCCCTAGCCTACACTTGATTCATTACACAGCAGGGGCTCACTTGGTACCCTTTCCTTGTTGTGACATGCTCAGGCACTTTATTTATTTATTTATTTATTTTTAACTCTTATATACCGCCCTATTCCCACAATGGGGACTCAGGGCGGTTAACAACATAAAGAGTAAAAAAGACATATAAAATCAAATACAGATAATAAACAACAGATTTGCTAAAACAATTAGATCCAAGGTTAAATAGGCGGGAGGGAGGGGAAAAAAAAAAGGAGCAGGGTCCCTAGCCCTCGCCGTAGGCCTCTCGAAAGAGCATGGTCTTAAGGTTCTTCTTAAACGCCGCCAGCGAGGGAGCCTGCCGTAGTTCACCTGGGAGTTTGTTCCAAATTGCCGGTGCCACCACCGAGAAAGCACCGCGAGTACTTGGGGACCGTCTGCAGGGAAAGGGCCACCGAAGAACGGGTGGGCCGGGCCCGGTCTAGTTGTCGGGGAAGACGCTCCGCCAAATAAGTCGGGGCCAAGCCATGGAGGGTTTTGTAAACCAAAACCAACACCTTGAACCTTATTCGGGAGGCAGGCAACGTAACCAGTGTAGGCGAGCCAGGATGGGGTGATGCGGTCGTAACGACGCTGGCCGCCGTTTCTGGACCCGCTGCAGTGCCGAACAAGGTTCAAGGGGAGCCCCATGACGTTGCAGTAATCCAACCTCGACACGACCAGCGCCTGTACCACTGTCCTCAAGGAGCCCTCATCGATTATCATCGATTATCATCAAACATTAGCAGATGTTTGCTTGTTTGCTTTTTTATTTTGATAACAAACTATTTGATGTAGAGACATTTTCTTAGTTGAGGACATGCTAACTCCCACGGAAATGTTTTTCCTCCAAAATAAATAAATAAGTAATAAGTAAAGGGATAAACATAGCTTTTGCCAACAAGTGCATACTGTTTCATTCACCTTAGATGAATTTAACTCTTCTCCACCAAGGGAGCCAAATATGAACAGAAAATAAACTGGAATAAACTATGGCCTCATCCTGAGAGTTAATAATGATTAAGTCAAAATTTCAGATGCCCTGGAATATATATAACCTGTAGGTACCAACGACCCCAGAAAGCATCTTCCGCTGCCTACATAATGTTATACCTGTCGATAACTTCCTGTTTCTTCGCAATGCCTAGCAGCTCAAATCCTGCATTCAAATCCGTGAAGTCCTCAAAAACAGAATAAAATGAAATGCAATAAAGGTCGGAGAGGTAAAAGCAAATAGGAACTCATTCCGACCAACAGCGAAGCTCAGTGCTTGAAAACCCAAATAAACGAAGTAACTCACCAGAGGTACGGTATACCATCTTCGCTAGGAGCCCCGGATAGAAAAAAAAAAGGGGGGGGGCACTTCGGAACAATACAAAAACCGAGAGCCGTAACATCCTTTCGTGCCCGAAACCAGCTTTTTCTACTCCCGGGGGCGGGGCGGGGGGGTCTCTACACACCATTCACACCTCTTTAAAGCATGGATCTGGCCCTCCGCTCACCTGCGCCCGAAGATCTTCAGCCCAAACCTCTTCTTGCTATGCCTTCGTCCCAGCGTGGGCACTTTCTCGTGCTCCGGACACACGGAGGTCTCCGAACTAGCCGAGGATGGCGAGCTGGAGGCGGCGGCGGCGGCACCCCCGTTACCTCCCCGCGAGCCGGGCTCTTTGCCCTGCGGAGGCTCCATATCCTGTCGGCGGGGCTCGTCTCAATTGCCAGTCATGCCCGCCGCGGGGCGAGCTGGCGGGCAGCGTTCCAGGAAGGCAGCGCCTGCCTCGCTCCCGGGTCCATGAATCCTGCCGGGACTCCCGACAGGAGGGAAAGGCAGACAGGATCGCCCCCGGGGCCTGAATCGTGAAGGATTCCCCCCCCTCCCCGGCAAAAGGCAACAGGCGCGCAAGAGCCTCGCGTGCCCCCGCGCAAGAGCGGTGCCTATGCCCGGCTCAGCCCCAGCGGCGGCGATCTACAGCGCGCCTCCTCCTCGGGAGACTGAAGCCATGCAGGAAGTGTCAACAATACAGAGCCAGGGCAAAGCGCCCGAGGACCCCAGAAATAGTCGTCCGGGAAGCTGCCTCCACGGAGCGGCCGGCTTGACCCGAGCCGAGAAGGCGCGCCGACGGCTCCACCTGCCGTTTGCGAGAGGAGACGGCAAGAAGCCCGGACGGCGAACGACCTCTGGCGGCGGCGGCGGCGGCGGCGGCGGCAGAGCGAGAGCCGCGCGGAATCGGCGGAACAGAGCCGACGGCCCGCAGCAGCGCCGGTTGCAGGGAGCGGACCCGGGCGGCGACTCACGAGACGAGGCGCCCTTGTGTATCTGGAGGGGGGGGTAGGAGGCTGGTGGGATTGGCTTTGGCCCTCGTCGCTCCTGGATGGGTGTTGCCGCACGCCAGGCGCTAAACACCGGCATTTGTCCGACTGTTGGGGATAGATCTCTGTTGGGGGCAAATAAATGCCTCCTTAGGTGTTTCTGTCCCATGCTGAGAAGCGCGTGCATTTTGCACTTCACAACACACCTGCTTCTGGAATCGCAAGTTTGCAAAATAACAGCAGCAGCTCAAAAATCACACCTTTCAGGGCAGGTGCAAGTGGCAATATATATAAGGTGAACCAGACAAAGGAAATCTATGAAACAGAAAAAGAACCTCCATTATAGCTGTTGTGAGTTTTTCAGGCTGTTTGGCCCTGTTCTGGAAGTTTTTCTTCCTGACGTTTGGCCAGACTCTGTGGTCCACATCTTCAGAGGGCAAGGACCTCAGGGAACTAGGAATTCTTTCTGTGCTCTGGGCTCACCTAGCAGATCCCAGCGGGAAAGCCTTCCAGAACCTCCATTACTTTGTGCTCAAACAGAGAGTTGTGTAAAACTGTCCAAGGCTTCCTAGTTCTGCTGATGGAGCACCAGCAAACATGATCAGCAAATGTGTAGCCCTTGACTGCTGAAATACTGACCCTCACAAAACCAAAGGCATGACCTGAGATTTCCTCCTGGACTGAAATGTTTAACTGTGTAGCTTGTAAGCAGCATTGCTCTTTCTTTAAATTGCATGTACTTGTGGTAACCTTCATCGAGTATTTGAGATTCAAGGAGGTGTTTATCATTTCTATATCCCCAGGGAGTTTCTATGCCTCCTGACTGCTTCTCCAAACTAACTCTCAGGGGATGGTGTTAGTGAAAACTAGCGATGCTGAAATGTTTCCAAACAAATAGTTACATTTGTTATATTTGTTGTATTTCCTTGAAACTGCAAACAAGAATGTCTTCCAGATGCCATTCCTGCACCCCAAATTTCAAAGGTCAGATGCTGGTAGAATTTTGAGCACACCATCCGGAGTGCAAGTTCCTGCTAAATGAGGTTTCATGATTCCACTGCTTCTATTCTGGCAATTAATTTGCTTGTCCACCTTCAATTTAAAAAGTGAGACCTGTCCTTTCAGATTTGCTAACAGCCAGCCAAGCCCTTCTCCATAAGAACATAAGAAGAGCCATGCTGGATCAGGCCAAAGGCCCATCTAGTCCAGCTTCCTGTATCTCACAGCGGCTCCACCAGATGCGTTTGGGAGCGCATGAGACTAGATATCTGTCTCCTGATACCACTCCCCTGCATCTGGCCCTTGAAGTACCCTGGTTTAAAGCCTGGAGATTACACATCTCCATCATGGTT
Source organism: Phrynocephalus forsythii (assembly GCA_029282475.1). Taxonomy (NCBI): domain Eukaryota; kingdom Metazoa; phylum Chordata; class Lepidosauria; order Squamata; family Agamidae; genus Phrynocephalus; species Phrynocephalus forsythii. The sequence goes on along the minus strand of JAPFRF010000001.1, from coordinate 136,237,351 downwards.
TGTAACCTGTGATGGACTTTTCCTCCAGGAATCTGTTCAATCCCCTTTTGAAGGCATCCAGGCCAGATGCCATCACCACATCCTGTGGCAGGGAGTTCCATAGACTTACAACGCGCTGGGTGAAAAAATATTTTCTTCTGTCAGTTCTTACTCTCCCAGCCCACAATTTGAGTGTATGTCCCCTAGTTCTGGCATTTTGGGAGAGGGAGAAGAGCTTCCCTCTATCCACTTTACTCATACCCTGCATTATTTTGTATGTTTCAATCATATCCCCCCTCAAGCGCCTTTTTTCCAGACTAAAGAGGCCCAAATGTTTTAGCCTTTCTTCATAAGGGAGGTGCCCCAGGCCAGTAATCATTTTAGTCGCTCTCTTCTGCACCTTTTCCAGTTCCACTATGTCTTTCTTGAGATGTGGTGACCAGAATTGTACACAATACTCCAGGTGGAGCCTTACTATTGTTTTGTATAAAGGCATTATAAAGGCATGTATAAAGGCATGTTCCATTCTGTGGGCACTTGCCAATTTATGTTAACATCATACAGCATGATTCAAGTGGCACTACTGCAGGGCTGTCCAACTTTGAGCAGCCTACAGCAGTGATGGTGAACCTTTTAGAGACCGAGTGCCCAAACTGCAATTCAAAACCCACTAATTTTTTTGCAAAGTGCCAATACAGTAATTTAACCTGTATACAGGTGGCTATGAAGGGGCGATGTCAGGTGCCCACAGAAAGGGCTCCGAGTGCCACCTTTGGCACCCGTGCCATAGGTTTGCCATCACTGGCCTACGGTCTACTTTTTTCTCCCCAAGGGCTCCCCTGGTCTACTTACAGGAGCACGCATTTGGCTGCCCGGCCTGGCCTTCTTCCCCCCTCCCTTTTATTGATGATGTTGCTGCGGCCGCGAGGCCAGGCTGGAGAGGGCCGAGGAAAAGAGAAGTGATGTAGAGGTTCAAAAGGCCTGCCTCCTTTCCACTGTCCTTACTCCCTCTGCTCCACAGCTGACCTAACACTTCCTTGCCTGTCCTTTTGCTTTGTGCATAGCTGAACTTTTTATTATAATTAATTTCTAATCTCGGTTGCCAGCCTGAGCATTAGCCTTCCTAACCTTCACTCTGCACATATTAGCTGTAGGGTGGATTTGATTTAAATCAGAATTTTAAAATCAGATTTTTTAATTATTAAAATGAAAAGTTGATATTTTTTAAAAAAATTAAATCATGATTTAAATAGTGTTTTAAGTCAATCATTGATTACCTACCCTGATTGGCTACCTCTTTGTTCTCGTCCTTGATGATTTTGCCCTCTTTCCACTTCCTATACATGTTGCTGTTAAATTGTAGCTTATCTGAAAATTCTTTATGCAGCTACACTGGTTTGTTGAGACATCTCCCACAGGTATTTCTCATGAGAGCCTTTGGAGCATTTGTTATCATATTCTCTATACTGTATAAGACTTCTTGGTGTTTAAGATTGTCAGAGGAGGCCCTCCTCTCAGTCCCATTGCCAGCACAGGCACAGTTGATGGGGAGACAAGAGGGTGTCTTCTCAGTGGCTGCTCCCAGGATACAGAATACTTGTCCTCTGACAGTCTGATTGGCCCACTACCTTTTATCCTTCTGCCAACAGCAGGAGACCCACCTTTTCAGACAGGTGTTTAACAATCATGACTGAGTCCCTGAATGCTGTTTCTTAACTGAGATAGCTTTTAATGTTTTAAGTGTTTTTAATCATTTAATGCAAGCCTGCCCAAAGTCCGGCCCGGGGTCCAAATCCGGCCCGTCAGGCCATTCTGAGCGGCCCGCGGCTGGCTGGCCTGCCCCTCCCTCCCCCTCCTTCACCCCATGTTTTTTTAAAGAAAGTGGGTGGGGCTTGCAGTGGGGTGGCAGGGTTGGGGAGCAACCGGCCCCTGACACATTCTCAGCCACCAAATCTGGCCCTCCTTACAAAAATTTTGGGCACCCCTGATTTAATGCATTTTAATTAGTTGTGTTTAATTGTGCTTAATGTATAGTTTACCGTGTTTTTAATTTTATTCTCTTTAACACTGTGAGCCATTTTAAGTCCTCTTATGGGGGGCCTATAAATAAGAGACAAATGAATAAATAAGACCTCTGAATTCTTCATAATGGTGCTTTCAGTGTTTTACTCTTAAGGACTCCGGTTCATCATGGACTACTTTCTCTTTGAGTATTTCTGACCATTGGATCTTATTCAGTCTTTCTTTGAGCTTACTGAAATCAACTTTCCTAAAAAGGAAAAGCAAAGTGTGCTGCTTTCATACCACTTCATATAGCTTAAAGCACTCTTGGGGTGGTTTACAATTTAATTATACTAGCTACAAATCCACCCACCCACTCCATGCGTGCAACCTGGACACTCAAAGTGGATTTCAATGAATCATTTACCATTGCCACCCTCCATTGAGTTTCCTAACTGATCAGAGATTTTAAACAAGTCTCCTGGGCCAATGACACCATGATGGCTTCAAGTGTTTCTGTAGCCAATATGTATTTGCAATAAGATCTCTAGTATTTCTGTTTTAGTTGTTGTCTACTTTTTTGCAATTCTCTTTGATCTTATAAGCAAGTTACTGAAGCATTGCATTTAGAACTAGTCACAATTTTGGTTTTGCTCCCAATCTGTCAATTACATTTTTAAAAAAATAATAAATAAATGCTTTCCATCACAGCTTATCATTTTTTTGACTCCAGGAATAACTGTTCTGCATTTTTCCTTGTTAGTATCTCTAGTTTTAATCCACATTTTTCTGGTCTGTAGTCTCTTAAGCTTTGTATTGCAAATTTGTTCTGTACATGATCTTTAACATTCTCAAGGAACTTATTTATATGTTAGCACTAGCATTGTTTTTATTGTTCTTCAATGTTACTTTAAATTTTCATATTAAAAGTTCACAATCTGTATCACAGTCTGCTCCTGGTTTTGCTTTTGCAGAGAATAGAGATTTGACATCATCTTCTTTCAATAATGAAATCTGATCTCTATACAGTATTAGTATCTGATGATGTAGCTATATACAGTCATCTTGACTGTTGCCTAAGGCATTTATTTGCGATTAACAAATTACTGGCTTCACATAATTCAGCAAATCACTGTCTAGTTCTGCTTCCTTATTTATTATTTATTTATTTGTTAGGCTTATATCCCACGCATCTTCCCAGGAGGGTCTGGGTGGCTTACAGTAGAAGTAGTAAAAACAAACAAAACAGAACATAACATGAAAGGTGGCATAATCCAAGCAGAGATGGCAACGGGCAAAAAAAAAAAAAAACACCGTAAATAGAAAGGTCGCCAAACGCCTCCCTGAACAGGTGGGTCATCAGGGCCCTTTTAAAGGCGGGCAGGGACTCTGTTAGGCGCAGCTCACTGGGGAGATGGTTCCAAAGCATGGGGCCCACCACAGAGAAGACACGGTCCCGCGTATGCGATTTCCGCGCCTCTCTGGGTGTGGCCACCCTCAGTGAGCGCACCTGCGCCAATCTCGTGGGTCTGGCCCCAGTTGATCTCTGAGAGATACGCTCCGCCAGATACTCTGGTCCCAGGCCGTGGAGGGCTTTGAAAGTCAAAACCAAGACCTTGAACCTAATCTGGAGGACAACGGGAAGCCAGTGCAAGTGAGCCAGGACTGGGGTGATGTGCTTGAATCTCCGAGCACCCACCACCAGCCTGGCCGCCGCATTCTGCACCCGCTGTAGCCTCCGGACCAGGGTCAGGGGCAACCCCACGTAGAGGGCATTGCAATAGTTGATCCTCGAGATCACTAGGGCCTGCACGACTGTCCTCAGGGAGGACTCATCAAGGTACTGGCATATCTGGGCGATCCTGTGGAGATGGATAAAAGCGGCCCTGGAAGCAGCCACCACCTGGGCTTCCAGGGAGAAGGCTGAGTCCAGGACCACGCCCAGATTCCTGGCCCTGTCCGTAGGCTGGAGGGAAACACCCCCCAGTTTAGGGAGGGGGTCATTGTACCCAGACGAGGGCGCCCCGAAGAACAGAACCTCCGTCTTCTCCGGATTCAGCTTGAGCTGGTTATCTCTGGTCCATTCCAGGACCGCCTCCAGGCACAGATCGAGGGAGCGTACTGCCTCCTCTGCAGACGACGAAAAGGAGAGATAGAGCTGCGTGTCGTCAGCATACTGATGACAGCGAACTCCAAATCTCCTGATGACCTCCGCCAGCGGCCTCATGTAAACATTGAACAGCATGGGTGAGATTGCCGACCCCTGGGGCACCCCACACGGGAGGGTCCAAGGAGCCAACAAGTCATCACCCAGCTGAACCTGCTGAGTCCGGCCACCAAGGAAGGAATGAAGCCAGGCCAAAGCCTGACCCCCAATTCCCACCTCGGCCAGCCGGACCAACAGGTTACCGTGGTCGATGGTATCAAAGGCAGCTGACAGATCAAGGAGAACCAGCAGGGACGAACACCCCCTGTCGGCCTCCCTGAGGAGGTCATCCTGCAGAGCAACCAGGGCAGTCTCGGTCCCGCGAAGAAGTCTGAAACCAGACTAGAAGGGATCCAGGATATGATTTTCTTCCAGATACGACTGGAGCCTGACAGCGGCCACCCTCTTGACAACCTTGCCCAGGAAGGGAACAATGGCAATCGGACAATAATTAGATAAATCGTCCGACGCCAAGCCAGGTTTTTTCAGAGTGGGTTTCACCACGGTCTCCTTCAAACGGGCGGGGAAACATCCCTCCCCGAAAGAAGCCGTGGCAATGGCCGAAACCCAGGCATGTTCCCTTCGGCAGATTTAATAAGCCAAGCCGGGCAAGGGTCAAAGGGAGTGGCCACGGCCGGCAACAAGCCATAGCTCTGGAGGCCTCCGCTGGAGACACTGGCCCAAACTCATCCAGGAGGGGAGAACGGAGGGGTGAGGCCCCAGGGACATCAGGGGATGGACTAGGGCAACCGGGGGGGGCAAGTCGGAATGGATGGCCTCTATTTTGGATCTAAAATGGGCTGCAAATTGCTCACTAGTGAAATCACTAGGAGGAGGCCTCAGCTGACTGGGATTGGAGAGGTCTCGAACCACCCGGAACAACTCCGCCTGGCGGTTTGAGGCCTCGCCAATTCTCAGGGAGACAAAGGATGTTCTAGCGTCCCTGATCGTGCGAAGATAGTGGCCAGTCAGGTGCTTAAGTGCAGCCCTATTCTTTGCCGTCGGACTGGCCCTCCATATGACCTCTAGCCTCCTGCGTTCTTGTTTCATCCACCGCAGCTCCAGCTTCCTTGATAATATAATCCAATGATGTATGTTTTCAATTTTCTACTTTTGCATTCTAATCACCTGTGCTTAATTAGCATACAATACTTGTATATATGACCTAACAAAAATGCAGGTATTAATTGAACAAACTGCATTCTTCGTCCTTAATACAAAACCTATCTACAATGGGTCAGTAGCATAGCAAGGTTTTGTTTTCCCAGAAGTGCAATGAGACAAGACAACCACAGAATAGCACTGGTGGGTTTTCCCAATCTATCACTGTACTCTACAGGAATATAAAGCATTACTACAGGAATATAAAGCAACTCTACACAAAATTTATTCTTTGGAAGAAGGTGAACAACTTCTCAAGGCATGGAACATTCAAATCGAAGAAGAATAGAGAACTCCAAATTCAGCGTCTGCAGTGAAGACAGTGTCACCCTTTAACTCTTTAAATCTTTCAATGAGCAAGCAAATGGAGACCGATTTGAAGAGCATTGCACTACAGAAGACAGCCCTCCTTTCTCTCTCCCCCTGTCTCTCCCTTCCCTTCCCTCCTGTTTTTTTCCCTTTTTTTTTCTTAGCCCATTCTGTTTTATTTTGTTTATATTTTGACTTGCCCGTCCCATAATTCTCCACTCCCTTCCTGTTCCTTATCCCTTATCCCTTATTCTTTCTTAGCATATCTTTCCTTTTCCCCTCTATTTTTTTTATATTTTTCTATTTTTTTATTTTTTATTTTTTTATTTTTTATTATTATTATTTATTTTTTATTTTTTATTATTTTTTTATATTAATTTTTTTGGTCTTTTTTGGGGGGGGAGGGGACTGAGGGAGGAAAGAGGAGGATAGAAGGATCTTAAGATTCACATTATCATGTTATCTTTTTATTACATTCTTTCTTTTCAACTTTTCACGTATATAACTGTAAGCAAGACTAGACAGTGCCAACCTTAATTTAGAGCTTCTGAATCATTATTAGCCATCAGGAAGTGTACGGGTGCCTTCCCCCTCCCTCCTATAAGGGCGCATACAGGTTGTGTATGAGAGCCAAGAGGATGGGAGAACAGAAAATAAATGTAGGTGGTAGGGTTTGGGTAATCATTGTTTTTTTCTTTATTATATGTAATGTTTGTTTGTATATATGCACAAAGAGACCGTTCCAGATCGATAATAGAATGAAAATATGGGTAGACTGTTGAAATTAGCTACATTGAATGCCAGGGGTCTAGGAACTGTCACGAAGAGAAACAGAATAGAGTCATTAATTAAGAAGAATAAACCGGACATCGTCTTTCTTCAAGAAACACACCAAGCGAAAGATGGCCAAAACGAACTGAAACTACCCAACATCAACATCTATGAGAAAAGTTTTGGTACATCTAAAGCAAGGGGGTAGCAATCTTAATATCAAAGCACTGTGATTGTATTGTTGAAAAAACTGTGAAAGATTTGGAAGGTAGATATATTATTCTTCAGGCCACAATTGGTCTAGAACAATATACACTGATAAATGTTTATGCACCAAATGTTAATCACAACCTGTTTTACAAAGAGATATGGGAGCAGATAGAAAAGGTACAGAAAGGACATGTGATTTTGGCAGGAGATTTCAACATGGTTATGGACAAAATAAAAGATAAAACAATGACTAGGAAGGTAGACTGGAGGGCTAGACATACAATCTTAACAAAATTCATCGCAAATACAGGATTAAAGGATGTTTGGAGAGAATTAAAGGGCGATGAAAGAAAATTTACTTTTTATTCATCAGCCCACAAAGCTTACTCGAGAATAGATTTTATATTTGTCTCACAAAGTTTGTTATCTAAAGTTGTAAATACAAATATAGAATTGATAAAAACTTCTGATCATGCTCTAATGTCTGTTGAAATAGAAAATAAGAAGAATTATAAGGAAGCTAGAAGGTGGACAATAAACCCTAGAATTTTTCAAACCCCAGATACAGTACAAAAATACAAAGAGAATGGCTAGAAACCTGGAATATTAATGAAGAAGGTGGTGGTCAAATAGGAGTTATCTGGGACACTCTGAAGGCAGCGGCTAGAGGTTACATAATAAAAGAAAGTGCTATTATAAAAAGTCGAGATGAGCAAAATAAAAAAAAATTGGAGGCTACTATAGCAGACCTTGAATCTCAATATTTTTTAACCAAAGACAAAAAAATTTTAATTCAGGTTGAGGCCAGGAAAAGGGAATTAGAAGATATAGATCTACAACAAACCCAAAGAAATCTACTATATTTGAAAAGAAACTTTTTCGAATACAGTAATAAAAACTCCAAGATGCTAGCAAAATTAGCACAGAAAAGGAAAGAAAAAAGCATGATAGGAAGGATAAAGGATTTAAGCGGCAATATATCTACTCAAATGAAAGAAAAATTAAAAGCTATTCAAGAATTTTATCAAAACTTATATACAGCCAATAGAAGTAGTAAGGAAGTTATGGAACAATATATTGACAAAAACCTAAAAGTAAGACTAGCGGAAGAAGACAGGCTTGAAATGGAAAAAGCTATTAAAGAGGAGGAGATAGAGGATGTTATAAATAAGCTAAAGAATGCCAAAACTCCAGGAGATGACGGATTGGGACCAGAATTTTTCAAGGTATTCAAATCAATGTTAATTCCTAAGTTAAAGAAGCTTTATAATGAGATATTGGAGGGCGAGCAAGTTCCTTCCTCCTGGAAACATACCTTAACTATTTTATTTCTCAAGCCTAATAAAGATCCAATAGATGTTGGATCTTACAGACCAATATCACTTATAAATCAAGATGCCAAGATTTTTACAGCAATTCTAGCCAAAAGAATGTACACATTTATAGACAAATATATTAAAGAAGACCAAACGGGCTTTATCAAAGGTAGACAAATGTCAGACACTGTAAGAAGAGTTTTGAATGTTCTTTATGAGATGGGAAGATCACAGGACAAAGCATGCATTTTGTCTCTAGATTTATTTAAAGCCTTTGATTGTGTCCAATGGCCTGCGTTAAAACTTTTATTAGTGAAATGGGGATTTGGCGAAAAATTTCTAAGTGTAATAAACCAACTCTATTCTCGTAGCACCTCATCAATCATTGTCAATGATGGGATGACAGAAAAAATTACCCTAGGCCGAGGAACAAGACAGGGACGTCCTTTATCGCCAGTTCTGTTTTGCATAGTGATAGAGCTACTAGCTAATGCAATAAGGGAGGACCAACTTATTAAAGGTATGGGTAAGGAAGGCAAGATAAAAATCAGTTTATTTATGGACGACGCTTTGTTAACAATAAAAAAATCCGGTAGAAAATATATTAAGAATAAAAGCACACCTAAAGGAATTTGGTGAAACAACCGGATTATGTGTCAACTGGCAGAAATCAGAAATCATGCTTTTCAATCAGGATAATCGAGACATGGAAGAGATCTCCAATCACGAACTGAAAGTTTGTAAATGTATAAAATACCTAGGGATACTTTTAGATAAAGACATTAGTAAAACGAAAGAACGAAATTACACAAAAATAAAGGAAGAGATTAGAAATAAATTACAAAATTACTCCAAATTAAACTTATCATGGTTTGGTAGAATAGCAATGGTAAAAATGAAAATACTTCCTAAAATAAATTTTCTTTTTAGAATGTTACCTATTCAATACACAGAAATTGAAATTAAAGTTTATCAAGATCTTTTAAATAAATTCTGCAATGGTGGAAAAAAGCAAGAATAAATAAAAGCTTATGGTACAGATCTCAAAAAGAGGGAGGTATAGGCATACCTAATCTTAGAATGTATTACATAGCTAATCAGCTTAGCTCCCTGGGGGAAATACTATTTAAACCTCAAAAACTAATATGGTGGGAACTTCAATCAGAGGAACTAAATGAAGACATAAATAAATATGTGTTTAGATTCCCCCAAAAAAGGAAAAGTTACCCAATTAAAAATCCTCTTCTAAGTTCCCTATTGCTCACTTGGAAAAAGTATGGAAAGAAATTGATACAGGAAGGTTCCCCGCTTGGTGCGGTGATCGATCAGATAAATTTCCCCACGAACATGAAGAAATTGGGAGACTTATTTAAATTAAGGAAAGTGGCAAGACTAAAAGATTGGATTAAAAAGATGACATCAAAACAAGAAATTAAACGTATTCTGCAAACTCAGGAATTGTCGTGGTTGAATTACGCCCAGTTAGAAAGCTGGACGAAAGAATGGATTAGGAGAAATACACAACTTAGAGGATATACAAAATTTGAGCAATTTCTGACAACATATGAATCAGAGAAAGGAAATACAGGGAAAGGAACAGTTGGCAAATTATATAAAATAATTCAAGATTCATTTGAGAATAGGGAACAGGACACAATAAGAGAGCTATGGAAACAAGACATAGAGAAATAAATAAATAATGATGAATGGAAAAGAATTTGGAATTTGAGGATTTTACGGTCATTATCAGTCAGAATAAAAGAAAACTACTTCAAACTAGTTTTAAGATGGTATATGACTCCAGTCAGAATGAATAGAATGAATTCAAAATATTCTAAGCTCTGCTGGAAATGCGAAAAAAAGATAGGTACCTATTTTCATTTATGGTGGGAATGTGAAATAGTTCAAAAGTTTTGGCAAGAGATTATTGAGGAGATAAGAGAAATACTACAAACTGATATTAAATGTGTACCGGAAATTGCTTTGTTATCATTACCATCTATCAATGAATATGATGTGAAAACTAAAGAATTAATAGCAAATCTTATGACAGGAGCTAGACTGATTATTGCTAGGAACTGGAAACTGAAATCAGACCTTAAAATTGCTGAATGGTATAAGGAAGTGTGGGACATAGCACTAAATGATAAACTATCTTGTAATATAAAAGTTTTGAGAGGTGAAATAAAAAAATACTTTCTATGATGTTTGGGGAAATTTATAGATCATGTACTATTAAAAGGGAAAGGGATACAACCAACTTATAACCCAACACAGTTCTGGCGTAAAGGACCTTAAGAAGCCTATTGGAAGAAAAAGAAAAAAAAGATGAAGAAGAAAGAGAAGATGCAAGAATACTGGACGGTTTCTTGGGGGTGGGGGGCACTTTGTACTGTTTATGATTGTCTATTACTGTTTTTTCATATAATTGTTTATCATTGTTATTTTGTCTTTTTTTATGTTCAATAAAAAAAAAGCAGTCATTGCAGGTTGTTAGCAACATACATGGTATGGGAAGTGTCAAAGTAGGTACTTATGCATAAAATAACATTGTACCTTCGGTGTGACTCCTACAAATGAGGAATGGGCTAGACAACCTTGGGGACTAATGGTCAATTAAATGCTATCTGCAACACTTGTTTAATGAGCCATGATGCATTAAATACATGATACTCAGACCTATTCTGTTTGGTCCTGTCATGTATTCTGGTTCTTGGTCATAATAATATATAAATATAATAATATATAATAATACATAAATAGAGTTGTTAGGTCTCCAGTAGGAGCCACAAATGAAATTTAGGAAAGGATCTGGCTCTGGGGTACAGTGTGTGTTATGTACATACACAGGCTGAAGCTCAGTCTCTGGTATCTCCAAAAAGACCTCTGCTTAAAACCTGGGAGTGCTGCTGCCACACAGTAGGGACCAGCCTTCCCCATTGTGGCACACTCCCTGTGTTTGGGACTGCAGCTCCTATGAGCCCTGGCCTTTACCTATGCTGGATGAGGCTCGTGGGAAATGTCCAAAACACCTAGAAAGCAACAGATTGGGAACACTGGTGTAGATAATACTGAGCACCAGGAGCAGCGGCCCAACTTAATATAAGACCAATCCTTATGTTCCTAGCAACACTCACTAGTACAAAAACATTGGCATAATGTTACTTTAGGACTAAGACGGTTTTTAGAACCAGTCAGCAACACAGAGAGATAGAGAATGTGCTTTCAAGTTGCCTTTGCAATAGAATGCAACACTGATGATGTTATAGGGAGACTGTTCCTACAACAGCATGTATCATTTTCACCTGTGAAACACCCAGGTACAAAAGGAGTGTCCTTACTTCAACTTGGTGGACCAGGAGGGATGCCAAGTTACCAACAACAAAACCCAGTGAAAATGTGTGGGCCTTTGGGTAAAATGAAATATTGGGAGGAGGGGGCAGGATGAGCAGACTCCACCACCAAGTGGGACAAATGCAAAGAAAAAAAGAAGAGGGAGGCAGAATGTGGAGGTAGGGGAGTTACATGTAGTTGCAGAGCATGAGAACAATTCCTAGCATCTAGTGGGTTGATACATAGATGGATGGATGGATGGATGGATGGATGGATGGATAGATGGATGGATGGATGGATGGATGGCTAGATCGGCAGAGGAAAATAGTGTATCTGATTTTATGTTTAGAATAAAATATTCTAACGTTAAAATCCTACAGCAAATTGTTAACACAAATATATTTTCTCACCATTCAAACTTTTAAGTTGTTGACAGTATGTGAATTCTCACTGAACCATATGTTTCTGTTGCTATTTGCGGTACCACCTGAATTGTACGGGTGTTAAACAAATAACTTTTGTTAGTAGGCCAATAAAACAGCACTGCCTCCATCTGTGCCTACTAGAGTGTGCCAAGTGTTTTATCACTTTATAAAATGGCCTGCATCTCCTTAGCCTCATCCTTAGGCAGTCCATTCAGAAAGTCATACGTCTGCACATCTTGTTGGCTATAACTGGAAGTCCAAAAATGGTTGTAATTTTCCCTGTTTCATTAGATGTAAATGAAATTTGAAGTTTGGTAGCCCCTCAGGGTGGGGTGGGGATTATGCACATGCCAAATTTTAGACAATGGGTTTAAGGGTTTTCTGAAACAGAGATGCATAATCCCCTTCTAAGGGGTCAAGCCTACTAACCTTCAGGGGGAAAGGCTTCATTCAAAATTCACCTTTTCCATATAAACTAGTGGCTCCCAGATAACCCAAGTGTTCTTGGACTCCAGTTCCCAGAAACCCCAGCCAGCAGAGCTAATGGTGAAGGCTTCTGGGAAGTGCAGTCCAAGAACTCATGGGAACCATTGCTATTATAGAGGTTTTCAAGAAAAAGGTTATTTTGACCAATCTGTGTTCCCTTATGGACTGTTCTTAAACTGAGCCAGCATAGAGGTGGTCCCGACTAACAAACCTGCAGGGTTTGAGAAGATAGGTATTAGAGTGTGTTTAAAAGAAAAATTCTAACATTTAGGAGGGAATGAGAGAATGATGAACAGTTGTTACTTTAGTAGCAGTTTGTATGAGAATGGCACAGATTGCAGCTGGATACGCCAGGATACAGCACCCTGCACAGGAAACAAAGGTAGAAGGATGTAGAATTCAACTGTTGTAAATGTCTTTCCCCTGCCTCACGACACCATAAATCCATATGCGAATACAGTCTTCCACAAACTATGGGCCTTTTCACACGACCCCTAAACTCAGCGGCAAATGGCTCCCAGATCCGGAGCTTAAAATTGTTTCCCCACCAGCTCCGGAGTTTACAAAAAATTAAGTGCGACCACACCCACCTAAGCGTGTCCCAATGCACTTTTCAAGTACCTGCTCTCCGGGAGTGAAAAATTCCTGATGCGGATGTAAAGTAGTGAGTGCTGGGCTCTCCTCGCTTCTGTTTGTTGTTGTTTTGCCCCCCACCACTTTAAGAGATCTGAATGCAGTGCCGGGAGCAAAGCGAGAAGGCAGTATGGAGGTGAGTGACATTCTTTTCTTCCTTTTTTTCTCCCTCCCCTCATGCAGACAGCAGCCAGGAGTGCGGAGGGGTGGGAACACAGGCACAGCGACAAACCCCTAAGATCTCTTGTCCGAATTTAAGTGGCCAGCGGATCTTAGGGGTCGTGTGAAAAGGCTCTATGTGTGTCACACTCTTCTCCCAACAGTGGAGATCACATTACCTACATAAGGTGGAAATACGCTCCCTCCCAGGGCATAGATGTTTTCTAAAGCCAAAGGCCAGACACTCCTCTCTACAGTTGTCAATGCCGGCCAAACACATAGGATGCATTTTTGTCTCTCTAGTCTAGAGCCCAGCCAGGTGTTGTTGCCACCAGACACAGATGGGCTTCTAGTGTAACACCTCAAGTATGTCGTGTGCTGCATCTACCACAGGGCCGAGCTGTTTCATAAGCACGCTGGTGGTGCTCACTTTTTTCTCTCACTCTTTCACAAATACTTCATATTTAGGGTCAGGCATCTTGTTATTCCTGTGTGATCCACTGGTTACTCTCCCAAAGATATAGGAGGGCATACTGTACTTTAATCCATGGAGAAAATGAGGCATGTGCCTTTCAATCGTTGAATGGAAGAAGGAATTTCAAGGGGTGTAGCTTGCATGGCAATCTGTACAGTGGTGCCTCTACTTAAGAGTGGCTCTGCATGTGTGTGTGTTGTGTTGTTACAGTCATGACCGACTCTACATGACTCCATGTCCATGGAGCTTTCTTGGCAGGAGTACTGGAGTGGCTTGCCAGTTCCTACTCCAGGCGCCTGCAGCACCTGGTATTCCCTGGTGGTCGACCCTGCTTAGCTTCCAAAATCAGGCTAGATCGGATGAGCTTAGGGCATCTAGGCAGCTAAGAGTGGCTCTACTTAAGAGCAATTCAACTTAAGAGCGGAAAACTGTTGGCATTTTAACTGCAGTCTTACAAATTTTAGATGTGGTATGCTCTAGTTACAAATGCTTTTTTAAAAAAATTGATTTTTTTAATTTTTGTTTTCAATTTTTTATATATGGTACCTCTACTTAAGAGTTGTTTGACTTAAAAGCATGCATTTGGAACGGATTGAATTCGTAAGTAGAGGTAGTACTGTATTTGCATGCAAGTTGCATCTGCTAGTATTCTCTTGTACGCAAAACTTTCAAAGATACAAAAGTCATGTCTTCCTTCTTACACGTTTGTGTACCCTGACAGGACCCCGCATCATGATCATTAGCAGCAATTACCAAAATGTTCCTCTGTGGGGTTGCCAGTTTACTTTCTTCAGAAAGACTCCTGCATCCTGGCAAGCTGCATGTTAAGAGAGTTAAGGAAAAAGAGAAAATATCCCCCCCCCCCAGAAATCCTGTTCACGCAGCACAAAAGGTTGATGGTGTTACAAAGCATTGACTTTAATAATCAGCTGCTGACATGGTGGGAGTAGGATTCTAGAGATTTAAGTTGAGTCCATAAGGATACTACAGCTGATATCCTGATGTTTGCCAAGCCACTATAAAAGGCACTATATATATTGCAGGAATGACTTTTTGGTAGCAATATACATCAGACATCTATCCCCTCTCCAATGTTATGCAACCAAAACTGTGACTTTGTCACTTTATCTTCTTCATGATTGCTAAAGAGAAATAAAGAAGAATCCCCTTTGCATTCCCCGGCTATAATCTGAATTCAGTTAGCCTAAAAATGCTAAAAGCAGTGGCTCGGGAGCTCCATGCTGCCTAGGCAGAGGGCAAACAAGTGTTCCATCCTTTGTCTACCCAGGTACAATATGCTATAAGAAGACAGGCCTCACAGGACACCCGAGTGCAAGAATGCTGCTGCCAGAGTGTGTGAGACAGTTGTTTGGTTGTGTGTGTGTGGGGGGGGGGGGAGAGAATAAGACATCCTGGCTCGCTATCAGGCAAACATCAGGGAAGATTTGTATCATGAACACTTTGCCAAAAGACTCATTTGCCAGCCTATTGGGCGGTAGTATTTACTACTGGAACAAAGAGGCATTGTAAATACCACTAGGGAACAGGTTCCAGAGTTTTAGGCACAGCCACTGACAAAGCCTGCTCTACATCTGCATCAAAATGACTTACATCTTGGAAGGGCATGAAAGATGCATTCCAGAATATTTCAGAATTCAGGTAGGCTTATACAGGACGATGTACCATGGGCTAGTTTTTTTTTTCCTCTCTGGAAAGGCTTTTAAAATATAATACCCAAATGGTCTCAACTGGCAAAGCAGTACAGCGTTACTTTACAGAAAATGCAATACAAAAAGATGCTAGCCAATAAGCAAATGACCAAATACTCTAATTGACATAAAGGTAAAGTTTTCCCCCGCACATGCATGCTGTGCTCATCTCTGTATTCAAGCCAAAGAGCCAGTGTTGTGCAAGTCAGTGGTCATGTGGCCGGCATGGCTGCAAGGAAACACTGTTTCACCTTCCTGCTTTTTACGACGGTACCGATTTATCTACTTGCATTTACATGCTTTCGAACTGCTAGGTTGGCAGGAGCTGCGTGGCACCCGGGATTCGAACCGCCGAGCTGCCGACTTTGCAGCTGACAGTTTTCGGAAGCCTTAGTCCACTGAGCCACCACGCCCCATGCGGTAATTGACATAAGGGTGACACAAATTAAATGCTCAACATCTTGCATTGTGTTCTGGTCAGTAACGGATCTATCTTTGCCTTATTTGTTGACTATCCAAAATAAAACATTTTCAAAAATGCTGAATGAACTGAAATTGATGCAATTACAAAGTGATTCTTTTCCCTCTTTTTCCACTGCTTTTAAAAGGATTTTCATTTCAGTTCCAGGCCATTACACCCAATAGAACTGAACTTATCATCTCTCTGCCCTGCTCAGACTGACTCAAGGGTACAGAAGCACCCCCACACACACCCACAACTGTTCCCAAGAATGCATAGACATCTTCACAATATACAGCATGTTAGGTTCAGGCATCCTCAGAAGGTGAAAGTATGTGTGGGGTGGGGGGGGGGGAGATTCAAGTAAAGCATGTTACTAGACTGGGACACCCAGCAAGGGGCAATTAATGAATGTTACTCTTCTTATACTAAGCTACCCCCACAATGCTGATTTTCAAGCTTTCATATCCTTGTTATTTTAGAAGTGGCAAGCTGTGTCCAAGGCCAGCCTATCCTCCAGCTCCATATGCACACAATTTGCACTCACCAATGGAGAGGTTGACTTCCCCTAAGAAACACACACCTGTTCCCTGGCAGTGGGAGCCGCTGTGGCATCACTCCCTCAACACTACCATTCCACTTTTATTTTTATTTTATTCTATTTTTTGCAAAGCAAATAAGGTTTTACCGCTAGCTCCTTCCTCCTCCACCTCCAGATCTCACACACACTTCATGCATATACACTGGCTGGGTGGCTCAGCTTGAGAGCAGAGAGAGAAAGGGGGGGGGAATAGACCGGCGGATCAAGTGGTGTGGGTTGGGAAATGAAAGTGGAGGGAACACACCCTACTGAGCCCCCGCGTTGTTAGTCAAGAATAAGGCTGCCCTTCCCCGGTTTCATCACAAGAAAGGCTTCCCAGGCGGAAAACTTTTCAGGACTCTTGGATCTACCTCCTCCCCGACCCCTCGACCCCCCCCCCGCGCATCCCCGCAGGCGGCCCGTTTTTCCTCCCATCCCCACATGATATGGGACCCTCCACAAATGGGTTCGAGCCCTTTTAGGCGAGGCTAAAAGCCGCCGCCTCGAGGGTTGCCTGGCCACCCCCCTCCATCCCGTCCCGGCTCGATCCCCTTCCTCCCCGCCGAGGCCGAAGGGCCCCAGGAGGGAGGGAGGAAGGGAGAGGAGGGGAAGAGTCCTCGGCCAAGAGGCCTTTCCCCAACCCAGCACAATAGCAGGATGTCAACAGCTCTGGCTCCGTGCGAGGCGCCAGGGCGTCCGCCCACCCACCCAGACGGCCCCGAGGAAGTACCTTGTCCCGGCACTTTTGTCGGGGGGGCTGCGCGGGACGTCCCATGATCGGTGCCACCACATCGGCCCGACGGGGGCCAGGCTGCCGGTCGTCTCCGGAAGACCCCCCGCCCCGCCCCGCCCCGCCCGGCCCCACCAGCTCCGTCTTCTTCGTTCAGAAGCCCTCTCCGCCCTTCTTCCCGCCGCCGTGGCCGGGTTCCGGCGATCTTCCCAGCCGGGCAGCAGAAGCACCTCGCTTGCTCCCTGCCATCAGGGCTGCCGAGCGGAGCCGGACTGGCTTTTTGTTCCCGTTTCTCGCTCTCCGCCCGGTTCCTCTTTTTATGCGCTTCCTGGAAGGGTAGCACAGCCGCCCGGAGCCCGAACCAGCACCACGGCGCTGGGAAACACGCTCAGGCACACAGGCAGGCAGGCAGGCAGGCAGGCAGGCAGGCAGGCAGGCAGGCAGGCATACGTCCACGGCAAGCATCCGCCGCCGCCACCACCACCAACCCCGGCTCCGAGACTTTTCTGCAACACCGATGCCTGCGCTCAGGCTCGGGCAAGTGGGAACAAGTTCCCGCTCGACCAGTCGCCGAGAGGATGGAGGGAAATCTCTTCTCCCTTGGGGCAAGGCAAGCCGCTACCTCACCAGCAATGCAAGCTGAGAAATGACCAGGCGGAAAGGACTGATGGGGTATCCTCAGGAGAGGAACACCCCCATCGCCTCCGAATGCTACATTTACTTATTACTTTAATGTAGTGTATACAGAAAAGACACACGCGATCGGTGTACTGGGGCTCACTAGAGGCGCAAATTATTATCGCTGCAGGAGAGCACAGCCGTGATCATGTGCGGGGAAAGCACGTGGACATTCCATAAGGCAATTCTGGGATTGGGGGCAGCTCAAACATGAAATTATAACTTTTAAACGGGTGGAGATCAGCAGTAGATATGGCACAATTGGAAATTTGGACAAAGGGATTTCCAGTTATGGGTGGGTTTTTTTAAACAGTAAAACTCCTTTACCCTCTTCAGAAATAGGCAACCCTAAACATCCCTAGATTTACATGGCCTCCAAAATGCCACCCTACTAATAGCTCTGCTCAGATCTTGCAATATTACAACATATCATGTTGTTTTCGCCTGCTATTGCCCTCTGCTTCCTAGCAACATTGCCTTTTCCAGGTAGTTTGCTTGGGCTTTGCAAATGAACACCTGGGAGTTCCTTTATTGAGATACAGTGATCTGTTTTCATGTTAGGAGGTCTTCCGGTCTTTCTGTTACTCCCACTTCTTCTCAGCAATATTGTCTTTTCTGATCAATGCCATAGTCTCATTATATGTGCATGACATATTTCTGCTTTAAAAAAACAAAGTGTGCTGCTTATATACTGCCCCATAGTGCTTAAAGCACCCTTTGAGCAGTTTATAAGTTATGTATGAAGGCTACACATTGCCCCCCCACCAAGAGCTGGGTACACATTGCACCCCCAATAATGTGATTATTGCATCTCCACTGTGAGCAGTTTTCTTTGCATGTTCTATACTGGAATGAAAAGGTAGGACATAAAATAAATGTTAAAATGAAAATCCAGCATAGATTACAGAAGCAGATTTTGGGAAACAAACATGGCAGATGTAAATTGAACAGAAACAGCTACTAATTTATGGCCTCCTCCAGACATTCCCAGGCTTTTAAGAAGAACCCCAGGTACATAAATTAAAGTCAGTATGTAGTCCAAGTAAGGGGAAGCACACTGTCTTGAAATGTTAGGATATGCCCCATTCTACCCACACCACTAGCCATCCCACTGCATAGTCTCTGGAAGGGCAGCAAGTGCAGGGATTATGTGATTTAGCTAAAGCTCTATGAGAAAAGGGTCAACAACAGATAGACCAAGATATCTCAGAATGGGAGGTAGGAATAACCACTTTTATGTAACAATTTCATTGAGAAACCAAGCAATCCCAACACCCTCGAAACTCTCCAGCACAAATGGGAACAGAAACAGAGCCACTTTCGCATCCAGACCACAAAGCAATGACAAAAGACAAAAAAGCCCAACTTTCCATTGACCTTTCAAATTGTTCGGCCCTTCTCTAATTGTATAAGCAAAACTGGAAGTAACTGCAACAGCTGCCATTGGCCAACCTACCAAGTGCAATGATCTTGATAATCCCATGATTTTTGGAGGGGGAAATAACTCATATTTCTGAAACAAAATCATAGAAACTAAATAAGACTCAGTTTGTCTGCATTTTTTTAAAGTGCACTGCCCAGAACTGGACACATTACTCGAGATGAGGCTGAACCAGTGCCAAATACAGAGGAGGTAGTACTTCACAGGAGCTGGAAACACTGAGTTGTAAACCAGGTAGAGAGAGCTTAAAGCACTATAAGAACATAAGAACAGCCTTGCTGGAAGAGGTCATGGTCCATCCAATCCAGCATTCTGTCTCACACAGTGGCTCACCATTTACTTCAGGGTATTCCCAAGCAGATGTCTTCACCTGCTTAAGATTCCCTGCAAATGGCATTGAGAGATATCCTGCCTCTCTCTCCAACGCAGAGGTTGTCCTTAGGCATCAATAATGATAGCCATGATAATGATGGCAAGGAGTGGTACATAAACTGTACACTTTGCTTTTGCTTTGATATGGAATAGCCATAGCTCAAAAAGTGGGGCTGAGACTAGATTCAACAACCACAAACGTATTAGCACTAAAAATGTAATTTCTCATAGAAATGCATATCCAGTACATTACATTTCATGTCTCTAGAGAGGATCAAAACTAGCTCTCTTAATAATAGCAATCCAACACCCAAGCTACTACTCTTGTCTGCTTCAATCGGTTCTAAAATATCCCCAGATAATGGCTAGCAGGTAGTGTCCAGGTTTTTTTAAAAAATGACCAGAATGATGGTATCACACATCTAACTTGAATTAGACCACATATGCTATAGCTGTATCATATTACTTTCCATCATTAGACAGGATAATTGAGTTTAGCCTGGACCAACATGAATGGTGTGATCAGCACTTTCAGTAGTAGGGGAAAACCACCTACTATATACTTCACATGTTATTGTGCTTACAGCACAAAACAGGTAGAACACTGCCTTACATACCCAACATCTAACATGCCTATGGTTTTACAAAATGTTTTACCATTATTGACTCCACGAGTCTAATTCTTCCTTGTTCAATAACTGTAAATTCTTAAGCACGTTCTTGTAGCTGCAATACAAGGCAGACATTCACTTTCCAACAGAACAAGACAGTATTTATATACCACAGTACTGGGATGTTCAAGATGTTTCACATCTCTTACGTCAATGCATAGCAAATGATTAAAACTGCAGTTCTGGGTTATGGTGGAAAGTGATGCAAGATTCCATATTGGAGAGGGATATTGTGGAGACGGGAGGGCATAATTTTGCAGAATGTTGGCTAAGGACGTGTAGCAACCATGGAGCTGTGGATGGAGTTTCAACCCAGAAAGCTGGAGAATTGACCCTCAGGAGACCTGGTGACTGAAGTAGTATGTATCATCCATGCACCCAACCATCTGCTGCTAAGAGATTTAACTGTAATTTCTTCTTTCAAACCATTTAGAAGACATTGTATTGTGTTTTTATTGTTGTTTATATGTTCACTTGTTGGACACTTTGCTCATTTTTAAATGAAGGCCAGATAATATATTAAAAATACATCCATCATAGGTTCCACCATCATCATTCTGAGATCTTTTCATTGGTCTAAGCACTGGAGTAGTCAGCCCAGCTTGGGGGGAAATCCCTTTTTGGACTACATCCCTGGTCAGTGCTCATGCCTGGCCAGTGCTCATGTCAATCGGGCTTCTGGAGTTGTAGTCTGAAATAATAAACTTTTTGAAGATCTCATCAGTATAACAGTTATGCACATCATCTACTCAGGAACAGAAATCTAGTTGCAACCCTTATGCAGATCAGTGTCTCTATCTCTAACATTCTCATAGGCCTTAAGAAGATGCATCAGTTCTACTCTGACAGAAACAGGAGTCTCTGCAATTATAAACAGAATGGGATGCTGTGGAAAATTTCACAGCTCTCAATCCTGCGTGTACCTACATCACAGGCAACGATGCTCCCTGAGAATGCTTATGCAGAAACAGAGGAAATAGCAACCTTGCAATCAGAATGGGAGAAAATGGATCCCACTGAAACAAATGAAAGTGCACCAATTTGTGAGCTGGGTGACTGTCAATCTATTTGGTATCAATAGTTACCTCCTGCCTCTAATTTCAAAGAGAGTCTCATCTCTCTGCTGAGAGCCCTGTCCCTCTCTTTTGTTTGTTGAAAGCAGTGAGTGACAAAGCAGTGAGGCATGCTCCTTAAAGCAGCCATGTTTTCAGCTTGCTGTTATCTGTTCATTAGAAGTGAAACCTTTTATTCTTTCGACTATTAACGTCTCTAATGAATTATTGAGACTGTAAGTGCCAGGTGATGAGAGGGAAAGAGTGGGTTCTGGGCACTTGAAGCTATTCTACTCTGTGAATCCTGCACTTCTGCTGCACAGCTAGAGGCATTTAACCAGACATTCTAAATTCTGCAACAAAAATCTCACTATAGGATTATCAAAATATTTTATTTCTTAAGGCAGCTCCAGTTCTTATTCCAAAGTGCTCATCCTGTCTGTTCCTGCTATCAGCCTCATTTGAAACTACAGTATATTCATCAGTTGCAGAATGAATTGCTTGATCCTAAATGCATGTTCTCAAGAAGCTTAATCAGATTGCAAAGTACTCTGAGCTGCAGTTAACTTCTACCCAAGCCAGATAATATCATTTCCACAGATGAAGTAAGCAATGATTTAAAACAAAAATGAAGTAAGCAGATACTTAGCAGGAAAGTTCTCATTGTCTCACCCACTCCTAAATCAGACAAGCAATATACTTGATAGACTAGTCCCTCTCAATAAATGCAACACTGCTCTACAGCCAATTGTTAAAATATAGCAGCCGGACTAATCCTTCTCTCAATTTTGCATCTCAAAATGCGAAGTGCAGGAAGCAGTGCCCACCAGCTGGGAAAGGAGGATGCAGCCTGGGAGAGAAGAGCAGACTCCTAAGCAAAGGCCAACCGAAGAGGTGGGATTGGCAGGAAGAGAGCACAGCT
Organism: Phrynocephalus forsythii; assembly: GCA_029282475.1. NCBI lineage: Eukaryota > Metazoa > Chordata > Lepidosauria > Squamata > Agamidae > Phrynocephalus > Phrynocephalus forsythii. Next base: position 136,215,272 of record JAPFRF010000001.1, on the reverse strand, counting down.
GAGATGTGCACCATGTGTTGGTTCCTGTAGGCTGTTCGGTCCCTTTGGGAAAGGTTCCAGCCGAAGGAAGGAGGAAGCATTAGCAAGTGAAACCATCTGCCAGAGTATAAAATGAAAAACACGGGGGTGGTTACCTCAGATCAGTCACAAGCCCAAAATGTCTGAAGAAAGAAGTGGATTTAGAAGAGTACCTGCAGCAGAGCCCATCAAGAAGTCAAAGAACCAAAATGTTTCCCCTAACTAGGAAACCTGTTTATTTTTTACCCTTTACAGAACAGGCTAATCTTGCTATACAGTATAGGGAACTCAAGTAGCCTCTGATTGTGAAAGAGAGAGAGAGAGAGAGAGAGAGAGAGAGAGAGAGAGAGAGATTCTTCAAGAGAAGCTGAAATACAGGCTCATATCAAAAAGCAGCAGGCACACTGACAAGAACAAATGGGGATTTGATGATGCTACTACACAGTGTTCAATTAATATGATTTAAAAACGGGCTTCGGGAAGGCTAAGCTGAACACACCTTAATCAGGATTTGGAAGACTAAGCTGAAAAGAGCTGTTCATCAGCCCTCTGTCCTTGCAGTGTCAATTCCAACTGCACATGGCTCCCCAACTAGAAGGAGTTAGTACTTCTGCATCTCATTTCTTAGTTGACAAAATACGAGAGCAGCTTTTTTTTTTTTACTTCACAGAGGTCAAAACCATGGATGCAATAATCCATGCAAGCCAGCATTTATTTATTTATTTATTTATTTATTTATTTATTTATTTATTATTATTTATTTATTTATTTATTTATTTATTTATTTATTATTATTATTATTATTATTTTGGCTGCCTTTCTCCTAAAAGGATCCAAGGTGACTAACTGTAGTAAGCAACAGGCTACAAACTGGGAAGGCATTTGGGACTGTGTGTTCAGAGAGGAATTAAATGGCCAATGCTAATGCCAACAGTACTATTTTTAACACTTAGCTCTTCAAGGAGCTGTTGCTCATAACCCCAACGTTCTTGTGCTGGTTAAGCAAGTTCACACATCCAGTGTGAAACTGATACCCTTCTCCAAACTCTGGTGATCAATTCGAATTTCTTAACATGGTGCAACTCAGCAAGCTCTCACCCTTGCTTTGTTGCGCCACAACTGTTTAAGGTGTGTTCAACTGTTCAAAGAGGTCAAAGTGTTTCTTTTGGATTTCTAAACACACTGCCATTTCTGATACTGAATTAATATCTCTTTATTCATCTGCATAGAGATTGCTCTGTTTTCCTTACATAGAATGCAGAAGTGCATAGCTAACAGAAGATGGTCTATAATAAAATGCAATGAATGATCCCCCCCTGATGTGGATAGTGGCACTTTTTGACACTATACAGTAGTGGTATGTATGTATGTATGTATGTATGTATGTATGTATGTATGTATGTATGTATGTATGTATGTATGTATGTATGTACCACCCATCTAGTGGCAAGCCACTGCTCTAATGTGGTTTACAAATATGGAATACATAAACAACAACAAATACAATATAAACATAATAATAAAATGCAAAAAATTAAAGTTGTGAGAGTATATATGGGGACAGAGCTGGCATCTTACTTTGCTGTAGGAGCTGGCCTCTATATGTTTATTTAAAACATTTTCAGTGAATAAATATAATAAATAAATATGCTTGTTTGCAGCCTGTTTGTGCCAATGTGTTGTGGGGTTGTAAGAAGGACCTGGCCTTATCACTTAATGCCTGCAAAGGAGAGTGTCACTGTCCAGGACAGGCTATAACTCAGAGATGCTAAATTTAAGTGGTTTAAGTTAGCAGCCATAGATGAAAGCAAACTATGTCATTCAAAGCCCTAAACAGTCTAGGATCTTATTGCTTGTCCTGTCCCACCTGCACCCACAATCTAGGAAGGTCACCCTAAGGCAGGGGTCCTCAAACTTTTTAAACAGGGGGGCGGTTCACTGCAATGTGCAGCCTGCATACTGTAATTAAACTGTATAACCGCCAGAGATTACCTGAAGTGGTATGGGGCGGTATATAAGCAGAACACTTTTGCTTTTTGCTTTGTACCTGAGATATTGTTGGGGGCCAGACTACAGTTTAAAAAAAGCAAGCAGGCCGAGACCACTGTTCAGGTGCCAGGAACTGCAATATTCCCATAAGCAAAGGAACAGAAAACTAATTTTACGTAAGGTGTCTGGTCAGGCCAGAAGGGTGACAAAAATAATAATATTGCACATGCGCTTCCATGTCTCACCTCTAAGCCAGAAAGTAGATTCGGCTCGTGTGCATGCGTAGTTAAGGCAGGTTCGTTTCGGGTGGCAAAAGTTCGCCTGCGCAGGGGAGGGTCTTGGCTGTCTGGATGGGGGCCGCAGAAGAAGAGTATGCCGCACAGGTACAGTATGGTGGCCAAGTATGTGTGTATGTGAGAGTCTGATGGGTTCAAAATGGCAGCAACTGCTTCTTATGTGAGGGGAAGAAGCTGGGAGTGGGTGACAGAGAGGGAATGAATACTAGTGGCAGGCGGGAGCCAGTGGGTTGAAGGGCCAAGGTAGAGCACCCATAGGTTGCTTGTTTAGGCCTCAAGAGCCTGCACGATGGTGCCTTCTGGCCCAGTGTACCAAGAGGCTGTGGTCATGTCCTGTGGGCTGTTCGGGCTGGAGGCGTTAGGGCAGGGGTGGCGAACATGAGGCTCTCGAGCCGCATGCGGCTCCCGGCCAAAATGAATGCGGCTCTTTGCCTCTTATCATTATTTTGTATACTGTGGCTCTTTGCCAAGTTTGGATTTTGTTATGCTGCTTCTGAGGAGGGACCTCTGAAGAGAGATCTCCGAGCACGTAGTCCCACCCCCAGGCTGCGTCATCACGTCTCCCATCCCCCGGAAACAACTGCACGGGCCAGAGAGCGGGGGGACCCGTGTGTCACATGTTGTGTCACAGCTTGCCGTTAGTTCTTAGTGAGGAGATCGCAGCACACCCTCACCATCACTGCAGGATTTTTACCCTCACTCAAAATGGCAAAATGCAAAGCTAAACGAAAATATGAAGATGAACACAGGACATTTTTGGAAGAATGGGAAGATGCTTTCTTCTTTATTGAACGGAATGGGAAAGCGCTGTGTTTAATATGCAATACTATGATATCACATTTCAAGGCTTCAAATCTTCAGCATCATTTTAGAACTCTCCATGCTAATATTGACAAGGAATTACCCAAAGGTACTGAACTACACAAGCAAAAATTGAGCACCTTGAAAAGCCAGGTAAAAAGGCAGTCTCAAATGTTTCAGCAATTAACCGTGCTAAAAAACCATACAATGAGGGGGAGTTTCTAAAACAGTGTTTTGCGGATGTAATTGAAACCTTGGCTCCAGACAATAAAAAACTCAAAGATTCCATCAATGATCTCCAGCTGTTACGGCACACAGTTGAAACCAGAATAGCAGACATAAATAATGTGATTGAGTCAGATCTACATGCAGACTTGAACGCATGTGCTTATTTTAATGTTGCATTAGACGAGTCATGCGACATACAAGACAAGCCACAGTTGGCAATATTTGCGCGAATGGTTTCTGAGGATTGCGTGATTAAAGAAGAGCTTCTCAACATTGTCGCATTAAAAGACAGAACTTGCGGTACTGACATAAAAGAGGCAATGACTGCCATTTTTTAAAAAGCGAATATGTCTTTTGAAAAACTCACCGGAATAGTCATGGATGGAGCACCGTCGATGATTGGCTCAGTAAATGGACTTGTGGGTCTTTGTAAAGGTGATGACGCCTTTCCTGAATTTTGGAACTTCCACTGCATCATCCATCGTGAGCAACTTGTGTCCAAAACACTGAATTTAGACCACGTTATGAAGCCTGTGATGGAGATTGTGAACTACATCCGTACGCACGCCCTTAATCACCGGCAATTCAAGAACCTCATTGCAGAACTTGATGCAGACTTGCCCGGTGACCTGCCACTGCACAGCGCAGTGAGATGGCTCTCAAGAGGCAAAGTAGTTTCGTGCTTTTTTGAGCTTTTGGTAACAGTAAAATTGTTTATGGCAGAAAAGAACAAAACGTATCCTCTGCTTTCAGACCCCGAGTGGCTTATGGATTTGGCATTTTTAGTGGGCATGCTTTCACACTTGGATAAACTAAACGTGGACCTGCAGGGGAAATTAAAAACTCTTCCTGAGCTGATACAAAGTGTATTCTCCTTTGTAAACAAGTTGAAGCTTTTTAAAGCACACATTCAAAACAGCAATCTATCCCATTTTCCTTCTTTGCGCAGCACCCTGCAGAAGACTGGTGTTAAAACAGATATAGCTGGATACGTGAAACAACTTACACAACTGCAAGAGAAGTTTACTTTCCGGTTTGAGGACTTGGACCAAAAAAGACCACAGATCACTTTTCTCATCGACCCGTTTAATGCTGACACCGACTGCCTGAAAACCCCACTTGTTACTGATGAGGCAGCGAGTGAACTAGAAATGATTGAGCTACGCGAGGACGATAGACTGAAATCTCTTTTGAAGGAAGGCCATGTTACGTTTTGGAGAGCTGTGCCAACTGAAAAATACCTGTGTGTAAAAAGAGCCGCTCTCAAGCTGCTGTCTATGTTCTCGTCAACATACGTCTGTGAGAAGCTGTTTTCTACTTTGAAACACGTGAAATCAAAGCACCGGTCCATTCTGACTGACACTCATGTAAAGGAACTGCTCCGAGTGGCTACAACTGAACACAAACCTGATTTGCAGAAGATTACTGAAAACAAAAGATGCCAGAAATCCCACTGAGATTATCATCCCATCACTCCAACAAGGTAACAAAAAACACCTGACTGAGCATGTTATATTATGTGTTTAATATATTATTTTTAAAATTATATGCTTTTGTGTGAGTGTTTGTTTGTTTTGGCAGGTCACTGTGTGGTGTGGCTCTCTGACTCTCACAGTTTAAAATTTTTGCTCTTTTTGTCGAACTTGTTCGCCACCCCTGCGTTAGGGCCTATCTTGGCGTGCGAGTTTAGGAGGAGATGGGAAGCTTTCGTGAGTTCGAGTGTGTGGGGGGGAAGTGGGGGGGTTATGCAATGGCCAGTGGGCCAGATTTAGGACCCTGGCGGGACAGATCCAGCCCACGGGTCATAGTTTAAGAACCCCTGCCCTAAGGGATGCCAGGAAATCAATAACTGGGAACCAGCCCTTCTCAGTGGTAGCTGACACACTGCTCCCTGTCGAGATGTGTCAGGCCCCTTTCCCCCCTTGGTTTCAGGAACAAATTATAGACTTGGCTCCATACTCAGGCTTTTCACACTCTTGCCTCTGTTTAACTTTTGGTTTTTGGTCTCTAACTTTCGATAACCCACAATATTATAGGCTGATTATTTGGTTTTGCTGCCATCTTTTGTCATAGTATTATTGTCTTATTTATTTAGTTTGGGGGATTTTTTTGCCCAATGTTTTAACCAATCTCATTATTGGATTTGCATTCATATTTATGCCATTGTTTTTCACACTGCTACGCAGAGTAGTGGCCTGGCCGCTAGATGAGCGGGGTAAACATTGGAATAATAAAAATAAATAAATAAATAAATAAAATGTTTCTTCTAGGCTTGTCTGCTAGCCAGTTATTCCTGGGTTATCAGTCCGGCCTTTTCAGAACTCTCCCCTGTGATTAATTCTTTCAAAAAGCAACCCTGTGAGAAGTAAATCTAATGCCACAAAAAGAAAAACCAGATCATTTAAATCTAGATGCACTTCTGCATGTGCAGCATCTGCTTCCGTTCTGTTACTTTGCTTTATTAAATAATTCTAAGGGGAAATGAGGTACAGAAGTCCTGCTGTTTTGCCCTTACACTTCTGAAAAGGGCTAGATATATAAAAACAAAAAGATCAGAAAATTCTCTGTCCCATAGAAAAATTATAGAATATACACAGAACTTTTTTTGCATACTGCAACAAGAAGAGAAAGACTTGGGAGCTGTTTTAAGTTTCCATTGGGTTTCTATGATGGATATCAAGTAAACAGGACCAGACTAGCCCCCCCCCCCCATGTCCTTCTTCAGCCATTTTCCAGAAATCCTGTCTAGTTTGTCTTCTAATCTGGGCACTTAGCATCACTAAAACAGAGGATGAAGGAGTAAAGGATTATTATTTTGCCAAATTTGTTATTTTGCATGTTTCACTGCTAGTTTAAGAACTGTTACAATTCAAACAGGACGACAACACATCTCACTATCAGGAGGCTAACTGTGGACTGACAACTCACATTCCGTTTCCTTACACCACTTGCTCCCTAAATCAGGATTGGGCTGGACCAGTGTTCAAACAGATAATGCCTTAAAAATACTTGTCTTAAAAATACTCCCCCCCCCTCTGTAAAGTAGGGCACACAGTTAGCCTGATGAGATATTCGTGATTTCTCTGCTTTTTGTCAAACCTTCACACTTGATCAGAAGCAAGGCATCATCTTTAAAAGCCCTGCATTACTGTATGAAGTGTTCAAGGCCAAAGGTGCTGTGCCATCACTTGGTGTCCCCTATGCAAGTACAGGAGACAAATGCCCCTTTCCTTCTCAGAATTTGAGTAACCAGTACCAGTAATAGCCCAGCACACTGTGTCCAAAAATGCACTTCAGAGGTCTAGTATCTGACTAGCCCTAACTTTTCTGAGAGATTTTCTGTGGTTCTCACTACAAATTACTCTTAGCCAGCAACCAGCAGTGACAATTTTGCATACTTCATTATGGGACTATTAAAGTCCCTCCCCCTCAAACTGCCAGTAACACAAGGTGATAGAGAACACCTCTTTCCCTATAGTTCAGTAGTTCTCAACCTGGGGTTGGGACCCCTTTGGGGAGGTCAAATGACCACTTCACAGGGGTCACCATGAGCCAGTGAAGAAAAAGGCACAAACAGCTTGGGTCTGGAGAAGGAGGGGGAGGAAGGGGGGAAAGAGTGAGTTACAGCTTGATAGGTTGGAGGGGATGTTAGTCAACGGCACTGGTGGCTGCTGAGGGTGCCTGTAGAGGGAAGTTCTTTATGGGACCTGCAGCAATGGCCTGCCAAAGGGGGGCATTAGGAAGGCTGGAAAATTAGTGTGTCATGAGTATTCCTACTGCTACACATTCTCCTCTGCTGCGTGAAGCTCCCTCAATGGTCATTGGATAAGTACTCTTTCTACTTGATTTATTTAATTTATATTCTCTTCACTTAAGATAGCAAATGTGCATTTATAGAACTGGGCTATAAATGGCAGGTCACCTCATTCAGTTCATGCATTTTACCCTTTTGCAATTCATTTTGTTCAAGCCAATATAAGCTCACTTCACCTCAAACATCCCATTATGTTGTCTAATGAATGCCCAGATTGTTTTCCAATTGCCTTGTAACCAAGGCTGCAATCCTAGGCAGGAAGTTAGTCCCACTTAACTCATTAGGTAACCAGGTAAACACATCAAAGATCCAGAATGTCGCACGCTTGACAGACATTGTGTGTAAGTAGCAAACCCAGGGAAACAACGGCTTTAAAATTTCAGAGGATCCCATGATGTTCAGAAGGAGAACTGGGTCTCAAAAGGATAAATTCCACGTAGCGTAGCAAGTGCCTGATGACAGTTCCACAAAACGTTAGCAGGGCTGGTGGTTGGGCTGTCATTTGCAACTTCGGGAGTCAGACTTTGCTGCTTTGATCTCCAGAATGATGGGTAAACATCCTGCCAGTGAAATCAGTTGTGGTGATCTCTAGGGGAATTAGGTGGAACCTCATTAATGCATAGGATCATGGACCTAGAGTGGGCTTTAACGGCCATTTCCAGCAGAAGTCTTTCCAGACTCTCCATAAAAAAACCTACAGGGAGAGAAAGCCTATCACTTCTTGAGATAATTGGCTCCATTGCTACATTCCTCCTAGTATCAAGACATTTCTCCTGATGTTGAAACAGAACCAGAACCTCTTGTCTTAGCTGTTTTAGTTCATTAAATTTAATCCAATTATTTGCAGGTTAAACTATATGGTACATACAGCCCAACATTAGAAGAGGGAATCCCTTAAGGGGTTAAAGATCTTTGACTCCTACAATATAAGCTTTTCACGCCTTGCATAGCTTACATATTTCCTTGCTCTGTTTTGCAGTCATTGGGAGGCAAACACAGGGTTCATTTGCAACTATGACTGCTCAGACATGATCCGTGAAATTCATTTTCCTGGAACATGGACACCATGTCAGTTTTGAAGGATGCTCTGTCTTTGATTCTTCATCCTGTTCTGTATGGTATTTCTTCACGATATGGAACAAAGTTGGTTGAAAGAGGAAAAGGGACACCGTGCACATGTTTCCCTCCCCATATCTCGCCCAAAATGTTTTGCTGGATGAGACAGAGCAGCAAATGGTGCTTCCCCCACAACTCAATGTGCAGAGCTCTTGGGAACATGGGTAAACAGCACTATACACAGATGTCACCAACCAACGCTGTTGATTAAAACTCCTAGCAGACAAAATCAACATTTGATCTCAGGAAAAGCAAGTACCAGAATTATGCTAGGGTTAGAACAAGCCCGGAACTACAGTCTTCTAGGTATGTCTCCCAAAGGGACACTACTATCCATGTTCAATCATATTACGTTGTCATCTCCAACACAAACCCTTACCATGTTGGCAGCAAGAATAATGTTAAAATAAATGACAATTTGCTCCCGTTTTTTCACTCCCCTCCCCAATCTCCCACCTGAGATGTCTGCCTCATCTTGGTGAAAGCCTAGGCTCAGCCCAATCCCACAAGAAGATTGTGAAATTTTCACAAAGTGCAAGATTTAGGAACATGCTACAATAGCTCCTGATCTCTTATGTTGGTGGCTACTGGGAGAAGAGCAAAGCCATGTGTTTTCTGCTAAAGGTGCAGAGCAAAACAGGGTGTATGAGCAGCAGAGAGCTGGGGGGAGATAGAAAGCTTCATACCTGAAGCTTTCTCCCATTGCAAAGAAGTCCAACAGCAGTAACAGAAGCATTGTATTTTTCTCTTTGGCCAAAGATTCGCAGGCAAGCAGAAGCATTTTTAAGCAGGAGACCAATGGGTGGAAATCAGTTAAATAACACATCCCTTGAGAGTTGCAGTATGTGGATGTGTGCAATTGCAAAGTTTAGGCCGTACCTAAACAAAAACAAAAACAAACAAAACACAAAAAACAAAAAAGCTTGACAGAGAATAATTAAAATTGCCCAGAATATTACCAGGCTCCAGCTACCAATCCTGGATGACATCTTCACATCTCACTATTTGAGGAAGTCTCACAACATTCTGAGAGACTCTTCTCATCCTGTTCCCAATTTCTTTGAACTGTTGCCTTCTGGCAGAAGATACAGAACAATTAAAACTCGGACCACATGCCTTTCGAACAGTTTTTATCCCAAAGCTATAATTGTACTTAATAATGAACTTAAGGACCACAAGCAATGAGCACTTGGACAGTATTACCCAGCCTGTTGTGTAGATGCTTGTGTTTTTAAGGGGGTGTTGGTGGGTGGGGGAGTGTTCGGGGATTTTTTATGTGTGTGCGTTGAGGGTTTTTTTTTATGTGTGTGAGAGTGCTCTGAAATTTTGTGTGTGTGTGTGTGTGTGTGTGTGTGTGTGTGTGTGTGTGTGTGTGTGTGTGTGTGTGTGTGTGTGTGTGTGTGTTGAATCTGGTCTCTGGGTGTCTGAATTTCATTGTATGTGTATATTGTGTATATACACACAATGACAATAAATTATATTATTATACCTGTTTTTATAGAAACCATCTTAGGGCCTTTTCACACGACCCCTAAGATCCGCTGGCCACTTAAATTCGGACCAGAGATCTTAGGGGTTCGTCGCTCTTCCTGTGTCCCCACCCCTCCGCACTTCCTGGCTGCTGGCTGCATGAGGGGAGGGAGAAAAAGAGAAAGAAAAGCATGCCGCTCACCTCCGTTCTGCCTTTCGCTCCTACCGGCAACATTCCAGTCTCTGTAAAAGTAGCTCTTAAAGGGGCGGAAGCCAAAAAACAACAAACAGAAGCAAGGAGAGCCCCACACTCACTATCGTTACACCGGATCAAATAATTTTCACCTCCAAAGAGCAGGTACTTGAAAGGTGCGCTGAGACACGCTAAAGTGGGCGTGGTCGCACTTAATTTCCTGTTAACTCCGGAGCTGGTGGGGAAACATTTTAAAGCTCCGGAGCTGGGAGCCATTTGCCCCGGAGTTTAGGGGTCGTGTATAAACGCCCTTAGAAAGAGGAAATAGTGGATGCAACAAAATGGTGGGCCTCCTGTTTCTGCCAGTATTAAAAGCACCCCCTGCAAACTCTTGACAGAGCACAATTGAGGGTCCAGATTGAAAGAACCGCCTTTGTACAATAAGCAACTGCTGAGTATAATTGCTTGAAGAGAAAGGGGTAGCATTTATGCTCACGCTCACATCATTCTTTTGATTATTCATATCATCCAGAGCTGAGGACCAGATGAGGTGTTATATGCAGCTGCATATATTTCCCCCCTTGTTCTGTTTTGGTGTTTTTAAATAAAAGCAACCTTTGGCAAGACTGGACTAAAATAGAGAAGCATCATCATATTGCCCAGTCTCAGGGAATCACTATGCTACTCTGGTCCCCAGGTGAGGAGACAAACTGCAGGTTAGGTCATACTGGAGTCTGGAAGAAAAAAATATTTACATTTCTTTATGGGCTGGCTTTAAAGCTTGGGCACACAACTCTAACTGTTCCTAGCTGGTGTCTCCAGGGCAGGGCTCACTGGGTCCTACAGAAAGATGTTTGTGTGTGTGTTGCACTTGTGTAGTGGCAGCACATACACACACACCCCCACACACAGGAGGAAACAGAGAGGGCCTGGGGCAGAACTCATGGATCTATACATTTGGGCTCATCATGTGATTTGGAGCAATGCCACGTGTTGAGTTTTAGCGTTGTGACTCGTGAGTGTTGGAATAGCAGTGCATGTCTGAGGAGAAGAAAACATAGCTGTGGAGCAGTCTTTTTAAAAGGTAATTTGCTAATATAATTTCATCTGCCTAAGGTAGCAAAACCAAAAACAAACAAACAAACAAACAACAAAACTGTGTTGATCTTAGCTATAGGGTGGATGATGGGTAGCCACCACAACCTATATTTGGCTGTGGCATGAAAACTGCCAATGGAAATTGGGTTTCTAGGTGGACTTTTAATTAAATCTACAAGCCACGTCATCTCATTTTAGACAGATCGTGTTGTGTCGCTACCAACAGCAGAGGGACCTGTTCTGACAAGGTAGGGGGATCGGACAGTCTCTCTCATTCAAAGGCAGCTTGAGTTTTTCTCGAACACTATGAAGTCCACTCATGAGCACCCACACACCATACCTGCTAATTTTGTAGTGTGGGAGAGGAGGAGGGAAGGGAGGGACAGAGAAGGCCATTAGTGAAATAGGATTGAGAAGCTTTTGCCTGGCTTGAGTCTCTAAATGGCTTGCCCAAATCCCCATTGTGAACCAGATATATAAACCGGAAACCTGCTCAGGTTCTTATTGCAGCCACTTCAGCAAATATTCGAGCCAATGAAGCTTGCAAATCCAATGTCATTAAAAGTCTTGGCTCGGGAAGTGCTAAATATAACCTGCATATTCAGCCCACGCTTCACCTGCCGGAGACACCTCCATACGCACGCCACATTCTCTCTATTTCTGGAAGAAACATTTATTTCCAACTTAAACCATCAAGGGTATTCTTTTCAAAGCTTTTGTGAGAACGCATGTGCCAATTACCCTTCTGTGTGCTGCTGAAGCAGAGGAGGAACACCCAAGTCAGGCTCAAAAAAAAAAAAATATTCCATCTCTTGGATAATTAGCAGGGCATTAAATGTTTGGTTTCTGACAGGCCAGAGGAAATTTCCCTTTCCTCTAACTGAACTGCAATATTTCTTAGTGCAGCAGTCACCTTTCTTAGAAGCACTCCCCATCTTTCTAGGTTAATGCCCGGTACTGTAACTACCAGTAGTATATTTTGTTCTGTTAGAGAGTTATCTTTCATTTGAACCTTATGACCCATGGGGAAAATAACTGAATTTACTCTGCAGCTTTAAGACTTCGTTATGTCTCTTGTAAGAAAGCCGTGATTCCCTTTTTCTCATCCTATGCGAAGCAATATGTCTTCCCCTTCAGGGGAGGCTGTGTGACACTCTCTGCATTCCAAAATGGATTGCCATGACTCGCATGTTACTGTTGATAAAGTTTAGCCTTAAAGTGCAAAAAAATTCAGACCTGTACCCAATGGAGAAAGGAAACACTCCTTCACACAACACACACACACACACACACACACACACACACACACACACACACACACACACACACACACACACACACACAAGGGAGGGGGAGGGGCTAAGGGGACACGGAAAAGGTGGTGGTGGCGGCAGCAGTGGCCAGGGAGCCGTCCACACCGTCCCTGACAGGTTGCCCGTGACGTGCCTTCCCGTGGCTCCTGGGCAGGGAGCCATTTGGTACCCAATTTAGCACCCCCAGATGCTGTGCCCATGGAGAGATTGCTCCCCCTTACCCCCCAGCTACGCCACTGCATTTAGGTCAGCAGAGCAAAGCAGCTCATGACCAGGTAACCTACAAAGGGAACTTAATCAACTCCATTTATTAAGGTTCAGTATATTTATTATGGAACCAAGCAGAAAGAAACTAAAAAAATTATTTACAAAAACATTAGCTGCCCCACTACTGTGCTCTCTTAAATAGTTATTTAAAAAGCCAAATGAACCATAGAACTGGTAAATTGAAACTTCAAAGCAGCTTGCTGGTGGAGAAAATATCTAGAACTCCATAGGATGGTTTAATACTATCTTGACACCTTAATCTGGTCCCAGTGTAGACGGGGCAGGGATCTGAAGCCATGCACCTCCAGGCATCTCAGTTGCTTCATTCCATGTTGCAATACAAGCAAATGTAAAAGCCTTCTGCTCCCTACTGTAAACAGCAACAGAAGCTTTGTCAGAATCTCCTCTCCATATACATTACCGACTCACTCTTCCTTAACAATACCCATAACCTCAGGCAATCACAGAAAAGTGAGCAGCTGAGGTACAGAACCAGAGCCAGCATTTGAAAGTGGTGACCGAACAGACAATTGACCTGTTTCTCCTCGCCTCTCTTCCCAGCTCTACCATGCCAAACCTGAACAAAGAGTCCTGCAGGGCTTTGAAGTTTGTCTATTTTCCCATCTCCTAGTGGTTCAACAAATGTATCCCCACTCTTGTTTTTAAATTTTGGACAAGAACTGGGTGGCATGGGGTCCCACCCATTTTTCTTTGGAAAATGGCCCAAATAGTTATCTAGGGTAGGATCTGTAACCAGAGGAAGGAGAGCTACCATTATTCAAGGACTGCACCACACGAAGGACCCTCTCAGTGGCAATACTCTGGATTTGGTGCAAGTTGACAGTTTTTATCTTGAGTTCCCGTAAATTTAATCTCCTGCTCGTATGATGCAGTGACTGCTATGTTTCTGAGTGCTACTATTCTTAGCCAACACTTTGATAGAAGCCGATTGATTGAGTGCCTGGTAACCCTTTGCCTCTAAAACTGGATATGTGAGGAAGAGATAATTGAGTGTGCATTCTCTGAGGTGAAACCTGATAGCACAAGAAAGCTCCTGGCTGCATCTTGGGCCATTATTTGAACTTCAGGTCATTGAGCCTCACAAGCCACTCCAAACCATTTTGGGACTTTCTCTGCTCAGAAGCTCACCTGTATTTGATGTTTCAGTAGTTAAGATTTTGCACGAGGTCTGTGTGGCATTTTTGTTTTGTTTACTTATTATATATTACTTTCAAATCAACCTTCTTTTCTTTGAGTGCGTTCCTTGCAGCATGGCACCGGTGTCCTCCTCTCCACTAACATTATTTTCACAGTAGCCAATAAGACAGGCCAGGTTGGGAGAGAGAGAGAGAGAGAGAGTGACTGGTCCAAAGTCCTCCAGATGTTTGATGGCTCAGTGGAGTGTTGAATTCAGATCTCTCCCCAACCCCAATACAACCTTTTAACTACAACACCACACTTTGGTGCATTGTAACCTTGCCATGTTTTAACCTGTTGATACAGCTCTAAGGAAGAGGTTTTTTGCCCTCGAAATATTAGCAACTTTTTGTTATTTTTCCTAGTAGCCTAAAGGTATCACCTGTTCTACTTTTGTATTTGGCTTTTTATAATGGCTATACGGCTTCCCCACTTGTTTTGCTTCAACTGGAAATACTGAGATACCAGGAATGAGCCCCCAACCATACGTACCAAGAAGGAGGCAAATGGGCCATCAATGGAGACACAACAAGGCAGCAAACACTAGGTAATTTCTTTCCTTTTTATTTGATCCAATTGGCTGCACCTAGTGGATCCCAAGCCCCAAATGGGTCTTCTGCACCAACCCTCCCCCTTCCCTAGCCAAGAAGAGGCCATTAGCCTTGAAGAGCCATGGGAATTGGGGTGTGAAAGTGTGTACGTGAGCGGTGACATGTTGTTTGAAGGACTGGGACAATAAAAACACCACCCTTTACTTCAGATGCAGCCTCAGAACATCTAAGCTCTGGGCCTCAACTAAGAAACTACCTGGCATATTTTCCATCTTGCCGAGGATTTTACATCTAAGAAATAACTCCTGGCAACTGCATCTTATGCCATGTTTTAACCTGTTGCTAGTTTGCTACAGCTCTGAGAAACAGGATGTTTGCCCTCAAAATATTAGCAGTTTTTTGTTATTTTTCTAGTAGCCTAAAGGTATCACCTGTTCCACTTTTCTAAACTTTAAAGTTACTTTTCCACTTATGGGAGGGTGGTGTTACTCCCATGAAGGATGCTTGTGGATTTTAAGATGACAATGAAGTAGATTGGGCTCAGGAGGAAAGTATGTTTTTTCCTACAGGTCAGGAACATGTACTGTTCAGATGTGGGTTTTTTTAATGTAACTAAAAATGTATCCATTTTAGTTATTTTTAAGAAAGAGGGGAATCAAGATTTCAAGGGCTTGGCAGTGTAAATCTGTTGTAGCCCAAACAACATAGTAGCTAGCTACTTTTGTCAGACTCAGCTCTATAATTATAATTAGTTTTTTTTCTTCAAAGAGATAAGTTCTTCTTCCAGGTATGTCCAAACTTCAGCCCTCCAGGTGTTTTGGACCCACAACTCCCACAGACCTTTGTCATTGGCAATCTAAGCTTAGAATTCTGGGAGTTGTGGTCCAAAACATCAGGAGGGCTGAAGTTTGGACATGCCTATTCTAAGACTAGGATGCTGCTGGAACCCTTGTTGTCACCCATCTAACAAGAAAAGAGGTTAAAGAAACCCTTGGCCCGCATAGTGGCTCAAATGGAAGAACAAATGGAGCTAGGTTTTCTGATACTTCACTTTAGTACAAAAGTTCCTGTTAAAAATTAGCACACCTAAATAGCAGCTTCCCCAGAAATACCAAATGTCCCAGCGACTCTTCTCTAGAGCTTTCGACACAAGGAAAACCCCAAACCAAACCAAAACCCAAGTAGCATCTTGTACAGCCAGCTCTTTCAACACATTTGCATCCGAGTTCAGCAAATGCTGTGAAGGACATGTTGCTGGTTAGGTGCTGGAAATAGCAACACACAGAGCTTGGGGTGGGGGAAACACCTCCTTCTTTGACCTCTAGCTCCCTACACCCTGCAACCATCACAGCCACTGCTTGTGATGGCTGATGTATTTTGAGAATTATATTCTCGCTAATCTCTCCACCCCCAAGTTTCAAAACCTTCACTGTATATGCTTCCTTAAACTGCCTGCTTACAGTGCTTAGTACTGTTACTATACTCTGGATTTAATGGGTGTGAAGCCATCTCCGTCCAGGTGCTTCGTGTTGTTTTCACATAGAAGTGATTCAGCCTTAGCAGGAAAATCTGAATTTGCCTCTTTGCAAAATAGCTTGTATTTGTCTACATTTGCATATACTAATATGTAGGTACAAACGGGTGTGATCTATGCAAATGTGATATTGTCGTGTGAAGCTTTTAATAGTGACATTTTCTTCCTGTAGCCAAATGTAGTGAAGTACAGGGTGGAAGGGGGATGTTTATTTTTGGATTCTTTTCGGAGGGGGTGCGTGACTCTTTCATTTTTGGATCCTTCAGCTTGGCAAGATAGCACTGCGGAGGACCATCACAACAGGAAGGCAAAGGGGGGGGGATGTCCTGCAAAGCTCCAAACCAGACCGAAAAAGTGGGCACCTTCTTTTCTTCTTTATCTGCATGAGCTTCGCAGGAAGGAATAAAGAAGCCGAGGAGGCCCTAAGTGAGCAAGGGAGGAGAGAGCATCGCTCTTTTGTGGTCCTTCAAAGGAGCAAGGTTGAGTTGAGGGGCATTATTATCACTTCCTCTGAGACAGCCAAGACCTGCCCGCTGTGTGAAAGAGGAAGAGGCTGAGGATCAGGGCCACAGCCAAGTTTGGTTTCTTTTGCCAAACAGCAGCTTCCTTGGCAATATCCTGTCACTGCTGCTGTCGCCAGCACTGGCCCAGTCTTGTCCTGCCCCATTGCGGAGAAGGATTGCAGAGAGATGGCTCCAAAGTAGCAAAGCACATTGGAATATGTATGTGCGTGGGGGTGGTGGCAGCTGATTACTCTCCCTCTCTCTTTCTCTTTCTCTCCCTCTCCCTCCCTCCCAGCTCCCCCAGGCTTTAGGTGTGCTTCCTCTGCTACCTCTCGTTTCCCTGGCTGTCTTCTACGACCACCTCTCCTTCTTAGGCCCTCCATTCCCCTTTTCTGCTTTGCTCCCTATCTTCTTCCACTGTCAGGACTGAAACCAATTGGTTCAGAAGATGGCTAATATGGCTAGAATTAGCCACTCCAGGGTTGTCTGAATGTATAGGTACATTGCACTGCACTAATCATCAGACCTGCATAACTGCACACACAAACTAATAAGAAGGGCATCCCCTTTCCCCATCTGGGCGCAAGCAATCTCTGTTCCAGCTGCACCACAAACCTAGTTGTTGTCCACTCACCTCACTCCTCATTTCTTTTACTTGCTCTGTGGGTCAGCTTCCCCCTCCTGGACAAACTGATTGGCTGCCGACATTAGCCCTCTCAAGATTATTGGCTGGCTAAAAACTCTCCTAGGCGATTTGTCAGACAAAGGATGAAGGGGACATTTAGCGAAAGATGGAAACATGGACTTGCGTGCCTTATTTTGCTTAAAGAAATATTTCGTGTTTAAGAGGCTCACTTTTGGGAATTGAAAGAAGGGTCTGAAAGTGAAAAGTGTTTTTCTCTATTCAGGTTAACCCCAAAGACCTATCCCTAGCCACATTCTCTCATTTATAATGTTTGTGACAGATCCATTCCTCGATCCAAGCCAATATTTCAGAATTCCATTGTTGGGACTCAGGGTACTCCATCTGACGATATACATAACACTGGGCTAGGCTGGCCAGTGTCCAAATTTACAGAGAACAGGTCATATTTGCACAGCCAAAGGAGGGCAATTCTGTCTTTGAAGACATTTTCTATTTGAATGGCTAGCTGGTCCAAGTATGATCTTAAAATAATGAACGATAAGATGGGACAGCAGTTAAACACACGACACCAAACTGATAAGGCATGTTGGGCACTCAGTTATCACACTAGATGTTAAAGGAAATGTGTATTTTCCACAGGGAGGTCATTTCCCATGCTGCAATAGCATTTCCAGAGCTTAATGCCTTAGCATTCAGGCTTGAAAACTGAGTGCATCTACTTTCCAGTGGCCAGTTACAAAATAATGCATGCTAAAATCCAGGATATGGAGGTGAGGAAAAACAAGGGCTATGAAAGTGATTCTCAACATTCCTAATTCCACAACATTTTAATACAGTTCCTCATGTTATGGTGACCCCTCACCCTGCTTGGAAGAGGCCACAAGCCCCCTTTGGCAGACCACTGCTGCAGGTGCCATAGAGAAATTCCCTCCACAGGCACCCTCCGCCAATCACAGCCTCCGGTGCCATTGGCTGACATCCCCTCCAACCTATCAAGCTATAACTCACTCTTCCCCTCCCTCTTCCCCCTCCTCCTCCAGACCCAAGCCATTTGTGACTTTTTCTTCACTGGCTCATGGCGATCCCTGTGAAATGGTTGTTCAACCCCCAAAGGGGTCCAGACCCCCAGGTTGGAAACCACTGGGCTATGGCAAACAGATGACTTCAATCAGTTGATGCAGGCTGTCTTTTAAAGAGCATTTTAAGGGCATTGTCTACTTTGCCCCATTTCTCTTTTCCCACTAAAGGAAGATGTACAGTATTATATTTTTATTTAAACCAGGGTGAGCAATCTGTAACTTGCCCACACAGGGCAATTGATTGAGGAGCAGAAGGACAAGGAGGGTGGGTGGTGATGCCACCTACATTTTTATTTTGACACATCCATTGCTAGCTTCTGCCCAGTCATTATTTACATGCAATTCTTGAGAGATAATGCTGCCTTGAACAGAAAAATGTTAACCATTCTGGTTGGAACTACTGCAATTTTAAAAATTCCCTCACCTCATATGACTCTGCATATGCAAATTTTGCACAAAATTATTTTTCTTCTGTTTGTGTGCCCCTCTCTGTCTCTTTCTCATCCCTCCTCCTCAAATAGTGCATAACTGGCTACCTACCACCTGGGAAGGCAGAGAGCATTCTAATGCACAGTTACAAAGTGGGGGATACTTGGTTCAATAATACTGTCAGAACCTGGTAAGGATAGCTGACTCCCCTAGGAGTCCTACAAAGAGTTATAGACCTTCCATGATTTGTCATAGCTAACATTATCCCAATAAAAATTTGATCCCCAAATGAAACAAGGTGATCAGAAACAAGAATTTGCAAACTCATCTGGGTTTCTGAATTTAAGTGTCTCCATTGTTGCAGTAATTCCAGGCAACTCAAGAGCTTGTTAATTCTGTGTAAGTTCTGTTTATTTACATAATTTCTAGGTTCCATACAGTACTCCCCCGCTTATTGCTGGAGTTTGGTGCCTGATCTAATGCAGATGCCTTAGTAAATTGACCTTGGGCTGCTCCTGCCAGCTGAGTTTCCAAAGACAGGTTTTGTTTTTAACCCCCTCCTGACACCTCAACAGACCTTGCTGCCAGGAGCTCAAGGTGTGTTTGTTGAGATGTCAGGAGGGGGTTAAAAACTTCTCTTTGGAAAGAGCAGTCGAGCAGCCCAAGGTGAATTTGATGAGGTGTTAGGTGTTGGTTAAAACCTCTCTTTGCAAATGCAGCCAGCAGGAGAAGCCCCAGCTCTGTTTGCTGAGGTGTCAGGAGGGGGTTAAAAACCTGTATTTGGAAGCAAAATGCAGATGCCTCAGCAAGGGCTGCTCCTGCTGGCTCTGCTTGCAAAGAGAGGCTTTTAACCCCCTGCTGACACCTCAGCAAACAGAGCTGGGGCTGCTCCTGCTGGCTGCATTTGCAAAGAGAGGTTTTAACCAACACCTAACACCTCATCAAACTCACTTTGGGCAGCTCGACTGCTGTTTCCAAGAGAAGTTTTAACCCCCTCCTGACATCTCATCTGTCAGGAGGGGATTAAAACTGCTCTTTGCAAGTGCAGCCGGCAGCAGCAGCCCCAGGTCTGTTTGCTAAGGTGCCAGGAGGGGGTTAAAACTCTCTCTTTGCAAGCCTGTTTCTCTCAAGAAAAAAGCGTGATATACTGACACCATAATATATGAACTGTGTTGTGGCGGGGGACTACTGTACTTAAGGACAGAAAATCCAGAAATCATTGAAGACAGTCATATAGTTGTTACCATACTACAAAGTGGGAAGGTTCTTGGAAATGTAGTCAATCAAAAGCTGAACATGAGCCAACAGTGTAATGTGGCTGCAAAAAAGGCAAATGTTAACAAGAATAATCAGGGGATTGGAAACCAGGTCCTTTGAGGAAAGATAGGAAGAATTGGGCATGTTTACCTTTGAGAAAAGAAGCCTGAATCGAAATATGATAACACTTTTCAAATCTTTGAAAGGTAGTCATACCGAGAGAGGGTATGATCTGTGCTTAGCCGTCCCAGAGTGCAAGGCACATACTAATGGGCTCAAATTATAAGAAGCCAGATTTAGGGTGAAGATCAGGAAAAAACTTATTAACTGTTAGAACAGCACGTCAATGGAACAAAACACTTTGCGAGGTGGTGAGCACTCCACCACTGCAGGCATTCAAGAGACAACTGGAGAATCCATCTGTCAGATCGATTTTGATTTTGATTCCTGCCTTGAGCCTGGGGTTGGCCTTGTAGGCCCTTGTCCACTCTATCATTCTATGAGTCTGGTGGCTCCTGGGTACAAGATTAGAACTTAAAATGTTAAATGAAAGGCAGTGTTTAGTTACTCCATCATCTTTTCTGGAATGGCCTGCTTTTTATTTTGTTTTATAAAGAAAAAAGGGAGTGGAAGCAGCAGGGAAAACAGAGGAATTACCACAGGAGGTGACACCACCTGTTGTCCTCTGTGAATGCAGCAGGCGGATGATCTTTTAGTAGCTTCGTTCAGAAGCACTCTTATTCCTTACTGTCACAAGCTTCCAGTGGCCTTTCCAGCATATAGGGATGCAATAGGGCACTCCTCTTCCATATACTATCTCTAGAGAGTAGCAAAATCTGCATAGGAAGTAGCCATCACAAAGCTCATCATCCTCTTTCTGCTTTATTTTCCTCTTCAGGTTCTAAGGCAGAACATGATATAAAAAGTACCCATTCTTGATTGTTCAAAGAACACCATTTTGAACATTTTGTCCTGGTTAACAACGGTGTATGAGTCATCTTCAACAACCATCACAGCATTAGGGTAATTATACCCAGGAATTACATATATATGGATGTGAACAGCATTTTGGGGGTAATCAGTAAAGGTATGGCAGGTTTGCTACTGGTCCAAATCAGAGGAAATTTAGAATTCAAGGATGTCAGCTGAGGGTGGATCACCAAAAGATCCCTTGGCTAGCAACCCTGTGGAACAAATGAAAGATAATCAAAATGGTTTCCAATAGGCAATTTTCTCTATCCCTTTAGTGATAATGACTTTGCTCATAGATTTGTCCTTTTATAAATGTAGCTTTGCCATCTGGAGAAATATACTTAAGAAAGGCAAATCCTACTCATTTCACTTTTCCAGATTTGATAATCCTTTATTCTTGGTTAAAGATCTTCAGATGCTCAGAGACTAGCCACTTGTGAACACTATGTGAGGGCAAGTGAAGTCTTTCTTTCTTTCTTTCTTTCTTTCTTTCTTTCTTTCTTTCTTTCTTTCTTTCTTTCTTTCTTTCTTTCTTTCTTTTCCAATATAGGTCTCTCTGAGGTTATTTGCCATAGGTTTTGACCCATATTTCCGCATGGGATTATCTCAATTTTCCAGCAGAGGCACAAGCATCTCAAGTCAACACTACTTTATAGCAGAGGTAGGCAACATGTGCCCCAACCCAAGATGCTATACTGTAGCCCAGATAATTGAGCCAGTAGTGACGGCTGCTGGGAGGTGCCACTCAGCAATATCCAGGAGGCCACATTATTGCCCATCCCTGTTTTAGAAGTACTAGTCATGCAGGGTGGAATCTGAGAGAAGAGTTCCAGTATCCTTTGCAACACTACACAGTTTGTGAGGCACGTCTCAGATTTATTTATCTGACTAATTTATATCTTGCTCTCCATTAATTAAAGTAGCATTCAGAGTGGCAAACAAGAATCAAAACATAATAAAGCCATTAGCCATGGAAGAAGGAAGGAAGGAAGGAAGGAAGGAAGGAAAAACAGGAAATCAGACAAATGAAAGCATAAAATGCTTTCTTCTTTAGCTGAAGAAAATTATTCATCAGCAGCAGGAGCAAAGGAAAAGGGAAAAAAGAGAGGAGGAGCAAACTAACTTGTGGAAGACAGTTGAATAGAAGGGGATGGGAGAAAGGAACAGAAAAATTCTTCCTCTTACATTCTGAAAACCAGGTCGCCACCCAGGCACTCCTCTATCTCAGTCCATTCATTATGGATGCAAAAGCCAGGTCTTGCGACAGAAACCATTGCCTTGCCTTTATAGTGAGCCTCATAATTGATTGGAGGTCTGAAGCTGGTATATTCCACGTTTAAGTTCAGCAATTTCTTTTCTGCAATGCGCTCACCAACTAACCACTAAGTCAGGATTCCTAGACACAAATATTTATGGTGCAAATATGCCATTTTATAGCCACTCCAGTATTCCTGCCAAGAAAACTCAATGGACATGGGGTCACAAAGAGTAGGTCACAAGTGTATGACAAAAACAACCACCACCTTATGCCAGGTATTATACAGTAATCATATTTTCTAAATAATGCCACTAAGAGAAGCTGTTCAAAATAAAAAATGGTTGCATGACAAAAACACCTGTTACTAAATTTTCAAGTAATCAGCAATGCAAAGTTATGTGAGGGAAGAGACAATAATCAGGCCTTGAAATATCATAATCACATTTTCAAGTGGATTCCAGCTGGATATAAATTGACTTCTGTTTCCGCTAATAGCTACTAACATTTATAAAAGGGCATCCTCAATGGGTGAGGGGTTATTGTTTCTTATCTCTCAGAATGTAAAAGGCTTACTACACTGCTAGGCTTCCTTTCAGCTCCTCGAACAAAAGCTCTGTGAAGCTCAGAAGGTGTTTGCATTCTCACCCTGAGAGAAAGCCGATTTGGATCTCTCAAATGACACAAATGGTTTACATTACAGGAGGCTTTTTTGCTCATCCCCATGTTGTAGAAACTTTCTGTTCGGATTCAGACACCTTCCTGCCCTACCACTCCTGCTTAGTATCGTAGCATTAGAATGTAGGTGTTCTTCATGTACTTCGTTCAGGTCCTTTCAGGTATTGTAACCATGACATTCAGGAACTGTTTGAGTAACATCTGTTGCTTCCCAATGGGAGTCAGTCCTGGACCAGAATGAAGTATAATGAAGTTACACTTTTCTAGAGATGTCATAGTCATATGTACTGTATATGGACTGAAACCTTAGATGAACAAAATAACCAATGGCTCAATTACAAATTGGAATTTCAATCATTAAAGTATTTTTCATTGTATAAGACTATATTTTTGTATTTTTCATTGTATAAGACTATATTTTTGTCCAAAATTATTAGGCTAAAAATTAAGGGTCGTCTTATACACAGAAGTAAGGCAAGGAGAGAACCGTATGGCTGCAAAACTGTAATTCTGGTTTGGAGAAGTGGGGGTCATCTTATACATGGGAGCATCTTATGCATGGAAAAATACATCATATTTTGTCCTTTTCCAGTCAGTTCAGAGTTAGGACAACCCCAGTAGGGTCTCCAAATTAATGTCAGACATTTAAGGAGTGGTTTTACCATGCCATCCCCACTGAATTTCCACGGTCAAACCATGATTTGAACTCAAGTCTCCTAAGACCTAGTCTGACACCCTTTCCAGTTACACTAGCTCTTGTTTACATCATTAGAGTAGAACCAAAAGGAGTGGATTAAGTAAGGACACATTTCCCAGGTGTAAAACAGAGCAGAGGACACAAATGGCTGTGTTTGAAATTAATGCATTTGTTACATTAAAACTCTCATCTTCCACTCTAGGTTTTCCAGACACACAAGGTTTTATCACTTCCATTGCTTATTTATATTCTTGTGCCACTCCTAGAGGATGGAAGCAATTATTTAAAAAGAGTGCTGTATTGTTTTTAAAAAAACACACCATGGATTATATTGCATCTCAGTCTTATGCCAAAATATCAGATCATGCTGAATTCTGTAACTAAGTTAAATTGGTTATGATACCAATTTAACAGTTTCTTTTATGATATAAACTTATAAAGTCTCCTCTTAGCCCCATTTGTAGGGGCCAAGATGGACATTCTGCTTGCTGTTAGAAAAAGAAGAGTATACTGTAATCCTACTTGATAATGGTTTCCCATTATCAAGTAAAGCCTGGGCCGATACAGTTTGCTACCCTCAAGCACAACAAGATGATAGCCACCCCCTTCCCTTGTACAACAGCCAACTAGACAAGCAATTGAACTATTGTTCAGCACTGAGAAGGGGACAGCAACAGCATCCTCCATGCCACTGGAAACAGCTTGCAAGCAAGCGTAGGGAGTTCAGAACAGGCACCGTTCTTTCCTCCTCATCTTGCTGCTTCTGTCTCCCAGCACCTGCTGGTTGAGGCCACTGCAGTAAGGTTAATAGTACGGCCAACCTAAATACACAGCTTTAGCCTTTTTCTATCAGAAAGAAGTGTGATACCATTGTGGCAAAAAAAATCTGCTAATGGAACCTAGAGATGACATTTTAGCACAACAGAGGCTGGCAAATGGAACCAATTTAACATTATAAGAAAATTCAATGTGGTCAGATAAATCCATGCCATTGCTTCACGGCACATAATGCATCCCACTGTTTTATTCCAGCACCTCCTAAAAACTCTAGGCTCATGATCTGGAGCTGTATTGTTCGATTGGGAGGCTGTCCTATCAGTTGAGGGAACCAGCCGTACTGTTTGGAGTAAATTCTCTGCAAGCAAATCTTCAATTGCTGAAAGATCTAGGTGATAATTTCTTTTACACATGCACACGCACAAACACACGTACACACACTCCTCTGTTTGTGCTTTCAAGGCCAGTGAAAACCACTGGGGGCAATAACCCCACTCATTTCGGAAAAGGACCCTACTTTCTCCTAGGACCAGTTCTCTTGGGGACTTGTCCAGGTGACACAGCCCTTACCTGTAAGACACCTGCTTTCTGATGGACAAGTGGAGAAAGTGGTCCTCCAGCTGTGCAGCGGTGGAGGGACCAGCTTCAGCTCCAAGGGCATCAGGGGTCAAGCTGTTGCCAAATAGAAGGTTTGGTGGCAGAGATTTTCCTGCTCCCAGGACCCGCCACTCCTCCCTGGGAAACCCTTGCAGGCTCGATTTCCTTCCTCTGGAGCTTTCTTCCTGTTCTTCAGTCGGCTTGTCTCCCTTCCGGGTCCTGGGAGCTTCAGCCATTCTCCTCCAACCTACACGGGGCGTGTTCCCTGCACGTTCCCTACCAGCAGAACCCCCCAAGCGCCTTATAGTTCTTGGCACGCGAACGGAAGAGTCTGGATTTCTTTGGGAGGAATAGAAATCCGAGGAAAGCCCGGTTTTGCTGGGAATATCTGGCTGCTCCTGATGTGGCGGGCTGGCTGGCTGGCTGGCTAAGAACGTCGCCTTCAGCCTCCCTGGCAGGACACAAAACGGGAGCAATCCGGGTGGTGGCGGTGATGATAATGATGGTGATGGTGATGGTGAGGAGATCCAGGAACTTTTTAGTCAAGGTTGAATCCGACTGTCTCAAATCCCTCCGGGTTTTCGGAAAGGCAAGAAGATGGCAGAGCTACAGACGGGAGGAAGAAGTTAGCAGGCTGGTAGAAAGACGACTCCTGCCATGGCCATCGCCAAAGAATTACTAAAGTTGGAATGGGAAGGTGATTTCCGCCCGAGGAGACGGAAAAGGCGCCTTGATTCTTCTGGCGTACCAGAACCAACTCAGGACCCGGGATCAGATGCTTCTGCTTCCAGCCTCGCTTGGTAGATGGGAAAGAAACGGGGGAGGGGGAGAGAGACCAGGACGCCAGCACGGATCCTGCAACCGCCGGCGGCGGAGGAAGAGATGGGGAGGGAGGGAGGGAGGGAGGGAAGAAGGGGCTGTGCTCAAGCCCCACTGGAGCGCAGTGTCACCTTAGAGACACTCGGGAGCGGCGGGGACTTAACCCTTCGCAACCCAAGCCGCCGGAGAAGGGAGCGCGGGTCTTCTTGGGCACGCTCCTAGAAGCTGCTCCTTAGCCTATGACCCGGGGCGAGCAGCGGCTGAGGATGCGACGTGATCGCCCGCCCCCGCCGCCCCAGCCTTCGTGCAAAGAAGCGCCGTGAAGGCCCCCTTTGCAAAGTCTGCATATTCTGGGCAAACGGGGGAAGTGGGGGCGGGAGGTGGGGAGGGGCTACCGGGAGGGTAGGAGATCATCAGTGCCCGAGAAAGGTAAAGGTTCCCCACAAACGCGCGTGCTAGTCGTGTCCGACGCTAGGGGCGGTGCTCATCTTTGCATTCAAGCCGAAAAGCCAGTGTTATGCAAGTCCGTGGCCATGTGGATGGCATGGCTGCAAGGAAACACTGTTTTACCTTCCCGCTTTTTATGGCAGTACCTGTTTATCTACTTGCATTTACATGCTTTCGAACTGCTAGATTGGCAGGAGCTGGGGTTAACAGAGCTTACTCCGCTGCATGGCACCCGGGATTCGCACTCCAAAAGAAGGGTCGCTGCCCTGCTGGTATGGCTCCAGAATGCCAAAAGCTGGTCTGTCAAGCTGGTAATGAAGAACAAGATCCTTCCACCCTGCTCTGAGCTTGTTATTTTGTTTGCATTTTCTGAGGTTAATAGGGCAACCTAGGGCTTTGTTGTTGTTGTTCAGTGGGTCTGTCATGTCCGACTCTTCCTGACCCCATGGACCAGAGCTCGCCAGGCCTTCCTATCCTCCACTGCCTCCCAGAGTACTGGCAAGCCACCTCAGTATCCCTGCCAAGAAAATTCCTTGGACCTAGCTAGGGCTTGTGTGTGTGTGTGTGTTTGTGTCATTACAGTCATGACCGACCCTTCGTGACTCCATGTCCATGGAGTTTTCTTGGCAGGAATACTGGAGTGGTTTGCCAGTTCCTACTCCAAGTGCCTACAGCACCTGGTATTTCCTGGTGGTCTCCCATCCAAGTACTGCCAGGGCCGACCCTGCTTAGTTTCCAAAATCAGGCAAGATCGGATGTGCTTAGAACCTAGGGCTTATTGCTACCTAATTCACCATCCCATTACTTATGTATACAGACCTCCTGTTATTTTGTAATCTTGGATGAGGAGAGGTTCAGAGGGCAGATATTTTATCTTTTTATTAAAATATATATATATGCCAACTTCCAGAATTCATCAAGTGGCCAAGCTGGCAGAGGTATTCTGCAAATTCTGGCCCCAATGAGTAAAATTCCCTGCTTCAACATAAAGTGCCAAAGGACAAGTCACTTCCATTGCTCCTTGTTATCTCATCAGATGGATTTTGGAGTGTCTGCATATGGATCCCATCATATCATTTAGGCTGAAGTCTTATTCTACAGCCTCTCTGTCCCAATGCTGCTCCTGTGTCTCTTGGTCACAGTGGACCTTCCTCCACTTCCCACTTGGCTTTTAGGAGGATACTGCACCCCAAATCATTTGTGTCCAATGGACTAACTATACAGATGTATATGTCAGAGAGACTGAGGAATGGGATTATTTATAACTTTCTGTCTTGCTATCAGTAACATTGAATGGAATCCCATGCCAAAAAAGAGAAAAAAGAATGAAACACCATCTGTACAGGTATGTACTATCTCAGGAATCAGTACAATCTTGAGCTACCTACCACCTTTCATGATAAAATGAAGTTTACTCAGGAAATCAGGATATTGGCCATATGTCCTTGTCTTATTAAAGTCTTCAGTTATATATATATATTTCAGTTATATATATATGATAATGAATTTAATTCATTCTCAGAGATAATTTGTTATCTGAAATGTGGTTTCCCATTGAAATGAATGGGAAACTGATTAATCCATTTCAGAGAGACAGAAAAAGGCTAAAAACTTTTTTTTTTGAGGGGGGGGGTCCAGACCTTTTTATAAAATGCACTTTAAAGGCTTGCATTGCTGGAACACCCTCCAGAACATCCCCCTGCAGTGCAATGCAAACATGGACAAAAGAAACCAGAAAGACTACCCCAGCCTGTTCCCACCCAAAGTGCAATGGGAAAAAATGCAAACAAACAAACATAAGCAGGAAGAAAAATCAGCCCATTTTGCCTGCAGAGCAATGAAAAAAGACTGCAAACACAGAGAAATGAAATCAGCAAGACTACCCCAGCCTCTTCCAGCCACAAATGCAAAGAAAAGCAGTGCCAAGATTAATAAAAGCTAGCTCCCTATCTTACTAAGTTCAAAAGGTCCAAATTTCTCAGCAAAACATGTCCAGATTGGCTCCAAAAATCCATGAAAAAATGTTCTAACTCCTCCCACTCCTCCACAAACTATGCGTCCTGCAATGCATGCAGAGTACACATTTTTGGCAAGGCATTATGAAACATTTGTTATCTGAGGCAGCCCATAGGAAACATTCGCTATCCGAGGCAGCCCTATACCTAAAAATTTCCATTTGTTATCTGAAAAATTTGTTATCCGAGGCATTCTTTATCCAAGGTATTACTATATATGGGTTGATATGTTTCTGGGTCCTTCTGCTACAAGCAGAAACTGAAAACATATGCTTTGACAAAAATGGTGGAAGAGTCATTGTGTGACTAGCATTCCTTTGGCCATTGAATAGGAGAAAGATAAATAACTTCACATCCCCTGTAGTTTGAAGTCTCCATTCTGGAGCTTTAGTTTAACAACAGAACCTGAACCATTTACAGCTAGCTAGGTTGATATCTGTCTTTTTCTCTTTCTTTCCCCTCATACCCACTTCTGCAATGCCCAACCTGATTGGTCCTGATGGACTTGAAAGCTAACCTTTAAAAAATTTAATGATCAAATCAAACTGCCTTGTTTCGTAGTTTTCCGTCTCTTCTCTTTCAGTTTTTGCCTGTGCATAATTTACACACACAACAGTTGGTGTTCTTTCTCTTAATTAACATGATGGGTGAGAAGGAGTCCACTGAGGACCCAACCCTTCCTGTAACTTATTAGTAACTTGGCCTTCTACATATATCCCTTCATCTATTGCCTAGGTCCCCTTCACTAATGGAAATGAATTTAGAAGAATCAGGGTGAATTTACTTCTTCAACTCTCCTTCCATACAAAGACGAGAGGGGAGTCATGTGGGCATATACTGTACATTGTTGTCTGCAGAAGACTTCATCATTCATAGATCTCCGTGAGAAGTTGCTGAGGACTTATCAGAAGAAAGTGCAGGTTGTGGTATGAGCAGAAGGGAGCACTTCATCCCAAAATTTCAAGGTGAGAGCCCCGTGGTGCAGTGGTTAAATGCCTGTACTGCAGGTAAAACTGTGCTCACAACCTGGGGTTCAATCCCAGGCAGCAGGCTCAAGGTTCACTCAGCCTTCCATCCTTTCGAGGTTGGTAAAATGAGTACCTAGCTTGCTGGGTGGGAAATGTGTTGGCTGCATACTGTAATTACAACTGTAAACTGCCCAGAGACTACTTGAAGTGATATGGGGCAGTATATAAGCAGAACACTTCGCTTTTTTTGCTTTCCTCCAATTGGACTATAGGTCATACATAGTTAAAAGGGACAGCACTTTCTTTTAATAGAGAGCCTCCATCATCCAAACCACATACTGTATAATTTGTTCCTGGGAGTGAGTGGATCTATGGAATTTCAACCCCCACACACACACACAGTTTGTGCAATTTGTGGCATCTCTGCCTTTTGACACCCCCTTTTCTTCTCTTTCCCATCTTTCTGGGTTATGGCCCATCAATCACGACATCTTTAACCCCACACGAGCCTCCCACATCTCCCCACTGCCTTGTCGTGACTTGTCATTTAGCCAAATTCCACTAGCTTTCTTTTCAAATCTCTCCCATGACTCAGTCCTATCAACCCCCATAAAACATTAGTACCTGTTCTCTAGAACGGCTGTCATCTTCTCTGCCTAAACATGTGCTGCATGAAATGTACATTCCTTTGGAAGTATCTTATATTTCCAGTAAATAGAAACACTGGAGACTGCCTCACAGTGTGGATTGATCCGTCTAGTCCAGTAGTGCCGATTTGGACCAGCAACAACATTCCAGAATTGTTTCGGGCAGAATTATTTAAAGATCCCTGGTATGACCTGGTGGTCTCCCACACAAGTAATAATAACTAGATCTGCTTAGGTTACCCAGTGTGATGTACCAGAGAGAGGGACAGACCATGACTCAGAAGAGCTGGGTTTTGGAACTCAGCTCCACCATGGAAGCTCAATTAGGTGGGGGGGGTGGGATTGTTAAGAACACTCTGTAAATGTCTCAATTGCCTTGAAAACTTGATTAGGCTTGTTTAAAGTCAGTTCCATCTTAATTACACACAAGACACACCAAGTGTTCAACACATATACTAGTAAGGCCTGATCCAACTAAGCTTCCAAAATCCAACTAGATTTAATGTTTTCAGGGGAGCGTTGTAGTGTCATGGTATATATAGTATCATAGGTGATATGTTTCCTCTCTCACATCTTGACTGATACCATTTGTGGGAGATTTATTTCTCATCTCCCATCCATCCTGCAGCCAATATAGCTAGCAAGTGGATGATGATGATGGTGGTGGTGGTGATGATTACATTAGGCTAAATCTTGCTTTCACTCAGTGACTATGTTTGCCTTAATTTACCACTGACCTAATAGAATCCATCAGTTGAAAAGGTTATTTCTGTGAACCTTGCTAGATATGACAATTCTGGAAGAATCTGGAAGAATCTAAAGAGACAATTTTCGCCATGCTCTGCCGGAACTTTTGCATTGTAACTAATTCCCAGCAAGACCAAGGACATCTTTTTTGCAACAGGGTACCAGGCCCTAGATCGCTGGAGATCAGTTTGAGTGATATGGAACTGATCAATAAAATAGTGACTGAGTTATTCCAGCCTAGACTTCTTTCTGGTGAGCACAATTCAGGTTTCTCTCTGGCAGGTGAAACTCCCAGAATTCTGGGATTTGGAATAAAACAAAAACCGAATAGAGTACATCTCTCTCTCACTAGACAAAATCCAAATGGAAAACAAAATAAAACAAAAAAGACAAAAAGACAAAAACATGGTTTTTGCCTGATATGTTAACACAGACTAACACAGCTACCTCATCCAAAAACTATGTCTGTCTAGGTTTCCATGCAATGGAATGAATGCAAGGATCCCCAAATGTAGCAAGAAAATAAAGCTTATTACATTTGATACAAGGGAAATAAAAAATATTACCATCTGAAGACCAGTGTGAAAGTGAGGACTGCAAAAGCATTTAATCCAGAATCAGAAATTGCCTAACTGTACCACTATATTCATTTTACATTAAAAATATAGGACCCCTGTCTTATGCATTTGGTCACTATAGCTGCAATTTATGTGTAGTTTATTATAGAGCTATACTCTCTTGACACCCCTTTTAGAGAACCATGCACCTTCCCTCCACAATGAAAAGGAACAATGAGGCCAACTTTTGCTGCTCACTCCCCTCACCTTATTGGTAAAAATGAAGATACTTCCTAAAATCAATTTTCTTTTTAGAATGTTTCTATTCAGTATACAGAAGCTGAACTTAAAGCTCTTCAAGAATTGATAAATAGATATTGTAATGGTGGTAAAAAAGCAAGAATAAGTAAAAGCTTTTGGTATAGATCCCAAAAGGAAGGAGGCATAGGTATACCTAACCTCAGAAACTATTATATAGCTAACCAGCTTAGTTGTGTGTGTGTGTGGGGGGGATACTATATAAACCGGAAAAGTTAATATGGTGGGAACTTGAATCAGATGAGCTAAAAGGAGACATAAATAAATACTTGTTCAGACTCCCCCAAAAAGATCTCAAACAAAAAAAACCCCTGAGTTCCCTAATAAATACTTGGATAAAGTATGGGAGGAAATTGGTACCGGAAGGATCCCCTCTTTGTTTAGTGATAGATCAGGAAAATTTCCCCACAAATATGAAGAAATATGGAGAATTATTTAAAATAATGAAAGTGGCAAGAATAAATGAATGGATTAATAAGATGAGAACAAAGCAAGAAATTAAGTGTATACTACAAGCTAAGGATTTAATTTGGATGAATTACGCTCAGTTAGAAAGTTGGACGAAAGATTGGATAAGGAGAAATATACAACTTAGAGAATATGCAAAGTTTGAACAATTTTTGTTAACATATGAACCAGAGAAAGGAAATCCAGGGAAAGGAGCGGTAGGTAAAATATATAAAAATAACCGAGGACTCGCTAGAGAAAAGGGAGCAAGACATAATAAGAGAGGTTTGGAAGCAGGACACTGATAAAGAAATAAAAAAAGACAAATGGAAAATAATTTGGAACATGGGGATTTTACGATCATTATCAGTCAGAATAAAGGAAAATTATTTCAAACTAATTTTAAGATTGTATATGACACCAGTCAGACTGAACAGAATAAATCCAAGATATTCTAAGCTTCGCTGGAAATTTGAAAAAAAGATAGGCACCTATATTCATCTTTGGTGGAAATGCGAAATAGTTCAAAAGTTTTGGCAACAGATTTTCAGCGAAATAAGAGAAATACTTCAAGTTGATATTGAATGTAAGCCGGAAATTGCACTATCATTACCACTTGTTAATGAATATGATATAAAAACTAAAGAATTAATTGCAAATCTTATGACAGCAGCAAGACTGATTATAGCTAAAAATTGGAAACTGAAGTTAGATATTAAAATTGTGGACTGGTATAATGAAGTGTGGGATATAGCCTTAAATGATAAACTGTCTTGCAGTTTAAAAGTATTGTGAGGAGAAATGAGGAAAAAGATTTTCTATGATATCTGGGGAAAATGTATAGACTATGTACTACTAAAAGGGAAAGGGAAACAACCGATGTACAATCCAACACAGTTCTGTAGAAAAGGACTTGAAGAAACCAACTAGAAAAAGAGAAGATGAAGAAAGAATAGAAGCTAAAGGAACAACTGGATGGTCCCGGGGGAGTGAGGGAGCACTTTAATGTTTGTATTGTTTCTTTGTATCATTGTTATATTGTTTGTTTGCTAGTTTTAAAATAAAAAAAATATATAAAAAAGAAAAAGAAAAGGAACAATGAGGCAAGCTTCTGCTGCTCACTCCCCTCACCTTATTTTCATAGTTCTCCTCTCATACATACAAACAAGGACTGGCACATGGAAAGCGGGGTTGTTCCCCCCCCCTTTTTCTTTCTCGTACACAGCCAGAGGCTCATTGCAATTTGTACAGAGCCCGTTGGCATTGTCAGATGGCAAAAAGATTCTGCCGTAATGTGTAAGTCAGACTACTTCACAGCTTCCTCAAACTGCCATCATTCATTCTGTGCAATGAGGCAAGTTTCATAATGAACAAGGTCAGAAAAGAACAGGGCTGCGATTGTATCTACCTCGGAGCCAGTCACATTTAATTTAGTGGCATTTACTTTCAAAGCTGGCCCTAGCATTGGTCCCTATCAAGGTAGCAGGTTTGAGAATCTTGCAAGGGCAGAAAGTAGTGAGTTACCCAATTTGTTATTACAGTGGACCCTTATGTTATACAATTTTATGTTTGTATAGCATAAAATCTGTACAACATAAAAAATTCCAGAGATAGGGGAAATTTGCTTAACAGAATCACCTATGGGCAGAATCTGTACAACATAAAATGGGATTACTCCATTTTCTATGCATTTCTATGGGAATTTGTATAAAGGAAAATTTGCTTAACATAATTTCATTTGGAACGAATTAATTACTTTATACAAGGTACCACTGTACTGTACAGTATATACTCGAATATAAGTCTAGTTTTTCAGCCGTAATTTTGGGCTGAAAAAAAGGGTCCTCGACTTATATTCGGGTCAATACTTTTAGCCTCCTGACCCCCCTCTGCATCATGGAGGAGCAGCAGGTGATGTTTAAAATGACTTTTAGCCACCAAGGCAGACGCTTGCCTCGGTGGCTAAAAGTCATTTTAAACATCACACACTGCTCCCCCAGCTCACAAAGGAGGAGCTGCCAGGCCCTGCTGTATTCCCCACCCTAGACTTATACTCAAGCCAATAAGTTTCCCCAGTTTTAGGGGCATCGACTTATACTCGGGTTGACATACAGTATACTTGAGTATATATGGGGTACTCTGTTTTTGATGTTTTCTGCCTCCTGAGCTGAAATTCTTTGCTGCGCTTTGAGTTTGGTGTCACCAGAATGCTCTGCCTCTTTTTTCCACCTGAATCCAAGGAAGCTGCTTCAATTTTAGATCAGTGTTTGATATGGATTGGATGAGGGGAAACAAACTGAAACCTAATCCAGACAAGACAGAGGTGCTTCAGGTCACTGAAAGAGTAATCAAGAAATAGGGATGCCGCCTGTACTGGATAGGATTACCCTCCTATTAAAAAATAGATGTTCAGCTTGGGGGATCCTTTGAATCATCCTGGAGCCTGGATGCTCAGGTTTCACTAGTGATCAGGAGTGTATTTGCACAATTCAAACTAGTGTGCCAACAATGTCTTGAGAGATCTGCTCTAGCCACTTTGGCCGTTACTTCACTGTACTTCGCCGCACATTGCCTTCGCTTTGAATGCGAAGGCGGTCACGTTCCTTCGCCCACACCCCTCTTTCTCTGTCCTCACCATGCGAAATTTTAGGATCGAATCCATTACTGTGCTCCCTTCGCATCATCAACATCTTTCTGCTTTCTTTTATTTTTTTAAAAAATTACCTGGATCGATGCATCAATACCCGGCTGTCATTTGCGGTCAGAGGCGCACAAGCCAGCGGTCAAGCCCGGCGCTCAAACGCCCTGCAGTGGGCAGTCGTGTTTCCCTGAAGCAGAGCAGCTGGGTTGGTTTTTTTGGGGGCGGGGCGGGAGAGGCTTCTCTCAGCTTCATTGTGTGCCCCCGCCGCTCTCTGGGTGGGCGCGCGGTGTGTCTTGCAGCAAACACCCCTCCCCCCCCTCTGCTTCGCCATCCCTTGCCAGCGGAGTGGCTCTGCTCACATCACCCGGGAAGCTTGCCCCCTCTGTTGCCCCTGCCCCGTGTACAGAAAGCAAGATCAAAAGAACTGGTTAACCTTTGAAAACGTCGGCACAAAAGATTGCCCCGCTTGGATGCCCTGTATCAGCTCTATGTGAGACTACTTAGGAGAGTCTCAGGAAACTCCAGTGAGTCCAAAATGCAGCTAGATTACAGACTGGGAGTGGAATCACAAAATGCCCTTGTTTTCAGACACAGTTCAAACTGCTGGTTCTAACCTACAAAGCCTGGATCCAAACTATCTCAAAGACTGTATCTCCCATTATGAGCCTGCTTGGGTATTAAGGTGATCAAGAGAAGCCTTTATCTCTGTCCCCCCACCTTCACAGGTGTATCTGATGAGAACACATGAGAGGGTATTCTCCATTGCTTCTCCCAGACTTTGGAACTCCCTTGCACAGGAGGCCAGACTTGCTCCATCTTTGCTGTTCTTCCACAAACAGACAAAGACCTTTCTCTTTGGGCAAGCTTTCCCCGAGTGATTGCCAACCTATTATAAGATGACCTTGACAAATTAGAGTGCTGGGGCAAAGCTAATGGAATGAGTTTCAATAGAGAGAAATGTAGGGTCCTGCATCTAGGTAGAAAAATGAATTGCATAGGTATAGAGACACCCAACTGGAGAATAGTATGTGTGACAGGGATATGGGAGTCTGGGTGGACCACAAATTGAACATGAGTCAGCAGTGTGATGCAGCAGCCAAGAAAGTCAATGTGATTCTTGGTTACATCAGCAGAACCATAGTGTCTAGAATCAAGGGAAGTGATAGTACCTCACATGGAGTACTGTGTCCAGTTCTGTGCACCTCAATTTAAAAAGGATGTTGACAAGTTTGAACGGGTCCAGAGGAGGGCGACCAGGATGGTTAAAGGTCTAAAATAAATGTCTCATGAGGAACTGCTTAGGGAGCTGGGAATATTTAGCCTTACAAAAAGAAGGTTGAGAGGGGATATGATAGCCATGTTTAAATATTTGAAAGGGTGCCATATTGAAGAGGGAACAAGTTTGTTTTCCATGGCTTCAGTGACTTGGACTCAGAGCAATGGTTTCAAACTACCGGAAAAGAGATCCCATTTGAACATTAGGAATAACTTCCTGACGGTTAGAGCTGTTCAGCAGTGGAATATGCTGCCATGGAATATTTTGATGGGTTTTTGTGCATGGAAGGGGGTTGGACTAGATGGCCCTTGGGGTCTCTTCCAACTCTATGATTCTATGATTCTATTATTATTTTTAAAGATGAATTGCTATGCATTACTGCTGGGACTGAATTTGTTAGACTACTTGTGTTATTCCATTTTTAGTTTTCTATCTCGGATGGCATATTGTTCCCTTTATATTTGTTCACTTATTGCTCTTAGCTTTAATATTGCCTTTTTAATTGTGTAAGATGCCTCTTCACATTCTTTGTTCTTAGCTTTGAATATTGTCCTTAATGTTTCTTGGCAACTGTTATATACTTACATTTTATATTGTCCTTCAATGTTGCTTGCCACCTTGGGTCTGTTCCAAGGAGAAAGATGGGGTTAAATAATTTAAATAAATAAAATAAAATAAATACTATGTGCCTGCATTCGATTAATGGAGGAACACAATTTGCTTCGCTGCCTCATGTGCCAAAATCCATTGGCCTGCCTTGCTTTATTTTATTTTATTTTATTTTTATACTGCCTTTTTGGCAGCGAACGCCAATCTGGGTGGTTTACAACATAGTAACAAAGAAACAGCAATTTAAAACAATAAACAACAAGAGACATAATCGCTCAAAATCAAATTAACATCAACAAACACAGACAGTTCACATTAAAACCTAAAATTAACTTTAATAATTAACATAGTTTAGTTTTGAATAAACCTATCTAGCTTCTGTCATCTGTAATGACAGACTAACTCTGCCTAATGATCTGGAAACTGAGTACAGTGGTACCTTGTATAAAGGAATTAATTCATTCCAAATGAAATTATGTTAAGCAAATTTTCCTTTATACAAGTTCCCATAGGAATGCATTGAAAATGGAGTAATCCCATTTTTATGTTGTACGGATTTTCCCCATAGGCGATTATGTTAAGCAAATTTCCCCTATCTCCAGAATTTTTATGTTGTACAAATTTTATGCTATACAAGCTATACAAGGGTCCACTGTATTCCAGAATGACTGAGAATGATAACAGACACTCACCTGGATGACTGAGAATCTTCACAGACCCTCTGCCTAATGATATGCTGACAGCCTTGTAAAAACGTGGTGAGGGAAGGAGGGAGAGGGAGTGAATGAGTGATATGGAATTGATTAATAAAATGTTGACTGTCTGGATAAGAAGGGTCGATGTGGAAGCCCCCATGTGTTTCATCGCAGAAAAGATTAAACTAGTTCATCCAGTGAGTTTTCATGGGATGGATGGGATGAGAGAAACATGCCTCCTATTAAATAACTATGACTATTCGAAGAGTCTCTTATCCTAGGTAGAACCCTGGATCCTTTTGATCATCGCTTCGATTCTATTTCTCTTCGAAAATGACCCCAGACCTTTCACATTCAACGTTGCTAATTTTATAAACTTTCCCATAACCTATTTCTTTTGGTTTCAATATTCTGGAATGGTCCCGTTGTGCATACAAAAGTAAAAACACCATCAATTAATAAAAAATAAACTAAAATAAATCTAATCCTCCACCCTAAAAAACTATTCTTTTCTCCCACCCCACCAGCTATCATACTGTTTAGCATGTGCATCAAGGGGATGGGAGGGAGGAAGTTGTCCACAGACATTAGCCAGCCTAGATCTCCTTAACTCTTAAGTAGCGTGTTACTGAAAATTCTATAAGTTGTTCTACCCCCTCTAAACCACCCTCTCACCGCCACCCCCCCAAAACAAACAAACAAACAAACAAAAACAAAAAAGGAAGGGTGGAGAGGAGGGGAAAAGGAAAGAAAAGGGATAATGAAAAAAAAAAAAAAACCTCCTCCCAAAAACAAAAATTAAAATTGGAAAAAAAAAAAAAAAAAAAAAAAAAAAAAAAGGAGTCTGATAGGAGGTGAGAGAGGGGGAAAGAGGGAGGAGTAAGTTAAATGAGTTTCAAATATTCTTCATCTTCATCGAAGATTCCTGGAGTCGGAGTAGAAAGAGAGAAATTCACTGTCCTGATGTTGCCACTGAAGTTCCCGGGGGAGAACAGGCAGAACCTGAGTCATCCTGTATGTTCCATGCTTCAAGAAGATGTTGGCCTTCTTCTAGAGAGTAGATAGTGTGTTGAACAGAGCCTTTCCAAACTTTCAAAAATAGGGGGTGACCCCAAGAATAGCGATAGTTGTT
Source organism: Phrynocephalus forsythii (assembly GCA_029282475.1). Lineage (NCBI taxonomy): Eukaryota > Metazoa > Chordata > Lepidosauria > Squamata > Agamidae > Phrynocephalus > Phrynocephalus forsythii. Next base: position 136,177,179 of record JAPFRF010000001.1, on the reverse strand, counting down.
CTTCCTTAATATGATTGTAACTGGTCTCATCGATTTACGCCAATCAGCAGTTCCTTTAGAAAAATCTTGAAAAACTTGCACAGTTGCACCTCCTCTCTTCAGAATATTAGGATTGGCTCTAATTGAAGACATAAGACGCTCTTTATTTACATAAGAAGCAAATCTTACTATCACTGGTTTTGGGGCCCCATCTCTTGACTTGCCCAGATAGTGAACTCTCTCTAAATCGGAGTCCTCTAGTTGTTTGGGCAGAAAGGAGTTAAACCAGGTTAAAACTTCCTGTTTTAATGATGCCCCCTTGTTTGGAATAACAAAATTAATCAGTTTGACGTTCTGCCTTCGAGAATAATCTTCAATATAAGTCAGTTTCTTATTTATTTTCAGTAAAGCCTGCTTCTGAGAGTTAATTTGAGTTTCGTTTTCAGTTACACGTATCTCCAGATTTTTAAATTCTCCTGCCAAATTATCAAGCCGCTGGCCATTTTAACTTTATTTCATGTGATAAATCTTGTTTAGTGCTTTGGAGATCCTTTGAAAGGCCATCCATTCTGCGGATCACATCCTGTTGATTAACACTCATGATGCTAGCTAGCTCCGTCCTCATTAAACGCAGTTCCTTCATGAAGTCTTGATCTGGGGAGGAGGGGTAGTCTCCCTCTTTCCTTTCTCAGATCCTGACGCCATTTTTACCCTCCGTCGTCTGAGGGCTGCTCGATACGCTGTAGAGCAGGGCGATTGTGTGCTGTATCAGATAATTTCCTAGTCCAACCTATAGGCTGGAGTTTCTTTTTGCTCTCTTAGCCGGCATATAATTAGACAAAAGGCAGGTATCAAGCAGTCTAACTAATCATCTGGTGACTTTCCAAACAGCCGGGATTCAGTTTTCTAAGCAAAGCGATGCAGAATCAAAGCAGGCAAAACTGAAAGTAGCTCCTTTAGCTTATAAATCAAGCTTATCTAGTCTAGAAAAACACATATATTGCTTCTCCTGACACCCGAGTAATTTATTGATGCATTACTCACGGCACCACAGCATTTAAACAGTAGTTTTAAAGCTCTTTTTGGATCGCGGCACAGAGCTCTAAGATCAGGCTGCCGGCATGTCTTGGTGGGCGGGACTTCAAAAGGCACAAAATAGATATTGCCTTTTTGCAAGAGACTCATCAAATAAGAGATGGTATTAATGAATTAAAAATTCCAAATGTTGATATTTATGAAAAAAGCTTTGGCACATCTAAAGCAAGAGGGGTTGCCATTATAATTTCAAGGAATTGTGAATGTGTTGTTGAAAATGTGGTAAAAGATTCAGAAGGTAGATATATAATATTGCAAGTTCTAATGGGGAAAGATCATTATACTTTGGTTAATCTGTATGCACCAAACGTTAACCAAGGCCGCTTTTACAATCTCCTTTGGGATCAGATTGAATTGGTTAAAAAGGGGTATTTAATAATGGCAGGGGATTTCAATATGGTCTTAGATAAAATTAAAGATAAATCGGTATGTAAAAAGGAAGAGTGGAGGACAAGACATACAACTCTAGCAAAGTTTATAAATACAACAGGATTGAAGGATGTCTGGAGAGAACTGAAAGGAGATGAAATAAAATACACCTTCTACTCACCAGTGCACAAAACCTATTCTAGGATAGATTTTGTGTTTGTTTCTAAAGCCTAATACCCAAGATAAATAATACCGAAATTGAGATCATAAAAACATCTGATCATGCTTTAATGTCGATTGATTTAGCAACAAATAAAAATTATAGAGAAGCTAAAAGGTGGAGAATGAATTTAAAAATATTTCAATATCCAGAAGTGCTGGAAAAGGTCAAAAAGATTGGTTGGAAACTTGGGATATAAACGAAAAGGCAGGTAGCCAAACGCCAATCATATGGGACACCCTGAAAGCGGTAGCTAGAGGCCTTATCATAAAAGAAAATATTAAAACTAAAAAACAGGAAGAACTCAATAAAAGAAAATTAGAAAAACTAATAGCAGATTTAGAATCCCAATTTTTTCTTACTAAGGATAATAAGATATTGAGGTTGATTGAAGCAAGGAAAAAGAGTTAGAAGATCTAGATTTACAACAAACACAAAGGAATCTTCTGTACCTAAAAAGAAATTTTTTTGAATACAGCAACAAGAACTCAAAACTTTTAGCCAGATTAGCACAGAAAAGACAAGACAAGAATACAATAGGGATTATAAAAGACTCCTCAGGTAAGACATGCACACAAATGAAGGAAAAGTTGTCAGCTATACAAGAGTTTTATCAGTTGTTATATACTACAAAAAATAAACCTAAGGAGGATATAGAAAGGTATATCACTAAGAATTTAAAGAGGGTCTTGGAACAGGAAGATATGCTGGAAATGGAAAAGCCTATTACAGATCAAGAGATAAGCGAGGTAATAGACAAATTAAAGAATAATAAAACGCCCGGAGTGGACGCTCTGGGACCTGAATTTTACAAACTTTTTAAAGCAGTATTAATACCTAAATTAAAGAAGCTATATAATGAAATTTTGAATGGAGAACAAATTCCGAGATCTTGGACCCATTCTTTAACTATTTTAATTCCAAAACCTAATAAAAATTTAATGGATATCGGGTCATACAGACCAATATCCTTATTAAATCAAGATGCTAAGATTTTCACAGCAATTTTGGCTAAAAGAATGAATAAATTTATAGCTAAATATATTAAAGAGGATCAATGTGGTTTTATCAAAGGTAGACAAATGGCAAATATTATTAGAAGGAATTTGAATGTTCTTTAAAATGAGTAAGAGTACTACTAAAGCTGGGATGTTATCTCTAGATCTTTATAAAGCTTTTGATTGTGTTCAATGGCCCACATTAAAAATATTGTTAAAAAAATGGGATTTGGGAAATCCTTTTTGGGATAATAAATCAACTATATTCAACGGGCACTTCCTCAATAATAGTTAATGATGGATTGACTGAACAAATCACTCTAGGCCGAGGAACTAGACAAGGATGTCCTCTTTCTCCAGTCCTTTTTGTATTGTTATAGAGCTCTGGCAAATGCCATAAGGGACGACAAATTTATTAAAGGTATAGGGAAAGATGGGGCAACTAAAATTAGTTTATTCGCGACGATGCTCTTTTGACTATTGTAAACCCAATAGAGAATATTCAAAGAGTAAAAACTCATTTAGAAGAATTTGGAGAAATAACAGGATTATGTGTAAACTGGCAAAAATCAGAGAGTTTATTCTTCAATTATGATGACTTAAAGATGATTGAAAAATCTGGACTTAAACCGGGAAAAAGCATTAAATATCTAGGATTAGAACTCCATAAAGAATTTACTAAAACTAAAGAAAGAAATATTTCGAAATTAGAAGAGGAGATGAAAAACAAATTAATATCCTAAAACTAAAATTATCGTGGTTTGGCAGAATTGCATTGATAAAAATGAAAATACTTCCAAAAATTAACTTTATTTTTAAAATGTTACCGGTTCAGTTTTTAGAAAAGGAAATTAAAACTCTCCAAGACATGATAAATAGGTATTGTAATGCAGGGAAAAAAATCAAGAATAAATAAAAGTCTATGGTATAGATCTCAGAAAGAAGGAGGAATAGGTATACCCAATATAAAAATTATTATATAGCCAATCAACTTAGTTCTTTGGGGAAATTCTTTTTAAACCACAGAAGTTAATATGGTGGGAGCAAGAGTCTTTGGATATAAAGGGGAAATAAACACATTTTTATTCACGGAAGTTAAAAACAAAGTAAAGATTGACAACCCCCTATTGAATAGTTTAATTGCTACATGGAGAACATATAGGAAAATCTTGTCTCCGAAGGATCCCCACTGGCTTTAGTTACTGACTTGGAAAGCTTTCCAGACAACTTGAAGCATTATTTGGAGTTATTTAAAATTAAGAAAATAGCTAGACTAAAGGATTGGATGCTCAAGATTAAAACAATTCAGGATATAAAAAATATTTTGCAACCCAGTGATCTAACATGGTTAAATTATATTCAACTAGGAAAATGGATAAAGGACTGGGGAAAGAGAAATAATCAAATCAGAGAATGCACAAAATTTGAACATTTCCTACTATCTTGAGTCTGAACAGGAAAATTCAGAGAAAGGAATAACATGAAATATATAAAATACTAGAATTATCAGAAATGAAGGAGTTAAACACCTTGAGAGAAGTTTGGAACCAAGACCTTAATGTACAGATAGAGAAAGAAGACTGGAAAAAAATTTGGAATATGAGAATTTTGAGATCATTGTCAGTCAGGATAAAAGAAAACTACTTCAAATTGGTTTCCAGATGGTATTTAACCCCAGTAAGACTAAATAGAATGAATCCTGCTTACTCTAAGATATGTTGGAAATGTGAAAAGAGCTTGGTACTTACTTGCATCTTTGGTGGGAATGTGAAATAGTCCAAAGGTTCTGGAAAAAAAGTGTTTTTAGAGCTAAGTAATATGATTAAGATGGATATAGATTGTAATCCAGAGATAGCATTATTATCATTGTTAACAAGTAAAGATTATGTTGTTACAACAAAGGAACTAATAGCAAATTTTATGACAGCTGCTAGATTAATTATAGCAAAAAAAATTGGAAGTCAAAACTAGAATTCAAGATGGAAGACTGGTATAATGAACTTTGGGATATAGCTATAAACGATAAACTCTCCTGCAGTTTAAAGGTTAAACGAGTTGAAAAAGACATTTTCTACGATATCTGAAATTTTTAGATTATGTACTAGTGGGAAAAGGAAAGAGTCCACGATATCTCACAACAATTCTGGAGAAGAGAACTTTAAGAAGACTACTAGAAGAATAGAAGATGGAGCAATAAGAATGTATGGATGGACCCGTGGGATGGGGGTGCACTTATATTGTTTGTTGTAGTTTTTTTACTTTCATTTTTTATGTCGTTGTATGTAGTTTAAAATTTAATAAAAAAACATTAAAAAAAAAAAAAGAACCCTGGATCCAGGCAGTAGCTACATTGACGAGGAAACCAGGTCCTATGGTGGCCTCAGATATTGTATGTTAATGTATTTTCCATCTATAAGACATCCCCTTGTATAAGACAATCTCCACTTTTCTAGCCAAAAATTACAGTTTCACAACTGCACAGTTCTCTCCTCAGCTTACTTCTGTATATAAGACAACTCTCAATTTTTAGTTGAACAATTTTAGACAAAAAATGTTCTTATACATGCAAAAATATGGTACATCCTTTGGTTAAGTTATTTTAATGACCCAGAGGACAGCCAGGTAGGAATCCAGGTAGATACACTGTGAGATTAATTTCATGTGTTTTGGAAGAGGAGAGGAGATGTACAACAGAGGAGAAGGTTTTTTTCCCAGCCAAAACCTGGGTGTAAGATCCTAAACTACAACGATGATCCCCCACCCCCAGGGTTCTGATGTACTTTCTGCTTCTCTCTCTGCAAGCTGCTCTGAGAACAGGGAAGAAGCCCTGTTAACCTCTGAAATTTAGGTCCTGAGCCCTATCATTGCACAGTACCATGAATGGGCATCAGCCGTGTCCACACAACACAAGGCTGAAACAAATGTTAGCAACATCAAAACAGGAAAGCAACCCCTCTCCCCACTTTTTGCTCTCTTTTTAAATACCACTGCTAGGTGGTGATGTGCTTTTGTTCTGATTCAAAGACTAAAAATACGAAGGTTTGAGAACGAGGGACAATGACTGGAATGGGGTAAAAGGTGGGAAAGAGGATAAGAGAGTGACAGGGACATGAGGAAGGCAATGGGGGAGGGCAGTCGGTGTTGGGAATGAAGCCTCTGGGAGCGAATCTCGATGTGTGGGCAGGCAGTACCAGGATGGCCCTCCCAGTACACCCAGCAGCAAGTACTTTCCCCCTTGGGTGGATACCAGCAGTGGTGTGATCTACTCAGATGTCAAACCAGAGCTTGTCAGAAAGCTCACAGCAACCACAGAATGACTGGGAACAACAGCCCACGGGGACAAGGACCTTGTAACATTTCCAGAAATTTTGGAGAAAAGGAGGGAGGGGACTGTCGCCTCTCCCCCCCTTTTCTGCTTTTTCAAACAATAAAAAATAAATAAACCCAAGACTTTTCCGGAAATTTTACATCTTTACCGCATCCAGCACCACCACCCAACACTTCACATAATGTGAATCCATCCCTGTCTAGCCTAAAAAGATGTTGATATAACTGTCTACCTCTTCAAATCCTTTCAGCTGTGCTAACTTGTTTTGCGGAGCTGCCATCTGCCCATTCTGAAGCAACGTCAGTTTAACAGTTGATTGCTTGTCTGCCATTTACGCAGCTTTGCTATAATATTTGGTGCTTCCCAATGTGAGCAGGCACCTGGCTGTGTGGCTAGAGAGGCTGTTTGTGTCCTGGGAAAAGAGGCAGCCTGGGTAGCCTTGGGCAAGCTGCACGTGCCCAGGATGCCTCCAGAAGAAGAAGTAGGTTTGCTGGGGAAGTGAAGAACAGAGCACATCAGAGGGAGCAGAAAAAGGGGGTGTCTCCTGGAACCCCACTTGCTCGCAGCTGGAAGTGCAAGAGCAGAGATTGCCCACATAGAAGCTGCAGCATTTCCTTTCTCAGCAGGAAGTGCTATAGGAAAAGCTTGAAGCATATCTGTTTACTCATCCAGGCCATTATTTCATTAGTGCCTTTTAATCCTGTGACCTTTCCTCCTGACACCAGCAGGACACCCCCAGGGTTAATTAGGAGAACAAACAACAGGGAGCCTTGGGGGGTGGTATGTGATTTCCACTCCTCCAGAGATGACATTTCATACCATGCCTCTCAAGCAGATCTGAGGAACTCAAAGCAAGAGCTCTTGGCAATGCCGCTGAGGACATTGGCAGGAATTTGGCCCCTCCTTCCTGATTCCACTGAATTTGCAATCTTGACCCGAAGAAAGTGTTGCAAGTGATTCTGTATTCCCCACCCTCCCCCACGACTGGCTTTATGCATGTAAAGGTGTGGTACAGCATAAAGGAACAGGAACTGAATGAACAGAAACAATGCCAGAGATTTTTGGGAGGGCTATAGCACTTTGAATCTGCCCATCCAGCATGGCCAGACTTGCACAGATGAGAGATTATGAGAGTGTGATCTAAAAAGGAACTTGTATAAGAACTGACCAAGATTAAGTAGCAGATGGCAATTTGTGGTCTCCTACAGTCACCACTTCCATCTAAATAAAGGCAATTAGAAAGCAAGGTTAATTGCGCTGGAGCTAGACGTGGTTTCCATCTCTCCCCCCCCCCCAGTAGCTGACTTGCTGACACTTCAGGGAAATAGGAAATATTTATCATAAATCGTAAATGCAGACAAGAGTCCTCTCCTGCTGCTGCTCCACCGCTGAGGTGTTCAGTGCAGGCAAGCCCCATCATTAGGCAAAGTGATAGGCAGGATATCTCTCAATGCCATTTGCAGGGAATCATAATCAGGTGAAGACATCTGCTTGGGAATACCCTGAAACAAACGGTGAGCCACTGTGTGAGACAGAATGCTGGACTGGATGGGCTGTGGCCTGTTCCAGCAAGGCTGTTCTTATGTTCCTATGTACGAAGGGTTAGAATAATTTGTGTAAGTATTAGCATTGTGATTGTCCTGCTCCAACTTTGTGTATATTTCCCCCCTTTTCCCTTTCCTTTTCCTCTTAGATTACTGATATATGGCGTGAGGAAGAGAGTGTGCCCCCTCTTCCAAAAAACCTGCACACAACACGCCTGCACTCACAGGGAGAATCCATTAGCATTTCGATTGGAGCGGGGACAAGAGCAGCACCAGAGAGAGGGGAAGAAGAAAAAGGAGAGTCAGGGGCAGAGAAGAGGGTGGAGGAGAGGGAGGTGGCCCTGTGCAGTTGGATTGGAGTGAGAGAAAGTGTAAAAGGGGAAGATTTAGTAGATATAGTAAAAGAAGACCCCTGGACTGGAGAATGGGTCACCTTCACACTCCCACGAGACATGGCTGAGCGTGAGTGGAGGGAGAAAAAACAGGGGCAGATGGCTTGGTGTGAATTGAGGAGGCAGGCTTGGGAGTATTTTGAGCGCCAAGCCTGCCGTAGAGAGACCCAGCGAGAGTTGAGGGCTCGCTGGGAACAATGCTACAGTACCCATGGGGCGAGCCCGATGATGGTTGCTGATCGAGAGCGTGGTGAACCGGTAAGAGCCTGGGCCGAAAAAGGAGAATGAGACCCCAAAGGGTGAGGAAGGGAAAAACTGGATTAAGCCCCCGCTGCCCATTAGGCTCCAGAAGATGAGCCCAAATGATGACCAGGAGGCTTTCCCGCACACATTCAAGCGCATCGCTACCAGTGCTGGCTGGCCCAAGTAGCAATGGGCCCTCATATTGACACCATGTCTGGCGGGCAGCCTTCAGGAGGTGGTGGACACTAAGGAACCCGAAGATGCCTTGAGCTTTGATAAGGTGAAGGGCACCATAATGAACCTATTGGACTTATCAGAGGAGCCTATAGGAAAAAAATTCAGGGAGCTACGGGTGAAAGCCAACATGAATCCCTGGGCTGTTTCCCAGAATCTGAGGGCTAATGCCATCCGGTGGCTGAAACCAGTGGGGAAGACTGCCCAACAAGTGGTAGATATAGTGGTTATGGAACAGTTGATTGTGACCTTGGGCCCAGTACAGAGGAGATGGGTGATGCAGCATGAGCCCAAGTCGTTGGAGAAAGCAGTAAAGATCCTCGAGGCATATAATGTGGCAGAGGCACACCCAAACGCACATGTGACGACACTATCAGAGAAAGGCAAGAACAAGGACTGCCCCAGCTTCAGGGAGACCCTGACGCCCAGACCTGGACCCACGGGTCAACAGGAGCCAACAAGGGCAAGATGGAGACGAGTGGAAGCCTCAGCGGGAAACCCCAGAAGGTCCCAGCTACATGGAGCCAGGAAGGGAGTAGTGGAACTTAGAGAGAAGCAAGAAGCCGGGCAAAAGCAGCTGTCTGTTTTGGGTATGGCCAGGAAGGCTACTTCTGTAAGCACTGTCTAGTGGAAAATCACGCCCTGGCCAGTGCTTTTTTGGCCAGCCTCAAGGTGGGTGGTCCCGAGCACACCGGCAGGGAGGTGGACGCCAGGGTGTAGTCAAACCTTAATCAGGGGTCCAGTAAAAGCGCCTATGAAGTTCAACATTAGATGTATCCATGGTTACCTCAAAGCTTGTAAAACAGTGATGGTGGGTGTGGAAATTAGGAGCATGAAGAGGCGGATGGAGGTGGGAGTGGTACCCAGTTTGGTTTGTGAAATGCTGTTGGGAAGAGATTGGGTTGGAGTGGAGAGGCTAGCCAGCAGGAGCCACCAGAAGAAAGAAGAGGAGCCCTGGACAGGTCACTTTTTGGTAGAGGTTCTAGGGATATCTTGCAGCCAGCTGCAAGGATAGCAGCAGGACGATACAGATTTACAAGAGGTGCTCCGAGAAGCCAAGCCAGAAGGGGGAATAGGAAAGGGGCAAGAAGGGTTCAAATTGCATAACGGGCTGCTGATGTGAGTGGACACCCATCCCTTGTCAGCGGTCACTACACTGGTGGTCCCATCAAGACTGAAGGACGAGGTGATGAAACTAGCTCTTTGGCAGGACATCTCTCCACTGAAAAAAATGGTCGCTTGGGTGAAGGCCTGTTTCTTCTGGCCCGAAATGAGAAAAGATGTAGAGAGCTATTGTCGATCCTGTCCAAACTGCCAGAAGGTACAAAAGAAACCAGGCCCTGGCATTCCCATTGTATCCATGCCTCTGGCTGTTAGGCCTTTCAACATTATAGGGCTAGATATACAGTAGTAGTCCCCCTACCAAAGTTCTCAGCCGGGCATACTCACATACAGCGGTACCTTGTATAAAGGAATTAATTCGTTCCAAATGAAATTATGTTAAGCAAATTTTCCTTTATACAAATTTCTCATAGGAATGCATTGAAAACGGAGTAATCCCATTTTTATGTTGTACGGATTCTCCCCATAGGCAATTATGTTAAGCAAATTTCCCCTATCTCTGGAATTTTTATGTTGTACAGATTTTATGTTATACAAACTGTTTGTTATATAAGGGCCCACTGTATTAGTGTTAGTAGATTATGTGTCCAGGTACCTGGAGGCCATTCCTACTGCCCCAGTGCTAGCCTGGGAATTACTGGGAGTTTTCTCCCAGCTAGGGTTCCCCAGGGAAATGATCACAGATCAGGACATGAACTTTATGAGTCACACCTTCAAACAGATGTGGGCCACATTAGTAGTGCACCCCTACCATATGTCCATCTACCATCCACAAACTAACGGTCTAGTGGAACAATTTAACAAAACCCTCAAAATCATGCTGACGAAATTTGTACAGGATAAACCTGGGCCATGGCATTTATGGTTGGCCTCCTTAATGTTCGCCATACAAGAGGTGCTGCAGGCCTCCACAGGGTTTTCACCTTTTGAATTTCTATATGGACAGAACCCCCACAGGATCCTAGATGTCTTGAAAGAACAGTGGGAGAAAGATGATGATTCCCCTCAGGCCATGATCAAAAGTGTGTTAGAGATGAGAGCTAGCGAAGATGAACCTGGAACAGAGCCAACAAGGGCAAAAGAGAAGGTACAACAGGAAGGTGAAGCCCCGAGCTTTTGTCCTGTAAGACCAGGTGCTGGTATTACTCCCTAGTGAGAGCACCAAACTATTCGCACAGTGGCAAGGTTCTTTTCAGGTGGAAAGGAAGATCAATGTGGTTGACTATAAGGTACAGATGCCCAAGAGGAAAAAAAACCCTGCAAATATTCCATGTGAACCTGTTAAAGAGGTGGTATGAACAACAGTCCCTTTTTGGGGCCGTTGAGGATTGGGACTTAGACCCCAACACCCAAGAATGTGCGGAGGGTGAGCCCGCAAGACTAAGTTTACCATTGGGCTTGATGATAAAACAGATCCTTCACGTCAAGGAAATTCAAGAGGAGTTTAGTTGGGTTTTTTCCAACAAACCTGGGTGCACCCACATCATAGAACATAGGATAATCACTTCACTTGGAGTAGTAACCAAAGCAGAAGGATGCCCCTGACCTTGTCATTTAAGGAGGGCGATAGAGGAAGAGGTTGAGAAAATGATAAAATTGGGGGTTATTGAGCCATCTCGAAGCCCCTGGCAAAGTTATCCGGTCATTGTCCCTAAACTAGATGGGAGCTCACGCTTTTGCATAGATTTCTGCAAACTGAACCAAGTATCTCGGTTTGATGCATATCCTATGCCTAGGATTGACGAGCTTATAGAAAGGTTGGGAGAGGCTTAAATTTTAACATCTTTACACCTCACCAAGGTGTAAAGATGTTAAAATTCCCTTACGTCCACATGACAAAGAGAAAACTGCCTTCTCAACCCCAAAGGGTCTCTACCACTTTAAATATATGCCCTTCGTCCTGTACGGGGCTTCTGTCACTTTTCAGAGACTGGTGGATGTAGTGCTTGAGGCAATGAGAGATTTTGCAGCCATTTACATCAAGGACATTATTAGGTCAACAGGCATGTGGATTTGGGTGAACCGGTGCATATTGTCCATCTTGATTTTCAGAAGGCTTTTGATGCAGTCCCTCCCCAAAGGCTGCTGAGAAAATTGCACAGTTAGGGGATAAGAAGGCAAGTCCACTTCTGGATTGAGAACTGGTTGAGATCCAGGAAACAAACAGTAGGTGTCAATGGGCAATTTTCACAATGGAGAGAGGTGAAAAGTAGTGTGCCCCAGGGATCTATCCTGGGACCGGTGCTTTTCAATGTGTTCATAAATGACCTAAAGACAGGGATAAGCAGTGAGGTGGCCATGTTTGCGGATAATACAAAACTTTTATGTGTGGTAAAAACCAGAGAAGATTGTGAAGAGTTCCAGAAGGATCTCTCCAAACTGGGGAAATGGGCTGCCAAATGACAAATGCGTTTCAATTTAGGAAAATGTATAGTAATGCATATTGGGGCAAAAAAAAAAAACAAAATTTTACCTATCAACTCATGGGCTCTGAGTTATCTGTGGGAGAAAAAAGTGGGAAAGGCGCCCTTTTGGGGGCAGATGGCTTGGCGCGAACGGAGGAGGCAGGCTCAGAGGAGGCAGGCTCGGGAGTATTTTGACTACCAAACCTGCTGTATAGATAACCAGCGGGAGTTGAGGTCTCACTGGGAACAATGTTACGGTACCCATGGGGCGAGCCCAACGATGAAATAAGCAAATCTGGGCCATTGGACATAGCAGAGACTGCAGATGAAACGGGAAGGGGTGAGCGAAACCCAACCGTTAAGATGTTAGAGGAACTGACTTTAGACCTGGGCTTATTCACTGAGGCAACGTTCCCTGTTCAAAAGTGGACAGCCCAGTTGGATGTATCACTTGGACGTTTAGAGGAGAGGTGGGATGAAGCGGAGCCTTTATTGAAAGAGGGGAAGCTCCTGCTTATGACTCCAACATGTGGTTAAATAAAGGTTTATTGTTGAAAGAAGCAGCCGCATTGTCACTCATTGCAACATCGGGCCTGAGGGACGAGGGAGGGGGTGGTGAGGGGCCTCACATATGTATTTACCTAGTCCTATTGCTTTGTCTTCTCAGATGTTTTATTATTCTGTTTATTTTATTTTCAAATTTTCTCAGTAATTTAAAAAAGAGCTATGACACCTTCAAGACAAACACAGTTCTTTGATGGGTTGCAGTCTGTCTTAAGGAAGTCCAGTGTAATGCACAAAAGCTAATTCTGAAATAAATCCATTCACCTTTAAGGTATCAGAATTCTTTTGTTTTATTTTTTTAGTACAATTGGAAATCCATTTCTCTTCTCTCCCATTTGAGCTATTCCTGATAGAAATGGCAGGCACCATTGAAATGCCCAGCGACAATGGTTGTGCTGCCATTTCAGCTGGCAGGTAGGAGGGTGAGAAAGTGCTCCAATATTACAGCTCAGCCAATTTTCTATTCAAAAAAGGAAATACATCAAAAATCAAAGGATTAGTCAAAAAGTACTCCCAACGTCTATTGTTTGGAAAATATCAGCAATTAAGCAACAAATATAATATTTACTTGTGCTTGACACAGAGCAGTGCAGCAGTAACGTAGATAAAATGTCAGTATTGATATAAAGGATATAAGGGAGGCAAAGAAAGACTTTGAGGAACGAATGGCTAGCAATATAAAGGGTAATAATAAAAGCTTCTTTAAATATGTTAGAAGTAGAAACCCTGCCAGAGAACCAGTTGGCCCTCTGGATGGTGAGGGAGGAAAAGGGGAGGTTAAGGAAGACTTGGACATTGCAGAGAAATTGAATGGGTTCTTTGCGTCTGTCTTCACGACAGAGGACCTTGAGCGGATTCCGCTGCCTGAGCCGCCCCTCTTGACTAAAGAATTAAATCAAATACAGGTTAAAAGAGAGGAGGTTTTAGGACTAATTGATAAATTGAGGATTAACAAGTCACCTGGCCCAGATGGCATCCACCCAAGGGTTATTAGGGAACTGAGAAATGAAATTGCAGATCTCTTAACGGTTATATGCAACTTGTCTCTTAAAACGGCCACAGTGCCGGAGGACTGGAGGATAGCAGATGTCACACCAATTTTTAAAAAAGGAAGGAGGGGGGGACCCAGGAAACTACAGGCCGGTTAGCCTTACATCTGTCCCAGGGAAGATGGTGGAAAGCCTCATCCAAGAGAAAATCTTAAAACACATAAAAGAACAAACCTTGCTGAGAGAAAATCAGCATGGCTTCTGTAAGGGTAAATCTTGTCTGACAAACCTTTTAGAATTTTTTGAAAAGGTCAACAGGCACGTGGATTTGGGTGAACCGGTTGATATAGTCTATCTGGATTTTCAAAAGGCTTTTGACACAGTCCCTCACCAAAGGCTGCTGAGAAAATTGCACAGTCAGGGGATAAGAGGGCAGGTCCTCTTATGGATTGAGAACTGGTTGAGATCCCGGAAACAAAGAGTAGGTGTCAATGGGAAATTTTCACAATGGAGAGAAGTTAAAAGCGGTGTGCCCCAGGGCTCTGTCCTGGGACCGGTGCTTTTCAATCTGTTCATAAATGACCTGGAGACAGGGATAAACAGTGAGGTGGCCAAGTTTGCCGATGACACAAAACTTTTCCGTGTGGTAAAAACCAGAGAAGATTGTGAAGAGCTCCAGAAGGATCTCTCCAAACTGGGGAATGGGCTGAGAAATGGCAAATGCGTTTTAATGTAACCAAATGTAAAGTAATGCATATTGGGGCAAAAAATCCAAACTTCATCTATCAACTCATGGGCTCTGAGTTATCCGTGACGGATCAGGAAAGAGATCTTGGTGTGTTGGTGGACAGCTCCATGAAGGTGTCTCCCCAATGTGTGGCAGCGGTGAAGAAGGCCAATTCCATGCTAGGGATTATCAAGAAGGGGATTGAAAATAAAACAGCCAACATTATAATGCCATTATACAAAACAATAGTAAGGCCGCACCTGGAGTATTGTGTACAATTCTGGTCACCGCATCTCAAGAAATACATAGTGGAACTGGAAAAGGTGCAGAAGAGAGCGACTAAAATGATTACTGGGCTGGGGCACCTCCCTTATGAAGAAAGGCTAAAACATTTGGGGCTCTTTAGTCTGGGAAAAAGGCGCCTGAGGGGGGATATGATTGAGACATACAAAATAATGCAGGGTATGAGGGAAGCTCTTCTCCCTCTCCCAAAATACCAGAACTAGGAGACATACACTCAAATTGAGGGCTGGGAGAGTAAGAACTGACAAAAGAAAATATTTTTTCACCCAGCGCGTTGTAAGTCTATGGAACTCCCTGCCACACAATGTGGTGATGGCATCTGACCTGGATGCCTTCAAAAGGGGATTGGACAGATTCCTGGAGGAAAAGTCCATCACAGGTTACAAACCATGATGGAGATGTGTAACCTCCAGGATTTAAACCAGGGTACTTCAAGGGCCAGATGCAGGAGAGTGGTATCAGGAGACAGATATCTAGTCTCATGCGCTCCCAAACACATCTGGTGGGGCCGCTGTGAGATACAGGAAGCTGGACTAGATGGGCCTTTGGCCTGATCCAGCATGGCTCTTCTTATGTTCTTATGTTCTTAACTGTTTTGACAAAAATTCACTGCCTCTGTCACTTTGTACAGCTAAAATTTTCTGCTTGTACTGTCTTTCTGCCATCTGAAACCATTTCCTAAATACAGCACTCACTTCACTTTTGTGCTTTATTATGTAAACCCAAGAATAACGTGAATAATCATCTGTTATCACAAGGCAGAACCTGGCACCACCAAATGAATTCGCCATGGTTCCAATCACATCAGTATGTACCAGCTGTAGAGGTTGATGTGACTTTCTCAAACTCTTTCTTGATATGGGAGCAGACTTCACCTTTGTGCCTTTACAAACATGGCAATCTAAAAACTTTTTACAGCTTTGCACTGACCCATGTTCCACATGTTGCAGAGTTTTCCTAATGTTTTCAAAACTTAGGTGCCCTAATCTTCTATGCATCAGATGTATGCATTTGTCATGTAGAGGCTTATTTTCGACCATATTCAAAGATTTCTCAGAAGTGCTTATCATAAACAAATTGTTTTGGAGCCGTCCAGTTGCTATTGTTTTCCCATTCTTTACAATCTTGCAACTACTCTCACTGAACTGTACATGAAAACCTTGTTTTACAAGCATAGGCACACTCAATAAATTATTCTTTAAAGACGGTATATACAGGACGTTATCAAAAACACATCTGAGAGGTTTGAAAAATATATTACCTTCTCCACAGATTTCTGCCTGAGTTCCGTCTGCCAAGGTTACATTTCTAGATTTAAACAAAGTTAGTTTTTCAAACAAACATTTCTTGTTTATACAATGAATGCTGGCTCCCGAATCTACAATAAATAATTCCTGCCTTGAGCACTCCTGTTCCCTGTTATCTTTAATTACAGACAGCTGGTGACCTTCACTCTTCCAGCGTGTGCCAGCATCTTTTCTTTGCCTTTGCCGCTTGTTTACTTTATCACAGAAACGAAAAACATGTTGGTCACTCCCACAATTGTAGCATCTTCTTACTACTTGGATTGTTTCTCCAGAAACTTGAGCAGCTTTTTATTTACTTTAGAATCAGTCCTTCTTGATTCTTCCTGCTGCAGCCTTGACTGTATATATGAGACAGACAATTCATCACTCTTCATAGCTTCTAATCCCATTACTAAATTGTCATATGACTCATCCAGGCTTGACAATATAACAAGGCATTTGTACTCCTCTTCATGATTTATGCCCACTTCAGACAATTGCTGAAATATACTATTTACTTTCCTTATATAATCAGAAATAGTTTCACCTGGGCTTTGCCTTGTCCGGAACAACTTTTTCATTAGAGATACCTTACTCCCAGCTGTATCCTTGATGTGAGCTGCTCTGAGAAACGACCAAGCCTCATGAGCCGTTTTTGCTTCCTTCACATAAACGAACTGCGTTTCTTCCAAGGACAACATTATAATCGCCAAGGCTTTTTCATCTTTCTTCAAATCTTCCTCATCAGCTTCCTCATCAAGCTGTTTATCTACATACTGATAGAGCTCATGGAAGATCAAGATATGCTTCATTTTCAGACACCAATTCAGATAATTACTGTCAGAGAGCTTTACAACAGGCATTGAAGATAAATTTATACTTGCCATTCTCACTGATAGTGCCGGCTCCTTATCTGCCGTTCCTGTAACACTTTTTATCAGCTTCTTCAGCAAATATTTCTTCAGCCTCCACAGCTTCCAGTTTAAATCACACTCTGTTTTGCTTGGCTTGTCCTTATCAGCTGCTTTTCTCCTCCGCTCGCATTCCAAGCCTCTGAGAGAAATCCTTTGCAGCTCTGCTTTGTCTCCGTTCAAACTTCAACCTGTTTCCTCTGCAAAAACACAACTTTACACAACACACACTTTATCTATACAGGTACAACAAAACCTATCAGGCAGCTGACCCAGCTGGGCCCATAACCCTATCAGCAATTAAGCAACAAATATAATATTTACTTGTGCTTGACACAGAGCAGTGCAGCAGTAACGTAGATAAAATGTCAGTATTGATATAAAGGGTTGCAGAGTTAGGCTAACAAAAAGACAATGACAATGAATAGAGTAAAAACTCATATATTCATATATACATCAAAATATACACAGCATAACAACCAAGCATTATATACAATATAGCAAACAGACAAACAGAGTGTGGGGTAAACTGTTCTCACCATAACAGTCCCCCCTGACAAATGGAAAGCTAGTGCTTTTTATACAGTTCAGTACCCATCAGATGTGAGTCATCACTAATTACAATCTGATGCAATCTGATCTAACCATTACAAATCATGATGTTATAATCAGTTCCACCTGCACTTCATCACTTAACATGCCTGTGATTACTAGTCTCTAACACTTGTGAATTAACATCATGACACTGCAGAATCTAACTGCCTCCATTTTACAATTCTCTTTACACATTCTGTTAAATATACATAACATATGTTTTATCAACTTTTACATATTTAGCAACTTGTGGTAAAGATTCAGATTTCTATATCATGAATATGATCTGCACTGCAGTACAAAAAGCAGAAATGAAGAATGTGAGTTGTTTTCTTGAACAAATCAAAATAAGGAAAAGAAAAACTATTGGAGAGATAATTGGTACAATCATTCTGTTCTAACACTACTGGAGGAGTGGGTAAGTATTCAGCCTCCTGAATTATAGGTTTCAATGGCAATTATCCACACTTAAGTAAAAACATTGTGTTTATTTGTAGAACTACAAAAACAGATTCACAATACAAACAGAACCAAGGATGAATGCTAAGAACCCACCTACACCATCAAACACCTCAGAATTTTTCTCCACTTATAAAATGGATGAATTCAGAGTGTTTTTGCTGCCTGTATGACGCAAATCTGGTTTGAATCCATCTGTTGCTCTTTGCTAGAAAAGCAGCTTTTTTCTTTCTCACCTGGAGGCTTCCACTTTGGTACTATTGGAAGGATTTGGAAGGACTTTTCTCTGCTTGGGATATGTGTAAAGATGGTGGCGCGTGGGGAGGGGGGAGCTGTAGAAGCGGAGGAGGGAGGAAGCCTGGAAGTAGAAACACTAGATACAAGAAAGGGAGGGGGACAAGAGAGGAGGGC
The DNA here is from genome assembly GCA_029282475.1 of Phrynocephalus forsythii. NCBI lineage: Eukaryota > Metazoa > Chordata > Lepidosauria > Squamata > Agamidae > Phrynocephalus > Phrynocephalus forsythii. The sequence goes on along the minus strand of JAPFRF010000001.1, from coordinate 136,159,006 downwards.
ACTGAAGGAGGAGGGGGAAGTGTTGTGTGTGAGAGGAGGGAGGAAGGGTTGAAACAATGGGCGGTGGGTTGGGGGGACACTGGGTTCTTCCACTGCCTTTATCATATGGGTTGGGGCAGATGAATGGCACCTCACTGATTGGATGTGTATGTGTGGATAGCATGTGTTCATGTGTTTCTGTCTGGGGGGGGATGCACAGGAAAGGGAGCAGAGCAGGGCTCATTAAGTGCTGGAGTAGACTGCCAGGAAGAAAAGGAAGTAGGAAAGAGAATGGTGTGTAATGCAAAGGAAATAAAAATAAAAATCAGAGGACAGTGAGCTTGAAGAGAGTATCCCTGGGTGGGGGGATGTTTGCTGGATCACCTCTGCATGTATTTTGTGCGCGTGCGCGTGCGTGCGCATGCGCGCGCACACACACACACACACACACAGAGGAATTAATTCGTTCCAAATGAAATTATGTCAAGCAAATTTTCCTTTATACACATTTCCCATAGGAATGCATTGAAAATGGGGTAATCCCATTTTTATGTTGTATGGATTTGCCCCATAGGTGATTATGTTAAGCAAATTTCCCCTATCTACGGAATTTTTACCGCAGACCATAGCAGGAAAGCCAGAGGCAGGACTAGAGAAAAGAAGGGGAGCTGTGGGCTGGAACACCAATCTCAACACGTCCAGTGCAAACACCGAACTCCTGAAATGTTCCACAGCTCCTGTGCAGGCATGAATTACAATTTTAAATGCAAGACGGGCTTTGAAGCAAGTTGAAGCAAAGTGGAGTCCTTCCAATTTGGTGTTCTCATGTAGTCACACCATAACTCCAGCTGGAGTCTTTATTTATTTATTTATTTATTTATTTATTTATTTATTTATTTATTTATTTATTTACCGCTCATCTTCCGAGGGAACTCTGGGCAGTTTACATGAATAACAATAACAATAATAACAAACTAAATGATAGAAGAAAGCAATAATAATAAAAATGAAAGAAAAGATCATAATATAAACATCGTAATAAACCACAATAAATTTTTTTGCCTCACCTTCTGGAACAATACCTGATGGGGAAGATGCAAGGACATCTAAGGCCAAAACTGGGTTGGCATTTTTCAGCGACTCTCTGGGCTTTTCCTCATTTTTGAATCAGCACATGAACCTGCAGACACCATTGACTGGAAGCAAAAGAAGGCTGTGTGTGCAGCACACATCATAATCAGTAGCATTCTCTCTTCGGTATTCAGTGGTGGTGATCGTGCGCGATTATAGTTGTCTGTTACCAATCATGCCTTTGGCATATGAAGTGTAAATCTACAGTAGAGAGAGCCAGAGGGCGGATGCCACAAACCATTTGCTAAAGACTAATGAGGTTAATAATAAAAATGCATCTGAAGGGTTGGATGAAAATTGAGGCCAGAAGCAGAGTTATTTTAGAGCTAAGCAACTAGGAAGAACTGGTAGGATTGCTCAGTGGCTTGAGCACTGGCTGCAAAGCCAGAGGTTGGGAATTCAGTTCCCGGCTGTGATAAGGGGCTGGACAAAAGCAACCTCCACCTTCCTCCCAGCCGATGATTTCCAGGCACAGAGAACCGCATGAATTTTCTGGAGCGGTTCTCAATCCACGTTTTCCCACTTTCTCAGAGCCTAATTACACTCTCCAAAAGAACCCTAGTTATACCAATTATTTCCATAACTCTTTTTGTGTCTGTGAAGATTCTCAGTCATCCGGATGAGTTTATCTGGAAGTTGAGTCATGACAACTGGACTTCTTTTTCTTGAGAGGTTTGAAATGTTTCGCTGTTCATCCAAACAGCTTCGTCACTCTGTTGTGCTGATACATTTTTTTTATATTACCAAGGCTGGTATATTAATACAGAAATACAGCAGTACAGTATAAGGCTTCCGTCCTTGTCCCATTTTCCTTTCCCTCCTCCATGCAGATCTTTTCCCTTTTGAACAGTGTCAGGAGGAGGAAGCTGGTTTTTAAGTATTGCAAAGCACTGCATTGCAAAGTATTGTGAAGAGCAGGGTTTTTAAAACATGCAACATTCCTTTCTTTATAATTCAAATCAGGAAATATTTCTCCCTCAGGGGAGTGGGAGAGGCTGTCTCCTTCTGAGCAAAGCATTCATGTTGCTTTTGTTTGTTTTTTAATTTAATTTAATTTAATTTAATTTAATTATTGTGATTGCAGCAGTAGCAGCACTGCTAGCAGATCCTAATAGAAACTGGTCAATATACAATTTTAAAATAATTTTTCTTTTAAAAAAGATACAAGCACAATGACCATGAAGTGGCAAGTGTGCCCAGATCTCCATTCCCTTTGCAAAGGATATAAATCAACAGCAACATTAACATCAGCTGAAATGATAAGGAATGAAGTGATACATCATCTGTAGCTATGGTCATGAAATGAAACACAAAATGCTGTTTCGTAATTTTGTTAGGTAACAAAACAAAATGGAACAAAACGATGAAGCAGCATTTTGTTACAGATGAAACAAAACTGTCATTTTTTTGTTGTTGAAATGAACCATTTCGTTCCATCTGTAAAAGGGGTCCCTTACCTGCTGGCTCACTATGAGCTGCCATGGCCACTGCCGCCAGAGCCCAGGAGAGGGAAGAGAAGGAAGTGGATCCCTGCCGCTGCTCCGGTGCTCACTCATCCTCTCAGCCATGTCTTCCGGCCTCCTCTCTGCTGGGAGGTGTATGTGTGTGTGTGGGGGGGGTGGTAACTCACCTGGGTCTTAGAGGCACCGGATTTGGTGTTGGGGAGCCATTTTCAGAGGAGCCCAGCAGAGCTGTCATTGGCTGTACCCCTATAAAAATGGCCCAGTCACTACTGGGGGATCCCCAGTCGATACCAACTAGGCCATTCTTAAAGGGGGAACATGGCCCAGTCACCATCATGGGAGCCCCGTGCTGGCAACCGGGCCATTTTCAGAGGGGTCCAGCAAAGCTGTCTGGCTGTACCCCTTTAAAAATGGCCCAGTTGCCACTGGAGGATCTTCTGGTGGCAGCTGGGCCAGTTTTAAAGGGGTGTAGTCGATGACAGCTCAGCTGGACCCCTTTAAAACAGGCTTCCGGGCACCAAATATGGTGCCTCTAGGACCCAGGGGAGCTGTTTCATTTCATTTCATTTCGTTTTGTTTTGTACAATTTTTTAAAAAAATTCATAAGAAACAAAACAAAATGAAAGAGGGATGGGCACAAAATGAAACAAAATGTTATTTTTCCATTCCGTGCCCATCTCTAACCATCTATACAAAATAAAGCAATCCTCCTGGTGAGGGGGGAAATAAAAAGGATATAAACTGCTGACTGGGAAAATGAGTCAATCTTGGGCATGCTTCATGTGAATGGAAAATTATGAAATGATCTAAATAACAGCCAATCTGTATAATTGGGGTTCTTTTGGCATGTATGATTGAATCTTCAGTTTCTTCACAACTGCCTTCGCTGTTAGAGCCTGTGCAGACTTCCTGACTACAAGCCTTTGACAACCATGCATTTTGAACCATTTTAAAAATGTACACTGTGCAAAGTAGTTCCTCTTATCTGTCTGGATTCTCAACCATTCTGCTTCAGAATTCAGACTTCAAATTCTGGAATCACAAAAAGAAGAAAAATGTCTCCCATCCACTTTATCTTTACCATGCATAATTTTATACACTTCCATCATTGTTTGTTTTTTTGTTTGTTGATATACTGCCTATCTTCTGAAGGAACTCCGGGCGGTTTACATCAACAGTAATAACAAGTAGCATCAGCACCACCACCACCACCAACAACAACAATAATAAAAAACTACAGTAGAAGTATTATCTGGCAAGATGGTGGGATAAAATATGGGGGGGGGGAGGAAATTAAAATTAAAGGTCGCCAAAGGCCTCGCAAAAAAGCCAGGTCTTTAAGGCTTTTTTGAAGGTAAGCAGGGACTGTGCAAGGCGCAAGTCACTTCTGCTCATCTTTTAAAAACAGGCTAAATCGGGGGTCTGCAACCCGCGGCTCCGGAGCCGCATGCGACTCTTTGGAACCTTTGCCGCGGCTCCGGGAGGTTCCCCTCGTGGAAGGGGTCCCGCGGCATTTAAACTAGGACCGCGGGGGAAACTCCAGCTCGCCGCCGCCACCGTCCTCCCCATCTTCATCTTCCTCCTCCACCACCTCCTCCTCCTCCTGGTGCTGCTGCAGCCGCTGCTGCCACCGCCGGTGCACCGCCGCCTCCTTGGCCGTGGCGAAGGCTCCTGGGCCGGCCAGGGCCAGGATGGTGGTGATGGCAGCGGCGGCGTTGGAGGGGTGGGGGGTGGCATTGGTGGCTGCCGGGGTCTCCTCCCGCCATGGGGGTCAGGGGCCGCTCAGCAGCAGCAGCAGCAGGAAGCCACGCGTGTTGGTAATCCTCCTCCTCCTCCCCCTCCTCCCGCCACCGCCGGCAGTCGAGGAGGCGGAGGGGGAGGCGGCGAGGGGGAAGCGGGCACAATGGCCGCGCCCGGCTGGGAAAAGGGCGAGGGGAGGCGGCGGCGGCCAGGCCCAAGCAGCCGGTCGGTTCGTGGTGGTGGTGGTGGCGGTGGCAGTGGCCTGGACGGACAAAAAGGGGGTCCGAAAGCAGAATGGAGGAGCGGACCGGGGAGATCCACGGTGGCCCAGTGCGCCACTCGCCCTCCCGCTTCTTTCAGCCTCACCCGCCCCTTCCCTCCGTCTCCTTCACAAGCCAAACTTTGCCCACACACGCACACACACCACGGCTGCAAGAAGGGTGTGTGTGTGTGTGTGTGTGTGTGTGTGTGTGTGTGTGTGTGTGTGTGTGTGTGGCATCACCCGCCCCTTCCCTCCGTCTCCTTCACAAGCCAAACTTTGCCCACACACGTACACGCACCACGGCTGCAAGAAGGGTCTGTGTGTGTGTGTGTGTGTGTGTGTGTGGCATCACCCGCCTCTTCCTTCCGTCTCCTTCACAAGCCAAACTTTGCCCACACACGCACACACACACCGGCTGCAAGAAGGGTGTGTGTGTGTGTGTGTGTGTGTGTGTGTGTGTGTGTGTGTGTGTGTGTGTGTGTGTGGCATCACCCGCCCCTTCCCCCCGTCTCCTTCACAAGCCAAACTTTGCCCACACACGCACACACACCACGGCTGCAAGAAGGGTGTGTGTGTGTGTGTGTGTGTGTGTGTGTGTGTGTGTGTGTGTGTGTGTAACCCCGCCCCTTCCCTCCGTCTCCTTCACAAGCCAAACTTTGCCCAAACACGCACACACACTACGGCTGCAAGAAGTGTGTGTGTGTGTGTGTGTGTGTGTGTGTGTGTGTGTGTGTGTGTGTGTGTGTGGCATCACCCGCCCCTTCCTCCGTCTCCTTCACAAGCCAAACTTTGCCCAAACACGCACACACACCACGGCTGCAAAGAAGTGTGTGTGTGTGTGTGTGTGTGTGTGTGTGTGTGTGTGTGTGTGTGTAACCCGTTCACTCCGTCTCCTTCACAAGCCAAACTTTGCCCAAACACGCATCACCCGGCTGCTGTCCCACCCGCCCTTCCTCCGTCTCCATCACAAGCCAAACTTTGCCCACACACGCACACACACCACGGCTGCAAGAAGGGTGTGTGTGTGTGTGTGTGTGTGTGTGTGTGTGTCGTCGCATCACCCGCCCCTTCCTTCCGTCTCCTTCACAAGGCAAACTTTGCCCACACACGCACACACACCACGGCTGCAAGAAGGGTGTGTGTGTGTGTGTGTCTGTGTGTGTGTGTGTGTGTGTCGCATCACCCGCCCCTTCCCCCCGTCTCCTTCACAAGCCAAACTTTGCCCACACACGCACACACACCACAGCTGCAAGAAGGGTGTGTGTGTGTGTGTGTGTGTGTGTGTGTGTGTGTGTCGCATCACCCGCCCCTTCCTTCCGTTTCCTTCACAAGCCAAACTTTGCCCACACACGCACACACACCACGGCTGCAAGAAGGGTGTGTGTGTGTGTGTGTGTGTGTGTGTCTCGCATCACCCGCCCCTTCCCTCCATCTCCTTCACAAGCCAAACTTTGCCCACACACGCACACACACCACGGCTGCAAGAAGTGTGTGTGTGGGGGGAGAGGTCGCCGCTCGCCCGCTTCAAAAAAAAGGGACCAGCTGCGGGGTCGCAGGCCCGTCCTTTCAACCGCTGAGGCGGGGCGCCGCTCTCTCGTCTCCGGCTGCAGGACCGTGGCGGCGGCGGCGGCGGCGCTGGTAGGCCCGGAGCGTGGGTCATCGCCTCACGGAGCCTCGAACGGCGGCTGGCCCAGCGCCCGGTTGCTGAGGCGGAACAGCGAGAACGGCGGCGGCGGTTGTATATATTTGTTTTAAATGTCGCAATGGTTTTGCGGCTCCCAGTTTTTTTTTCCCGTCGGAAACGGGTCCAAGTGGCTCTTTATGTCTTAAAGGTTGCAGACCCCTGGGCTAAATATTCCCAAATATTAGTTTTTGTTATTGAAAAAAATGTTATTGGGAAATTGTTATTTCCAAATAATTTGGGTTGGGTTTTTTGGGGGTGGTGGTACCTGTCCCACAAGCTCTGCAACTTCCTCCTTATTGTGACCCAGTGACTAGACCTGTACACAGGAGCTTCCCATTTCCCGTTTGATACCTGCACTCTTGCATATTCTATGCATTTAAATACTGAACAAGACACTGAGCAATATTTGTAGAGTGGACATACTATGAAGCACGATATTGACAGTTTTTGGTTTTTGTTTTTTTAAAAAAGATTCCATTTGAACATTAGGAAGAACTTCCTGATGGTTAGAGCTGTTCAGCAGTAGAATATTCTGCCATGGAGAGTGGTGGAGCCTCTTTCTTTGGAGGTTTTTCAGCAGTGGCTGGATGGCCATCTGTTGGGAGTACTGTGATGGGGGTTGGACTGGATGGCCCTTGAGGTCTCTTCCAACTCTATGATTCTATGATTTCCCAAAGAGCCTCTGAGTGTACATGTGTGTATGACAGGGAGTCATGGGATGTGACATGGGGAGAACACATCATCTCCCTGTAATTAGTACTTGAATGTGTGCAAACCACGACTCTCAGGGATAGCATGGCATTCAGTTGCAATGATATCAATGAGATAGCACATTGCAGCAATCTGCTTCGGCTTCCTGCTCTCTTGACAAAAATGTTCCTCAGCAACTAGAGCAATTCCTTTAAATAGTAGTCGCCACTCTACTTTCACATCATTTCTGTTGAGCACAGAAATAATAGCCAACCTATTTTCCTTTGACAAAAGCATCCGTGCTCAGCACAGATCGCCAGCCCACCCATTTCCTGCAAGGTAATGTGAGGGAAGAATGATGCACTCCCATGGGGGCTGCCTCTGCAGAGGCGTAAATGGCAGGGGCCTCTGGGAGGAAACGGAGCCCGTGCCATATGGGAGGGAAGAGCCCTCCCCCCCCCATTTGAAGTGCAGCCATTTGTTCAAAGTATTTCAATAATGTAATGCCCAATTTGTACATATTGTGGAAGCTTTCTTTGCCAGTTAAACCCACAATAAACAATACCTCTTGGTAGTGGGGTGGCTATTTTTTTTGTAAATAAATAAATAAAATAAATAAATTGTTTGCCAAATATGAACCTAGAGAATGGGTTGGTATGAAGTCGAGATTTTGTTGCCTTCAAAATCAAAGCTCATCTAGTTCTGCCTGATTTCTGCAATTGGTTGGTGCTTGTTGATTCATAGAGCAATCCTATGACTTTATAATTAAATTTGTTTTTAATGTATTCTCGAAGCTTTGGATGTGGTATCTGGTTCTATGTGGATGACGCATTCGTAATTTGGAGCCATGATGAAGATAAACTGGAAGAATTTCTAAAATATGTCAACAGTATCCACCCAAATATACAATTCACCATGGAAAAGGAAATATAGGGGAAACTCCCATTCTTAGATGTCATGGTCATACACAAACCGGACCTCCAGTTAGGACACAAGGTCTATAGAAAACCCACCAACACAGATAGGTACGCACATAAAAATTCCAACCACCACCCATGACAAAAAGAGGCATAATCAAAACTCTTGTAGATCGTGTAAACTGAAACTGTGAAGCTGAATTCCTCAACACTAAACTCCGCTACCTGAATTGGGCCCTACAGGGAAATGGCTATTCCAAGAACAAAATCAAAAGAGCCATCAAACTGAAAAAACAACACCAAACTAAAGAAGAAAAACAGCCTCCAACAAACAAAGTGCAGTAATCCCCCCCCTCCGATCGTGGGGGTTAGGGACCCACCCCACCTGCGATCCATGAAAATCCGCATTATGCGGAAGCGGCTGGGGGGCGTTGGGGGGTGGGGGTGGGGGTGATTGCATGCCTGTCAGAGACGTCTTGGGGTGGTGCATGCCAACAGCGGCAGGGAGATCTGACCTCCAGCCGCCGCCCACCCGCACCGCCCGAGACTTCTCCTCCGGGGCCGTCTCCATTGAAAAGCATTGCCAATGCATTTCAATGGAGAAAATTTTCCCCACTGGAAAACATTGGCTCAGTGCTTTCCAATGGGGAAAATTTCTCCATTGAAATGCATTGGCAATGCATTTCAATGGAGATTGTGGCCCCGCCCCCACCGCCCCTGCACGGCTCCGTGAAGCCTCGGAGGGGGCGGGGGGCGGGGAGCCATGTGATGGCTCCCCGTGACCCTCTCGGGCGGCTCCGTAAAGCCTCAGAGGGGGTGGGGGGCGGGGAGTGACCTGATCGCCCCTCGCCCCCCCCAGCGGTGCAGGTAGTGCAATCCTGCAATGTAACGGGACCACGGTACCTGAACTGTGAAATGGCGCCGGGTGACTGTATTTCTGCCATACATAAAAGGAGTCACAGACCGCATGGACAAAGTGTTGAAAAAAACACAACCTGTGGTGGTTGTGGCCAGGTATATATATTAGGGACCACAAAGTGCAGCATCCAGACCAGAATCAAAGAGCATGAAAGACACTGCAGACTAAATCAACCTGAAAAATCAGCAGTAGCTGAACACACCCTGAAACAAACTGGACATGACATCCTCTTCCCGGACACAGAGATACTGGGCAACCCTACCAATTGCTATGTCAGACTACACAGGGAAACCATTGAAATCCACAAACATAAGCACAGTTTCAACAAAAAGAAGAACGTCGAAAAATCAATAAAGCCTGGCTTCCAGTACTGAAAACTACAGCCTGAAAAAGATCAAAGTTTCAGATATCCCCACCGAGACACAAGCAAAAGTGATCAGTTCACACAATAGACACCCATCAAGGATTGTTGCTACCTCTGATCACAATGAAACTTCTTAATCCCTTCATTACAATACAATAACACCTATTTTCCTACATAGGACAAGTTTCCTCAACTTTAAAACCACACAGTCTCACTCATTTTATAACCCAGAGCACAGAGAGAACTCCTAGTTCCCTGAGCTCCTTGCCCCTCTGAAGATGCCAGCCACAGAGTCTGATGAAACATCAGGAAGAAAAGCTTCCAGAACATGGCCAAAGAGACGGAAAAATTCACAACTATTCTTGAAAGCTTTCACGGCTAGGATCTGATAGCTGTTGTGAGTTTTTTGGACTCTTTGGCCGTGCTCTGGCAGTTTTTTTTTCCTGAACTCACAACAGCTATCAAATTTGTTTTTGCTTCTTTTTGCTTCATGAAGACTGTAATCTGCCTCAAGTGCTCCTTTCTAGTGGTTTGGAGGTGGGCCATGGGCAAAAAGCCAGCTACAACTTCCCAGTGAAGCGTTGGTTGCCTTCTGGCAGGAACACACTATTGCTCTAGGCCAGTGGTTCCCAACCTTGGGTAACCCAGATGTTCTTGGATTGCTACTCCTAGAAAGTCTAACCAGCAATACTTGTGGTGAAGGTTTCTAGGAACTGCAGTCCAAAAACACCCGGGGGGGGGGGACACACACAAGGTTGGGAACCACTGCTATAGAGGAAGACCAGTGTCTTCAGGCAAACTCAGATGTGAACAACCTCCCCTACTCCCACAGCAGGACCTTGTGCTGGACCGAGACCCCAAGCCAGAGTGTCATTTCGGAGCCAGGAGTTCAAAATAGGTCAGTTGGACACAAGGACACGGATTTTGAGCCTCAGCATTTGAGCCTGGGTATGAATCCAAGCAGAGCTACTGCTGAGAGAGAGAAATAGAAGACAGCACTGGTAAGTTTCTGGGTTTGAACAGTTCAGCTAGGGCTGTTTGAATTTATTTTTCACTTAAAAAGAGGAACATTGGTACTAGATTATTATTTCTAGAGTAGTAGCTAGTAACACTAAAAATATTCAAGGCCCAGAATACTGCACTCATTAAAATGGAGTCTGAGGGAGCAGCTGTAGTTACCTGTAACACTTGTGCCATGTTTGTCATCTTGACAAATCACACCGAGAACTACACTTGCTGCAAGTGCAAGCTGGTTGCACTATTCAAAGAGAAGGTCCAGGACAGGGGTCCTCAAAGTTTTCAAACACTGGGCAGGTCCACCACCACCCAGACACCACTGGGGGCCGGATCACAGTCCAAAAGCAGCTGCGGAGGCTGGCTTGCTCACAAAACAGGGGGTCGGGGGGTTGCAATTGGTCCCACGGGCCGGATTCAGGACCTTGGGGGGCCGCATCTGGCCCTGGGGCCTTAGGTTGAGGACCCCTGGTCCAGGAGCTAAAGGCCCGCATATCAAACCAGCAACATATTAAGGAGCTTGAGCGGTTCTTGGACAGAGCAGAACAGACTATCCAGGTCCAAGAAGAGACAGGGCACACTTTTGAGGATGTAATCACTTCCCCAACCCAGGAGGTAGAGGTGTGGAGGAATGTGACTCAAAGGAGTAGAAGGCCAAGGGATCGCTCAGAGAGTCTCATCTTGCACAATCAATTTGAGGCTCTTTCCCTCATCACACCTCATGAGGCACACACCGAGGAACAACTGGTTCCACCTGAGGATCTCTCCCTCATCACAATTGATGAGATAGAGGATCAGGTACATGTAGAAGAACAGGCTGCAGGAGAGAAGCTCCTTCTGCTAGGGGATTCTATAATTAGAAATACGGAGGGATGGATTTGTGATGAGCATGATAACCGTATGGTCACTTGCCTGCCAGGTGCAAAGGTTGCAGACATCACGAGAAATCTAGATAGCTTGTTAGAGAGAACCGGGAAGGAGCCAGTGGTCATGGTACATGTTGGTACCAATGATGTCGGGAAGGCCAAGTGGTCAGTCTTGGAAGCCAAGTTCAGGTTGTTAGGAAGAAGATTGAAGTCCAGGACTTCCAAGGTAGCATTTTCAGAAGTGCTACCCATTCCTCGTGCAGGACCCGCCAGGCAGGTAGAGCTCAGAAGCCTCAATGCATGGATGAGGCGATGGTGTCGAGAGGAGGGCTTTAGATTTGTCAGGAACTGGAGAAAATTTTGGGACAAGCCAAACCTGTTCAGGAGGGATGGGTTGCACTTGAATCATGATGGGACCAGATTGCTGGCACTCAACCTCAAAAAGGCTGCAGAGCAGCTTTTAAACTGATAACTGGGGGAAAGCCGACAGGAGCTGTGTGGCATCCGGTTCGGAACACCTCATCCACAGGGAATGAGGTTGGAAAGGGTAGAGAATCACATAGAGATGACATAGCAGGTATTAGCACTGGGAGAATAATGGAATGTGATAGTTCATTTACTGAAAATAATAGCTGTGGGGGGGAAAGAACAAACCAGCAGCTGTTGTTGCAGAACCCACTGTACAGGTGCTTCTACGCCAATGCTCGAAGCCTCCGAGCAAAGATGGGAGAACTCGAACATCTGGCAGCTAGGGATAACATTGATATAATAGCCATAACAGAAACCTGGTGGAATGCAGAGAACCAGTGGGATACAGCAATCCCAGGCTATAAACTCTATAGAAGGGATAGAGAGGGGCGGGTTGGAGGAGGAGTGGCCATCTATGTCAAAGAAGGGGTAAAATCCAGCAGAATGGAGATGGACAGAAGGTCTGACTCCACCATAGAATCACTGTGGGTTAAACTACCAGATCCAAGGAGTGATGTGATAGTTGGGGTATGCTATCGCCCACCAGATCAAAAACATGAGGGGGACCTTGAAATGAGGAGACAAATCATGGAGGTGTCTCAGAAGCACAGGATAGTAATCGTGGGGGACTTCAATTATCCCCACATCGACTGGGCCAATGCGAGCTCCGGGCAAGAAAGAAAAACTGGGTTTCTCGACTTGCTGAATGACTGTGCCTTAGAGCAACTTGTCATGTAGCCCACCCGAGAACAGGCAACTCTGGATCTAATACTGTCTGATACTCAGGATCTGGTCAGGGATGTGAATGTCACTGAGCCTCTGGGGAATAGTGACCATGCTGCAATCTCATTTGCCATGCATGTTGGAGGAAGAGTGTCAAGCAAATCAGACATTAAAAATCCTTGATTTTCGAAGGGCAAACTTCCCTCAGATGAGGAAACTAGTTAGAAAGAAATTGAAGGGGAAGGTTGGAAGAATCCAATCTCTTCAGAGTGCATGGAACCTGTTTAAAACAACAGTAACAGAGGCCCAGCACGTGCATACCACAAAGAAAGAAGAGCTCATTTAAGTCCAAGAGGGCACCAGCATGGTTAACGAGAGGTCTTTCTGTAAATGGAAATCCTCCCCAAATGAGGAAAATAAAAAGGAACACAAACTCTGGCAAAAGAAATGTAAGAAGATGATAAGGGCGGCAAAGAAAGATTTTGAGGAACGCATGGCTAGCAATATAAAGGGTAATAATAAAAGCTTCTTTAAATATGTTAGAAGTAGAAAACCTGCCAGAGAACCAGTTGGCCCTCTGGATGGTGAGGGAAGAAAAGGGGAGATTAAGGAGGACTTGGAAATTGCAGAGAAATTAAATGAGTTCTTTGCATCTGTCTTCATGACAGAAGACCTTGAGCAGATTCCGCTGCCTGAACAGCCCCTCTTGACTAAAGAATTAAATCAAATACAGGTTAAAAGAGAAGATGTTTTAGGTCTAATTGATAAATTGAAGATTAACAGGTCCCCGGGCCCAGATGGCATCCACCCAAGGGTTATTAGGGAACTGAGAAATGAAATTGCAGATCTCTTAACGGTAATATGCAACTTGTCTCTTAAAACGGCCACAGTGCCGGGGGACTGGAGGATAGCAGATGTCACACCAATTTTTTAAAAAAGGAAGGAGGGGGGACCCGGGAAACTACAGGCCAGTTAGCCTTACATCTGTCCCAGGGAAGATGGTGGAAAGCCTCATCCAAGAGAAAATCTTAAAACACATAGAAGAACAAACTTTGCTGAGAGAAAATCAGCATGGCTTCTGCAAGGGTAAGTCTTGTCTGACAAATCTTGTAGAATTTTTTGAAAAGGTCAGCAGACATGTAGATTTGGGTGAACCTGTGGATATAGTCTATCTGGATTTTCAAAAGTCCTTTGACACAGTCCCTCACCAGAGGCTGCTGAGAAAATTGCACAGTCAGGGGATAAGAGGGCAGGTCCTCTTATGGATTGAGAACTGGTTGAGATCCAGGAAACAAAGAGTAGGTGTCAATGGGAAATTTTCACAATAGAGAGAGGTGAAAAGCGGTGTGCCCCAGGGCTCTGTCCTGGGACCGGTGCTTTTCAATCTGTTCATAAATGACCTGGAGACAGGGATAAGCAGTGAGGTGGCCAAGTTTGCAGATGACACAAAACTTTTCCATGTGGTAAAAACCAGAGAAGATTGTGAAGAGCTCCAGAAGGATCTCTCCAAACTGGGGGAATGGGCTACGAATTGGCAAATGCGTTTTAATGTAGCCAAATGTAAAGTAATGCATATTGGGGCAAAAAATCCAAACTTCATCTATCAACTCATGGGCTCTGAGTTATCCGTGACAGATCAGGAAAGAGATCTTGGTGTGTTGGTGGACAGCTCCATGAAGGTATCTCCCGAATGTGTGGCAGCAGTGAAGAAGGCCAATTCCATGCTAGGGATTATCAAAAAGGGGACTGAAAATAAAACAGCCAACATTATAATGCCATTATACAAAACAATAGAAAGGCCACACCTGGAGTATTGTGTACAATTCTGGTCACCGCATCTCAAGAAAGACATAGTGGAACTGGAAAAGGTGCAGAAGAGAGCGACCAAAATGATTACTGGGCTGGGGCACCTCCCTTATGAAGAAAGGCTAAAACATTTGGGGCTCTTTAGTCTGGAAAAAAGGCGCCTGAGGGGGGATATGATTGAGACATACAAAATAATGCAGGGCATGAGTAAAGTGGATAGAGGGAAGCTCTTTTCCCTCTCACAAAATACCAGAACTAGGGGACATGCACTCAAACTGAGGGCTGGGAGAGTAAGAACAGACAAAAGAAAATATTTTTTCACCCAGCGCGTTGTTAGTGTATGGAACTCCCTGCCACAGGATGTGGTGATGGCATCTGGCTTGGATGCCTTCAAAAGGGGATTGGACAGATTCCTGGAGGAAAAGTCCATCACAGGTTACAAACCATGATGGAGATGTGTAATCTCCAGGCTTAAAACCAGGGTACTTCAAGGGCTAGATGCAGGGGAGTTGTATCAGGAGACAGATATCTAGTCTCATGCGCTCCCAAACGCATCTGGTGGGGCCACTGTGAGATACAGGAAGGTGGACTAGATGGGCCTTTGGCCTGATCCAGCATAGCTCTTCTTATGTTTTTATGTTCTTAATATACAAGGATACAGTAGGACACAGGAAATGGACAAAAGAAGACAATGAGGGGATTGTGTGCCTGTTCTATCATTTTAATTACTATCAGCAGCTGCATGCAGCACACCTAGGACACACTTTGTCAAAAACAAAATATGGCAGACTGAAAGCCATATTCATTGTGTTATAGAAGTAGAAACAAAATATATAAAAAAGGAGATGGGGAAATGGTTATTTGATGGAGAGCATTTCCAAGAACAATGTGGCAGTTATTTAACCAATAATAACGAATTTTTACAGAAAGCATAACATGTTTGTCCCATAGCAACCTTCTGGAATTTGATGGAACCTCCTTAACTCACAGACTCAGTGAGCAGAAGCTTAAGACAAAAATATCAAGGTATAAGAAGATCACCAAAAGGAAGCTGCAAAACAATGTATGCAGATGAATCAGAAACAGTTTTATCACAGTTTGTCTAAAGCAGAGATCAGAAGCCATTGTACCAGCTACAGAAAGTTTTGAGAAGTCCAACTCCTGGGCAAATCTCTGGTATTGTGCTGCTAAATGCTTCCTGGCTTTAATATGAATGTGTTGTTTACAGCTCTCTCCCACTTATGGTCATCTATGAAATAAATGAGAGGGATGTCTGTCAAGCGCTAGAGAAGACATAACACCTTGGGGTATGTGTGGGATCCATAACACTAGTAGAGACAAAAATGACTTCAAGCCACTTAACATTCATTTAATTTTTTTTAATGAAGCCATTGGCAACCCTGATCGTATTCCAGAACTCTTCATACACAAAACAATCCATCTCCTTTATAAATCTGATCCCGATTCCTCTGATACTAAAAATTATTGCTCTATCACCTGTTTTCCATAGTATATAAGCCATTTAAATTAACTGTTTCCTAAAACATTTACCCCTTTCTAGAATGCAGCCATGACTTAACTGCCCAAGAAGGAGAATGCATAAAGAAATTCTGTGGTAATATGGAACTGGCTGGAGAGCACAGTGAGTTAGGTATCTGGCTGGGGAACCAGAAGTTGGGAGTTCAATTCCCCCCATGGTGCATCCCAGAACCATTGGCCTGTGTGGTATGGTGTGGTGTGCAGAAGTAACTGCAACCAACAACATTGGCTTTTTAAGTTAGTAGCTCGAGACCCAAAGTTGTCATGGGCTGGAATGTTGGTTTCGTGACTTGAGCAAGCACTAAGTGACATGACCTGGATAAACCTTTTCAGACCCTTCAAAAATCTGTTGAGAACTGGGGTTCTGGAGAAGAGAAAAGCTGATGAACCCTGAGCTTGATATGCCTTGACTGCTGACAGGTGAACTTTGATAGAGGAATGGGACTATCTCCTCTCTTTAAGGTATAGCAAGAAATGGAGAAATGTGCAGAGCTTAGGGGGAAGGTAAGATTGCTGGAGGAACTTTCCAAAATCTTGGGATTTTCCCCATTTATACTTATAACTGTGCCTGGTGGATGGCTTTTTCGCTTCAAACAGAACTTTTTACTCTGAGGAATTCTCCACACTGTCAGCCTTGTAGTGCAGTGGTTAAATGCCTGTACTGCAGCTAAAACTGTGATCCTGACCTGGGGTTCAATCCCAGGTAGCAGCCGGCTCAAGGTTCACTCAGTCTTCCATCCTTCCAAGGTCAGTAAAATGAGTACCCAGCTTGCTGGGGGCGGGGGGACAATGTGTAGCCTGCATAATCAAATTATAAACTGCCCAGAGAGTGCTTGAAACACTATGGGGTGGTATAGATAAGCCTCAGATGGATGATGAAACGAAACGAAACGAAATCTTTAATACGTCCGTAGGCCAACATCCAAATACTATATACAAGAGCAAGTTAAAACATACTACATTTCTAAAAGAATTAGGTGCAAAGTTAAAATGGCCTAACAGAAAAAATAAACACCTTTCACTCACATCTTAATTTGAAGGGGAGCAAGAAGGGAAAAGAGAGGAGAGGAGAGGAAGAATCCCACTGATAGTTAAGGTTCTATCCTTATTTTGTTAAAACCTTTCCCTCCCGTATTTTAATAGCAGCAACTAAAAATTTTGCCACATTATGCAAAGTGGCTGAATTTTGTCTAGATAGAAGTAATAGAGTATAAAATGCCTCAGAACGCCCAGGGAATAATTTTAATTGGGATTCAATGAGTCTTCTTCGGATATCAGAGTAAAACTGGCAAGACAGGAGAACATGGGTTACAGTTTCTATTGCACCTGAATTACAGGGGCATTTGCGTTGAGAGTATGGAGTTTTCTTAAACTTCCCTTCCAATACTGCAGATGGTAATACATTTAAGCGAACAAGGGTATAGGCTCAGATGGATGATGAACTGTCCCCATATCCTGTGTTTTAAGGTCCAGAATTAACAGTAGGTGTTACTTCTCGACTGCCATGTGCCTGAAAGCTGTGAACCAAGGCCGGTGCAGCTGCCTTGAGAACATTAGTATTGCATTGGCCTTGTCGTGGTGGAACTTTACTACAACTCTGTGCAGTAGAGGCGTTGGAGGAAAGAGATAAAATAGCTTCCGTGAATGGGGAAGCATAAAGGCATCTCCCAGTGAATTCTTTCTGTGACCTGCCCATGAAAAATTATTTCTGCATTCCTGTTGAATCAGGTGGTAATCAAGTTCTCCTCTGAGTGAACCCAGTGACTGCAAATGTTGTAGAAGTCATTCGGAGACTGCCGCCATTTGTGAGTCAGAGTCTTCCGTATGCTCAGAGGTTTGGCCTCTTGGTTTTCCTTCCCTGCTACATGGATGGCTGTTGAATAGATGAGTCTTTGAACACACAATTTCCAGAACTGGACTGCTAGTACAGAAGGGGCATTGAGTAGACTCTACCTTGTTTGTTTAAGCAGTATATCGCAGTTGTGTTGTCTGTGGCCACTTGTACTTTGCCCATATCAGTTCGGATGCATGAAAAGCCTTTCTTGCAGCCAGCATCTCCAATTTGTTTATTTGCAACTCTCTATCTCAGACCAGTGCTCATGGATCTGTGCCCCCCCCCAAATGTGCTCCCCAGCCTGTCAGATTAAAAAAGTAAAAAGGTGTTCTGCTTATATATGCTCCATAGCGCTTAAAGCACTCTCTGGGCTGTTTACAATCTTTTTATGCAGGCTACACATTGTTCCCTCCTCCCCCGCAGGCTGGGTACTCATTTTACCAACCTCTGAAGGATAGGAGGCTGAGTCAACCATGAGCTGGCTACCTGAGATTGAACCCCAGGTTGTGAGCACAGTTTTAGCTGCAGTACATCTGTTTAACCACCGTGCCATAAGGCTCATCTATTGAGCCTCCATAACATCCATTGTTATCTGGATTTCGAGCTGGAGTTGCTTGAATGCTGTTCTTAGGGAATTAAATGGAAATGTTTGTCTACTGCAGGAGGTTTTCTGCCAACTCCTCAGTGAGGCATAGCTTGAGAAACCATTACACGGACAGCACCCCATTTACCTCCTGGGTTATGTTGATAACCAAGCAACTATCAAACCTATGGTTTAAAGAAGGGCTGTTCAACTTTGAACAGGCCAAGGTCTACTTTTTCCAGCCCAGAGTGCCTGAGGGCTACTACACTAAAAGAACCAGTTACTTACCTGTAAAGATGGTTCTTCGAGTGGACCTTCGTGAAGCCACACAGATGGGTTTCCCAGGCACCCCTGCACCAGAGGTCGGAACTTCCCTAGCAATAGGAAAGTTCGTTAGTCTCTGCCCCCGCACCCTGCGCATGTGCGAGGGTGTTCCCGCCTAAATGCCTCAGTTCCTCTTGACCGCCAGGATGACAGGTAATGGTAGTACCAGTCAGGGCGTGACGGTCCGAGGGGAGGTGGGCGGGTGCTGTGTGGCTTCACGAAGGTCCACTCGAAGAACCACCTTTACAGGTAAGTAACTGGTTCTTCTCCATTGTGGCCTTCGTGAAGCCACACAGATGGGTGATTGCAAGCAGTACTCAGAGGCAGGAAGGTAGTCACGCCGTCACGAAAGAAAGCACTGCCCTCCCGAAGGAAGTGGCCGACCTCACGCGGACATCCACTCTGTGGTGGGTCACGAAGGTGTCCGGAGTAGACCAGGTGGCTGCCTGGCAGATGTCGTCTAGGGGGACACCCTTCAGGAAAGCCGCAGAGGAGGCCATAGCTCTGGTGGAGTGAGCCCGAATACCCAAGGGTAAGAGCACCTTGGCCAGCTCATAGGAGAGCTTAATAGTCTGCACTATCCAGCGGGCAAACCGTTGGGAAGAGACAGGATTACCCAGAACCACAGGATCATGGCACACAAACAGTTTATTAGTCTTTCTGATGGATTCGGTCCTAGAGACATAGAAAGCTAGGGCCCTCCTGACATCAAGTGTGTGCATGACCTTTTCAATCCTGGTGGTAGGATTGGGAAAGAAGTTTGGCAACACAACAGGTTGGGAGACATGAAAGGAGGAAACAACTTTCGGAAGGAAAGTAACATCAGGATAAGCCACGACCCTATCAGGGTGGAAGCGTAAATACGGAGGGTCACATTGAAGGGCACAAATTTCCATGGGCCTCCTAGACAAAGTGATTGCCACCAAAAAAGGCAGTTTTTAAAATGAGCAGCCTAAAGTCTGCAGAGGCCATAGGTTCAAAGGGTGGGCGTTGCAAAGCCCACAGGACCAAGGATAGGGACCACTGAGGTGGAATTGGCTTCCTGTCAGGGAAGATGTTTTGAGGCCCTTGAGTAAGCGCTTCATTCTAGGGTGCCTGAAGAATGCAGCTGCCTCTGAAAATTGTGGCTGGTGGGCCACAATCGCTGATAGGTGGACTCGAAGAGACGCAGAAGTCAGCCCTGAACGCTTCAAGTGAGGAGGTATTGCAACACCCATGGGAGTGATGGATTGACAGGGTCAAACCCCTTGTCAGCCGCCAATAAAGAAAATCTCTTCCACTTATAAGAGTATTGTTTTTTAGTGGAAGGCTAGCGGCAAGAGTCAATGATAGATTGAATCAGGGCAGAATCCTCCAGGCTGTTAACTGGAGGCGATTGAGGTCTGGGTGGAGGACTTGGCCATTGTCCAGTGAGAGAAGCTCCGGAAACTGGACCAGGCATAGATGCTCTGAAGACATCTGTAGAAGGGATGCAAACCAGGGTTGTTGAGGCCACCAAGGGGTGATCAGGATGAGGTAGGCCCTCTCCTGAAGAGTCTTTATGACCACCCTGTGTAGCAGAGGAATGGGAGGGAAGGCATAAAGGAGGTCACCCGACCATGGGAGGAGGAGAGCATCTCCCAAGGAATGAAGTCCCTTCCCTGCCCTGGAGCAGTACTGCTGGCATTTGGTGTTGGTTGGGGAGGCAAACAGGTCCACCCGAGGAGGGCCCCACTTGCTGCAAAGGAGGCTGAAGGTCCTTGGATGCCATTCCCACTCGTGGGTAGCCTGAAGTCGACGACTGAGGTCGTCGGCGTCGGAGTTCTCTTCCCCAGGAAGGTGCATCGCGATCGGGTGGATGTTGTTGGAGATGCACCAGTTCCAGAAGTGGATCGTGAGCTGCAGAAGACGCTGCGAGTGGGTTCCGCCCTCGTTGGCCGTTACTTCATGAGCCGCTCGCTTCGCGGCTAACCTTCTTTTCTGTCCGAATAGATCGTTTTAGTCCGTACGCCCCTCCATTTTAGCTTCAGTGCCGCCCCGACCACTCCCCCTTAACCGTGCTCTAACCGGGGCAAGTGGTGCCCCTGGCTGCTGCCGGGAATCTTTTCGCTTCGCATCTTGCTTCGCTCCCAACGTGACGTGTGGTCTCGGTTTTTGGCTTTTATTTCAAGTTTTTTTTAAAAAATATTCAAACAGGGATATCGATGCATCGCTATATCGTTTTATCGCTTTGCGCTGTTACTTCCTCGCTCGAGTAGCGGCGGCGGCGGCGGCGGGAGCAGGAGGAGCCGCTGCCGCCTCACCCGGCCAGAGCAGGGCATCCCGGGGCAGGCAGCGTGCAAGCGGTGGAGGGTGGGCGGCTGTGCCATGCGGGGCTCCCCCCGAGTAGCGGCGGCGGCGGGGGGGGCTGCCAATGATGCCAGGAAATAGTTGAAATCAGTACAGCCATTGCAACTGACAGTCCAGCATCAGTGCATCGATACGCCGTCGGTAGGAATTTTTTTAAAGGACGGATGGGAAATAACGAACGTTGAAAAGTGGCATGCGAATGCGAAGGGAGCACGTGAGGTTGTGCTCGAATCGGTCCTAAAACTGCAGCTCGTGAGTACTGAGAAACAGGGGCGGGAGCGAAGCGAGAACACGTGACCACCACGTGACCGCCTCCGAATTCAAATCGAAGGCAATATCGCTGCGGAGCGCCGCACCTTGTGAAGTAAGGGCCTTTGTCGATGTAGTACATGGTGGTTGTGTTGTCGGTCATCGCCAGTACTACATTACCGGAGAGGTGTCAGATGAAGGCCTGAAACGCCTTGAAGATCGCCAGCAGCTCCAGTTCGTTGTCGTGGATGGAGTGTGAGAGGCAAACAGCACCCCAACCCGTGTTGCTGGCGTCTGTCGTTACCTGTATGGTAGGGAATGGATTCCTGAAGGGTCTTCCGGAGAGGATGTTGGACCGGCAGGACCACCAGTGAAGTTGATGACGTAAGTCTGAAGGGATGATGAGTAGTTTGCTGGGAGGGTCCCGAAGAAGATTGAATTGCTGCAGAAACCAGGCCTGGAGAGGTCTGAGCCGCAGCCTCGCATGAACCAGAACCGAGGTCATGGAGGCCATGAAGCCTAAGTCTTTGGACCTCTAGTGCAGGGATGGTTTGATGAGCCTGGAAGTGTTGGAGTAGATGCAACATGTCCGCAAGTCTGGTCCTCGGGGGGAACGCCACGGCCCAGGTGGAGTCCAGAATGGCACCTATGAAATTCACCACAGGAGAGGGGTCGATGAGATTTTTTGTGATTGATTTGGAAGCCTAACTATGTTTAAGACGTCGAGGACGGTGGCAATGTCCCGACGGGCCTTTTACTGGGAGTCTGCGACTACAAGCCAGTCGTCGAGATAGGGGAAAACAACTATTCCAAGAGTGCGGAGGTAGGCTGCCACTGGTGCCATACACTTGGAGAAAACTCTTGGTGCTGTAGCCAAACCCAAAGGCAGGGCGGAAATTGATAGATGTCTTCCCCTATGGCAAAGCGAAGCAGGTGACGATGAGCGGGGTGGATCAATATGTGGAAGTATGCATCTTTGAGATCCACAACTCCAAACCAATCTCCTCTGCGAAGCAAGGGGGTGATTTTTTCTAAGGTGATCATTCGGAATTTTTTGTAGACCAGGAACTTGTTAGGAATCGGAGATCCAGAATGGGTCGAAGGCCTGCATCCTTCTTTGGAACCGTGAAATAACGGGAGAAGAAGCCGTGATGGGCTTGGCAAAATGGTACTGGTTCGATGGCTTGCTTCTGAAGTAGGGAAGCGACCTCTTCTAGAAGGCAGGGTGAGGGTGAGGTACAAACTATAGTCCCCAATGGGGGAAACGAAGTTAACTCCAAAAGGTAACCTTGCTGAACAAGAGAAAGGACCCACTGGTCCGAGGTGATGGCTTGCCAACTTGGCAGAAAAGAACCGAGACGAATGGGAAGAGAGACAGTGGTCGTCTCTGGGCCTACGCTCTCCGGGCTTGGAGGAGAGTGTAGTAGATTTAGCCTTCTTAGATTTGGAGGCGAAGGAGGACAAGGCAGATGGTCTGGTAGGCCTGTCCCGCTGCTGGTGTTTGGTGGAGGACTGGGCGGAGGGGGGGCAGAAGCGCCTTCTTGGTTGGTATCGAAAGGACGACTTCGGGCGAGTTGGGATGACATTCAGTTTTTTAGCAGTGTCCTGCTTTTTGTGCCTGTCCTCCATCAGGTCATCTGTGGTAGTATTGAAAAGGCCCGAGCCGGTGAAGGGGAGGAATTCAATTTGGGCCTTATGATCGTCGGAAAGGCCAGTTGTGCGGAGCCATGCGTGCCTGCGTAGGGTGATAGCTGAATTAAGTACTTTGGAGGCAGCATCAAATGAGTGTTTTGAGGCTCTCATCTGCTGGGCTGCTAGAGCCATTGATTCTTCAGAAAGTGCTGATGCCTCAGCACACTTCTCCTCAGGAATAAGCTCCAAAAAGGGGTGCAGATGAGTGAGAAGGTCTCTCTGGTAGGCCCCCATGGCACCTTGGTAATTGGCTATCTTATGTTGTAAGATAGCAAAAGAATAAAAATTGCGTCCCAAGGTGTCCAACTTGCGACCTTTCTCAGAAGGTGGAATGGGAGTTTGTTTGGTATGAGATTGTACCTGTGAAGAGGCTACCACCACAGAATTGGAGGCGGATGCTTATTCAAATAGGGTGCCTTGTCATCATGCACCCTATAGAGAGCCTCTCGCTTGCGTGGGATCAACATGGATGAAAGAGCTTGGAAGGATTCCTCGACCATAGTGAGGAAAGAGGGAATCAGAGTCAAGTGAACAGGCGATGTCTCGTCACTTGAAATCCTTCCAAAGATATGGCAAACTCGTTTTGGTTGAGGTTGATGTACAGGCAAGTCGATGGTTTTGGACATTCTGAGTAGAAAGCTGCAGAAATCCCTCATTTAATTCGATGTGGAAGGTGGAGATTTTTGTCAACCTCAGAGTCTGGGGAGGTGACGAATTGAACTGACATCGAATCCGAAGCCTCGGATTGGAGGGACCCTTCCTCAGAAGCCTCATCATCCTCTCTGTTGGAGCCTGAGGAGGATGGGACAAGCGCCATCTGGTCGGATTCGACGGACTCCGCTGTGTGAATGGACCACTGTCTTCCGTCAAAGCGGAGAGAAAATGTAGGGATTGGAGGCACCACCACTGAAGGAGGTTGAGTGTGGTGCTCCTTCCTCCGTCTTTTCGTCGGAGGGGCCGTCGCATCCGACGCTTCAGTCACCTTTGGTGGAGTCAAAGCCTGGGAGACGGCCATCGCGACGGATTCGGCTTGCTGGGCAGAATCGAGTGCGGTTCTCGAAACGGAAGGCTGAAGCTGCACCTGCTTGCACTTCCAAAGTTTTTCCGGCTCCGACGGAGGAGCGGCCAGAAAGGTTGGAGGCAGAGATGAAGCGCGCTCCTCGGTTTTGACTTCCCTCGTTGGAACTGGGGAAGAAGCCGCTCTGGAGACAAGAGAGGGAGAACGTCCAGGAGGTTCAACGGACCGACAGGTCCCCTCAGGAATGGACCGACGGGTCCCAGGATCCATTACGTCCAGGAGGTTCCACGGACCGACAGGTCCCCTCCGAAATGGACCGACAGGTCCCCTCTGAATTGGACCGATGGGTCCCAGGATCCATTATGGGAGTCGAACCCACCAAAGTGATATTTGGAGGGGTTCCGTCATCATCGGATGACAACTCCAACGGATCTGATGGAAGAAGAGGGTCATAGTAGAGGCTTGGAGCTTGCGGAGGAACGGCGACCGCTGAACCGGAGTATTCGGTTTTGATGAAAACCGAAAGGGAAGCAAGCATTGGAGGAGCCTAGCCATGGTGGAAGCTTGGAGATTGTTAAAGCCGATTTTGGGTATTTTGAAGTCTTCAAAGAGGACTTCGAGGTGGAAGCCAGAGAAGGGTTCGTGGAGGACTTGGTTTTCGAAGTCCCCAAGCCCTGAAGGACGGGGATCTTTTTCACCTTCTCCACTCGCCCCGAAGCTTCCGACTTACGGGCGCTCTCGACGGTCTTCTGCTCCATCGGTTGTGGGCAAAGGGAGCATTCCAAGAGAAAACTCGCCAAGCGGTTGCGGCGATTTTTCAGGGTCTGAGAGCAGAAACCTCTACAGATCGGCAGGAGTCGGTGCGCAAGACATTAGTAAGAGACGATCCGAGTCGAAAATCCAAGAAAATGAGTCGAGAAGAATTTCTTTTAGAAAAAGAAGCACAGAGACTAACGGACAAGAACCTCTAGCCGTTGGTGGTTAAGAGGAACTGAGGCGTTTAGGCGGGAACACCCTCGCACACGCGCAGGGTGCAGGGGCGGAGACTAACGAACTTTCCTATTGCTAGGGAAGTTCCGACCTCTGGCGCAGGGGCGCCTGGGAAACCCATCTGTGTGGCTTCACGAAGGCCATGATGGAGAACCTCTGCTTACAAATTTTATCCGTTCCGAGCACATGCTCATAAGTAAAAACTTTTCTAAGTAAAGCAGCGGTTTCCCATAGGAATGCATTGAAAACCAATTAATCTGTTCTGGAGGGAACAGATATCAATGCGCCATGGCCCTTGAACTGCCCCGCTCAGCTGCGACAGTGGGCTGGCAGACCCAGAACTTTGCTGGGGCAGTGGTGGTCCTTGGGATGGTTGAAGGAGGGGTGGAGAACTTATCCCCTCACTTTTTAAATTGATGGCCGGCGAGCTACTTTTGAACCCTTCATGGGCTACCAGTAGCCCACAGTCTACCTGTTGGGCAGGCCTAGTTTAAAGTATGCTGTCTTCAGGCTGAAACCAAGGAATGCATGTGTGTAATCCAAGACTAAATTATTTGCAATAGATACTGTCAGAATATAATTCAGGAGCAAGGAGTAAGAGATATATGTAGGCCCTATCATGAATCTAAGAAAAAAACTTTTCATCTTATCATAGTTGGATCTCCTAAACTAGCATAGGCAAATTGCTATTACTGTATAATGTTTCACCCGCTGCCTTAATCTTATGTTTTCCTCTGTATTATAAACTGTAGCCTCCTTCGGTTCTGGAAAACAAAACTGTGACAATAGTCTGTGGTAGGCACATCATCATGGATTAAAGCTATTACCACTGGTTCAGTGGTACCTGTCATTGTAGCTGCATTTTGGGACTGTTCCTGGAAATGTAGCTATGTACCACTATGCCACTGAAGTGGATGGGGCTACTTGCCTCTCTTCCAGATTCATTTCTAACACTTCTTGTCATCCATCACTGCACCTAACAGGAGGAAGAGGCAGCTGCCAAAATTCAGACATGCCATCCATTCTATCTGTACACAGAGAACTAATGAAATATTGCGACACCTCAATCCGAATCCTGTAGCTTTCTGGAGATGGAAAAAAAAGCTGATAATTACACTTATCTCAAAAAGCTTTCTCTTTGAATGTGTCAGCATAGTTGATGGATGAAAAGAGTACTTTGAAACTACCTCTAAGCACTACAGTATAGCTTTTTTTTATTTCAACTGGAAATGCAGGAAATGGGTTATAAAAATGTAATAATCCAGATTATGATGCTACTTATAACAAGAATCTAAATACTTTATCCAAGTGTAAAGGACTTGTCCACATTTTATAGTGAAAAAAGATAGAGTACTTTCCCCAAGACTATATTTTTAGATAAGTAAGTGGGTGTAGTGTTGGAAGACTATTGTAAATATTTTGACACCAGATCTGCAGGTCCTTAATTGCAATTAGGTATTCTCAGTGTCATGTGCAGTAAATATGTACATAAAAGTTGAAAAGCAAAATTTTCAGAATAAAATGGCTTCTTCAGTCATTATTCAGTCATAAAAATATATAAATAATAATAACAACAACAATAATAATATTTACTATGATCTCTGTTGGCATTAAGCACCACTTGAATTCTTTTGGGAGACAGTCCTAAATTCAAGCAATATTCTGGTATATTGACTTCTTTCAGCACTTTCCTGAGTTGTTCTTCTTCAAGTGCCATGTCCCCATAGAATGTTGGCAACCAGTAGCCTGAACTGGTTTCTGTCTCAAGCTATTCTAAACAGAGTAGCTGGGCTCACGGGGCATCCCAATACAGCTGGCAAATGCTGAGCCAGGTCCTTGATGGTCTCAAAGAAGAAACTCGGATAAATGTCTCATCAGGTTTTGAAAGTTTTCTTGGCCTTCCAGTCCTTCCCCGCCCCTCATCCTTGACTTTTCCTCCCTCTTCAAATTTATTTATGACACATTGAATAGCACCAAATGAAGTATCCCGTTTGTTTGCTGATATCTCTTTGCGAATGGCCGTGCTGAGGCAAAAATATGAATTTATGTCAGTCAAATGGCATTCAAATTTGGCATTTTGAATGGAATGATGTGTTTGGACATTGGTCGTATTAACAAGCTTCCAATGAATTAAACTCATACAGCATGTGCAGGGCCGGGGCTAGGGTTTCTTGCGCCCCAGGCGGCGGGCGGGGCGGCGGGGTGGAGGCGGCAGGGGGCCCGCGGGGTGGAGGCGGCGGCGGGGGGCCCACGGGCCATGGGGGGGCCGGGGCGGTGGCCAGCGGCAGGGGGCGGCGGCGGGGGGGCAGCAGGCTAGCCAGCGGTGGCAGTGGGGGGATGGCGCCCCCTGTCCATTTTGGCACCCCCTGTCTATTTGGCGCCCTAGGCAACTGCCTAGTTCGCCTTAATGGACGCGCCGGCCCTGAGCATGTGTATGTAACACTCAAGCATGTCTTGCTCAATCCCAGGGCAACAGCGATTTTTCACAGCAGTCAGACTGTCATGAAATAATAGGACAAATACGGGTGTTGGCAATGGCAGTAATCAGGGTTCGGTTCCATTTCAGTTTATGACAGCCAGGCGTAAGGAGAGGTCACACTAAATACCTGCCACTTCAGCCTCTAGAAGCTGTTATTTCTGATTCCTCCCCCCTGCAACCCATTTTTGAATACCGCATACATATTTCCTTTATTTTCTGGTTGTATTCTGATAAAGAGGCTGAGAAATAATTATACATGGCTATTATAACATTCCAAAAGCTACAAATCTAATGGTGGCCTAAGACTTTTGTACAGAACTACAGTATATAAAACCCAGCGGGCAGATCTCTTTGAAGGCCATATGCTTACATCTAGCTTTTTTAAAAAAGAATGAACTAAAGAACTACACAGAACTCAAAACACTGCTTGTTTCCTTCTGTTCTCTGCTAGACTACTTTTAAAGGCCTTCCTCTTTCTCCTAGCATGTATTTTATTTGTTTTAGAAAGCAAATATGCTTTTTTCCCCAGAAGCAAAGATGCAACCGGGCTTCTCCACCATCTGTTGTATCATTTTATAATTACTGAATCACAGGCTTGCTGCTCCAGGGTTGGTGCAAGTAGAATGATGGATCTGCGAGGGAGGTTTCTGCCATCATTGCTCAGTCATAAAATCTGTGTACAAGCCCTTAGAGAAGCTCTGTTGGTTCTTCTTGTAGTATTTCTGTTCACAGTGTAAGAGCACTACATTTATTCAGCGAGTGAAGATGACAGTGCTGCACTTTCAAGAACATTTGCTCAATTAATAGCTCATCCATTAAATAAATAAGGATTTGAACAACAGAACTGATGCTGCATCTTTTTTTTTTTAATTTTGCTGCTTGAAAGCAATTGCAAAGCTAGTAACAGAAGGAAAAACAGCAATCTAATAAGAACAAAACAATAGGTGCTAGTCTAAAAGGAAACAGCGCTTGCCTGAAAGGAAGTTCATAGAGGCCAAGCCCGCAATAACTCTTAATAAAATACAATATGGAAAATAGGATCTGAGAGTCTCTAAAATACAATATCTTAAGGGACTAGCAATAATACAAAATACATTTCACTATGTACAAACAATTTCTGCTTTTGGTCTCTGTACAATGGTTGGAATTTGAGGCACTATGGACTCTGCCAAACAAAATTTCTGGCTGATGAAATGAAGGGACTTGTATTAACTCAACAATAGCTCCTTGTGCTCGTTTTGTGTTAAGAAAGAGGTGATGTGAGAGTGCAGAGAACTCTAATGGCATGTGTTGGTCCTGGTGTTTTGTTTTGTTTTCTGAGAATTTCTCTGATAGATAGTTCCATTTCTAGAGATCTGTTGAAAGGGAAACCATCAGGGAAACCTACATATGGCTCAGCTGGCTTCTGCGAATATTAAAAGAATGCGGCCGTGCAAGGAACAGTTCCGCATCCCTGTCACCTCTGACTAATCTTCTGTCTGCAGATGTGGTGCATTTGTAGATATGATCAAACAGGTATCTTTCTTTAGCTGACAGGGAAGCCCGTCTAGTGTGCAGTGCCATGTTGTGTTC
The DNA here is from genome assembly GCA_029282475.1 of Phrynocephalus forsythii. Taxonomy (NCBI): domain Eukaryota; kingdom Metazoa; phylum Chordata; class Lepidosauria; order Squamata; family Agamidae; genus Phrynocephalus; species Phrynocephalus forsythii. The sequence goes on along the minus strand of JAPFRF010000001.1, from coordinate 136,130,372 downwards.
TAAGGACACCGGATGGGCTTCTCTATCATTAATGACAGAGAAAGGCCCCATTATGGCTGCTTGTTTGGAGACAACGAAATCAAAAACGTATCAGGAAGGAAGAACTAAAAAGAGGCATAGTATGGTTCCTAAAATTCCATTGGTGAGGTCCTCTGGGCCATTCTTGTAAAATTATCAGTTACTGAATTGCACATAATATTTTCTCCTTAGAAAGAATATATATTTTCCATCCATATATTATGGAGAAAGAAGGGGGAAAAGAAAGAAAAATGAAATGGATTCAAATCAATTTATGACAAGCCAAGATTTTGGCATGGCATGTACCAGACTAATTTTGTTGCCTTTTACTCATGCTCAAAAGTAAATTGTTTTTGGTCTAAATTCCTTTATTAGGCCCAAATGAAAGTAGACCCACTGAATCAATGGAACATATACAAATGTTAATTATCAAGTACCTGTTGATTTGGTGGGTCTGTTCTTCTCGGGATTAAGAACTGGAGTGAGTCAACAGAGTACCGTGCTATTTATTCTCAAGTGTGCATAGGATTGCAGCCACAATCATTGCAGAAGGCATGGTTTTATGGATTTCTTACTTGCAAACCTTTTTGGAAGAGAAAAACACCTCTTTTGAAGATTCTTTTTGATATCATTTGGATATTTAGTTGGGGCACATTCTTATGTTTCTGCCCCTGCACTTTCTACCTCTTGTTTTCAGATGAAGTATAAAAATTAAGACAAAAATTAATATATGACGTGGTTGAGATGATCTTCTTCTGGATCCAGGGACAAATATGGCTGGTTATAGTTAATATAATATATTTATGGATTTGTGGCCTGAGATGTTGATAACATTGGGTGGCAGTAGAGAGAGGAATGAATATAACCAGTGGTCATGGTGATCATCATGAATGGGGAGAGGTTAAAGGCTTGAGGCTCCTGTACGTTGCCAGGTGCTTTCCCCGATTGGGGTGATCAGTGTAAATGATCTTGACTGAAAGAGCAGTACTGATGGGGGGCAAATGAGCAAACAAGTAACAGGCTGAACTCAAGGCCAATTTGAAGACAAAATGGAACATCCTCTCCCACTTGCAATGCAAGCCTACACTTGTGTACTCAGAAGTAAATCCCTCTGAATTCATTTGGGACTTATTTCTAAGTAAGAATGCGTAGGATTGTGCTTTTAACCACACCACTTGGGAAACTCAACAGAGGAGGCCTTGAGAGTTGGCAGCTGCTACAAGAATTCAGCAGTATCGCTGGAGTTTCTGTCTCTGTAGAAAAGAAGAAAAGAAAGAAAACATCAGTCTGCTATCTTGTCACCTGCTGTCTCTCTCCATGTCAGATCTAGTCCTCTAATGACTGTTCTGATGCCTCCTCCACAATCCTTGGTTGGATAACTTGGCAGAGCTTAGAAAAAAATTTACTTTTAATTCTTAACATTGCTCAACCAGCATGGCCTTGGGTTAAGTAATTATAGAGACTCTGGTTTTAAAAGGAGGCTTTTCCAAGCTCTGTTTCTACAGATGGTTCATTAAGTTTCTCTTTGCCCTGTTTCAGAAACATCTGATTTTATTTGTAAAGTGTTCTGACTGCTACGAGCTCTGTCTATAACTGAATCTTATATTCCAGACTAAACAATCTAAGGACAGACATATGTTTAGCAGAAGAACCTGTATACACTTCTCAAGTTAACAACAAAAGCTAACAGCTGAAAAGGGAGATCTCTGTTACATTCTCTGGAGACACACTGCCAGGGAGAACAGTCTGATCTAGAAAGACACATTAAGTTGGCCATATAAAAGGCGGTTTCCTAGTTCTCACTAGCAGAAAAATATGATCTACCAGAAACTGCAGTGATTGTTTCAAAGCTGATAATTGGCAGTCTGATCAATGAACATTAAAACAGAGATAGGAAGTGACATTTTTTGAACTACAACTTCCAGCTGGTCTGTGGAGAAGCTCAGTCATCCCAGGTGAAGTTATCTGGGAGTTGAGTCATGATAATTGGCCTTCTTTTCTTGTGGAATTGAAATGTCTTGCTACCCATCCAAGTAGCTTCTTCAATCTGTGGAAGGTTAGTGGGAAGCTTCCAATTTATAGTTCATACCTCCACCAAGATGGCCACTGCAAATGACCCATACTTAATGGGTGTTGGCAAGGGCTGCATAGGTGTGGCTTTCACATGCCCCAGGGCATTCTCCATCTAACAACTCTATTCAGACCAGGATGGGGTGAAACAAAAGTGAACTATACATTGCAAGCCTCCCAGCCACCTTCCTCGGACTGAAGAAGCTACCTGGATGAGTAGTGAAACATTCCAGTCCCGCAGGAAAAGAAGTCTAATCGCCATGACTGAAATCCTGGATAACTTCCAGCTGGTTATGATAGCTGGAGAGACATGTTATGTGAACTGTAATTGTAAAAATGTAGTTTTGATGTTTGTGTAAGCATATCAGAGAAAAAACAAAGCAAAAAAAAATAAAAGACAGAAAAAAACTTTGTGGAACTTTAGAAACAAATTGCTATATTTTATTGTCAGTTTTCATGGATCAAATGTAAGAGTGTGAATATATGATTGTAATATTTATACATGGTCCCATGACCAAGAGGGGATACAGTGAAGAGCTTAATAGTTTATTCCTTTAATAAAGAACCATTGCCATTTTTTCTATTATCTATTTTTCACCTGGTCATGAGGCCATGTATAAATATCACTCTCACACAGTCTCACTATCATGTTTGACAAAACAAACTTAATCCGCAGAATCTTATATTGAAACAAGCAGTTTTTAGAGTGTAACAATGTTTTTGACTCAATTTTTGCTTTTGTTTTGTTGTACAAAACAACTTTCCCAAGATCTGAGAACAGGTTTAGGTCACAGTGCATGTTTGTTTCTTGTGCCTAAATGATTAACAGTCTTGACAGTAACAGAACAGATCCAAAGTTATTGTGATTCACAGAAATGATTCCTCTGAAATTTTCATGGCAAATCAGGTACTGTATTTTGTCTTACTGTCACTCACTGAAATGCAAAACATCAAAAAGTGTTTTGGCAACTTAAAGGCACTTCATATATTCAACATCGTGTAAGCATGTTCTTACCTCTCAAATAATTGCTCCTTGGAGTGAGTCAGAGCTGAGCTGCTCGCGTTTTGATTTGGCCCCTCTAGGTTGGGGTTGTTCAGGTATTTGGCAGTTTCGTGGGCCACAGCCAGGGGACTGTCCACGTGCTCTGGTGGCTGTGGCTCCTCCTTCTCCTCCTCCTTGAGTTGCCTGCTGTTACCAGCCTCCCACTTTTTGGGATGCTCTACCGAGATGAAGGAGCTGTAGCCTTCCTCCAAGGACCCCCCATGCTCATCGTAGAACAGAAGGCTCCGAGAATGAACTGCGGAAAAGAAGATTTCCATTAGGTGTTATTTATTTTATATTTAATTTATGAGTTGCTTTCATATGGCACCCTTTCTCCAGGGTAGACCCAAAAGTGCTCCTAACCCACTTGGGTTTCAAAACAAACCTGTGTAAGGTATACCAAGCTGAGAGGGAGTGATTGGGACAACTCCTCTAATGATTTTCACAGCTCATCGACAACTTTTTCCAGGATGAACCATTACGCTACCAATGTCCTATGTACTAGAACACATCAGCCTACAGACTGATGCCATATAGACACAGCCTGACCACAACAGGGCATTACCCAGCTCAGTGTTACACCCCACCTTTCTCTGATCATATTCATGCTCCTGCTGCTGCTGTTATGCTCCATTAAGTTGTTTCTGACTTGTTGTTGTTGTTGTTGTTGTTGTTGTTGTTGTTGTTGAGTTGTTCAGTCATGTCCGACTGTTCAGTCATGGGCCAGAGCTCGCCAGGCCTTCCTATCCTCCACTGCCTCCCGGAGTTTTGTCAAATCCATATTGGTTGCATTGATGACACTGTCCAACCATCTCATTCTCTGCCGTCCCCTTTTCCTTTTGCTTTCAATCTTTTCCAACATCAGAGACTTTTCCAAGGAGTCCTCTCTCCTCATGAGGTGGCCAAAGTACTGGAGCCTCAGCTTCAAAATCTGTCCTTCCAGTGAACATTCGGGGTTGATTTCTTTCAGGATGGACTTACGGACTTACGTTTCTGACTTACGGAGACGCTAATTGGGTTTTTCAAGGTACCTATTTCCACCCCCTCACCAGTAAGCCTCCACGAGCAAAGAAGGATTTGAATTGAGGTCTCCTGAATCATAGTCTAACATTCTATCCACAACACCAGTGATGACGAACCTTTTAGAGACCTAGTGCCCAAACTGCGATTCAAAACCCAGTAAATTTTCACCAAGTGCCAATACAGCAATTTAGCCTGAATACAGGTGGCTGTGAAGGGGCGATGTTGGGTGCCCACAGAAAGGGCTCCAAGTGCCACCATTGCCACCCGTGCCATAGGTTCGCCAACACTGTGCTACAATATATTGCCTAAAATCTTCTTGCATATGTTATGCCAGCAGAAAGTTGATGACATCACCAGCAGGGGGTCATTTTTGGTAATTAAAGTCTTCTTTTACATGTCCCACAGCTTGTCTGACTCAAGAGTAATCCATTTCACTGCATGGAAGCTCATTTATATGGTTGCTTATACATATATCACACACTTAATCTGTAAGTAAATTAACTTCTCCCCATGCTAAGAGAAGCAGAGAAGAGGCATATGAAACTGAAAAAGAGATGAGCTACGTTTCGGAAAAGTGTGGTAGCATTTACTGTACAGCCTGGGTGTATGAGCATGAAAAGAATAAACTGGAGCCAACCACACTAGAGGAAAATGTACCAAGAAAAGACGGCCAATACATCACTGGAATGGAACAATACATCCCTATAAAATAGAATGAATCACATGGACACACCTTTGGTGAATTGCTGTTGGGATAGAAGTATAATACAGGAAATGGTAGACCAGGAAAAGAGTAGAAACGTGAAACAGAACTTCGAAACATTACTACTTGGGGCTACAACTCTCAGAAGCTCTCAGACTGCTTGTCTAGTGGCTGGGCTGGCTGGAGGATAATGAGACTTGTACAGTAGGACCTCGGTATCTGCTGGGGATTGGTTCCAGGCCTTCCCATGGATAATGAAAACTGTAGATAAGAGAGAACACCTGCCCACCTACCTCCAAACTGCTGTTTCCTGACAGTAGCTTGCTTTATGACTGCTTTTTGAAACAGTAGCTTGCTTTATGACTGTTGTCTGTGACAGTAGCTTGCTTTACAAATGATGTTTGTGACAATAGCTTGTTTTGTGGCTGCTGAATTATTTAATTTTTTTCCTCTGCCAACCGTGGATAACTGAATCAGTGGATACGGGCATCCTACTGTACTATAACAAAGTAACATTTCCATACTCTAGAAAGCAAAGCAAAGCAAAGTGTTCTGCTTATATACCACCCCATAGCGCTTCAAGCCCTCTCTGGGCAGTTTACAATTTAATTGTGCAGGCTACACATTGCGCCCTTGCCAGCAACCTGGGTACTCATTTTACCGACCTCGGAAGGATGGAAGGCTGAGTCAACCATGAGCCAGCTACCTGGGATTGAACCCCAGGCCGTGAGCAGTTTTAGCTACAGTATAGGCATTTAACCACTGCGCCATGAGGCACCTCAATTCCAGCTCTCGAAGAGAGTTAGAATAACAAAGTATAAGGTGACATCTAACTCACTTTTACTAGTTGTGTAAATGTCTGCAGCTGGAGCTGTTTTTACGGTCTGCGATGCGGCAGAGAATTCTGGGAGACATGGCATCACTGAGCCCAGGACCAAAACAAAGCACAAAACTAGGACCTGTGGATGAAATGAAAAAGGAACAGTCAAGGAAGCCAAACAACAGACGTAATATGATTCTGAACATCTGGTCAATCCGAGGAACAGAAGTAACAAGTGTAACTACAAACCATCCCCAGGGTTTTGAAAAAAGTAAGTGTATACCTTTGCTGGAGACTTTTCTTACATGCATCTATTTATTACTGATAAAGAACACAGTTCTGGTTGGAAATAAACCAAGGGCCTTTTCACACGACCCCTAAGATCCGCTGGCCCCTTAAATTTGGACCAAAGATCTTAGGGGTTCGTTGAAAAAGAGAGGAAAAATGCAGCTCACCTGGAGGAGCTTCCGGGAGCTCCGTTTCTCTTCCGTTTCTCTTCTGCTTTTTTTTTTCCTCCCACCTCTTCTCTTAAAAAAAAAACACAAACAGAAGCCAGGAGAGCCCCGCACTGACCAGATTAAATCCGACCTGGGGATTTTCACCCACCTCAAGCAGGTACAAGAAAGTGCAGCTGGGTAGGTGGGCGGGGTTATTAATTTCCTGCAAACTCCGGAGCTGGTGGGAAAACACTTAAAGGTCAGTTTGCAGTTCTGGAGTTTAGGAAATAAAACCAAGTCATCTGCAGATCAGCGTCAGTGTTAAATACATGCTGGCATATTCCATTTACTCCGTTTTTATCCTGCCATTACTCCAAGGTGTTCATGGAAAAGGGAATTAATTTTGGCAGCCTCATCATTGCTTCGCTCATGATCACACACCAATCCTGTGAGATGATGACTAGCTCAAGGTTTCCCAGACTGCTTTTTGATTTAGTAGTCATTTGTAATTGGAAACACCTTGGTCCAATTTCACAAGTAAAAAAGTCAAGGTACAATATTCAGGGGACACTAAATATTTCCTGTCTGGAACATTTCTACAACAGGCAAAAGATAAGACGATGGGTAACATTTCACCTGCTGGTTTTGTTTTGGTTTTCATGAATATATTAATGTTGCAGAATGGCTGCTACAGAAAAAAAAATGAATATTATTGTGTTAAAGCACTAAGTCCATATTTATTTGGACCAGCATAATAGTCAGTAGGTTTGATACAGATCTTAGTGTTCAGCAGCAAGGAGGAAACAGCTTAATTGTCATGTAAAAAGTTATTTTTTGCTCCTTTTAATGCAGAGAAAATGAAACTGAAATTGTTTTTGTTTTAGCCTATAATAGAATTAATGGGTGTAGTGGCTCAGCGGGCAAGAGTGCTGAAACTGTCAGCTGCAAAGTTGGCAGCTCAGCGGTTCAAATCCCGGGTGCCATGCAGTGGAGTGAGCTCCTGTTGTTAACCCAGTTCCTGGCTACCTAGCAGTTCGAAAGCATGTAAATGCAAGTACTGTAGATAAATAGGCATGGCTGTAAAAAACGGGAAGGTAAACAGTTTTGTGCGCAGATATGCGTTCGGCCGTGCCAGCCACACGGCCATGTGCTTGCACAACACTGGCTCTTCGGAGACAAGTGCCACCCCTAGAGTAGGACATGACTAGCACATATGTGTGGGGGAACCTTTACCTATAATAGAATTACTTTTCATTACATGCTTACTGAGTACAAATAGTAAAGAATACATTATTTTAAACCTAAAACTAAATAGCTGAACCTTGCTGTGACTATTATTAATATTGAACTCTATTGTGACTATTATTAGTTATCAAATAGTGTTTACAGGCCACTTTATGACAAAAATTATGAAGGTAAAAGCAACAACACGATAAGAAAAACACAGTATTTTTTTTTTCGAAAGGCGATGGAACATATGAAACATAAAGAATCAAATTTAATCTAAAATGCCTGAGAAAAGCTATTAACCAGAGCTTAATGCAAGTAGTAGCTTTAAACATTTTTGATACCTGACAGGAAAAATTAAATGAAATGAAACAAGTTATTTGGCTCTTTAAAAATATTTAAAGGTGAAAACAACCCTAAATAATTGCCCATATGAAACAAATATTCTGTGTTAGTTCACAGTACAAATAGCACTGTGTATAGTATTAGGATTTTATGAATACATATTAATGGACAGCAAGAACAGTCCAAGCGCACATCAGCTAGGATTAACCACAAATCCTGGATATGGTGGATGTCAGATCCTGTGTGTGAGTGGGTGGGAGGGAAGCAGAAAAGTGGGGCCATTAAGCAGCTAACTTCAAAGTTATTCATTATTGCTGTAATTTCTGTTGCAATACATATCTGCAGTCCTTTTTGAAAACAGGGATTGTTGGGTGTGTCTCGGTGTCTCTCAAATTCATGTGACTAAGGCCTTTTTACACGACCCCTAAGATCCGCTGGTCCCTTAAATTCGGACCAGAGATCTTTGAGGGTTTGTCGCTCTCCCTGCGTTCCCACCCCCTCCGCACTTCCTTGTTCTGTCTGCATGAGGGGAGGGAGAAAAAAAGGGGAGAAAAGAATGCACTCTTACCTCCGGAGTGCTGGTGGAAGTTGCTCCGACCCCCGTCACTTCCTGGTTCCTCTTAAAGGGGCGGGAGGCAAAAAAAACCAAAAACAAAAAGAAGCGAGGAGAGCCTGGCACTCTCCACATCAAAATTTTTCACTCTACCAGAGCAGGTACCTGAAAAGTGTGCTGGGTCGCGCTTAGGTGGGTGGGGTCGCCCTTAATTTTCTGTTAGCTCCGGAGCTGGTGGGGAAACATTTTTAAGCTCCGGAGCTGGGAGCCATTTGCAGCGGAGCTTAGGGTTCGTGTATAAACGCCCTCTAGTGAAAAATGCTCGTAAACAACACAGTATGGACCCAATGTTAAAGTTGTTAAATTTCAGGTATTACCATTGCTTCCCAAATGTTTTCAGTTATGTGTGCTACTGGCCACACTGCATCATAAAATTAGTGCTACAGTCAAGACAGCAATACTCTTGTTTTAATTGTAACACACATTGGCAAAACCAATGGAGGCCTCATTTATCGCAGGGAAGAATATACATATAAAATCATTCACAAAGAGTGTAAGATATGTGTACACAAAAGATTAAAGGTGAGGTGTGAGAAGATAAAGCATGCATACTTTACCATCAGGCAGGTCCCAGTCTGTGTGGAAGCCATTTTATATGGCCTAGAAACCTTCCCTGCTACTAGAGCCTGTAGCTTCTGTAATTGCTGGAGAAGAGTCCTAGGAAAGAAAATATTATTTTGAAACATGAACCTTTGGAAGGAAACCTGTACAGATTGTATTTATATTCCACTTTTCCTCTAATTAATTCAAGCTAGCATACATGGCTGTCCTCCCTCTCACTTTATCCTCAGAAGAAGTCTGTATGAAATGCCTTCATGTGTTAGTAATAGTAAATAGAAATAGTAAAGAGACTACTGTAAGACATGTAGGCCTGCTTTTGACGTCAGTATGGAAGCTTTAGCAGGTCCAAAATGTAACAGCCAGCCTGATTATAGGTACCAGTAGATATGAACACACATCTCTTGTCTTGGCATACCTTCATTGGATTTTTAGTTTCTGTGCTTAATTTAAGGAACTAGTCATATCTTATAAAGACCTTAACAGTTTAGATGGAACCTCAATATTTGGCAGAAAGCCTCTACCAAAAAAATAGCTACCTGTACCACATGCTCCTCACATGCCTTGATATTAAGAACTGTAACATCCCAGGAGGCCAAAAAGGTCAACATGAGAAGTTGAGTTTTTTTGAAGTCAGGGCCTCTTTCCTCTGTAACAAGCTTCCTTCCAGGCATCATCCCTGTTTTAGGAAGTTAATCAAGACTGAATTGTATAAAGCTGCTTTCTATCAACTGTAAATATTGTCCTGAGATATTCCAATGGCTTGTAATTTGTGTATTTAATTTGTGTATTTTATTTTATTATTTTTATTTAGCATTTTATGTGTGTTTTTACTGTATATGTTTTGTGTTTTTGAGTGGCAACACTACAGTAATGGGGTGGTTTAGAAACAGAAATAGAAATAAATAAATTAAATAACCCCTGTACCCCACTAGCTTTAAGAAAAATCAGGGAAACAAGTGAAAAATGAACAGAACAAAGGTCCAGAAAACACTGTTTCTGTGTTCTTTAGTACAGGAATACAATGTGCTCTATGTAGTTTAAGCCATGGATTCCAGAAGTCAACTAGAGGGTCTGTTGGAGATAGAAGAGCTCAATGGAAACCAGATACTTCCTTATCTAATGCTAAATGTGTAGAAACCAGAAGCTCTTAAGCTTCTATTGACTTGGAAGTCCATGAAAATAGTACCACAGGATTGCTCTGTATGCAGAACAATACTGTCAGCAAAAGGAAGGGAGCTTCTCTGCATACAAAGCACTGCTTGTGAAATAGGAACACTTATGCAAGCGGTACAGTTCAACAGCAGAACCTTCTACTCAGTGGAAGCACAACAGGGTACTAATCTTAATATGGAAGTCACCTTGGCAACTATTCCACCATGACAGAATTCATGAATTGTGAGCAGAAGACAAATGCTTATCATTAACGCTACTGTTGCTGTTAATTTAATTCCTTGGGGATGTAGCACTGGATGTTCCTGCTAAATATGCTACCTTGAACATGAATAGAGTGGAATGTTTTAGGATGCAGTGCCTTTTTTTGTTCTAGTGAACCAAACATTTAGACCACATTATGGGAACTGGAAGCAGCTAGAAAATGAATGTGCCAAAGCATAAAACTACTATTATACAGGGGTGGAAAGCAATGTGATGCCGGAGGAGCTAGAAAATGCGAACAGAGATACAGTACAGTAGTGCACTCAACAGTTGGTTAACTGTCCAGCAGATGGCAGGCATCAGCCATCAATATACAGTGCTGTACAATACAGTCACTGACTTGCTGCTGAAAAGCACTACACCCACTACTACTACTACTAGGGCATAGAACAGGAGAAACTTGACATCTGCTGGGTGTCTCAACAGCAGCAGCATTGAACCAGGAAGGGAGGGTTAGAGATACTGATAGGTAGAGAGAAGAAAAGCTGGTGGGTTTTTTAAGCAAAAAGCAAACTAAAGAGCAGGGAGGGCACGGGGGGGCAACAGTCAAGCATGCACACAAAATTAAGCAAGAGCATGGATTCTGGGTAAGAGGGTAAACTATTAGTTTCCCCTATCTAGCTCAATGGATGCAGATTTCTCACATGTGCCTAATGTTGGCCATCCCATAGATAGAAAAGATTACAGGGACAACAGAAGCATGTGACAAGAGCTTAGAGCTCTTTGTAGTCTGGTTTGCTCCCTATCGGGCAAGTAGCTGTATCTTCTACCGCAGCCTTCTCCAATGGGACGCTCGCCAGATGTTTTGCATTGCAACGGCCACCACGCAGGCCAGCACTGCAATGGCTTGTGGTCAGGGAAAACGGGATTATAGCCTAACATACCGAGAGGGTGTCAGGCTGAGTTCCTAGTGGGCGGGCTGAGAAACAGGGACTTGCACCTGTTAGCGCTGATGCAAAAAGAAAAGGCGGCAGAAATTGGGAAAGGTGCTTCTTAAAAAATTACAATTTGTAGACTCTCCCAGCTGGGGAATACTGAGAGTAGTGGCCAGAAAGAGTAAATGTTCACTGTTCAGACGGTTTAGGCGTCCAATGACAGACATTGGAAGTTCATCCACTGTGCCTCCAGCTCTGCAGTTCTGTTATTCTTTTCTTATTCGCAGTCGAGGCCTCTTGAGATGAGTGGCGTATTTGTGAAGCTGGCAAATAACTGTGTGTGGTGAACCTGATCAGGAGACATACCCTTTCGAAAGAAGAGCACAGAAAAGCCACCTACACCTGAAAGGCGGCTGTATGGATAAGTATGCCCTCACACATGAGAATCAGCTTTGAACTGAGATCCACAACTCAGCACACACTCTACAGCAACAAATGTGCTCTGACCGTGAAGTTAGGGTGAAAGTTGACCACAACAGCAGAATACACAGAAGGAGAGGAGGAGGAGGAGGAGAAGTCCCCCAAACCTGCTCTCACTATGCCTGAGTTTGCTGGTATTTTGCCAACATTTTTTCCGCCACAGAAGGACCGATGAACTCCCAGGCCCTGTGGCTGTTTGTCTCCCAGTGCGATGTGAGTCGAGAGCAGATTCCCCATAAGCATCCAAGAAGGCACATTTCCTGAGCAGAGACCTTGTCGTATGGGAACAACGGGGCCCCATGGATTGTGTGGGCAGCACCCACCCACCTAGCTGATGGCAGGAAGAGATATTGGCTGTTCTTCTCATGGCATCTCTGGTGAACTGATTGGATGGGGGGTGGGGAGACCACAGGACAGGTCTCTCTCAAGTAAGGAACACGGGAAAAGAACACAGGCTGGTGTCATTTGGAACAGGCATATGTTATGCTAAGAAGGTAGGAGGCTTGGGAGGAGCAGCCTCAGCTCTCCCACCACCCAAGGCAGGAAACAGAAGGCTCTGCAAAAAGATTCCCCACCCACAGACATGCAATTGGACCGCCACCCTGCTCCTTCATAGCAGGAGAGGGGGGCATCCCCTCCCCAGAGAAGACACAAGGAAAGGCAGCACATAAGCAAAGCTTCAGCTACTCAACGGGCAGAGAAAGCCTGAGCAGGATTTCCTCACAGTTCCCCTCATCACTGAGGTATCACACAGGTGTGAGATGGCTCCAAACCTACGCGCTTGCATTCTGTCTCTGCGTCCTGGAGTGCTGACCTTGGGGAAGAAATTCAGCCCCCCCAAATACAGCTGCCTTAGTGCATTTTGAAGGAAAACATACTGTTCACCCCCCAAAAAAACTCCCCTTCCAATTCCATTTAGTTACGTGTTTGACAAAAGCGAATGTTTTCCTAGTTCCTTGTGTGAGAAGAAATGGTTCTCCACCCAAGAGTTCACATTTGGGAGTCCTATAAAGCATTTTTAAGAGAAATAAAGTGGGCACAATACAACGCATCCAGATTTTTAAAATGTGAATGGCTGAAATATGCAGAACTGAAGAAAACGCAAAACTTGCTTGAGCGAATGGGCAAACATTTCATAAATTAGTTTGAAAGTATGCCGAAATAAGCTTGTTAGGGAAAAGATTTTAAAATGGGCATGAATTTTAGTATGAAAAGAAACAATGACATCTTGTGACCTGATTTAAAGCAAGGATATCCAGGAAGTGTGGGTGCAATGCTCTTATTACTTTTTCTTGTTCTTGGAACTCAGTTTTTTGCTTGTGAATGGAGGCCATCCTCAACTCTGATGCTCTAATTACATTCCAGGTGCTTTTAGGGATGTATATCTTCACATACTGTATTTTGTTTTCATGTTTTTCAGAACTAAATATTTCAAGAACTTTCTCCCCAACAAATGAGATCACATGAGGTTTTTTACATGTTTTGCATTTCAGCACATCCCACCCACATGGAAGTGCTTTTTGAGTGGGGGAAAAAGTTATATTCTAATCTACACAAAATACCTGCATTTTGCATAACCCCGGATGTTGGGTGTTTTTGTACAATACAGCAATTTTTCCATTAAATGCAAGGGGTCTTCTTGTGCATTACTCACATTTCTTCTTCTTCTTTTTGGATAATGCTGCTGTAGAAAACATGCTTTGCTTCTTTCTCTATCTCTCCCCCTCCCCAAACATTTTTTTTTTTTTTTTTTTTTTGCAAATGAGGGAATTTGTGAATATGTATTGCATCCATCCTGCAGTTTGCTGGGTAGCCAGCTGGGCCCAAGCTGAAATGCTCATTGGGGATGGGAGGAAACTGTCAGGGAACAAGTCCAGCAGCAGAGTTTGAGTGCTGGAGTGTTCATTTGCAGAGAGGAGAGGGAGACGTTTGCCTATGAAACCAACCCTCCTGGCTGTCCAAGCATCAACATTCCTCAGTGACAAACCAAACCCAGCTGACCTTCTGCTGCTATCACTGCCGAAGCCCGAAAGAGGTTCTGCCACAGAGTAGGAGAGTGTGGTGAACTTCCCTTTTGGTTCCCAAATACCCTTGGCAATGTCTTCCAGCCAACAGTCAAATGTGGTTCTGCTCACCTATTTGCATTTTCTAGTGTCTCCACTTTTTTCCACAGTTCATTATTCTCAGATGTATATGATTCAACCCTGGAGAGTGGAAAACAGTCCCAGATTACTGACAAGCAAATACACAGTTTCATCTAACTTTGTGCAGATACTACATAGTCACTTGATGAAGGGTCTTTGGCCAGTCTGAACAGCCTCTTGACTGTGAGGGACAGAAAATTTGTTTCTTTTTCTTCCTGTCAAAATTGCTCCTCAGAAACTATTTAAATTTCTCAAGAAGGTTCTGCCAAAATAAGCTCTTTAGTTTTATATCTTTAAGAAGCTATCCTGAAAAATTAGATATTGTAGGCTTTGCTGGATTCCACCACTACCTCTTTCTACTTATTACGTGTACAACCTCATATAGATGCCTTCAAGAGTATTGAAGTGGCTAACAGGAGAGGGAGAAATTAAAGCAGTAGCATCCAAAAATAATATGGAGGGGAAAAAACTCCCTCAACACCACAGCCCTAATCTTTCAAGCAGCAGTGTGAGAAATCTATCTATCTATCTATCTATCTATCTATCATCTATCTATCTATCTATCTATCTATCTATCTATCTATCTATCTATCTATCTATCTATCCTAAGATCATGTGTGCCTCATGATACATGTGCTGTACATTGTTATTATTGGTACAGTATTTTACATTTATACTCTACTTTACATATGAGCTTAAGGAAGCAACCATAGATATTCCACATTTTACCCTCACAGGAATCCTGGAAGGTAGTCCAGATGGAGTGACTGGCTCAAGGGATCCCAATAATTTTTGTGACTTAGCTGGGGATAGAAGTCAAAAATTGGTGGGGAGGCAGGAGGCAGAAAGGCAAAGGAAAGTTGGCACACCTCATGGATTTAAAAAGCCATGCATTTTCAGATATTAAGCTGAAATCCTGTTGCTTGGTGTAGAGTAGGCACTAGAGAAGTCATACTGAATCTGTGAGATATAGTGTGTCAAACTATCCATCACTTCTGTTGATCCAATTCTGTAAGTTCCAACAAGGGGCATGTTTCATGGGATGAGGCTTGTTTTTCAAAATGGTCAACACCACCCAGAGTTTGCTTTTCAAATAGCATGTGATGACACCATTTTTTTAAAATAATTCAACCATTTTTAGAACCACCACATCAATCAATCAATCAAATAATAATCAATCAAATGATTTATTTCCTTAAATGAGAAAAAAATCAAGAACTTCTAGAATTTGTACTGAAATAAAACCTCATTGCCTCTAATGTTCAAAAACATTTTTATCAAATTTATAAGGAATTAAGGGGAAGGGTGGGCTGGGAAGCCTAAAACTTGACAAAACTCTGCTCTACCTCCCCTTGGATGACACAAGAGGATAATCTGTCTTGGAATCTGGACAGTTGAATTCGTATTCTGGGGGCTGCATGTATCTCATGGGCCACATTTAAATAACAATATTGCATGCAGCCTAACACTGGGTTTCAGTGGGAAGAGGTCTTCATATTCTAATATAACTATGTCTTAGCACTAACCAATTAGCAAAGTTCTTTTTCCCACCTCTGGATTGCCCCTTCTCTCTTCCTGTTATTTGCTTCATTGCTGCTGCTTTGGCCGTTACTTCACGAACCGCTCGCTTCGCAGCAAGCCCTCATTTCTGTGCGAATCGATCGTTTCAGTCCGCACGCCCCTCCTTTTTGACTGCGATGCCACCCCGACCACACCCCCTTTACCGTGCTCCAAGCGGGGTGAGTGGTTCCCCTGCCAGCGGCCGGGAATCTTTTCGCTTCGCATCTCGCTTCGCTCCCAACGTGACGTGTGGTCTCGGTTTTTGGCTTTTATTTCAAGTTTTTTTAAAAAATATTCAAACAGGGATATCGATGCATCGCTATATCGTTTCATCGCTTTGCGCTGTTACTTCCTCGCTCGAGTAGCAGCGGCGGCGGCGGGAGCAGGAGAAGCTGCTGCCGCCTCGCCCGGCCAGAGCAGGGTACCCGGGGCAGGCAGCATGCAAGCGGCGGAGGGCGGGCGGCTGTGCCATGCGGGGCTCCCCCTGAGTAGCGGCGGCGGCAGCGGGGGGGGGGCTGCCAATGATGCCAGGAAACAGTTGAAATCAGTAGAGCCATTGCAACTGACAGTCCAGCATCAGTGCATCGATACGCCGTCGGTAGGAATTTTTTTAAAGGACGGATGGGAAATAACGAACGTGGAAAAGTGGCATGCGAATGCGAAGGGAGCACGTGAGGTTGTGCTCGAATCGGTCCTAAAACTGCAGCTCGTGAGTACTGGGAAACAGGGGCGGGAGCGAAGCGAGAACACGTGACCGCCACGTGACCGCCTCCGAATTCACAGCGAAGGCAAGGTCGGTTCGAAGCGAGGCACTTCGTGAAGTAACGGCCTTTGTTTGCTCTCTCATCCTCTCTCAATTTCAACCGCAGCAGACAGGTAACCCTCCTGACCTCTGACAATGCAGCCTGCATGGTGGATTCAGTCTCCCAGTAAGGTTGAGACTGCAGTTTCTTTCTTTTTCCTTTCTTTTATGCTTCTAACTGTAACTAAAAATCACAACTATAAGTAAATATAGCTTTTCTTACTTAAGATGCCTTTAGAGTTATTTTTGTTCTGCCAAGTGCTACTAGAAAAGGGATGGCAGGTGTGAGATGTGAGCTACCATCATATGCTTTCTCTGTGCAATGGTTGTTTGTATTTTAACCTCTGCTAATTTTAAAGGTATTTAAAAGAACATATATGTAGATGACGCCACCTTTGCCCCCTCCCCCCCAATGGAGTCCTGTGACACTGCTTCAGCCGTGAACCTTTATTTATTTATTTATTTTCAAAATGCTTTTTCCTGTTGAGTTGACTCATATTTGCACCACTATGATGCATTTTCACGGGCGTTCTGAGTATGATGCTTAACAATATGCACATGAACTCCTGACCCAGAAGACGGATCACACAACAGACCACAGCAGGAAAAATTCAAATGAGAAGAAAGACATTTCGCCTGTGTGAATGCGACTTACTTCTTCTCCAGACACTCAACATATTCTTTCTTCTTTCTCCGACTCTCTTGTGCAGAAATCTAAAGAACGAGGAATGTAAATATTACCACCAACACTAATATGAAACCTTTAAGAACAATCCCTCATGGTAATTCGAAAGGTCATTCTAAGCACAGGGGGGGCTGCAAACTGAATCCCCCGACTTGGTTAAAGGAAACCAAGGAAAATAAATGTAGAAGAGTCCCGCCTGGATCAGAGCTTTTGGAGAAATTAACTTTTCCCTCTTGGTACTGAGCGACTATCTGCTTTGTCTGACAAAACAAGTACTACATGAGAGGTAGATCTGGAGGGGAAGGCATAAGAGGAAGGCATTAAAGCCCTTTTTCACAATGGCCTCACTCTAACATGGAGTCCCTGCTGATCTTTTAAATCAAAACAAGTCAACGCAACTGGGGATCTTGTTCATGGCTCTTTTTGTCATGTCACGTTAGGCCCTTGAGGCAAGCGGGCCGTCTGCTACAATCCGTTTCTCATAAGCCATCTGCAAGTCCCCATACCAGCTAAGACAGAATGCAGAGGGCTGCACTCCTATTTGGGAGGGCTTTGTCTCTGACATGGATGCATTCCTTCTACGGGATCATGCAAATAAAAATGACAGCAGTATCAGCAACAATAGCAATAACGGCAGCACCAACCACGGCAATAATTTCATGCCCTACTGTGCTACTTTTGCAACAAATGTAGCTTATACCAGAATACTGATTTCGCTATGACTTGTCTAGTCACGTCTCACTTATGGTGACCTAAGAGGGTCTTCAAGGTTTGTGGGATATTCAAGAACTGGTTTAGCATTGGAATGCACACTCAAGTGTGTATCCGTGGGTGAGCAAGGATCTAAGCTCAGGTCTCCTGGTTCTTAATCCATCATTTTATCTGCTACATCATACTGGATATCTGTAGCTGAATATGTATACAGTACTGTATATAAATTGTGTATCCACTTATGTTTAATGCCCATGAGCTAGGCAACATACTCCTACTCTTGCCTGTTGATTATCCCTATTACACAGATTAGCAGGACACCCCTACCTAACTGACACTTGTTTCTTTTGAAAGACCTCTGCGTGAAACTACTGCAGCCTTCAATCAGATCAAGCAAAATACAGTTAGGTGAACCAGGAGTTACAGAGCAGGCTACTGAAAGCTAGTAGTAATGATGACTCTACATTGTCTCCCAATACTGAAGGAAGGATAACCCTGAATATCAGTTAACAGCATTGCACTTGTGTTCTGTCTGGAAGGCCTAGCTGGCCACTTTGGGAAACGCCATGATCGACTTGATAAGCCTGTGGTTTTGCCCCAGCTAATCTCTTTTGATATTTTCATTATGCTAGACTGGATTATCAACCCAAAGTAAAATTCTTTGATTTGAGCCATCCTCCTTGATTACCCTTTAACAGGACTGTCTCCAGATTGCTAAGCACTTGTGGTAGGGTATTTCAGAACTGCCTACTTGTTTCTAAAACATTTGTGTACAGTACACTCAAGAGACACCATCATTAAGTTCCCACAACATCATAATAACATGGTGTTTTGTGAAAATGGGCTAGCATTCTATTTTAATCTGTTTTATGCATTGATGAATCAAGCTAATGCCATGGCGAGAACAGAAACCAACCTGTAAACAATGAGAGAATTTCTTCTGATTTAGACCTATCATGTGTATAATGAAAGCTTGGCTACATGGATCATTTGGAGTAGGCTGGACAGGGCAAAACAGAGTTTCTTAAGGTTGGGTACAAACTTCTCCTCTAATTTTCACTCCCACTGTGTGGGGTTCTGTCCTGCACATGTATATCTCCCCTGCTACATGGATTCGGTCAGGACCAGAACAAAAAAATGTAGCTGGTACACAGGGGAGGAGAAGCCATGCATGGAGGGGGGAAGAGGCATCTGAGCATGCATGCACACCTTAAAGAGAAGCTCGGTTGGGTAGAAATCCAGTATGCCACTTGGTGCAATTTTTGCAGCTACAGTACATGACATACACACCTCAAGCAAGATTATCTGGTCCACCTTTAAGTCTCATTCTCTCTCTCTCTCTCTCTCTCTCTCTCTCTCTCTCTCTCTCTCTCTCTCTCTCTCTCTCTCTCTCTCTGTGAGTGAGTGAGTGACTGAGTGAGAGAGAGAGAGAGAGAGAGTATAGGCAAGTGATATCTTCCTTGCTTATTAAAGAACTCACAATCATTGACATCAGCTGTACCAAAAGGTATAGTGAATCAGCACCAACCTAACTGGTCAAAAGAAAAAAAAGCAAGGATGTTTTTGATTTTCCAATACAGTATCATTTATTCCCAATAAATGAGGCATGTCCAAACTGGCCCTCCAGATGTTTTGGACCGCAACTCCCACAGTCCTTTGCCATTGGAAACACAGGCCTGGAATTCTGGGAGTTGTGGTCCAAAACATCAGGAGGGCTGAAGTTTGGACATGCCTGCAATAAGTGGTTAACTGTCTTAAAGCCACTAATCATACAGGGACATGGAGACCAGCATGGAAGTAAGAGCAGGAAGCTCTGCTTTTCTTCCTCTATATACATTCCCCTTCGCCAGACTTGAGACAGCAAATCATCTGAGCAAGAACCTACACCTTCACATTCTGTAAAGCAACATGTACATTGATTGTACAAAACAACTGCTCACAAATGGTAATGTTAGAAACAGGTTCAATTTCTTTCTTTCTTTTGAAAGAATTCCTGCTTTGGATTCCATGCCCTCTGTCTAAGATTACAACAGAATCCAAACCTCTATGTTGGAATATCATATGGCACAGATCACATAATATATGATACAGACCTCTTTTATGGTCTCTCTCTCTTGCGCACGCGCGCACACACACACACACACACACACACACACACACACACACACACACACACACACACACACACACACACACACACACACACACACACACAAACCATCCTGATTTACTTTACATTGGCCTATTATTCCGCAGTTGTGTAGGATTGAAATCCCCATCTTCCCCGAGTTAGCTCTTACTTTGGTTTTAATATTTTTAGTTTCATTTTGGTTTGGTTTGTTTATTATTGTAAACCAGATGAAGACTCTGAGTAGTGCTTCAGCAGTCATGAGAATGAACTGAGAAATAAATAAATACGAGTAAATGCAAATGGTGGAAGTGTAGTCTTAACCCACAGGGAAGGCAGCCAGGGTTGGCGAAGGCTGTCCTATACATGGGAGTCACAGACCTTGTTCTTAATTTTCCGCCTAACCCTCTTCAGTGCTTTCTCCTCTGCTTTGGTAAGAGGCAGCTTGGTTGGGATGGGATAGCCTTCAGCAACGAGGGTTCGTTTCTCCTCCTCGGTTAGGAGCAGGGGTCCTGAAGTCCCTTGTAATTTCTACAAGTGGAAAAAAAAAAGAGAGGAAAGAATCAATCTTTGCAGAATATGTGTTGCCAGCAACACTCCCAACTTCTTTCTGCTAAGAAATCCTTCTGTTGAAGAGTTTCTACTGGAAAAACAGGGAGGGAAGAAGATGAGCAGCATCAAATATCCTATGTGCCCTCCATCACTACCAAGGTCATAGAGAGGCTTAAAATTCTGTGGCATTAATATGCTTTGTGGAAAAAAATTTTTTTGTATACTGGGTGCTTCACCACAGTCCTGTATGAGAAGCACGACTTGCAGGTTGCAGCCTTCTGTTGCAAATTTCTTGGGTATTATGTACGTCTCCATAATACACTAAACACAAATCAGAGTCTAGAGATGCCTTAAAAGATTAGAAGATTTAGCCTAGCACAAGCTTTTATTTTTTAACCCAGCGTGTTGTTAGTCTGTGGAACTCCCTGCCACAAGGTGTGGTGATGGCATCTAGCCTGGATACCTTCAAAGGGGGGTTGGACAGATTCCTGGAGGAAGAGTCCATCACACGTTACAAGCCATGATGGAGATGCGTGATCTCCAGGCTTATAACTGGGGTATTTCAAGGACCAGATGCAGGGGAGTGGTATGAAGAGACAGATATCTAGTCTCATGCATTCCCAGACACATTTGGTGGGGCCACTGTGAGATACAGGAAGCTGGACTAGATGGGCCTTTTGCCTGATCCAGCATGGCTCTTCTTATGTTCCTATGATCACAACTGCATCAGAAATTTAAAGTGTTCCACTGCTTGTCTAATGTTCAATTAATTTCACAATGTTTGATTTACCCTTGTCTTAAATTGTTGACATATGTGCCTTTCCCCACCCATATTCAATGTCCCAATTTGGACCCTTGAGGGTACACATACCCAAAGGTTGAGAAGCACTGCTATAAATAATCCTGAATTCTGAAACTGGCTCTGACTATATTTAATATCACTGCACTTAAGCTGTAGCGAACTGTGGTCATGTCAATATTGAGGACGGGAACAAGAATCTTAGCATTTCCACCTGATTCCAGATGGGTCCAGAAGACGCAGAGTGCTGCAGAGAGCTTAGTGTAAGGAAGTGTTCTACTGTTATTATTAGTAGCATCAGTTGCTTACATGTGGCGCTGTGAGAAGAGGAGAAGAAGAGATGGCTGTGGAGGAGCGAGCAGTAGGGCGGGTGGGACTGGAGGGAGGCAGGGAGCGTGGGCTCTGAGATCCATCACTGTCACTGCCGTGACTGCTGGGAGGAGTAGGTGGCATCTGCACCAAGTCATCTAAAGAGGGAGATACCAAGGATTCAAGTTATCAAGAAACTTCTACCAACAGAGAAAAGCTGTTTGATTAGCAAACAGAAGGTAAAAGAAGCCTTGTGGCACAGTGATTAAACTGTTGTACTACAGCCATAACTGTGCTCACGACCTGGCGTTCAATCCCAGGTAGCTGGCTCAAGGTTGACTCAGCCTTCTATCCTTCTGAGGTCAGTAAAATGAGGACCCAGCTCGCTGGGGGTGGGGTGGGGGAGGCGGCAATGTGTGGCCAGCACAATTACATTGTAACTTATACTTATACTATGGCCTTCCAATAACCTGCTTCAAAATAATTTAGCCACAAGTTAGAAATATGTTCTGCATGTTGACTAAGTGTCATCAGAACTGGATAGACCTTTGTAGATGTCACTGTGATTTCTATAGTGAACTCAAGTGCACTGCTGTAGGTCATTGCAAAGTATGATAACTTGATAAGCATGAATAGTCCCAAAGAGTATTATACAGTATAACAAACAAACAAACAAAAATCTCAGAGTGCACAGGCATTCTTCTTAACCCGTGCCTTCCAATCTACAAAGGCTCCCCTGGATGGCTTAATTTGTTTTTGTCTTGCTGTATTAGCATCTATCTGTGCCACAGTGGATACAGTGAAGTCCCCTCAGTTCTACACAATGAGGAAGCAAAAAGCAAAGTGTTCTGCTTATATGCCGCCCCATGGTGCTTAAAGCAGTCTCTGAGTGGTTTACAAGTAATTATGCAGGCTACACCCCCCCCCCCCGAGGAAGCTGGGTACTCAGCAAGCTGGGAAGGAATTATTGCTACACAATAGTATAGAAATAGATATTGATAGATAGTACCCCATAAGCCAACTCAAAAAGGGGGTACCCCAAAGAAAAAAATTAATTATGAAACTGTACCAGGGAGACAGAAGTGAGTTAAAGCCCTCTTCCCCCTAATTTCTCACTCTAAGACTATGAAGGTGTCGTATCATTAAGATATCTGCTCAGATCTAGAAAACCAACAACAGATTAGGGTCTTCCTGCTGCCTCTGTCCCTGCTTTCTAGCAACATCATCTATTCCATTAAATGCTGCTCAGATCTTGCAAACCTTCTCAGAAAAAAAGCCTCCTTATGTTCTGCAAAACTATTAATAGTATCTATTAAATAAATATGCCTAGAATTGCACTTCAAGAACGTGTTCCTATCAACTACCATAATTACACGTAATTACAGGTTACTTACCTAAGGGTGATCAAGTAACACACCTAAGCTTGTATTTAGAGTACTGTACAACCATTTTCATAATTATTTTCCTAAAAATTTGCCCCAATACCACTGCAGCATGTGGAAAACTTTCCCAAAACATTAATGACAAATACCCATGAGTCTATCTTTCTGAACAATTTAGGTTAACTCCTCAGAGCCAAAAATAACTACATAGCTGTGGCATTTTTAGAAATACAGACCTGATGATGCTACTAAGAAACATCCTTACATATTCCTTACGTAGACTTTGACTTGATCTGCTTGTGAGCTTCCCCAACTCCACAGAAACATTGAATTTAAAATGTTGGAAGTGAATTCTGCAGATCCAGGGCAAAAATAAACAAAATAAATAAATAAATAAAACCTCCTCACAACCCCCCGGTAAATTGTTTGAGAGAGGTATATGTTGCTGCTTTGGATGCTTAGATAAATAGAATGGCAGGAGACTGCTCAGCAATAGACAGGTCTTTGATATAATGAGGAGAATAAGGAGAGTGGTGGGGGAAGAGGGAACAGGGGAAGGTGTCTGAAACTGTTTTCTTACCTGTTGGCACATTTAGAAACTGGTTCACTTCTTTGGGTTCAGCTTTGATTACAGGCTGGGCTGTCATTTCTTCAGGAGTCTGCCCAAAACACAGATACACAGTAATTCAACTTTTCAAAGGTAATTTTCACAAGACTTTGCCCTCGCCTTCCCTGCAGCCAAACTACGTTCCTGACCATGCTGCACAGACTTGCATCATTAATATCACGAGGTGTGATTTTTTATGCCAGAAAATTGTGTGTGCACAATTTATTCTCAGGACACAATGGCTCTACACATCTGGTACAAACCTCTGTCATCTTCCCCTATCACTGCTAAACCTAAACAGTTTTATATACTGGTGAAATTCTGTGGCACTCATCGACAGTATGTCTGTAAAGGTTCTCAGTCATCCAGGTGAGTTGATCTGGAAGTTGAGCCATGGCAACTGGGCTTCTTTTTCTTGAGGGATTGAAAGGTTTCGCTGCTCATCCAAACAGCTTCGTCAGTCTGATTGAAGCTGTTGTCAGTTTGACGATGAGCAGCAAAACGTTTCAATCTCTCCAGAAAAAGAAGTCCAGTTGCCGTGGCTCAATTTCCAGAGGCACTCATAGACAGAGAAAACACTTGCCTTAAATTTATCATCTCTGTGAGAGGCTCAAATTCATCAGTAATGAACTGGAATACTGGAATAGATATATTATTGTCATGTATTACGTTTGTGCCCTGCCATTCTTCTACCAAACAGTATGGAGGGTGGCAACAACATTCATTCAGCCATACAGCTTTGAAAACGAGGCATGAAAACTCTTCTCCGCATGCCTTTGCATTTCTCCCTTCCTTGCTTCCTTCTTCTCCCATGTGGGGCACCTGCCACCTCTTCAGTCATACTTGTTAGCACTCCTACATTGTCTGTGCACAGTCTGTTCCCTACCATTGATCTGTGGTTGCGGAACCTTGTGGGGCAGAGGTTAAACTGCTGTACTGCAGCCAAACTCTGCTCACAAACTGGGGTTCACTCCCAGATGGGCAGCTCGAGGTTCATTCAGCCTTCTATCCTTCCGAGGTCAGTAAAATGAGTACCCAGCTAGCTGGGATATGTGGTGCGTAGCTTGTATGATTGACTGGGGTGTTATCTACTATGGGGTGTTATCTAAGGAGCATGCGTTCCTTTTTGCTTTGGTCCTGGTCCTGCCTAGAGGCATTTAGGATGCAAAAGCTATATTACTGTTGGTTTACTGGCACTCATTTTGAATAAATCTTGTTCTGAGCACTAACATATGTTGTGATAGCAGCCACTACGGTACCTTTCTAGCTTTCCATTCCCTGTCCTTTTTGAGTTCAAGGAATTATCTCCCATCTTCCCTGTTCCACCTTTTTCTCATACTGCTGCATGCCATACGCCTACTGCTCAAAGGCAAGCAAAAACTGCAAACAGCCTTTGTGCCCCAAAACACAGTCCAAAACAAGAGTTGCCAACGGAGAGTGCGTAGCACGCTGGTTTACAGTGAGAGGGTATTATTTATTTATTTATTTATTTTAGAGTATTTTTACCCCACCTTTCTTCTTGGGAAAAGGAACCAAGGCGGCTTATAAATATAAAGTCCAGTACAATTAAAGACATGTTCAAGTATCTGAGAACACAGATAGCATTTCCACAGTGGACAGAGCCATCTTTGCCATTACTTCTTTGCCCCTCCAGTCCCTAAAAAGACCCACTTAATATTTCCTCCAGATGCAAAGGGGAACCTTTCCTTTGATCTGTTATAATTCAAGTGGGTTTTGTTTGCACGGCTTCTAGAAGGAGAGATACCTTCTACCGTTCACTGGTTGTTCTTTAGGACGACTTTTTCAGCTGTTTCTGATCAAATGAGATTGAAAGTTAACATGAAGAACACTTGGTTCCCAGCTGCACCAATGTGATCCTCTCTTACTCAACTGTGTATCCCACCAAGGGCCATTATAGTAAACACTGATATTTCACACTGCCCCACACTGTAAACACAGCTTGGGGAAAAAGTTTGGTATGGCTGTCAAACAGACATATACACCACATGGCCCTGCATTTGCGGACACAGCAAGGTCAAGCTGAATAAACAAAGAAGGAAGTTTGTGTGCATGTTTGGCTTGAATAGCTGGGCTGTTCCATCCTGTTTTTTCACTTACCATGAGTGAGAGAAACATAAACCACTTTAGATATTACATTATCTTTTCACAACTGGGTGTTTTTCCAGGTGGAGTTCCTTGCAACTCCAATCAGGCTCAGACAGTAGCTCCTGGCTGGGAATGATATTATAGATCAAGATGGCATAAGCATGCTCATTTTGAAAAAGACTGCCTTACTATACCTACAGCTCGGGGAAACCTCTCATTTTACTGGAAACAGCAAGAAAACTGGAGGCAATGTGAGAGAGACTAGGCTTCACCTGGCCTTCCAAACTGCCTTGCATAAAATGGGTCCTTTCTCAGATCTAAATAATGTTATCTGCATAACCCTGTTGAACATCATGTCCTACAGTGGGCATGCTTTTGACACAGTCCCTCACCAAAGGCCGCTGAGAAAATTGCACAGTCAGGGGATAAGAAGGCAGGTCCTCTTATGGACTGAGAACTGGTTTTGATCCAGGTAACAAAGAGTAGGTGTCAATGGTCAATTTTCACAATGGAGGGAGATGAAAAGCCATGTGCCCCACGGATATGTCCAGGGACCGGTGCTTTTCAATCTGTTCATAAATGACCTGGAGAAGGGATATGCAGTGAGGTGGCCAAGTTTGAGTATGATACGAAACTTTTCCATGTGGTATAAACCAGAAAAGATTGTGAAGAGCTCCAGAAGAATCTCTGTAAACTGGGAGAATGGGCTGCGCAATGGCAAATATGTTTTAATGTAGGGGGCAAAAAATCAAAACTTTATCTATCAACTCATGGGTTCTGAGCAATCTTGTGACGGATCAGGAAAGAGATCTTGGTGTGCTGGTGGACAGCTCAATGAAAGTATCTACCCAGTGTGTGGCAGCAGTGAAGAAGGCCAATTCCATGCTAGGGATTATCAAGAAGGGGATTGAAAATAAAGCAGCCAACATTATAATGCCATTGTACAAAACGATAGTAAGGCCGCACCTGGAGTATTGTGTATAATTCTGGTCACCGCATCTCAAAAAAGGCATAGTGGGAAAAATGCAAAGGAAAGCAACTAAAATGATTACTGGGCTGGGGGATCTCCCTTATGAGGAAAGGCTAAAACATTTGGGGCTCTTTAGTCTGGAAAAAAGGCACCTGAGGAGGGATATGATTGAGATGTAAAAAATATTCCGGGCATGAGTAACGTGGGTAGAGGGATGCGCTTCTCCCTCTCACAAAATACCAGAACTAGGGGACAACTGAGGGTTGGGAGGGTGAGAACAGACAAAAGAAAATATTGTTTTACCCAGCATGTTGTTAGTTTATGGAACTCCCTGCCACAGGAGTGGTGATGGCATCTGGTCTGGATGCCTTCAAAAGGGGACTGGACAGATTCCTGGAGGAAAGGTCCATCACAGGTTACAAACCATGATGGAGAGGTGTAATCTTCATGCTTAAAACCAGGGTACATCAAGGACCAGGTTAAGAGGAGTGGTATCAGGAGACAGATATAGTCTTGTGTGCTCCCAGAGGCATTTGGTGGGGCCACTGTGAGATACAGAAAACTGGACTATATGGGCCTTTGGCCTGATCCAACATGGCTATTATGTGATCACTACTTCTCAGTGAACATATGTCTGTGAAATTGTGAATCAGCCCAACCTGATCTGTGCTCAAGCTGGACCTTGTTGACCTATCATCAGAGCTATCTTTTTGGGGGGTTGGGGTTGAGCAATTCCTCCATGGATGAATTTTCAACAAATGGCCCTTCCCAATATGACCAGACACAATCCTTTTTCATCATCATATCGCACCCATACTAAGCTCATAGTTGTTTTCTTTAAAGAACAGTTTACAGTTGAGTTTATCTTTCATTTTCTGTCTTTTAATGGCTTTTTTATTCAGAATGAGAGTCTGAAAAAATCCTAGATAGTACCGAAATTAGAACTTAGGGCTCTCTTTAATCTTCTAGCCAAAATGGACTCACCTCTTCAGGGACCGGTAACCTTTGCACTGGGTTGAGGTTCAGCATGGGCACTACATTAGGTGGCTGCTGGGTCTCAGGAAGCTCGGGCAACATATTCTGCTCTTGCTTCACCATGATGGAGCACAGCTTATGCTGGAGAGACCACATACCATTTTCCAGTTCTGAGGAAAGAAACACATTGTGGTCAAATATTGCACTCTGTATCAGGAAGACGTAAACACTGATATTTCAAAAGGAACATATATTCTGTTAAGCTCCACAACTGGTTGAACTTGAAAAATTATATATTTGATTACTATACTCAGAATCCTCCAGCAACTGTGGATTGTGGCCAAAAATGTAACTTTTCCAAGCTATGACAACAAGATATATTTGTGCTCAAGATGTTTATTTCCTCACATGACAAAGTAAACAATTGGCTTCTAACTGAATTTGTCTATTCTGTGCACAATCTGGATTTCAAAGGAATCTAATCTTTTCAGAGTTAATGTCCTCAGGAGTGTTGTTAAGCATGGCTCAGTGGGACATAATAAGTTCAAGTCTAGTTCTGAGAGTCAGCAAGCTGAAGTGGGGATTACAACAGTAGGTGAGCTGGCCTATATTGTCCATGTGCCACATTCTCTCAAAAATGAGAAATAATTACATGTTATTTTAAAGGTTAACACTTATACCACAGCCCATGTTTTCACAACTGCTTGACATATTATGGTTTCACCTCAGGGTTGGTGCAAGGCATTTTGTATTTAAGGCAAAATGAATTAGCACCATTAGGCCACCCCTTCCCCATCTCCCACTCCTTTAAGTGGAATGCCAACAGAAATTGGTGGTGGGACAACCACTGATGATATCTTCCACAGTACCTGCTGCAGCTGGCAGATTTTGGGGAAAACGGGGCAGGCTGTGTGACAGCAAGTTTAGGAGGCCGATGTGCTTTACCTCAGATCTGAGGCAGCTCTCTCAGTTTACTTAATGACAGGGACATCCCTTCTTACCTACAAAATCCTAACCCCGTTTTTAGGAAATGTTAAGTCTTTTTTTTTACTGGCTTATTTTGATATGCCTGTTCAAATGTGACCATTCTTTTCTGAATTATGTACAACTAACACTACTCAAGGCAGATACACATTAATCATCCCTCCATCCTCAAGACTGATGCTTTGCCAGATTGTAAGGTATTTTCACACATGATATTTCATGTGTGAACCCACAGTGGGTCCACTTGTAAGCTCCTTATAACCATTTTAGAGTTTGAGGTTTAGCTTGTAGAACATCAAGGGTATAACCACACAGCAAAGGAAATGCAGAATCACTTGCTGTGAAGTTGCACTAAGGAAATTTGTCTGTTCAGCTTAAGTAGCCAAAACTTAAATTGAACTACATGCAGTTCTATTTACAGCCCTGCAGGTGGCATGGTTCAAAGAACTGCATTGATAGTAAATAAAATAGGCTTTTTCTTATCTCGATTGCCAGGTTCCATATGGGGTTTTCCTTAATTTGTTTTTTTAAAAGTCATAGAATATAGGATTATCTAGGCAGAAATGGTACTGGTGCTTCCCTTGTGTGAGCTCATAATGTGGCAAGAGGGAACGTGAAAAAGTGCTATGAGTGTGTGCACAGGTCATCCCTCCCTTTCTGCACCAATTCAAGTGATCACACGCTTGAATCAATCTGAAAGGATTCAAAAAATGTTTAAAGTAGGAGGTTCCCTCATGGACAGGAAAACCTACAGATTGAGAGGGGGCTCTGAGCTGATTTGAATTTCCTACTTTATTGCCTGATCAGTGGAATAAATGCAAATCAGCCCAGCTCAAACCTGTAGCAATATCTTCAGGTTTTGTAGTGTGATTTCCCATGGAACACATCAAGATTACAACATTAAAAAAAAAAACTGAATTCCCCTTGCAGCCTGAACAAGGGCATCTCACACAGTGAAGTTTTGTCACAGGGTCCACTCAAAATTAAATCATTAAATAATATTTAAATAAACAATAGATTCAACTCACAGTATATAAAGCCATAGCTGTTAAGTTTTCCCCAGCACCTGCCAGGATGGGAGGAGTGAGGAGTAATGTGCATGCATAACTCTTGGCCACTGCTTGGGGTTCATCCAGTTTTTTGCTCTTCCTGGCCAGCCGCGGAGTGGCAGCCGCACTGTGGACCACCACCCCGATGCCATTCATCCTGACGCCACCGCCTTCCCCACTGTCGCCTGCTGCATGTCGCCAGCTCTGAGAGCGTGCCACTGCTAAGTCATTCCCACTTGCACGCACACAAGGTGCAGTGGGGTGGGGAGTAGCAATTTTCACCAGGAGGGGGCATGCCATGGGCGATCTTGGCTCCGCCTGGAGCCTCACTGGCCCACTGCCTACCCAGCTCCGCTCCTGCCTCCACCCCTCCCACCAGTGAGTGGGTGGCAGGCAGGCGAGGGAACGAGGGACAGCCAAGGAAACCAACTGGCAATCAACAGGACATCCTCCTTGGTTTCTTTCCCCCCTCCCATTGCCCAGGCATCCCTGCTGGGCGGCTCGCCACAAAAAGCCTCCTTGTCAGCCACCGCTGCCTGGGACACTTAACGGAAAAATAAATGTTCCAGGAAGACGGCGGGACAAAGGCGGAAAAACAGTAATGTCCCAGCCAAAACGGGACACTTGACAGGTATGTATAAAGCCTATAAAGAATTCCCAGGGAACTTGATTAGTAATATGACTCCGGGATTCTCTTATTTCCATAAAATCAAACAGTGTCAGACACATGAAGTATGCACAGCTCTGTGTCATTTCTCCTTTCTCCATTTGGGCAAACAATGGATTGGGCATGCACACAACGCAACTGAAATTCTACAGCTCATTTTAAAAAGATAATGGAAATTGTCTGTTTAAGACAGGGGTCCTCAACCTAAGGCCCTGGGGCCGGATGCGCCCCCAAGGTCCTGAATCCGGCCCCTGGGACCAATTGCAACCCCCCACCTACCCCCTGTTTTGTGAGCAAGCCAGCCTCTGCAGCTGCTTTTGGACTGGGATCCGGCCCCCAGTGGTGTCTGGGTGGTGGTGGACCGGCCCACTGGTTGAAAACTTTGAGGACCCCTGGTTTAAGACAATCACAGGTATCTCTCCTCTGTGGCACTGACACCCTCTCTCTCAATAAAGAACAATAGAGGGCCT
Source organism: Phrynocephalus forsythii (assembly GCA_029282475.1). Classification (NCBI taxonomy): domain Eukaryota; kingdom Metazoa; phylum Chordata; class Lepidosauria; order Squamata; family Agamidae; genus Phrynocephalus; species Phrynocephalus forsythii. The sequence continues at coordinate 136,099,824 of JAPFRF010000001.1, read as the reverse complement.
TTTCACACGACCCCCTAAGATCCGCTGGCCACTTAAATTCGGACCAGAGATCTTAGGGGTTCATCGTCACTTCCTGGCTGCTGGCTGCGTGAGGGGGGGAGAAAAAGAGAAAGAAAAGCATGCCGCTCACCTCGTTCTGCCTCTCGTCTCTGTAAAAGTAGCTCTTAAAGGGGCGGGAGCCAAAAAACAACAAACAGAAGCAAGGAGAGCCCCACACTCACTATCCTTACACCGGATCAAATAATGTTCACCTCCAAAGAGAAGGTACACTCACTTAATTGTCTGCAAACTCCGGAGCTGGTGGGTAAACATTTTTAAGCTCCGGAGCTGGGAACCATTTGCCCCGGAGCTTAGGGGTCGTGTATAAACGCCCTAAATCAACACTGGCAGAGGTGTAATTCAAAACCAACACTCATGGCTTGACTTTGCAGCCCTCATTTTGAAGCCAGCATAGACATCTAGCCACAAAAAAAATTCTTGTGATTTTTTTTTCTTCACCATCACCAGATAAGTGGAGCTCAATCTGACAAAGGCCCTTAGGGATTGAAAGATCTAGTCAGGGAAATCAGCAATGCTGCTGCTGATTAATCACAATACCACCCCTCCTTCAGGGATTTTTAAACAAGGAAGTTCTTCTTTCTCATCTTCTCAAGAAGGTGAGAAGACCCTGAAAGAGCTGGGTCCCAAGCGAGAAAACAGTCAACAAGTAACAACAACAACAACAACAACAACAACAACAAAGCCTCCTAATTTTGAATAATTTAGGCGACCCTACAGATGGCTATACTGGCTAGCTAGTCAGAAATGCTTAAATGAGTTTGGATCAATAAGGCTGATCTTCACAGGCAAAGCCTTGTTTGCTATTCTGCCTTTGCGCTATCTTATATATCTAAAGAATGTGTTGCATTCCTTTGTGTGTGACATGTAATAAAGCAAAACTCCTTTTTGAGATAAAAAAAAATCCAGTCAGCCCAGTGCCCTTTCTGCTCTGCACACATACCAGAGACTTTACCACTTAAGAAAGGGGGAAAGGAAAGCTTAGGAGCTTAGGCCCTTGAGCCTCTGGTCACTATTTCCCACAATAGAAGAACCCCTTGTATATAATAAGGGAAGATGGGCCATTAGAAGCTCCATAATGAAATACACGAGATCCACCACCTTTTTACACTGAGGAAGCTAAGCCAAAAGCTTTCACACCCACCCTTTGGAAATTAGAAGATTAATACTAGTGAGAGGCATTTTTTCTGCAATGAGACCCAAATCGTGAACAAAGAAGCATCAAGGATCTCACTTGGTCTGGCCTTTTTACCACTTGATTAGAATGCCACAAATGGTCTCCATTTGGAATGGGGATCACAAAAAAAAAAACTTTAAGAGCAAACTAGACACAGTGTTAGTTGTGGGAATAGTTTTTGTTCATGGAAATACCAGTAGAGGGGAAGCTAGAGTAGTCTCAGAGCTGTGGGAGAGGGAGAGGAGAAGTTGTATTTGCTTTTTTATTGATTTAAGACACTATTTCTCTCTGAAGTCTGAAAATCAGCATGGCTCACAACATAATTAAGAGACAGATACACTAAGGTACAGCAGCGGTTTGGCTGTAATCTTGGTTGTTTATAGATGTGTAAGGTAAAAATGCATAATTCGCTGTGGCAAATTGCCACTAACTAACATGGCAATTGTCACATTCTGTACCATTGTACAATCTGTTGCACATTTGTAATACAAAGAGTGTCATCAGTTAATAGCAATTCATCTTGGTGAGTTACAAAACTTGGCACCCAACAGGATTATGGATGAGTTTTTTTATATATTAATAGAACCTGTTAAAGAAATTACTGTATATCAAAACAGTAGTTGGTTTAGCAATTACAGTACAGTACTGTATTTTAAAACTACACTTTTTTTTAAGATAACAGCATACACATGCCACTACAGGAGTTAAAAGCCCTTTCCTTAGTAGCCCCTCAACTTCCAAAGATCTGTCTGAATAAAAATGGCTCTGTCTGTTGTCTGAAGTTGCAACCACACTACAGTATCTATCAATCAATCCAGTTAGTCAGTGAATCAGTCAATAGCAGGAAGTGATCTGGGATTGGGATGGGATGGTTTGTTTTTCTTTCCTGTCACATGATGTGAATCGGCCTGGAATTCTTCCCCCTCAATCCGTAGATTTTTGCCTGCATCTCTTGAGGCGCTTACATTTTTATATCACAATCATTCATTTCAGGCCATGTGATCACTTGAACCAATACTGTACCTCCATTTCAGAACTGATCTAGATGAGAAACAAAGAAACAAGCGTGCACTTCCTCTGCTGTCACCCAGAGCCACAACCACTTTCACTGGGGAAATGCATTCCAGTATGAAGCAGGTGTTGTAATGGAACTTGAGAGCTGGTAAAACAAGACTTCCATTGAGACACAGAATTCCCACCCATCCAGTTTTACTGCTTACTTCCACTTTCCTGATCTTTGAACTGGGATGAGTAGAATTCAGGAAGGGCTGTATTGAGCAGAGGACAGTAGGGAACATGGATAAGTGAGGGGTATATACATTCAGTTCCAGCACACCCCTGTGCCAGGGTGAACAGAACATTCACAGACACCACAGGCTGCAATCATATTATGTACTAAAAGTGGGTACAGTTCACAAAATGCGGGTGGGAAAGTAACTTTTCCAAGCCCTGAAAAAATGAATTTATTCTCTTTCCTCTTCATCTGGCCACCTCTATGCAGCAGACGGAAAGGGATGCTGAGGTTACTGGGTGTGGACACATAGAACTCACAGCTTTCCCTGGCACTTTGAGCTTGGGTGTTGTAGCATCAGGAGGGTATCAACAGCATGGGGGCAGGGGTGTATCTAGGGAGGGCAGAAGTGTACATCTGCCCGGGTGCAGAAATCTGGGGGTGCCTAGAGAGGGAAGAGGAGGAGGAAGCCCTGTACCCCCGCCGCCGCCACCACCGCACGCCAGGCAAGCGGCAAAGCAAGCAAGCAGACAGGCAGGTGAGCGTGGTGGCTGCGGCACCCTCCTCCTCCTCCTCCTCCTCCTCCTCCTCCTCCTCCAACTCTTCATTGCCATTGCACGCACACACACATGCACCCCCACACACACACCCCAGCCTGCAGGATTGCCCCCCCTTGCTGGGTGGATGCAATGGGGTTGGGGAGGGTCGGAGGGGCACAAAAACAACATTGTCCCCAGGTGCCCCCAAACCTTGCTACATCGCTGCATGGGGGAGCACAACTGACAGAACAAAAAGAATTCTGAAAAAATGGTGTGTGTCTGGGGGGGGCAGACTGCCTGAGCATGTCTGATGGCCACAGAATGCTTATTAACAATTGTTGGAAACAGACTGAATATCCTGGGAGAAGCCTAGTTATGGGCTGGTCCTTCACATGTTCTGCACAGTGGAACATCCTGTTGGAGGCTCTGGGAAGGTGTGTGTGTGTGACAGTGGAGTATCCCTTGTCCTCCATGCATGGCAGAAGGCAATTCCCCTTCTGTAGTGGTACCATCAAGGAAATGTTTTGTCACATATGAGCTACTGTATTTTTCCATGTATTAGACTATATTTCTGTCTAAAGCTGTTAGACTAAAAATTGAGTGTTGTCTTATACATGGAAGTAAGCCGAGGAGAGAAGCATTCGACACTGCCCATACCTTGTCTCTGCAAACAGTCGTCTTATACACGGGGGTGTCTTAAATCTGGGTATTTGTTTGCAGCAGCTCCAGTCCCCCCAATGAGAAATGGATGGCCTACAAAAAGCAGGTTCTTCCATTGCTCCTTTCCCCCTTCATATTTGGGATCAATCTTCCTGAATAATAATCTCTGATCATATAAGGGGAACATTATTCCTGCTTTAGCTCAAGGGAAGGTTTTCCTTGCCTTGTGTATACTGAATCTGTGCCATTCCCTTTTCAGGCTGACTGTTGTCCTTCAACCGCTGGGACACCCACACGGTTCCACAAATTACAGGAACCTTTGCTGTGATTGCTCTAAAAATATCCCGCGATCGTGAATTATCCGAAAATGAATTGTTTTAAAAATAGGCTTTGAAATGACTGTTCTTCTCCAACTCCTGTGGAGAGATCCGCTGGTAAGAAAGAAAGCCACTTAAGTCTTCTATGTGCACCCGTAAAAGCAGTGGCAGCGGCTTCCACTCTGTCAACGCCCAAGGCCAAAGTGCCAGGGAAAGCTGTGAGTCCTATGCATCCACGCCCAGTAACCTCAGAATCCCTTTCAGCCGGCTGCCTAGAGCTGGCCAGAGGAGGGGGAAAGAGGGTAAGTTGATACCTTTTATTAGGACCTCGACTTGGAGTTGGAATGCATGAGCTCTGTAGAGTTTTTCCAGGCAGGTAGCAGCAGGTTCAGCCTTAATGCAAAAAAGGATGGGCTTTGAGTAGCAGAGCAGATTTCTACTCTGTTGCTTCAGAAAAGAGGGAAGCATATTTCCAAAAGGTGTTAGGACAAACTCTGAGTATGTGTAAGAGCTATTCAGTATAGTGCAACATACTGCCTTGTGAGATGATGAGCTCTTCACTGGGAAACCATCTGTCTGGGACACTTGGATGCATCCTGTATTAGACAGGGAGTAGCATTAGATTATCTCTAAGATCCCTTCTAATTAGTTTTATAGCCCAACCACTGTTACAATCAGTGTCCTGTTACCAAGAGCAAGGTGAATACTGTGTGACTCCACATAAACACTGAATGTGAACTGTCCTGATGAAGAATTTATCCTCCTGAGAATTTCAATCTCTCTCTCCCCACTCCCCTTAAAACAATTTCCCAGATCTCAGGGTTGTGAAGATGTGCTTGAAAGTAGGCAGGCAACGATTGCTTAAAATTTCAAAAGCAAGAAGAATGTCTGAATAATGTCTGCTGATACTGAGTTCCCCTGTGGAACTCTTTACCCTAGTCCATACATATTAGAAGCAGAATAAATGATGCAAATTTGGAATAAATTATGCAGATGTCCTTCATTTGCATGACATATGGAGACCACAACCTTTTCCTTTTGTTGGTACCGCCCTCTCCAGGGCAATCACACAAATCACACACAGCCCTGTCTATAGTCCAATGGCAATCTGTCATTCACAACGCTCCAAGACTTCACCTGAAAAGAAACGTGCTAAAAATCAGCCCCATTTCCCATATGAAGAAACCTTTCTGATCTGGAGATGTGAACAAATATTTCTGCTGCCAAGGTTCTAGTGAAGACCGGATACCTTGGCATAATATAAGACAGCTTCTCAAGGACTAGACCCACCCCCTTGAGAGATATCAGTTCTAGCATGAGACAAAACACAAAAGGGGTAAAACTGACACAGTTTCTGCATTTTGTTCAAAATGTACAGTACTCCATGCCAAACTCCTGTCTTTCTTAAGAAAGCACATAATATTATAGGAGACATTTCTCATCCTGGACACTCTCTGTTTGTACCGTTGCCATCAGGCAGAAGGTATAGCTCTATCAGAACAAGGACAGAAAAATTTAGAAACAGTTTTTAATGCAACAGCAGTAACCATGCTAAATTCTGTTTAAAAATAAGTTGACAGGTAAATATCAGTGTTGAATGTGCAATATGTATATTGTATGGGGGTTGTGTATGGCTGTTGTTGTTTTTCAAATTGTAGTTTTAATGTATTGGGTATGATTGCTGTCAGGTGAGAGAGTGTAGGCCTGTGTGTGTGTATGTTTGGTTTTTATGTCAGTTTTAAATGAGTACAAGTGTTGTTCTGCATGTGAATGTAGGAGTATGTGTTTGGATGTTTGGTCTTAAATAGTAGATTTTATGTCTTGGATTTTTATACTGGGGTGTGTGAATGAGCAGACTGGATAGCACTTTTTAATCTTGTTGTATTTTTATACAATGACAATAAATTCTATTCTATGTTATTCTATTCTGCGTTACTAGTCTTTCCCCCCCTATGGGAAACGAAGCATGCACATATGGACGCACACACATAAGGACGACAGGACGATTCATCACAGGGCCACATATCAATCCTTCCCCTGCAGCTAATTTTATGCCATGAAGAAACAATTATCACAGTTTCCTCAGTGTGGATTTTACACCCAAATGAAAATCATTCAAAACAATGTGCCCATCTTTTTTGAGGCCAGGAAGAAGGGAGCCTGCCATCTTGTGGTGGCATCCTGCAAGGAGACACCGATGGAAGCTTTCTCGCTTTCTAGGTCAAGATGAATCAAACCAGCCTGAGGCAAGGCTTGGAAAAGTTACTTTCTTGGATTGCAACACCCCCCCCAAGTCTTAACCACCAGTTCCCCCATGCACACCAGGGAACTCTGAGAGTTGGAGCCCACAGCAATCGTTCCACAAGATTTTCTCTGTGCCATTTTGAGCATGCCATGAGGAAGACTGGCAAGAAGAACATTGTGTCTATGCAGGCTTCCCCAACCTTCTGCTAACTTGACTGACTCAGAAATAAGCCGCACTGTTTTCTAAAATGTTAGAAATAGTTCAGCCTCTTTTCTAAAACATGCAATTTAAGAAGCTACTTCTCTCTTCCAGGAACAATATTCCTTGGGAAAAGGTAAGGGCTACCAGACCTCTTCAGCCTAGAGTGGAAAGAGAAAAACCAGTCCCTCCTTTCCTGTTTTCTAACCCCAGATGGAGCATTGCCACCATACTGTTTTCTGGCAAATGTGATGGAAAGGACATAGGGGAGGGCTTTGGGGGTGGATGGAAGGAAGGAAGGTGAGAGGAGAGTGAGCAATAACAAGTAATCCAGCCGTTCTTCATGAGCCAGAATGTGAATCCTTAGAAAGATGGGCTGGGGCACCTCCCTTATGAGGAAAGGCTAAAACATTTGGGGCTCTTTAGTCTGGAAAAAAGGCGCCTGAGGGGGGATATGATTGAGACGTACAAAATAATGCAGGGCATGAATAAAGTGGATAGAGGGAAGCTCTTTTCCTTCTCACAAAATACCAGAACTAGGGGACATGCACTTAAATTGAGGGCTGGGAGAGTAAGAACAGACAAAAGAAAATATTTTTTTCACCCAGCACGTTGTTAGTCTATGGAACTCCCTTCCACAGGATGTGGTGATGGCATCTGGCTTGGATGCCTTCAAAAGGGGATTGGACAGATTCCTGGAGGAAAAGTCCATCACAGGTTACAAACCATGATGGAGATGTGTAATCTCTAGGCTTAAAACCAGGGTACTTCAAGGGCCAGATGCAGGGGAGTGGTATCAGGAGACAGATATCTAGTCTCATGCGCTTCCAAAAGCATCTGGTGGGGCCACTGTGAGATACAGGAAGCTGGACTAGATGGGCCTTTGGCCTGATCCAGCATGGTTCTTCTTATGTTCTTATGTTCTTATGTAAAGATGGGAAGCATCTGAGTCAGACTACGGGTGTGCCTAACTAATGTAGCATCATCTGCACTGACTGGGAATAGCTTTTTTACAGACAGTTTTTTCCCCTCACCATGATCAGAGATGCCACAGGCTTGACCTGGAGCCTTTGACTGCAAAGCACATGCTCTCCCACTGAGTTACAACCTTTTCCCACTAAATGCCTGACTCAGGGGAGGACTCTATCTCCAACTATGCAAAAATGAAGTGTGCACATCTATATACATTGGGTCTTGCTCAAGTATCCTGTGAATATGCACACAAAGAGCAACAAATCTACACAATCTAAACCCATCAAACTATCTAGATTCCAGTCCCATTGAGGATACCCTAGGCATATCTAAACTTTGCAGTATTGCAGACTTGACATTTTAACAATGAACAATAAATCGAACAAAAGTTTACTGAGTTCCATGAGGGATTTTTTTCACCATACAGTTGGTCATTTTGTAATTGCTGAGATACCAAATGGTTCTGAAAAGTCTCTCTGCTTAACAAATCCTAAATGGAACACACACATACACTCCAGTATATGACTTTTTAAAAAATTATCATTGCATTTGTATTGGCTACATTGCATGTAATTATGACCAGCTTTTGAATGGATGGAGACACATACACAGTGAACTAGAGAACTTACTTTTGCAATACAGATCAGAAAGGGGGCAAACCTTGAGCAACCAGGATTGCTTTAAGATAGGGAAACATGTGTAACAATCTTTACAGAATAATATAAATGAGAGTTCAGTTTACTAGACAAAATCCAGGATGGAAGGAAACAGCCAATCATCACATAAAAGGACTGTAAGAACAGCAAATGTTTCCCTCTCTTAAAACAGTCCGTTGATGACTCTTTGACTGAGTCACAAAGCCAGAATCCCTGTTTAGTCTGCAACTGTAGACCTTGTTGAAAAAACGGAGGTCACTGTTAAGTCTGATCTATTTTATGCTGTATATACTGGAGCTTTAGTGGAAGTGTTCTGTTTCAGTTCCTTTCATTACTGCTGCTCTAAACAAAAGAGCAATGGGTGAAAACAAAGTAAATTGAAACTGGTTTTGTTAGAAGTGAGACTACAGTACATGGCCAAATACTATAGGATTTGCTCCAGTTATAAAACGGGAGAATTCAAAGTATTTTTACTGACTGAATGATGCAAAGACTGCTTTGAATTAGTCCAGCCCATTTTGCTTCCTAAAGTGTTTCTTTTTTTCCTCTGCTGCTGGAAGACTTCTGCTTTTTCAAACCAATCCAAAACAATCCAAACAGGCTTTTTCACACTCAGTGAATCATGATGCATCCATTTAAAGACAGGGGGCATGTCCATAGCTGGTGATTCCCACTGGAGCATTCATGCCTGACAGGGGAAGGGGCATGTAAAAGCAAAGCCCTGTGTTTCTGATGTGGGGAACCAGGTGCTGAATTATGATCTATTTGGCAAAACTACTGTTCAGACTCTTGATGTTCTTTGCTCTTGGACTTTTAAGTACCTTTCTATTATATCTTCTGTAGATTTTTTTAAAGAAAAGTACTAGTCTGAATCTTTAAATGAGAATCATAGCATCATAGAATCATAGAGTTGGAAGAGGCTTCAAGGGCCATCTAGTCCAACCCCCTGCCATTCAGGAACCCCCATCACAGGACTCCCAACAGATGGCCATCCAGCCTCTGCTTAAAAATCTCCAAAGAAGGAGACTCCACCACCCTCTGTGGCAGCTTGTTCCACTGCCGAACAGCTCTAACTGTCATGAAGTTCTTCCTGATGTTCAAATGGAATCTCTTTTCCTGTAGTTTGAGAACATTGCCCTGCGTCCTAGTCTCTTAAGCCATGGAAACTAAACCAGTCCCTTCTTCAAAATGTGACATCCTTTCAAATATTTAAACATATCATATCCCCTCTCAGCCTTCCCAGCTCCCAGGCTAAACATTCCCAGCTCCCTAAGCCGCTCCTTGTAAAACATTTCTTCCAGACTCTCAATCATCTTGTTGGTTGCCCTCCTCTGGACCCGTTCAAGATTGTCAACATGCTTTTTAAATTGAGGTGCACAGAACTGGACACAGTACTCCAGATGGGGTCTGACCAGCGCAGAATAGAGTGGTACTATCACTTCTCTTGATCTAGACACTATGGTTCTGTTGATGCAACCAAGAATTGCATTGGCTTTCTTGGCCGCCACATCACACTGCTGACTCATGTTCAAGCAGACTCACAGCAAACCATTAAAAAATCAGAAGAGGCAGGACCAAAGGAAGGAAGGAAGGATCAGGAGAAGTGAGGAGCAGAGGAAAGAAGGAAGGAAGTGTGGGCTGTGGGCTAGAATGCAGCACTTCCAGGTGTTATTGGACTGCAGTTTCCAGCATACAGTATCACTGACTAGCCTGGCAAGGGCTGATGGGAGTTAAGATCCAACAACACTTGGAAACCTAGTACAATGGACCCTTGTATAACAAACAGCTTGTATAACATAATATCTGTACAACATAACAAATTCCGGAGATAGCCACTCTTTAAGACAAGCAGAATGTGAATCCAGGGAACAGAGCTCTACCATTTAGCCTGTCTTGAAGAGCAGCTCTATGGTCATCATAGAGGGTGGTTACTCTCTAGCCCGTTTCTCAACAACAACAACAACAACAACAACAACAACAACAACAAATTTATTGATTAGCCCAACAGGCCATATCAAATACAGAAGAAGAAAAAAGAGAATGAAAAACAGTTAAAAACAGTTAAAATAGTAAGATTAAAAATTTCTCATTTCTATGGTCTCCAGTAGGGCTATTTGCTCTCCCTCTTCTATACTATGGAACAAATCAATCATGCAAGGTAAAAAAATTTAAATAGCCTGTTCGCGAAGCCTCTGCTGGGACTGGGACCTGCACCAGGTCAGGAGGCCTCTGCAAGGGCAGGAGGCTTCCCAGCATGGAGACTCGGGCAGGGGCGGCAGCTTGTCTTTGCATTGTACTCCCCAGCCTTGCTGGTCTGGGCCTCCCAAGAGCAGCATGGCTGAAGAGTAAATTGGGCTGGAGATGTACCAGGATCACAGTATGAATGTGTGAATATTTGTTTCATGCATACATACCTCTAAAACTAGGTGATCCAGTCTGTTTTGTGGAGCGAAAAATACAGTACATCTTCATCATGTTCAGTACAGCCTTACTCTCTAATACCCTGTTTCCCCAAAAATAAGACCTCCCCAATAAATATGCCCTAGCAGGATTTCTATGCATTTGTTAAATATAAGCCCTACCCTGATAATAAGACCTAGTGATGGGCGTGGCTATGCAGATACGCTGCATAGCCACACCATGCATTTCAGCGCGGAAGAAAGGAACGAAGACTGGAATATCTTTTATGGTATGTGTGCTTAGGGTTGCACCTTTATTACCTTACCTAGCTCCATTTTCTGGTCTAACCTTCATATTGTTTTAGTACTCAGTGCCAACAAATCTTTGTAGGAAGTGGGCATCATAATCATAAGGTATAACAAAATAAGAGAGGTAGAAGGGTCAGGCATGTACATCTTTCCAGTTCAATTTCTCTGGAGACTTTGTCTTTCCAGCAGAAAATTTAAAAGGAACTACAGCAACTCTGTTATCATTGTTCTTATGTGCTGTCACGTCAGAACTGACTTACAGCAATCCTAACAGGATTTTCAAAGCAACTGCGTATTTAAACAGGTCTTTTCCATTTCTACTCCTCAGTGAGTGTCCATGATAGAATGGGGTAGTCAAGCTACCAATACATTTCCGCATTGACTTCAAGGTTCTAATGCTAACATATAAAGCTCTAATCAGTTTGGGCCCTCGATATCTGACAGAGCAGCTTCTCCCAAATAGTACTGCCCGGACCACCCCAGCTTCTCAAGCTGGGCACTTGAGGGTGCCTACACCGAGGGATTTCCAGGGTATTTTTTGTTTTATATTCTTTGTGTTCAGTTATTATCTTATAATTTGTATACTTTTTTATGGCTGTCAACCACCCAGAGTAGCCTTTGGGCTAAATACTGCGGTATACATATCCAATAAATAAATAAATAAATAAATAAATAAATAAATTCAAGTCTCCTGAGACCTAGTTTGTTACTATATCCACTAGACCACATTAGGTAACCTCAGTTATCATTAGATGGATTCAGATCATCTCACACTGGATCAGATTAAGGCCCAAGTTTACTCACTCAACTGCACTGCAACTGAAGGGATGGGCAGATTTCTCTTTGCTACTTAGAAAATTTCTGTTTCTAAGAGCCTCTTATGGAGAATATGCCCACAGGCTGGATAACTTACTCTACAGCTCCCAGAATCCCAAGTCAACATAGCTGTAGTGCCAAAAGTAACTTTTACAATCTGTCCGTGCCAGAGTCGGCAGCTCTGTTCTTTTCTCAGCACGAGGGGACTTTATGGTGTTTCGAAACATGAGTTTCTGGATCTAGCATGCATGGTCTTTATTCTCACCGCTGACATTCTCTTCTGTCTTGACAGGCATGAGTGGGCTCTGCGGCGCAGAGTCTCCGCTCAGGGAGTAGCTGTGCTCAGCCTGGATGCCAGGTGTCGGAGGGTCCAGATCCATGTCCAGCAAAGGGTTTCTTTCAACCAGCATCGGGTCATCAAAGAAGCTGTTGAAGAGTTCATTGGAAAAGTCCTCCATATTATCTGAGAAATGGTCGAAGCTCTCGGAGAAATGCTGAGAAAGGAATAAGGGAAATAAGAGAGTTAGCATTGCCTCTGTAAGAGACTAGAGGTCCTTGCACTGAAATGCATGGGTGCCATCTCACCATTTGGATAAGAAACAACTACTGTGTATGTCCATCTTCGTATTCTTACTGTTTTCCTAACTACAGGAAGCTGTTGGCTTTAAAAAAAAATAACAGGCCCAAATCCACAATGTTATTTCTGCCTGTCTGTTTTTTATACTGTATACCTTAATTTAAAGGGCTCTCTCTCACGTTTCAGTCTTAACAGTCCATCTGTATAATGTTTACAAAAGCATTATATCATAGTGGTATTGTTTACAGTGATCATCAATATGTGCCCACTTTAAGCAGGGATGACTGATAATCCGGGGAGTGAAAAGGGGACTTCAACCCAAAAGTTGGAAGTAAGGCATGCATGCATTCTGCTCAGGCCACAGATTTTTTTTGTGCCTGTAGTGAAAGTATTTCAAACTGTCACAGTCTCTGTCACGTGTTCTCTTGTGTAGTGACAAACAGCAATGTTGTGTATGCCTGTGTTTCACCACCACCACCACCACAACCACCTTATTACTGGCCCCCTGAATCAGGAGGTGGCAGACTCCAAGCTTGGGGGATATTTTTAAGTAGAAATCCAAGGTTGACAAACTCTACCCAAAAGCAGAATAGTAGCTCTGGTAGCCCTAGCTATGAAGCTCATGAGCCATCCACATTGATCCTCACTACAACTAAGTAAAAATCTACATTTGGGTTGCTCCTGTTAAAGGGTTCCAGCAGTCTCCTGGTACTCAGATGGGGAAAAGGGGCTACTGTTAACTAAGCAGGAGTTGGAGATTTTTTTAAAAATCTACTACAAATCTCACAGGGATTCTCCTGTAGATCCTGACCCAATTTCTGCTCACTACTGTTCTTAAAATGCACTGTGGGAAAACAGGCAATTGTTCCAAGTCCCATCTGTGGAGCCTCATGATGAAATGCAGTGTGTCTCTTGGGATATCATTCAATTACTCATACATGGATAGAGTCAAGATGATGCATCTGTAAAAACAAATTGCTACATTTGATGATGACCAAATAGTTACCATCAGTAGTTATTTTATCGGATGAGTATAAAGCATGCATGCTCTTCAAATGCAATTCATTATCATGTGTGTCCCTTATGATATCTCCACTAAATATAGTCATACATATTCCAAGAGCCATAAGAAGCCCTAGCACTTTGTTGGCATGCTATTTGCAACCTCACATACTGTCAGGCATTTCTGTGATTGGGAGGGTCTTTACTGGACTGGGGTGATTATATATCCAACACTAACCAATAGTTTTTCCAGTCTTTGAATTCAAAGAGAACATCACTTCTCTGATGAACTCTTGCCCTTTCTTTCTTGGGTTAGTGGTAAATGTTTGTTTGCTGTTGATCTGTTCAGTTGGTTATTAGGTATGTGTGCAGTAAAGAAAGCACCAAACACAAGTCTGTAATGTCAAGTAACTTTAAATAAAGAAACAACATTTTTAAAATTCTTCCTACAAATAGCTCAGAGTGATCCATACTCCTTAGTGCCAGTTAATAAGAAGGGGGTGGACTCTGGGAAACTTGTAGCTATTCTGCGTTGTGAGTCACTGTACTTCTACTATATAGCAAAGTGAACTTTACCAGAAATTTAAAACTCCACAACAAAGCTTTGGAAAGAAACATATAACCTGCAAATCCTCAAACTTTTTGGTACCCATAGACAGATTTGTGAAATCTTGCCATAGGCATATCAGATTCTTCCATCTGTCTAACTACACATTAGTAATAAAAAGCATAAGCCTTCATCAAAAATTAAAGGGAGAAGCAACAAAAATTATGTATTGCCTATTCTTAATTTTCCAAATATTTCCACCATCAGCATCTCTTTGTGATTCAGATCATAGGTCCCATATTCAATTACAACTAGATGCTACATATCTCTTACTGTAGTAGTATAGTATAGTGATGACAGAGAACTTTAAACTTAGCAAAAGTTGTCAGGAATATCCTGAAAGCTAGGATATCTCTGCAACAAAAATTGTGATATGATACAAAAAACATTAAGATAAAAAAGATCACAAAAATGTTCATAAAAGACAACCCCACCAATGTAAGAGATTGACAACAGAAGTCTGGAATATGAGAAAGAACGCAGGTATCAGCTGGAAAATATGACTTGAAGAAGCACCAGCAAATAAATAGCCTTTGTGTTCTAGCTGGAGGGAGACTCAGGTTGTAAGGAAAGTGAATCTGCTAGGGCTGCAGGCACACCCTATGCAAGCAAATGGAAACAAACCCAATTGACCATGCCAATAAACAAACACATGGATCAGACTTCCTATTTTCATACATGAGACAGAAAAAAGGGGGAAAGACAGCAGCTATCCTCAGCCTGAAAGTTTAACAATGCTTCTCTAGAGCATCCATGTATTGCTTGAAAGGTAGCATTGGCGAGGGGGTGTGTGAGTATGAGAAAGTCCCAGTGCATCTGCAGAAGAAGGAAATGTTAAGCCACTTCTGTGTATCCCTACCTACAATGCCATGGAAAGAGGGTCACCACAACTTCAAAATTACTTGACGGCATATCATTAATTAATTATAATGATTGAGCTGGATATTTTATTTATTTATTTATTTATTTATTTATTTATTTTTACAGCCTCTATGCCGTCCACTACCCAAAGGTCTCTGGGTGGCTTACAATCCAGCAGATACCTGTGTTCTTTCTCATTATGAGTAGGTATTTAACCTGCTGACTAATGCAAAACATCAGCAGGAAAAGATGTCCTTTTGGAGGATGAGCTCTGTGCTTTTCAAATTCTATTCTACAGCACAGAGCTTGTTTTTGTTTTATTATCGCATTGGAAACAAAGGGCAATTGTTCTGCTCCCATAGGCTGACAAAATCCCTGCCAAGAGAAAATCTAGAGGAGGAGTTGACCTGTGCACCCCGGATACTACAAAGTGTAAGTTCCTATTCCACTAGAAAGGTGTGTTTGTTTTAGTCTGCCTGCTAGGGTCTTAGCAATATAGTTGTACAAACAGACACGGCTAAGCCAATGAGAAGACTGCACGTGGGTTGGTTAAACAGACCGATATCAGGACGCATTTAGCAAGTTTCCAGCCTTCTTCAGGAAACAGTGGAGATTACTGTGTACTGTACAGTTGAAAGGAAGACCTGCAGTTAAACACCAGAGCTTGGGCAAATTCTCACTGGCCACCCTGCCTGGGGGAGACATGGAGTTGTAGTACAAAAAAGGAAAATTTTCCAAGCTCTTTTGTACAAATACTTAACTACAGATATGAGTGGGAATGTCATTCTTTTTATTTTATCAAAGAAACTGTCAAAATTCACAGATTTCTTCCCAAATGCAGTTGAAAGAACCTTAGACTTTTTAACCGCATATAAGAAGCCACAGAACTGATAGATTCACTCATGTGGATACAATTTTTGAGTGACAGATTTGTGAGAAGTAGCTGTGTTAGTCTTTGCAAGAATTACAGGCAAAAAACAACAAAACAACAAAACAAACAAAAACATACGGCACCCATGTTTTTGTCTTTTACAGTATTTTGTTTTATTTTGATTTTTGCCTGGAATTTTTGAGTGACTGTCTCTTAAAGGTCTGGCTTTGAAACCTTATATACTATGTTCAGGGAACTGAACAAAGCTTCTTTTCTTTCAACAACTCCTCATCGTGAACACAATTATATGCCTGGAGGAGGAAGCATGGAGTTGCCCATGTTTTAAAAATCATCAGGGGAGGTCATTCTCTCAGTCCCACCCTCAGTGGTGTTTTTGGAGGGAACATGGGAGAGGGCCTCCTCTATCTCTGAACCCAGACTCTGGAATTCCCTCCTACTTGAGGCCAACCTGGCCCCATCTTTGCTGTCATTCCACAAGCGGACAAAGGCCTCTCTCTTCAGGCAAGCTTTCTCTCAATTGCTGGCTTTTTACAAGGGTTTTCTTTCAAATGAGACTTTTATATTTATTTTCTTGTTATTTCAAATGTATTTTACTACTTATTTTATCTACTAATTTTGATATTAGCTTTGTTTAATTATTTTGAAAATAGTGTAATAATGCATTGTTTTAGCTTCTAATTAGTATTTCTTTTAATACTGTAAATCATCTTATAAGAACATAAGAACATAAGAAGAGCCATGCTGGATCAGGCCAAAGGCCCATCTAGTCCAGCCTCCTGCATCTCATAGTGGCCCCACCAGATGCGTCTGGGAGCGCACGAGACTAGATATCTGTCTCCTGATACCACTCCCCTGCATCTTGGCTCCTTTTTAGGAGAAAAGCTGCCTATAAATAGTTTCAATTAATCAATATATTATTTTCAAAGTATTTTCAATTAATCTGACTGATGAAACTGTTTGGATGAGCAGCGAAACGTTTCAGTCTCTCAAGAAAAGAAGTCCAGTTGCCATGACTCAACTTCCAGACAATTAATCAATAATAATTAAATAATTCATTTTTATTTTACAACCATATTTTTGGTATATTCAATGGAGAAGAATCTAGGATTGTTAAACAATTTGAACAAAAGGAGAAAGCAAAACAAATACAGTAATACCTTGGTTTACAAGCATAATCCATTGAAAAACCATGCTTGTAAATCAAAACACTCTTACAGTATATCAAAGCAAATTTCTCCATAAGAAATAATGGAAACTTGTTCTGGGGTCCCATAGACCACATACTGTACACACACAAAAATGCCAAAAACTCACAAAATAAGTTGTATAGAAGTCCATATCCACACCACAGTTTAGTTAACTGGCTGTGGGATCTGCTCTGCTTGGGACTAACAATTGGATTTTACTCTGTGTTTTTAATGTAACAATAAGAAAATGCAATTTTTAGCCTGGTATACACTTGACTAGCTGCCCCGTGACTAGAAATAGTTTGAAAAAATAAGAAAGAATGTTTTTTTAACTGAAAGAAAACCTTTTAAAAACACAATTGGGGTATACAGAGGGTCCCAAGGGTGCTGGAGGTATCTCCAAACACAGCAAAATTGTCCACCATACCCGTAGACAGCACGGGAAACAAGAGTTAATACATGGAGAACGGGATGGCAGCTGGGGGCTGAAGAAATTATGCCAGAGGAGTTGCCTATAACACATATTTGGCAAAATGATGACATTTTATCCATCCCATACTAGATTTCCACATCTTCTTCAACTTTGTGAGTCTCTGTGATTCTGCCTCCTGTAGCACAATGGACTGATTCCTTTGCAAGTGCAAAAACATCCTCACCAAACCGGGGGGGGGTTATCACTGGACAAATCTTTGTCATATAAAGGACAGCAACCACAGAATATTTTAGCATAATAGCATAGTTATGCTAGAATAGTTATCCCCAAAGAAGAAAGTGCTCCTAGCACACTTTAAATTGGAAAATGCTACGTGAAGCATGGGATTCAAGAAGTGAATAATGGTTTACATATTCATAGGGTGAATCAAGGGTTGAATATACCGTAGTTGAAATTTAGTCAGCAAGACCTGGCTTTTCTTTCTGTCAAATTGTTTTCTAGGGTGGAGTTTCCTACCAAAACAACAACATAATAATAATTAACAATGGGAGCCAAATGGAGGCTTCCCCAAGTGGGTGTACTCCAGATGCATTTGATCATGAAGTTTTATCATCCCAAACCAGCATGAGCAATGGAACTCAACTAATCTTGATGTTATCAGGCAGAACTGGAAGATACAAGCCTAGTGTAGTGCTGGATGTCTGTTAAAGTAATGCATTTTTTATATTTTAAACAAAAGAGATTTATAGCCTGTATTTCTGCCAAAAACTGGTGGCTAACAACAAACAAATCCAGATTAAAAAAACAAATGTAACTAAAACTTCACATACAGGTTAGAAACACATCCATAAAATGAAACAACATCCCCCTTCACTTCTAGCCCAGTTTAAATGAAAAGTCCTATCTGAAAACAGCAGAGACTGCCCAAAAGTAGAAGGGCAGCAGAGCAACCAAAATTGGTCCAGAACTGTCCCGTTATCCCCTGATTTCTACAGGGATCAGAGGTAGATTTTATTTTTATTTTTGACTACTGCTCCCAGAATTCCCTAGGCACCCAGCATAGCTACTAGAGGTGGGCACGAACCACCCATGGTCCGGGTTTGTCTGGTTCGGGCCCACCCTTGGTTCAGTTCGGGTTTGGGTTTGAACGAATTATTTAAAAAAATTTGTACAAAGCCAAACAGGTTTGGGGTTCGGGTTCTTACCACCACCGGCGGCAGCAGTTGAGGCAGTGGATCCTGGCCCCTGCGGCAGGGTCTTTTTGAGGCACTGGCAAGGTGCTGGCTTGGGGCCAGCGCCTTTTCCCCCCAAGTGCCCACTGCATGGATCCTGGGGCCAGGTGGGCACTTCTTTTTTTAAAAAAAAATCTTTATTATAGAGCACCGACCCGGCCACCCCTGGGGCCCAGTCAGCACTCCTTTTTTTTTTCTTCAAGCGCCCACCGTGCGGCCCAGGTGGGCACTTCTTTAATTTTTTTATATTTTCTAATGATTTTAGGGTGCCAACCAGGCCACCCCTGGGGCCCGGTCAGCACTCCTTTTATTTTATTTTATTTTTATTGGTTTTTTTTTTACTGGCGACCACATGGCTGCACTACAGCTGTAGCGTGGCCGTCGGCTCCCCCCCCCCCCGGTCGCCGTCCCTGAAGCCACAAAGACCGGATCTCTGGACCACCACCAGGTAGGAGATATCTCTGCCCCCCATTAACGAAACGAAACAAAACGAACCAATTTTTTTCAGTTCGTTTAGCTTAGTTTTAAATTTACCCCTAGGTTCATTATTCATTTTGTTACATAACGAAATGAATAACGAATAACAAAACGAACTAAAAGTTTGTTTTGTGCCCATCTCTAATAGCTACACACATATAGTAGGGATCTCATCTGGCCGTGCTTAGCAGGAGAGTGATTGTGTCTACCACCTGGGATGTTCCAGTACTGAACCCCTTGCTCTTTGATAGTGCATTCAATGCTATCTGATCAAAACCTCCTAAGTGCCTACAGTAAAAATTCCTTGGCATTACAACGTCTCTAAAGCAAACACCAAACAGAAGTCTTTGCCATGCATGTTGGAGGAAGAGTGTCAAGCAAATCAGACATAAAAATCCTTGATTTTCGAAGGGCAAACTTCCCTCAGATGAGGAAACTAGTTAGAAAGAAATTGAAGGGGAAGGTTGGAAGAATCCAATCTCTTCAGAGTGCATGGAACCTGTTTAAAACAACGGTAACAGAGGCCCAGCACAAGTGCATATCACAAAGAAAGAAGAGCTCATTTAAGTCCAAGAGGGCACCAGCATGGTTAACGAGTGGAGTTAGAGAGGCTCTAAAGCGCAAGGAGAGGTATTTCTGTAAATGGAAATCTTCCCCAAATGAGGAAAATAAAAAGGAACACAAACTCTGGCAAAAGAAATGTAAGAAGATGATAAGAGAGGCAAAGAAAGATTTTGAGGAACACATGGCTAGCAATATAAAGGGTAATAATAAAAGCTTCTTTAAATATGTTAGAAGTAGAAAACCTGCCAGAGAACCAGTTGGCCCTCTTGATGGTGAGGGAGGAAAAGGGGAGATTAAGGAGGACTTGGAAATTGCAGAGAAATTAAATGAGTTCTTTGCATCTGTCTTCACGACAGAAGACCTTGAGCAGATTCCGCTGCCTGAACGGCCCCTCTTGACTAAAGAATTAAATCAAATACAGGTTAAAAGAGAGGAGGTTTTAGGACTAATTGATAAATTGAAGATTAACAAGTCCCCGGGCCCAGATGGCATCGACCCAAGGGTTATTAGGGAACTGAGAAATGAAATTGCAGATCTCTTAACGGTAATATGCAACTTGTCTCTTAAAACGGCCACAGTGCCGGGGGACTGGAGGATAGCAGATGTCACACCAATTTTTAAAAAAGGAAGGAGGGGGGACCCGGGAAACTACAGGCCAGTTAGCCTTACATCTGTCCCAGGGAAGATGGTGGAAAGCCTCATCCAAGAGAAAATCTTAAAACACATAGAACAAACTTTGCTGAGAGAAAATCAGCATGGCTTCTGCAAGGGTAAGTCTTGTCTGACAAATCTTGTAGAATTTTTTGAAAAGGTCAGCAGGCATGTAGATTTGGGTGAACCGGTGGATATAGTCTATCTGGATTTTCAAAAGTCCTTTGACACAGTCCCTCACCAGAGGCTGCTGAGAAAATTGCACAGTCAGGGGATAAGAGGGCAGGTCCTCTTATGGATTGAGAACTGGTTGAGATCCAGGAAACAAAGAGTAGGTGTCAATGGGAAATTTTCACAATGGAGAGAGGTGAAAAGCGGTGTGCCCCAGGGCTCTGTCCTGGGACCGGTGCTTTTCAATCTGTTCATAAATGACCTGGAGACAGGGATAAGCAGTGAGGTGGCCAAGTTTGCAGATGACACAAAACTTTTCCATGTGGTAAAAACCAGAGAAGATTGTGAAGAGCCCCAGAAGGATCTCTCCAAACTGGGGGAATGGGCTCTGAAAATGGCAAATGCGTTTTAATGTAGCCAAATGTAAAGTAATGCATATTGGGGCGAAAAATCAAAACTTTATCTATCAATTCATGGGCTCTGAGTTATCCATGACAGATCAGGAAAGAGATCTTGGTGTCTTGGTGGACAGCTCCATGAAGGTGTCTACCCAATGTGTGGCAGCGGTTAAGAAGGCCAATTCCATGCTAGGGATTATCAAAAAGGGGATTGAAAATAAAACAGCCAACATTATAATGCCATTATACAAAACAATAGTAAGGCCGCATCTGGAGTATTGTGTACAATTCTGGTCACCGCATCTCAGGAAAGACATAGTGGAACTGGAAAAGGTGCAGAAGAGAGCGACCAAAATGATTACTGGGCTGGGGAACCTCCCTTATGAGGAAAGGCTAAAACATTTGGGGCTCTTTAGTCTGGAAAAAAGGCGCCTGAGGGGGGATATGATTGAGACGTACAAAATAATGCAGGGCATGAGTAAAGTGGATAGAGGGAAGCTCTTTTCCCTCTCACAAAATACCAGAACTAGGGGACATGCACTCAAATTGAGGGCTGGGAGAGTAAGAACAGACAAAAGAAAATATTTTTTCACCCAGCGCGTTGTTAGTCTATGGAACTCCCTGCCACAGGATGTGGTGATGGCATCTGGCTTGGATGCCTTCAAAAGGGGATTGGACAGATTCCTGGAGGAAAAGTCCATCACAGGTTACAAACCATGATGGAGATGTGTAATCCCCAGGCTTAAAACCAGAGTACTTCAAGGGCCAGATGCAGGGGAGTGGTATCAGGAGACAGATACCTAGGCCGTTACTTCACGAAGTACTTCGCTTCGCAGCGGGATTGCCTTCGCTTTGAATGCGAAGGCGGTCACGTGGTCTCCCTTCGCCCCCACCCCTCTTTCTCTGTCCTCACCATGCCGAATCCATTACTACCTCACGTGCTCCCTTCGCATTGGGAAGCTTACTTGCAACGTCCGGTTTCTGCTTTCTTTTATTTTTTAAAAAAATTACCACGGCGTATCGATGCATCAATACCCGGCTGTCATTTGCGGTCAGATGCCTCAAAGGCAACTTGTAGGCGGCCATCGTGTGAAGCAGAGCAGCTGGGTTGGTTTTTTTGGGGGCAGAGGCTTCTCTCAGCTTCATCGCCCTGTGTGCCCCGCCGCTCTCTCTGGGTGGGCGCGGAGTGGTGTCTTGCAGCGGCGGCACCGACACCCCCCCCTCCCTCTGCGCAGCCCTTCGCCATCCCTTGCCAGCGGAGGGGCTCTGCTCACGTCACCCGGGGACACTTGCCCCCTCTGTTGCCCCTGCCCCGTGTACAGAAAGCAAGATCAAAAGAACGGGTTAACCAAATATCGATGCATTGGCATTTCGGAGAAAAAGTAAGTTAAAAATATATATATATATATTAACTGGCCACACGTGACTTTGGATGCGAGCGGGATGCGGGATGAAAAGATTCCCGGCCTCCGGCAGGGGAATCTCACGGTTTAGGGGCGTGGTCGGGTGGCGCCGCATCCAAAAAGGAGGAGCGTGCGGACTGAAACGATCGATTCGCACAGAAATTACGTCTCGACGCGCAGCGAGAGGTTCGTGAAGTAACGGCCCTAGTCTCATGCACTCCCAGACGCATCTGGTGGGGCCACTGTGAGATACAGGAAGCTGGACTAGATGGGCCTTTGGCCTGATCCAGCATGGCTCTTCTTATGTTCTTATGTTCTTATGTCTGCTCACTGCATTTTGCAGTAGTTGTAACTTCTACACCAGTGTTTTTCAACGTTTTTTGGGCAAAGGCACACTTGTTTCATGAAAAAAAATCATGAGGCACACCACCATTAGAAAATGTTAAAAAAATTAACTCTGTGCCTATATTGACTATATAAAAAGTAATTCTCTTGAATAGGAATCAAATAAACACAAAGAAAGTATTTTATAATTACTTTATTATGAAATAAGTAAACAGAAATATGATAAATTATAAAATACTTTATTCAGTGCGCAACCTGGGCCTGTTTGGCTGAACACAAAGCTGATATTCTTCAGCTTTTCCAACGGCACCCAGGCAACATCTCGCACTAGTGTGCAAAAACACTGTTCTACACTACTTAAAGGCAGTATCACAAACAATGTGTTACACCACTCTGTGCTTCCATCCATTCTTTACACTCTTTTTAAAACCCAAAGCCCAACCTATTAGCTCAAATTTATTTCCATATTCCTCCCTTTCCTGTCCTCTAATGCTTTTATTATTATTATTCTTAGTCCATGACTGGCTTTTTTCACTCCTGAACTGCCTGTTACTGTCTGATTGTCAACAGCAAGGCAACTTGCATTTTACCATTACAACTGCTCGCATCCTTTAGCCAGCTCGGCTACTGACCATACCAGCTGGGCACTTTTAGTTCACTAAGTAACATTCCCAAATCTTAATAATCATAGATGGTGTCTAGACCATCCCTTCTCAACAAGGGCAATATCACCCCTTAGGGATACCTAACATATTTGAAGGGGAGTAAAGAGTGAAATATCTTATAAGGGGATTTTCTCTGCATCTGTTTGTGTTGTATCCTTGTCTGATAGGGGGTCCTGGAACCCATTAAGAGCTCATAAAAGGGCCATGGCCAAAATAAGGTTGAGGCTACTTTAGGCTAATCTAAAGAGATTGTTCATGCGTGGTGCAAAGTCATTATTTCAGACTTGGAGGCCTAAAGGAAAGAGCTTTGAATGCTTTTTTTAGCACTGTGATCTTAATGAAATTCACCAAAATAAATGGATGTAGATCTTATCAAGAACACTCATGAAATCCTTGGTGATAGTACAGGTGTTCAGTAAAAGCACAGGAGACAGAAGCAAGGCAACATTTAACAGCCTCCTCAGATCCGTGTCTGCCTCCTGCAAAACCCAACATGGGCAACCTTGGGTATTCCTTGTGTTTTTCTGAGGCTGATGAAGAGGGATCGGCTTCAAGGTGATGCTGACTTATTGCAAGAGCCTTAAAGTACGTAGCTTTCTGTGTTTGCCTACAGGTATGTCCTTATCGGTTTGAGCAAGCCACCTGAGAAAATGGGACCTGCGTCGTCTGGGAGAAAAGGCTGAGGTGAAGCGGGGCCCCAAGTTGAAAGCAATGGGCTCTCTCGTTATCTCTTTCTTTCATCTATGTGTGCTTTTTCTTCCCCCTCCCACCCCCTCTCGAGTGAGCAGGCAGGATGGGGCAGCCAAGGTTCATTGCTGCTGACCCCCCCCCATGGGAGTCATGCCCCCTCCCCTCTCCGTTCCACACCAGAGTCTCTAGCTGCCTCTTCTGCCTTTTCCCGCCGCTCTTTCCTGTACTCTTGGAGATAGGAGGAGTCATCCGTTCTAATATTGTATGCAGAAATCTTTCTCCAGGCACAGGCGCTCTTTAAATTCCATAAGAAAATGTGCTCATATTCAAACCGCTGCATTCCTGAGGCAAGCATAGGAGGCTGTCAAGCCACTCACTGTGGCAAACCCCCCCCCCAAATTCTCTGGGTGACAGGCACATGACTGAGCGAGCCTTCCAGACATATTTCCACCACATGTTGTCAGCATCACAATCTCAGAGGGAAGGCTGCCTGAAGGACAGACCCTTTGTGAACCTCTGCTTTCTAATATACAAGTTTATCTCAAGGGCTCCACAAGAAATACACAAGTATGATATTTCTGCCAGTCTCTCCCTGCTTATCCTCCAGTACTTCAGTTGGCCTCTTCCCACGGGCAAGCATTGGGATGTGTCTTTCTTCTGCATTCTGAGTTTGCTGTCCTCCTTCTCCGTGCTTTTCTGTGCCTTGGGAGAGTTCCCTCCCCCCCCACCACCTTCAGATTCAAACAAGCCCTCCCAATCCCAAAGTTCACCCCCTTACTCCAGAAAGAGACCAGCAAAAGGCCAGTATTACTGGGCCTAAGCCCAAGCCTTGAAGGTTAAGCCTGATCACAAGTGGCCAACTGTGCCAAACCAGGAGGGAATTCTTACAAGTTTTCTCTTTTTACTTTATTGTAAAAAAGAAAAAGATTTTCCTTCTCTGCTTGCCAAGATAAATCTCCAGTTCCAGCTGTGACATCTGCATTTCTCTCCTTTCCTTTTAGTACAGAATGACCCCCCCTTACCCGCCACACTCCAGCCTTCACAGCTGAGGTTTCTTTTTCACTCCAAAGCAGAAGCAGACAATGGATGCTTCCCTCCACTCTTTGCATTCTTAAATGAGGACAACAAGTGGTGAATCTTAGGACTTGTGTGAAAGCTGATCATCAATATTGCTTACAAGAACATAAGAACATAAGAAGAGCCATACTGAATCAGGCCAAAGGCCCATCTAGCCCAGCTTCCTGTATCTCACAGTGCCCCACCAGATGCATCTGGGAGCGCACGAGACTAGATCTCTGTCTCCTGATACCACTCCCCTGCATCTGGCCCTTGAAGTACCCCGGTTTTAAGCCTGGAGATTACACATCTCCCTCATGGTTTGTAACCTGTGATGGACTTTTCCTCCAGGAATCTGTCCAATCCCCTCTTGAAGGCATCTAGGCCAGATGCCATCA
Organism: Phrynocephalus forsythii; assembly: GCA_029282475.1. Taxonomy (NCBI): domain Eukaryota; kingdom Metazoa; phylum Chordata; class Lepidosauria; order Squamata; family Agamidae; genus Phrynocephalus; species Phrynocephalus forsythii. Next base: position 136,074,639 of record JAPFRF010000001.1, on the reverse strand, counting down.
CCACATCCTGTGGCAGGGAGTTCCACAGACTAACAATGCGCTGGGTGAAAAAAATATTTTCTTTTGTCTCTTCTTACTCTCCCAGCCCTCAATGTGAGTGGATGTCCCCTAGTTCTGGTATTTTGTGAGAGGGAGAAGAGCAGGCATCTTGTGGGTAATGCTTTGGTATTGTAAGCCAGTTCATCTCAGATCAGATCCTCTCAATTACTGGAATGTTCTTCCCATTTTTCGTCCCACCCTGTCCTGTCACACTTTTCTGTTCTTAGTGCTTAACCCACAATTAATTCACTCCTGGACTTCCACAGCTGCCACTGTATGTTGGCCAGTGCAACACTAGGTAGATGATTCTGGGAGCTGCATCCACAGTAAGGTATTTTTCCAAGTTGCAGAGGGCAGTTTCATATGTCACACTTTCAGTGTCAAAGTCAAAATAATTATTTTGAAAACTCGTCCATGCTGTTTTAAAACATTTACAGATTGTTCAGCTTCAAAATAAACACATTCTGATATCACAGGAACATAAGACAATATGCAATTCCCTTAAAAATAAAAAAGTTCTGCTTATATACCGCTCCATACCACTTCATGTAGTCTCTGGGCAGTTTACAGTTTAATTATGCAGGCTACACATTGCCCCCCAACAGCAAGCTGGGTATTCAGTTTATCAACCTAGGAAGGATGGAAGGCTGAGTCAGCCATGAGCCAGCTAATAGTTGGGTTTTCCATTTTCTTATGGAATTGGCTGAAACTGCTAAACAATTTAGAAAACAAAAGAGCCCTCACATTTGCCTTATAGCATTTTCCTCATTAAATACATGAAGAAATGTTTCCATTTCATAAACAAAATGCCGAACGTTTACCATGAAGAGGAACGTGCACCTGGTAACCAGAACACTTTGCTTTGCTTTGGTCCTTTCGACATTACAAAGCCACAGCTTTAAATGTGACTCATAATGAAAAGTGATAAAGTGTGTGCTTTCTGGAAGGAAAAAAAAATAAAAGTGAAAAACGAAGACTTGTTGGATTTGTACATGGAAACAAACTGATATGTAGGTATTCAAAACAGAAGTGGCAAACATTCGGATTAATCCATAAGAAGTATCTTTTTCTTTTTATTTGAACAAATGCTTAAAATAAAGAAACCTAACATATTGCACCCTATGCTTAGAAGTATTACCTTTGTAGAACTCAACTCCCAAACTCCCAAGCCAACTGGGAGCTGCCAGTTGACCAACTGAGTGAGACCGCTTCCATGCCCAATCACACTCTGTGTCTGACACCAATAAAGGAGAGACTTCTGGGGACAAACCCAGAATCCTTTCTTATCTCAGACCTGCACCAGGTAGAACACAAGCCCATTGTTTCTGCTTCATACTAACTGGGCTTAGTATACAAGTCCTTAGGGAAACATTTGAAATAGGCACGGAAAAGAAACAAAGGCATTATTTCTATTGAATAGATCAGCTGGGGTTAGAAACCACAAAGAGTTTGAACAAAGAATTTTAGATCCTATGAATACTGTCTAGTCAAATGACAACAATGAATCATACAAATATATAAGAGGAAAACATTAAGGGTAAAAAAGACACTGTTCAAGGAATAGGTAGAGGGAAATCTATTTAGTTGTGAGTTTGCTGTTAGAGAAAGCAAACTGTGGGCTCCCCAACCCAGGATGGAAACAGTTCCCCTGCTGGATAAATCATAAAAACTAACTAAAGTAGTTGTAGCCACGTTGGATCCTTTTTGTGTGAAGTAAATAATAAATAAATAGTGATGAAAAGCAAGGAACAAGATCAGAAATACTTCAGAAGGTGGAGTGGAGCAGGGAATAAGATCCACTGCAGGAAATTAAATCGAGCCCACTTACTAATTCCAGTCAGTAATTTTAAGCAGTCTTCCTAGTGGTGCAATGTCTTTACACTGGGGGAGTGGGCAAACCAGTGGCAAATGAGTTTCAACATTGGTAAGTGAAGAGTGATGCATGTTGGGGCAAAAAAAAAAAAACCAATTACGTTTATAAACTGATGAGGTCTAAACTCTCTGCAACAAAGCAGGAAAGGGACCTTGGTGTCCTGGTGGACAGCTTAATGAAGGTGTCAACCCAGTGTGCTGCAGCAGTGAAAAAAGGAAATTCAATGCTAGGGATCATTAGGAAGGGTATAGAAAATAAGTCAGCAAGTGTCATTTTGCCTCTTTATAAATCTATGGTGAGGTCCCATCTGGAGTATTGTGTACAGTTCTGGTCACCATAGCTCCAGAAGGATATTATGGATATTAAAAAGTGGAAATTTAAAATTTACATGTTTTTATTATTCAGTATTTTGATGTTTTAATTGTCCATTTTGATTGGAGCAGAGACCAGAATAAATAAAATAAAATAAATAAATAAAATAAAATAAACCAGAATAATTAGGGGACTGGAACATCTTCCTTACCACTGAGGCTGCAATGGCTGGGCTTCTTCACTCTTAAACAACGGTGTCTGAGAGGTGACCTGATTGAAGTTTATAAAACCATACATGGTGTGGACAAAGTAGATAAGGAAAAACTGTTTTCCCTATTGCACAAAACTAGAACTAAGGGGCACTCCATGAAACTTGGGTGCTTAGATCTCAAACAAAGAAGAGAAAGCACCTTTTCACCCGGAGGATCGCTGGTCTGTGGAACTCCCTGCCAGAAGAAGTGGTGACAGCTGTCAGCCTTGACAGCTTTAAGAAAAGATTAGACAAGTTCATGGAGAACAAGGGTATTCATGGCTATCATTATGGATGCCTAAGGACAACTTCTGAGTTGGGGAGATAGACATGATATCTCTCAATGCCATTTGCAGAGAATCGTAAGCAGGTGAAGGCATCTGCTTGGGAATACCCTGAAGCAAATGGTGAGCCGCTGTGTGAGACAGAATGCTGGACTGGATGGGCTGTGGCTTGTTCCAGCAAGGCTGTTCTTATGTTCTTAATCTCACTTATGTTGAATTGTAAGCAATTCCCACTTTGTTCAATGGGACTTATTATCAGAAAGTATGCATGGCAGGAGAGGTCAGCATGTGGTTCACAGCCAAGAGCTCAAGAGTCATCTTTCTTTCTGTTACACCCCTACTGGACAGGGAAGAACATTAACACTAATGCTTTCTTTCCAAGTTCTGATCAGGAAGGTCTAACCGTTTTCCAAATTGTGTGTACTCTGAGACTTATGCTGCCTGGTTACTAATGCAAACTCCTCTATTCGTCCAACCACAGATCCAGCTGAGAGGAAGAACTTTACAACAGACCAGACTTATTTTCTTGTATATCAGTTCTCCACAATGCTTGTAAAAATTCCCCAAAGAATCCTGTCCATTTCCTAGAGTACCAGAATTTCTAAGAAATCTAAAAGCCACCCTGATGACATTCTTGCATTTTTGCCAACAACCAAAATAACCGGTGAGAAAGGGAGCAGATTTACATAATCAGAACCAATGAGAGAGAAAATAGTCTGCTAGACAATACAGAAGTGTGAAATATTTTCACCCTATCTTTTACAGTTTTTGAGTCCCAACGGTGGAAGGTGATCTTTAAAATATAAGTTTTCTTTGGCTGTAGTTTTCAATCCTTATAAAGAAACCACAATGAAAGTTCACATTCATTTTTGTGAAAATGTCCTTCCAACAATAAAAGCTGCTTCTCATATTGAAATATGGGCTGAAGGTTTAAAAAGCCAGCATTCAGGATTAGCATTTGGAGTATTTTTCGGGGGCTACATTCCAGCAAGGGATGCTTAGCTGAGCCCTGCACTAGATAGGTAGGTAGGTAGGTAGGTAGGTAGGTAGAGTACTTTAAGAAGTCTTCAGACCATTCCAAATTCAAATCCAATAAACACAAGCTAGTAACAAAAATAACAGCTAACATTGAAGTTACAAAGTGTTAAAATTGTATATACTGTACAATTTAATCAGTCTGTCTGTGAAGATTTTCAGTCATTCAGGTGAGTTTATCTGGAAGTTGAGTCATGGCTACTGGACTTCTTTTTTGAGAGATAGAAACATTTCGCTGCTCATCCAAACAGCTTCCTCAGTCTGAATACAGCTAGTGCGAGTCCTCCATCTTATAGTCAGTCAGCTTTGACCTTTTGTCACCCTCGTCTGAATTAGGCTCATAGGATGAACAATGGCCTGAATAGGCTCGTTAGGGAGACAATCATATCCATAGCCTTAAGGTGAACAATGGCCTAAGGTGCTGAAACCTATCAAGAATGGGTTGTTAGTTATGGCCTTGGTGATGAAGGCTTTTTGATTTGTCTGAGTACTTTGGAAAGCACACCCTGATAAGTAGCAGATAGACTATGCCTGAGGCCGCCACCTCTGTTGAGGGAGGGGGTTTCGATGCTCACATGAATGGCTTCCCTTACTCGTCTCTCAAACCACCTCTCTTCTTTGTCTAATATGTGTACATCCTCATCTTTGAAAGAGTGCCCTTTGTCCTTCAAATGGAGGTGTACTGCTGATTCTGGTCCTGAGCTTTGGATATCCAAAGTGGGCCTTCAACAAAGCAGTGGGCCATCCCAGAAGAACAAGGGATCAGTCTGAGACCCAGGCCCGCAGAAGAACCTGGTCATTCCTTACATGGCTGGAGTGTCTGCGAAGCTTAAAAGGATTTTTGGCAAACTCCACATCCCTGTTTATTTCAAACCCACAAACACACTAAGGCAGAGACTTGTCCACCCAAAGGATCCGATACCAAAACATAAAAGGAGCAATATAGTATATGTGGTCCAGTGCAGTGAGGAGTGTTCAGACCTCTACATTGGAGAAACTAAATAACCATTAAACAGAAGGATGGCCCAACATAGGAGAGGTAACAGCTCAGGACCAGAATCAGCAGTACACCTCCATTTGAAGGACAAAGGGCACTCTTTCAAAGATGAGGATGTACACATATTAGACAAAGAAGAGAGGTGGTTTGAGAGAGGAGTAAGGGAAGCCATTCATGTGAGCATTGAAAACCCCTCCCTCAACAGAGGTGGCGGCCTCAGGCATAGTCTATCTGCTGCTTATCAGGGTGTGCTTTCCAAAGTACCCAGACAAATCAAAAAGCCTTCACCACCAAGGCCATAGCTAACGACCCATTCTTTATATGTTTCAGCACCTTAGGCCATTGTTCACCTTAAGGCTATGGATACTACTGTCTCCCTAACGAGCCTATTCAGGCCATTGTTCATCCTATGAGCCTAATTCAGACCAGGGTGACAAAAGATCAAAGCTGACTGACTATAAGATGGAGGACTCGCACTAGCTGTATTCAGACTGATGAAGCTGTTTGGATGAGCAGCAAAACGTTTCTATCTCTCAAAAAAGAAGTCCAGTAGCCATGACTCAACTTCCAGATAATTTAGTCAGTCAATTAGACATAATAAAATAAATGTTTATCATTCCAGAAAAACTCAACAAGAGAAAAACATTTCATGGCTCATTTCAGCAAACATTTATTCTCCCCCCCCCTAAGAATACGGGCTTAACAGCAAACAGAGCAAGTCACTGTGTCCTAAATCGATTGAACACTTTCAATAAGAAGTTTTGAACTAATTATTGCCATTTCCTCTTGTTCTGCAAAGCTGTTTCAAAATTTTTGCTATCTGAAGAGAGTAGCAAATCTTCCCTTTCCCAGGTCAAGATGATTAACACCCAACACCAGTCAAAAGAACACCAATTATATCAATTCTGCCATAATTTGAATCATTTTATGAATTTCTGTTAACATGATACATGGGTTCATCTGATCACCTAATTTTTCCCTCCACACCTCACCAACATGGCCTCATAAAAATGATTGGGTCCCTATTTTGATTAAATCCTTAATGTTTTGGGGATGAGTTATTTACTTGCTGTTGATTTATTTACTTTGTGAACAAGCTGGGTTTTGGGTGCATTGGCCACTACATGGCCCCTACCCTTGTTATCTTTATTTTTTTTCTCAAATGCTTAGCAATAAATCACTATCCATTAAAATTCTTGTTGCAGACACAAACTACATTGCTCAGAAGGAGACAGCCTCTCTGTAGGTTTAAGGAAGGAAGGGAGAAAGAGGGCTGGAGCAGAAAAAGGAGCATTTCCTTCTTGGAATTGTTTGAAGGGAGAAAGAATGTGGCATTGAATTAAATTTGGGTTTATTTACCCTAGTCTTCACAATATTTTGCAAGTCTTTTAAAACCCACTTCCTCCTCCATGCACTGTTCACAAGGGAAAAGAAAAATGAAAGCCAATAACTGATAGGAAGATATATGCAGGAAAATAAGGAAAGGGGAATGAGTGAGAAAAGGAAGGGCGGGAAAAGTAAAGGGTGACAGAAGGAAAGGGTGAGATAGAAAGTGGAGAAAAGAATCAGAAAGTGGAAATTAAACAAGGAAGAAAGGTTTGTAGGTGACATATACTACCAAGTTGTGCATTGACAAGATGAAGTGATAGAGAAATAGTGATATATCACTTATAGTTTTTTTAGAAAAAGAAAGAGAAAATGTTAGGGCAGCATGGACCCAGAAATAGGACCAGGAATGAATTTATTTATATGAAATGGCATGTATAGCCTACAGAACTGGTACACATAGCAAGAAATGTACAGATTGAACTGACAGCCATGTGAATGAGCCTTGTGGTATATACACCACATGACTATACACACAAACATATCAAATCAATGTAAAAAGGAAAAAGAAGGAAAAAGAAACAATTCAAATTGTCTGTGATTTGCCCTACATTTAGGCAGGTAGAAAATAGGGGATGGGCATTACTCCCAGTTTCTTAGTCTTCCAGTTCTACATAAAGTCCTTTATGATCTTTAAAAGTTTGTTTGTTTTTAAATCTGCATGAAACTTCTAGGCACGTGTGCAAACTATGCTTCTAATATACACTTTTCTGTATGCAGTTTTGCCTATGACACACTTTTTTTTTACAAATAATTCCCCAATATATTTTAAGTTTCTTTTTTTATTAACATATTGTACATATTGTCCATGTATATATTTTAAACTAGAGAATTCCACTGGAAAATGCAACAAAGTACTAACTTCAAAGGATAAATTAGCCATAGTTTCTAATATTGATTTGAAACAGTGAAATCAGTTTGGTTTCCATGAGAAAGAAGAGCAGCATATGTTGGCTTTCCTTCTCTCCACTGTATAAAAATATTACTATTAAAACAAGTAGATTTAAGTTTATTTGAAAGTGAAGCAACTAATATTAATTGTTTTTGTGGTAATAATTTTACTAATAATTTACCGAACTCATCATTAGCAACATTTTGGTCAAAATGCACAAGACCATTAACATAGATAGGAACTCACCAGAGATAATATTTGGTATCAATAAAACTAACAGATAAAAGCAATTTCCGATCACAACCACACCAGAGATATAGCATATAACAGATACCCATCTACTCTTATCGTGGGGGTGGGTGAATAGCAGCATTTATTTATTTTTTAGATTTATACACTGCCCATCTAAGTCCATTCAGGGAGTGGGAAATGACATCAACTATATTTATCTTTATCTTTATCTTTATCTTTATTGTCATTGCCCCCTTGCAGGAACAACGAAATTTTGTGGTTGCTATATAAAACTCATTTAAAACATTTCACATAGATTTAAAAACAGGTACAACACATATGACATATAAAATGACTAAAATATGACATATAAAATAAGCTAACTTCAAAGTCCAGGATTTCAGTTTAAGGCCAATATTGCTCAAAAAAGAAGCTATTTTTGAGACGGTTTGTTCTTGCCCTAAGTATTCTATATCTCTGTCCCGATGGCAGCAACTCGAAGAGGCGATGACCAGGATGTAATGGATATCTTAATATATCTAATGCTTTTCAGTGGCACCTGGTAGTATACATTTGTTCTAGGGTGGGGAGTGAACAGCCCACAATACTCTCTGCAATTCTTATGATTCTGTGCAACACTGTCTTGTCCCGGTGGGTACAACTTCCATACCACACACCGTAAGTAAGCACACTCTCAATTGCACAATGATAGAAGGCCAGCAGCAGCTTTTGTGGAAGATGGTTTTTCCTTAAGGTTCTCAAGAAAAATAGTCTCTGCTGAGCCTTCTTTGCAAGCCCCCTTGTGTTGACACTCCAGGACAGATCCTCCTGTAACTCAATGCCCAAAAATCTAAAACCTGTAACCCTCTCCACACCAGTCCCATCAATCACCAGTGGTTGAATATCAGTTTTCTGCCTCCTAAAGTCTACCACAAGCTCCTTTGTTTTCTTTATATTTAGGCGCAAGTTATTTATTCTGCACCACTTGGTCAACCTCTCTACTTCATCTCTGTAAGCCATCTCACTCTCCTTGCCAGAGATGAGCCCAATCACAGTTGTGTCATCTGCAAACTTAATGATCCTATTGCTAGGATAGGCAGAGACACAATCAAATGTGTAAAGAATATAAAGGAGTGGGCTAAGTACACATCCCTGTGGTGTTCCAATGTTGGTACTAAGAGTATTAGAGGTGTAAGGGCCCAACCGGACCCTCTGAGAACGTTCTGACAGAAAATCCAAGATCCATCCACAAAGTGATGGTGGAAGCCCTAGGCCTTCCAGTTTAGAGATCAAATGTCATGGAAGAATGGTGTTAAAAGCCGAGCTAAAATCCACAAAGAGGAATCTAGCATAGCCCCCCCCTCTGCTCCAGATGTTCAAAAACAGCATGAAGAGCACATGTCTCTGTTTTGAGAGGAGGAAACGTTTCTCCTCTGAAATGTACCTCAACTCCTTATCAGAAGAAGGACTGCAGATACCCAATCTGGATATAACTACTACAGTGCTTAAAATTCTGTATTGTAGCTGTAACTATACACTCAATGTAGGGTTCAACTCTGGGTAGCTGGCTCATGGTTGACTCAGCCTTCTATCCTTCTGTGGTTGGTAAAATGAGTAACCAGCTCTCTGGGGGTGGGGTGGGGAGACAATGTGTAGCCTGTATAATTACTTGTCAACTCCCCAGAGTATGCTTTAAGCACTACGGGGCAGTATATAAGAACACATTTTGTTTTGCTTTACATATGGATTTACTTGTCCTGCTTCATTGTCCCTAGCTTTTGCCAAAACAGTTCTGGGGCACTGCAATATTGGTCCAAATCCTGACAATTCTATCACAGGTCCTTATTCCCTCTTCAAACAAAAAACTACAACTCCCAAAATTTAGTGGGAAGACGGTAAGGATGTTGAAGTAATTTAATCTGGGGTGCCAATAATACTAACATTTATTTATTTATTTATTTATTTATTTATTTATTTATTTATTTATTTATTTATTTACAAAACTTTTTAGCTGCCCCATTACCAAGCAGTCTCTGGACTTGTGTATATGATGATCAATAACCACTTTGAGAACTGACCTCCACAGATTACTTATAATGACTGAAAGTAAGGGCTGTGCTTCCTGCACCTGATGTAGACTCTCAGGGATAGGGGTGGAGGAAAAAGTGCACTTGCAGTCTTTATAATATTAAAAGGGGGTAGTTTCTACACAATCCTACCTCTGAGGGCTGCTGAAAAGAGCTAGTCATGGTTGGCAAAGTAACACAGGCAAAGAATTGTCAGTACAAAACCCTAACATCTTACATCTAATCAACATATCTCCTTGTTCACAGAAAAGGTTCTCCCACAATGACCTGCAATGGTAAGAGTGCTTGATCTCTGAGACAAAGCAGAACCTGCATGTGACAATGGGCTCTTCCTGCCAGGAGGTTCCAGTATCGTCAACCAAAAGACATTTTGCAGCCCTTCTACATTTCTCACCTAAATGGATCTGCTATAAGAAAAAGACAAGGAAGCAACAGGAAACCAGGGTGGGCTACAAATGGAGAACATTTATGATCTTTTGTGCAATTCCCTAAAGGAGCAGAGCAGCTGGACAGCAAAAGCCTCCTGGGCTGCTATCCCACAACCAGAAAATCCAGATCAAAGTAAAATGTGGATTCCCCCCCCCCCGGAATGGTCACATGATTGAAAGCGCGGTTCCTGTGTCCCCATGAGCACAGTTTAAGAACCGCATATTTTGTGTCCCCACGAGCAGGAACCACAACACAGCAGAATGAAAAGGTTTTTATGCAGATTTTCTGGATCCCCACAGACTCAAGCACTGGTTTAAAATCTGTGTCAGAACTGAGACAAGCTTTGTACCACCTCAAGACCAGGTACTTCTAAAACTAGCTGGGTCGTGCTTAAGTGGGCATGGTCACATCCCCCCCCGTTAAAGTCCACTGCGCCACAATTTTATTAATCACATCTTCAAGCAGGGGGACAGCAGCCCTGGAGAATTACCTGAAATCATTTCACGTTACTTAATCTAGAACCTGAGTGGAAGCTGGAGAATGAGTATGGAACATAACACACTCCTTCTGCCTGAAGTGTTCTATGAGAGAAACATGAACTTTATACTCACAACTAAAATGGCAGGGAGCTAGGGGGTGTGTTCGTTAGCATTTAAAAGTGGTCTGGGGAAAAATCTTGTTGCCTGACGAGATGAGGAGAGGTGTGGGGGGGATCTGCTTTATGTGCGTCTAGACAGCCTACACAGGATGCAGCACTCAAGATAAAGGCTGCTGTGAGGATCCAAGAGAAATAGTATACAGTGGAGTCAAGGGAAGAAGGGGGGTTGGGAAGTATGGGGAAAACAGCCAAAGGGGAAGGGATTGCTAGGGAAAACAAGAAGGAAGCGGTGAACTCCCTTAGAAGCCAGCCAATCGAGAGGACAGCAAAGGGTTAAACTACTCCCAGAAGAGGACTTCTAAAGAAACAATAAGAAACAGTATCAGCATCAGCGGATTGGACAGCTCCTAGCGACCCAGGGCCAATGGGAAGAGCCTTGCCAGCTGAGAAGGCTTTTTGGTGAACAGATCAAGAGGAGTGCAGGGTTAGAATGGAGCAGGCAGCCGCTCTTTGCTCCTTCTGATGCATTTGTCAGGCCTCCACCGGCAAGCTTGGAAGAGAACGCGCTCGCTTGCTCACCGCGCACAGCCTGCAGATAAGAGGAATCTGGACAATTTTAATAAGGATGATGAGGCTGCTTATGGAAAACCAGAGTATGGAGGCAGGGGATTGTTGAGCAATTTAACAATTCATTGGTGCCCTTTGCCTACCCTGTGTGACTGCTGTTACCACGATCCGTTCTTGTGATAAAATACGGCATCTTACCATCAGAGCCTCACCTTGAAAACTCAGTCAAAACATACCTTTATGCTACAGAACACCAGAGTTCGGAAATGCTGTGAATTATTATTTCCAAGGATTCCCTACCTAGACAAAGCTGCTGGACCTGCTGTCTGGGCACGTTTCACTGTCGTAGTCCAAAACATTTCGTTTTTGTCACTTCAGAGGGATACACTAGCAAGCCACTGATAAGAATTTGCTGTCCTGTGCAGGAAGGATAAAGGCAGGGCCTGCTTAATAGCAAAGACGGAGTATGAAAATTTAACACCCAACGTTAGTTTTGCAAGCATTGCTTTGCTTTTCTGAGTCTTTTGTGCTAGATCTCTTCCACCAATTCCTACGAACCAGCTGTAGCCGTGCACGACACCTATTTTAGTCCAGTTGTTTCTGGATGGAAATTCTCCTTCATGCCTCCGCCTCCCATGTGGTTCACATTTGAATGGTGCCCAAGTTATGCATTTTCCTGAAATATGATAGAAATAAGTCCTGCAGAGATCTCCATGTTCCGGCTGCAGGGCCAGGAGTAACCAAAGGAAAGCCTGGATTCATGGACCTCCAGGAAAGGTTGTGGTTGATGAAATTTGTCTTTGGGCCAAAACTAAGTAACTGATGTTCAAAAGAGGCAAAAAATAAATAAAAAACCCAACCCACCCCAGCCCTTGGTCTCCCCAAGGTCCATGAGCTGGTCCCCTTTGAGTCATGCGCTATATGTGGGAACAAGAATCAAAATCACAGCTGATGTGGATCTGTTTGTCAGCTACAAAATGCTGAAGTTATTGCTTGAAGAATTCCAAACTTCCTTTCCAGCCCGGGAGACAATTCTACTGAGTGAAACAGCTTCCCTGTCTGCAAGGCAGATGCAGCTACATCCCAAATCAGATAGGAAAAAAATGAACACATCCCACTTATCTTCACCATTCCATGCAATAAAAAGTCCATCGAACCAATGCAATTAATGCTTCTGAGGCGTGAAACAAGAAGGGAATTCATCTTCATCCTAAATAGAGATGGGCACGAAATGCCAAAATGGTGTTTCGTTTCGTTTTTGTTTTGTTTTTATTTGTTTTATTTCATTTAAAATGAAATGATTTTCATTCATTTCATTTCATTTTTCATTTGTGTCATTTTTCGTTTTTAATTTTTTTTAACTCGCGCCAACCAGCCAGGTCAGCGCAGTTTTAAAAAAATTATTATGTATTTTCTTATTGCGCTGGCCCACAGGTCGGGTTGGTACTTTTTAAAAATTTTATTTTTATTTTTTTATTATAGCACCAATCACCTGGCCCACGGGCTTGGTTGGCACTTCTTAAATTTTTTAAATTTTTATTTTTTCTTATTCCACCGATCAGCTGGCCCACGGGCGGGGCTGGTGCTTTAATTTTTTAAAAAAATTATTACAGCGTCAACCAGCTGGCCCGAAGACTGGGTCAGCATGTTTTTTTTAATTTTTTTTAATTTAAAACATTTTTGATACAATCGTGTGGGGGGAAAGGCGGGCTTTTAAAACTTTTTTCCCGCCGAAGCCCCACACTACAGCTGATCGGTGGTGGCTTCAACATGGAAAAAAAGCCCGCAGTTTTCCCCACGTTGGGGGGGGGGCTTTTCCCCACAGGAATGCATTGCTTCAATGCATTCCTATGGGAAAACAAAAATTTCCATTTTGTTTTGTTTTGTTTTTCTCAGAACGGTCTGTTTGTTATTCATTTTGTTCCATCTCTAATCCTAAATTCTGTGTTTCCTAGGCGTAAACCCCACTAGTGAAACTCAGTTTGTGTAGACACAGATAGGATTGTGCTATTAAGCAAATACCTAAAAGCCAAACTATATGATCAGATCACTCATTATTTCTTTCAAAAACATAAGAAGCCATAGGTACTTAAGAAGGAGGGAGTTTGCCCCATGAGCGACACACACCTACCGCATCTGAATGGTTTTCATTTCCAGAAAGATAGAATTCTTTGAGGAGAGATTCAGATTTTGGAAAACAGCATGCATTAACCTTATATCTCAATATTGTTGGGGGCTACCTTTGTGGCTTCTTTTACTTGTGGAGGGGGAATGATGGATGGGCTAATCACAGATCTAAACCATTTTCTGTTTGCCTTTCAGGACACATTGGGCAAGATACTATTTGCATTCTCTGACTCCAGGAACTAAATAAAAGTGCATATTTATGACTTAACTTGATGTAGCTATTCAGCAAATTATATTACTAACTACACAACCATTGTTTTGGAGCACAGCCAAAGTGAGACAAATGTGAATCTACAGTACATCTTTACTACATAATCTTTGGACCAATATGGCAGTTACAGGAGGTCTCTTCCATTCTGGTTGATTAGGCTACAATCTGGATCTTGCTCCTTCCAAAATAACTCCCAAGGCCAGAGGACAAGTGAGGCAGAAGGATAATGGAGCCCATTTAAACACCGTCTTGTTTAAAAACTGGCCATGGGTTGCCAGCCTCCATCACTGTGCTGTTAGATATTTGGTGGCAAATTAAAGAAGCTGATTTCCAATGAACTTTAAACTTCTTTGACTTCAGTTTTTAGCCAATTTATTTCAGAAGGCCCCGAGGTTGCAAAAATGCTGGCAAGTGCATAAGAACCACCAGCCATGTTGGACATTCCAACCAGATAGGCCATCTCTCAAGATATGGTCAGATGGGCAAACATATACTGTACAGCAAAATAGAAGGGGAATGCAGAATTTGTCCCAATGAGACTATGACTTAACAATATTAGCTCCTAATTGCCCTTTAAAATCTAGGTCCTCGGAAGCAGCTTAGCTGTCAATGTCTATAAAGATGCTCCAGGTAAGGTGATCCAGAAGTTGAGTCATAGCAACTGGACTTTTCTTCTTAAATCAAAATGTCTTGCTACTCATCCTAATAGCTTCTTCCATCATCCAAGTAGCTTCTTCAGAAGAAGCTACATGAACAAGGAGCAACACTTTTGAATCTAACAAGAAAAGAAGTCCAGTTGCATATCTGCCAGTGTGTACCAACAACTCATATTTGTTCTTGACTACCATAGGTAGTCTGGAATGTTGCCTATGTGTTTTTTTCTTTGGACCAAATGAAAATCATTTTGAATTGTAAAGGTTCCCGCCGCACATGCGTGCTAGTCGTGTCTGACTCTAGGAGCGGTGCTCATCTCCATATTCAAGCCGAAGAGCTAGTGTTGTGCAAGTCCATGGCCACGTGGCCGGCATGGCTGCAAGGAAACACTGTTTTACCTTCCCGCTTTTTACGGCGGTACCTATTTATCTACTTGCATTTACATGCTTTCAAATTGCTAGGTTGGCAGGAGCTGGGGTTATCAGCAGGAGCTCACTCCGCTGCATGGCACCCGGGATTCGAACTGCCAAGCTGCTGACTTTGCAGTCAACAGTTTCGGAGCCGTAGTCCGCTGAGCCACCACGCCGCCCCTTACTGCTTATACCAAAGTAACTATGGAGAGGACTGGCTTGTTGCACTGGAAACACAGCTGGGTTTAGTTTCTTAATCTGCCATCAAGTCAAGGTTGAAATTACTTCAATCATTCCTCTTTGAAGATATTTTATAGAAGATCTCTGTGTTAAGGCTGTTCCACTTCTTTCTGGCTCCGCTAATGAAGAAAGTTCATTACATTTGACAAACATGCATCAACAAATTCATGCAGAGGTGGCTATAAAGGAATGTAATTCAGATCCCTCTCTTGGTGTTCATTCAAATATTTATTATTCACAGGCCTTTGCTTTGAAACAAGGATGGGGAATGTGTGGCCTTCCAGATGTTGCTGGACTGCAAGTCTCATCTGGGCTAGCCACCATAGGGTGCAGTCACGAGAGCCAAATATTGCCTTCCTATCCCCAGCTGAGTTTGTATCATACATTTGGGGCCACATGATGCACAGCCCTAAGTGAAGCATTAACCCAGCAAGCATCCTAATTTGGCCAGATTATTCTACTTTTATTGTTGCAGATCTTTTTGGGGAAAAAGATGCTTTTGCACTGCTTATGACAATGATCTTCTTGTATATTTTTTGAATTACTGTCACTAGGCATGTCCTTTTATAATTCTTATCTATTTTGTCTACACTGCATTTGTGTCAGTGCGTCATTTAACTTCTGCCAAATGGTCTCAACAAGAACCTCTAGGCCAGTTGTGGCGAACCTTTGGCACTCCAGACGTTTTAGACCGCAACTCCCAGAATTCCAAGCCTAGATTGCCAGTGACAAAGGACTGTGGGAGTTGTGGTCCAAAACATCTGGAGTGCTGAAGGTTCTTCACCACTGCTCTAGGCGCGTATTGAATTGGATCTTCATTGTCGTCCATTGACTACAATGTATTGTTTCCAGAGCCTCTGGGGACATTGAAGAAAGGGAAGCCAATGGAACAGTTCCTGACATATTGATGTACCGTTAAAATATGATATATTAATAAGAAATAATGGGCCCCCAGTACCCAAGATGAATAATAATCAGGCATCAACTTATTTGGTAACCCAAAAATACAATTGGGACACACATCCTAGAATAAATATCATGTGGCTGCAAAGCACGGCAGGAATGTGATTAAAAGTCACATAACCACAGGGGGACATTTTTCTGGTATGATATGGCCATCTGTCTTTCCTACATTCAAGAGATTTCTGTTCACTTTCTACATAGACGTGCAAAAAGTGAGTTTAAGTCTAAAACACCCCTGGAGTATCTCTCGGGGAATCCAATCAACGCCAGTGAATTTATTGCTTGCTTGAAAGATTACTGTGTTGTTTGCCTCCTCTGCCTATTCTCTGCTCATGTATTTATAAATAATCTCCAACTTTACGGAAAGGCCATATGTTTTCAGTGTTGCCTTCTCCTATAGGAAATCCAGATAAGTATTGCTCCTGACACTTTTCACCATGGGGAAAAGTGAGGACCATTTAACAATTAGACCACTATACTGTATATCATATACAGCATGTTACCTCCTCACATTAAATTACATTTTTAAAAATTGGTCAATTAGCAACAATATGAACCAAACTGCTGCAAGCATCCAAAGTTTATATGCTTAAACTACCCATGCTGTCCAAGGATTATGGGAACTGTAGCCCAATACATCTGAGTACAGAAGGTCATCCTAAACAATCTGGGTACAGAAGGTTGACCTAAACTATCTGAAATGTAAATACATGCACAGAAATAAAAACATAGCCCCAGATTTAGTCTCAACTAGAATTAACAATTAACAACTTGATTTAGCCCTACATGTGGTTCTTGTATATTATCTCTATCTCATAACCACATCTATTATCCTGCATATAATCTGGGATATAGTCCCCAAAATACACCATTTAATTTTTCTGACTGATTGCCTAGCTCTTGAGTTGGATGGCAGCTAGAACAAGAGATTCCATTAATCCATCTGAAGGCTGAAGAGCAATTTTTACCATCTGAGGCTGCAATGGCCAGACCTCTTCACTCTTGAACGACAGAGCCTAAGAGGGGACCTGATTGAAGTTTATAAAATCATACACAGTGTAGACAAAGTAGATAAGAAAAAACTGTTTTCCCCATCGCACAAAACTAGAACTAGGGGGCACTCCATGAAACTTTTGGGTGCTAGAGCTCAAATAAATAAGAGAAAGTACCTTTTCACCCAAAGGATCACTGGTCTGTGGAACTCCCTGCCAGAAGAAGTGGTGACAGTTGTCAGCCTTGACAGCTTCAAGAAAGGATTAGACAGGTTCATGGAGAACCAGGTATCAATGGCTATCATTACGGATGCATAAGGACAACCTCTGGGTTGGAGAGATAGGCAGGATATATCTCAATGCCATTTGCGGGGAATCATAAGCAGGTGAAGACATCTGCTTGGGAATACTCTGAAGCAAATGGTGGGGCCACTATGTGAGACAGGATGCTGGACTGGATGGGCTGTGGCCTGTTCCAGCAAGGCTGTTCTGATTTCTTATGTTCTTATAAACTGTACCAAATTCTGGACAGATTGTTGTTAGCTTGAAAGGCCACAAGTGAAGAGAGAGAGAAGCTGAAGGAGGGGTAATATTTTCTTGTCTAACATTTTCTTTGTTCCATCCCCTCCCGGTTTTTCCTTGAGGAACAGCTGAAAAGTAGCCACGAAAAAAAGTGTATCTTTGGCATCTCTCAGTAGGCCTCTTTTAAATAAGCTTTACAAAAAGAAAAAGGCTGCTAGGATCTAATTACACACACTTTTGCATATAACATACAGTTTGTACCTCAGAGGCTGAAGAAACAGCTTATTTGGGTTTTCCAGCTCGTCCTGCGGCAGGCACACAAGACAATCCTGGGTCCACAATGAAAAAAGCAACTGAGGGAATTCATGATGATGTCAAAATCTTCCAGACATACCACATCAGAAGTTTGTGGTGAGAAGAACCTAGTCATGAACAATGGCAGAAACATTTCATCTTTGCCATTCACTGAAAAGGAATGTCAAGAGACCCCAATATTTTGTTTAAAACATTTTTGGAAACAGCAGAGAACTTGTGTTGTGTTTTGCTTTTGCCTTTATTTATTTAAGAAAATCCAAATCAGAACATTGTATCTAACTTTTCCTTTAGTAGAACTTCTAAGTTCATACAGATATAGAGAACATGCCTGCTGATAAAGCCCCATAAACTTAGCTGTATTGTAACATCCTGCTCTTTCTCACTCGTTGCCTTTTTCATAGTTATACCTAGACTATGGATATCCTGGCCATACTGGTGGACCTTTTATAGCTAGGAAAAGACTGTGGGGAAGGTGAGGAGATCAGGAATCCAAAAATAAACTGGCCCTACAAAGGAAGACACAGACGGAGAATGAAGAATCACAATCTGCTCATCTGAGTAGACGATCATCATGTTACTTAGCTGTATGATCCCAGAGAGACAAACAGGATGTGACATTTGTTAGTTACAGAAATGAAATTAATGTACTGCAGTTTTCTAATCTCAACAGCAGCTGGAAAAGGTGACCAGCAGGATCATCTTACAATGCCCAGCTCCCTAAGCTGCTTTTCTTCCCACCATAAGAACATAAGAAGAGCCATGCTGGATCAGGCCAAAGGCCCATCTAGTCCAGCTTCCTGTATCTCACAGTGATCCCATCAAATGTGTCTGGGAGCGCACGAGACTAGATATCTGTCTCCTGATTCCACTCCCCTTCATCTAGCCCTTGATGTACCTTGGTTTTAAACCTGGAGATTACACATCTCCATCATGGTTTGTAACCTGTGACGGACTTTTCCATCAGAAGATGTGCTTCCACTGACAGGCTCCCCTGCTACAAATAGCAGTTTGGTAATGGGTGGGGGTTGCTAACATGGACTTTTGCCCATGACTACAGCAGAAGGGGATGGTTAACGTCTCCCTCCTTATAACCCTGTGGCCCGGATGTGGCTTGATCCTCCCATAGCCTCTGTCATTATTCCAAGCTGCATCATGGCAATAGGATTCACACATTAACTGCCCTTCAAGCACAGCAGAGCTGTCTTACTCCATTTTGAAGTGAGTGGACTTGTACATTTTTGCACTGTCAACTACTGTCCAAAACTGCCCGACTATACCAATGGTCACCACTAAGGGAACCCTCTCTCTGGTGGCCACCCACCTCACTTCATGTGGCACCCATAGGGATGGCATGCCCTGTTTTGATGGCTATGAGACTAAAATGTCTATCTATCCAAAGACATGAATAATCCAGCTACTAACTGGAGGTGATCAGAACATATGTACAGTATTGCTACTAAACACAGTGCTGACATTTTACATAATGTCTGTGACCAGTTGGGAGAACTGATTTCATTTACATCACAAATGGAAAAGCTATTATATTATAATAATCTTAATACTGCAGAACTGGAAGGGACCCTATAGATCCCTGAATCCAGTCAAGGAGACTCAGTGGGGAATAAAACTCCCCACCTCTTGCTCCTCAGATGCCTAGGCCACTTTGCTATCCATCGTTTTCCTTGTCTTAAAGCCACATACAGGTATGTGGCAATTAAAAAAAACATTGCTGTGCATGCGTATGAAAACTGCTTGCCAGAAATATATATGGTCAGTAATTTAGTACCATTCCAAAACAAAAAATCCAACGCATGCAAATAGCAAGAACAATCATACAAAATGTATCATAGTCTTTTCTTCAGGAGTCTGGTTAAATAATGTGAGCCAGGTACTGCACTCTGCAACTGCTATGAACTATAGTGCTCATTTGTCCTGATTGTTGGCCACGATGGCTTAGGTTACTAGTACATGTAGTCAAACATCTAGAAGACACTGGTAGGGCAAGGATATGCCATGTCAAACTAGGCCCTCGTGCTTTATGGTATGAACCAAACAGCAGTTGGAGAGGAACACTGTGGGGATCCCGGCAACCCTTTTCTTCATCATCATGTTTCATATTGTACCTTTTTTGTACAGTACTTTGCCCTCCCACACTTGCTTCCCTTGAAGCAGCAGCACACACTGGAAACAGAAATGGTCACACTGAATAGGAAATCCAATTGGAACAGAATGAAAGGACACACCTATCACAGCCTTGATTGGTCACAACATAAAACCCACCTACTGCTACCCTGCAACTTTTCATGTCTTTTACCTAAATATTTCAGAAATGCTGCAAAACAAGGTCTTCCAAAGTTTGGGAGACAGCAGAACCTCCAGTATTGTGTAATTTAATGAGTGTTTACGTCAGAGATAAGGTACACATTGTTAGGATGATGAAACATCTAATGGTATCTCTGCTTCTGTAAACCAATGAGACATGTGATAAAAGCCCCATCCGGTTTGATGTGGCTATTTAGTGACTCTGCTGTTATAGAAAAAGACAGTTGTAGACCAGATCAATAATAGAACAAAGGTTTCAGCAGGTCACGTGGTCAGTTGACTGGGGGTCTACACAACTGGGCTGGAGAGGAAAGAAAGAAAGCTTATTATTATATATGACATGAATAACTACATATACAGAGACACAAATCAAACATATACTGATTAATAATTTAACTTAAGAAGAAGGGCAATGTTTTGAATTAACACCTAATCATAAAAATCTGTGGTAAATTCTTGACAAGGTATTTCAACAATGACTGGACAAAGATACCAGAAGGAATTTCCAGACCCTACACCAGGGGTGCCCAAACTTTTTGTAAGGAGGGCCAGATTTGGTGGCTGAGAATGTGTCAGGGGACGGTTGCTCCCCAACCCTGCCACCCCACTGCAAGCCCCACCCACTTTCTTTTAAAAAGACATGGGGTGAAGGAAGGGGAGGGAAGGGTGGGCCAGCCAGCCGCGGGCCACTCAGAATGGCCCGGCGGGCCGGATTTGCCCGGGGGGGGGGCCGGGCCGGACTTTGGGCAGGCCTGCCCTACACAATTTCTGTCCTAGTAATGATTGCTATTTTTTTCTTATCAGCGTCTCAACACTTTGCACAAACTTCATGAGCAAAACTAGCTTCCGTTCACTTTGAGAAGGAAAATGCACACAGCGTGCACACAACAACTGACAGATGCAGCGAACTTCTCTGTTGCTTTAACCCTTAGATGTCCAAAATACAAAGTAGCAACCAATAACATTTTGCATGAATTGTGCTGTTTGTATTAAAGACTTGGTTATTTATGTTCAAGGGTAATTCTGTGTAATTTTAGAAAAAAACTCTTCCCTCATTCTCTTCTCTCGCTGAGAGTATAACAAAACAGCTCACCCTCCTGTGAGCTTAGAAGAACAATGTTACAATCTTTCATCCTCACTTGCAAAGACAAGGATTTACATCCCTATTCCCTACTATAAAATGCAAACATAAAAAATACTACTAAAATTATGTTTATGGACTATGTTGGCAATTCCATACACAGTTTCCCAAAAGGAAGCTCCACTAAATTCAGGGGTACTTAATTATGATAGTGTGTGGGTTCAACTTGTTAAAATATGCTGCACACAATCTCACAAAACTGGTATTATTTAAAGTGTATACTAATGTGAAGCAGGAACCCCATCTATTTAACTGTTTTCCTGTTTTCCTCTTTGCTATTTTGCCACAAAGAAGCAGAAAACATGCAAGTTTTTCCTTTCTTCATTTTCCTGTCAGAGCCATTTCCCAGGCAACACTCTTGTTGATAACACAATCGCTCTTGATCTGTAAAATTCTGGAACTGCGGTTATCCCCACTGCACCGCCACTGAATTGTAGCTTTTTAATAATAATTATGCGCCTTCAAGTCAGTTCGGAGTTGTGGTGTCCTCTTCCAGGGCATCCTAGGAATACAGTACAGTGGTACCTCTACTTATCAGCAGGTCTACTTATGAGCAATTCAACTTAAGAGTGGGAAACCGTTGGCATTTTAACTGCTGCCTTATACATTTTAGATGTGGTCTGCTCTACTTACAATTTTTTATTTTTTATTTTTTATCTTTTAATTTTTTTTTTTTTTAGATACAGCTGCTCTCCTTATGAGTTGTTCAACTTATGAGCATGCATTCGGAACAGATTAAACTCGTAAGTAGAGGTACCACTGTACTCAGAAATGTTTGTCCGTTCCCTTCTTCTGTGCTGCTCTTACAATGTGCATCTTGCCCAAAGTTATACAGGTTGGCTCAGTTTGGTATCCCACTCTGGTTCCCCACCCAGACATCTAACAAAGCCAGTGGTTCCCAACTGTCCTAATGCCGCAACCCTTTAATACAGTTCCTCATGTTGTGGTGACCCCTTGCCCTGCTTGGAAGAGGCCACAAGCCCCCTTTGGCAGGCCACTGCTGCAGGTTCCATAGAGAATTTCGCTCTACAGGCACCCTCGGGCAAACACAGCCTCCGGTGCCATTGACTGACATCCCCTCCAACCTATCAAGCTGTAACTCACTCTTCCCCCCCTTCCTCCCCCTCCTCCTCCAGAGCCAAGCCGTTTGTGCCTTTTTCTTTACTGGCTCATGGCGACCCCTGTGAAATGGTCGTTTGACCCCCAAAGGGGTCCTGACCCCCCAGACTGGGAACCACTGAATTAAGCGACTCACCATGCTAGCATCTTTTGAGTTGCAATTTATTTATCAGCCCTAGAAATTTAATCTTTATGAGTCCGTTCTTGTCCTTTGAAAAGAATGAGAGTGCAACATCCACTGAAATAAAGACTTGTTCAAAATAATACATATTCAAAACTCCTTTAGCTTTTCAACTAGTATCACTGTCTCTTCCCTCAAGATTCAAGATCCTCCCTCCCTTCCTTCACCGCCTCCTTGGCTGGTTTTCGCATTTTTATAGACTGGTTTCTTGATTCTGATGGAATGAAAGAAAGTTTATTGTTTATTTTTAAAACATTTTAACATGTAAGACATGCTAAAGCTCGCCTGCTAAAAGTTCATAACTCACTTGTCATTCTCTCAACTTACATTTGTTTTGCCAGAACTGTTGCTTTTTTAAATTTTTCTTCGTCTGAGTAGACACCCAGAGGTTAAAGAATTTCCCCCCTCTTTGACTTTGCCGGTTAAATAGGCAGTCATTCTCCTGGACTGTACATTTTATCTGAACCACTACTGGAGTGGTTTTAGATAACATCCAAGTATCATAAGATATTTGTACATAGTGAGCCAGCTTTTCAAACAGTCAGGCTGTGACTATATGGGAAAATAGAATGAGATTTCCTACAAAAGTGTAATGGATGCAGTCTTCTTTTTTTAACTGACTCAAAAGCCAATGTGAAGCAGTTTGGCTCTTTTTGCTTCTGAACTGGAGTTCCTCTTTTCTGCTGCTGTGAGCTTTTGCTTTTTTCAAGCTTGAACAATCCCAATGGTGTTATTCTACTGTGATCAGCTGTTTTAGTCTCCAAGAAAATTGTGGGGAGGTGTGAGTATGAGTGGTATTTCACTGACATATAAAGATGGAAATATTTTGGACAATGGAAACACACACACACACACACACACACACACACACACACACACACACACACACACACACACACACACACACACACACACCACTATCTCTCTCCACTACTGCCCCCAAAGATTGTGTGTGTATGGGGGTATTTCTATTTTTTAAACCAACTACCGATATGAATAGAAACATCAACAAACTGTAGCAGATTAGGTTTCTCCAGTATATGTACATGTGTTTGAATGTTATGGAGAATCTTGGAAAACTCTATTTTATTTAACACCATGGAACACTTTAAGCAACCCACCAGCCATACAATGAACCATAAAAGGAGATCAGCAGAGGGCAGGATCAAAGGAAGGGGGGTGTTGGCTGTGATATGGGTGAGACTGTATGGGATTGAGGAGCAAGTGTGGACATTGGCACTGAAACAATCGAGAGTCTCTATATGACCACCTAATCTACTGGTGGCGAACCTTGGGCACTCCAGATGCTTTGGACCACAACTCCCAGAATTCCAAGTTTGTATTGCCAATGACAATGGACTGTCCACAATGTATGTCTGTTTCAGGATTCCTTTTACCTTCATTACTATATTTTAGGCATAGTCTCTATTGGAATTAAATGTCAATATGTTGAACCAACTGAACATTTTTTTCCTTTATTGTCTATTGAAACGGATTCCATAGTGTTCACTTTTCCTCAATGGCTCAACATTATTTTCATATCAGATCTAGTTATTACTCAAGATTAAATAGAGGAATGCTGCCTCTTTAGTTGGCACAGTCATTAACAGTTCCAGCCATGATGACAGCACATGCAATTAACCATTACTGGAACATTTTCTCCATTGACTGCTTTTCCAGTTACAAGATCTTCACCAACATCTGAAACAGTGCTGCAATGGCTTATTTCCAGACTAGTATTAAGCTGCTCCTTGGACCCGGTATTCATTTTTATAGTGATTCAACTTTGTTTCTCTTAAACCCACTTTCTTTGTGAGTTCATGCAAACATTATTACACATTAAATAAAACAACACTATGCCAGTATGTTTTTCTGTCTCCTCTAATAAGTACATTCCACTGATTGGCATAATTTCACTGGATGGCAGGCCTTACTACATTTCGTTTGTCTTTCAATCTTGATATCATCCTCATTTCCAATTTTTTTGTACAACCTTTCTGCCTCTTTTAAATGTGTGCCATTTGCTTGTACTTATACATTGCCAAGTCTTAATCTACAGTATTCACATTCTAATGACCTGGAACATTTTCATCATCATCCTAAAAGGATGAGTCATCTTGAACCAGATGCTCCCCAGCACTTCTTGCATTTTGCTTCAAAGTTAGTTTATAAACTTCTCTGCTACATTTCTTCACTTATTTTGATAGTAATTGCAAGCAGTTTTGTTCAACTTCCCTTCAACGAAAGCAGTTGCCCCTTGTTCAGGAATTATCTACCCAATTTGTTATGTGCAAATTGGAACTAACACAGAGTGACCCATGCGAAATGAACCAAGTAGAAACAGTCACCCATGTCCTTCTTTATTGTTCCTTCTACCGTGACTTACGTAAGGAACTTATTCAACCTGTTATCGACAAATTTCCTGGGAGACCTGCCAAATTCTATGCAAAGTTACTTCTCTCTGACAGGTCCCAGCAGATTTCAAATTGTGTTGCCAGATTTTGCACTGCTGCAGTAGTTGTACGTAGGCTTATGACTGCCAGTAATTCTAGCTCCTGATCACCATATGGAGTGTGGTCTCCACTCTGGGGTTTGATGTTGGCCTGATCTTTGATATATTACATTATCTACCCTTCTGATATTGACTATTTTTATAACAGTCCTGTTTCTATTTAGTGGCTTTTATCAAAAGTTTTACAATGTTTTAAAATTGTTTTTAAGGTGTTTTATTCTGGCAAATTTAATGTTTTATTCTGGCAAATCGTTTTATTGTGGCAAATTGATATTTGGTATTTCTTGTCTTGGTTAACAACCATAAATAAAGATTCAGAGTGACCCTAATAAGACTTTCCAAATAACAGATATTTAAGGAGCGGGTTCACCAGTTACATATTCTCACGGAGTTGCCATAACTGAGCATGGATTTAAACCAAGGCCTCCTTAGTCTTACTCCTTCACTCTATCCACTACACCACACTGGGAATCCACCACGGACCAAGCAAATCCAAGTCCTTCCTTCTAATATCTTACCACATTCATAGAATCATAGCATTGGAAGAGACCTCAAGGGACATCCAGTCCAACCCTGTGCCATGCAAGAACCCCCATCAAAGTACCCCCCTCAAAATTTACCTGCCACATGGGCTCTGTGCATAGAACAGCTAATTTCAGAAAATGTGGTACTGGAGGTCTTGCATTCCAGCAGCTCACCCATCAAACTGGCACTCCCAAACTGCATTTCTCACCCTGAACAATGCCAATATGGACCACAGCCACAGATTGCTTCCCTGTGCTATCTCTCTAGACTGCATGGGATGATCACATTTGTGCCAAGATATTTAAGAAAAAGTCACCAAGAAAAACACCACCATGCATTAAGAACATACATCTCTGTATCTTGCTATCCCCTCTCCCTCCCCCTGTCTCTCTCACTAAGAGCACTCTATGAATGAAAAGAAATACAAGATGTAATCAATAATGATACCTGTGATGGTTTTTTTAATAACCATTGATACAAACATCAACATAACAATGGTATAACCTTAGTAACTTACATAAAACAGTGTTAATAGTAATGTCCAGGACAGAATTTTGGCCCTTCTAAAATTTTGGTCTTCTGTATCCAGGAGCCCCTGCAAGCATGGCTAATAGTAGGAAGTGCTGGGAGTTTAAGTCATAACATCTAAAGGTTGACACTCTGTGCTCTAGAGCGGCCATTCTCCATCTCTTTTTGGCAATGGCAATAAAAAAGAAGCATAGGCCAAATCAGGTTTGTATACCTTTAAGTTGCATAACAAAACTTATTTTCCTCTCTGTAGTCCCCTCCAAATGCAGCAGAGTCTCTCAGGGTGGGATGCTTCCAGTGTTGGAGCACTCAGCACCTCTTGAGGTAATTGGTTCCACTGCTGTATTGCCCTAACAGTCAGGAAGTCCGCCCAATATTCAATCGAAAGCCGGGTTCTCTTAACTTGAGCCCATTGTTGCGTGTCCCGCACTCTGGGATGATCAAGAACAGATCCTTCCCCTCCTCTCTATGACAGCCCTTCAAATATTTGAAAAGTGCTATCACTTTTCAAATGTCTTTCAAAAAGGAAAAGGGTGCACATCAGGAGAAGATTCAATGTATTTTTGGAGAGAAATAGGAAGGTCAATATCTTAAGAATTTTAAGCACGAATTAAGTCCTGAGCGGAAGATGGGTAGCATGAGGCTTGTTAGGAAGATTGTTTTGCTCTGTTGTGGTTATTGTGTTTTTTTCCTTTTGTCCAAATGTCACTTGTTTTTGTTTTCATTTTTATTATATTCTTTAAAAAAAGATGCTATCATATTGCACCTTAGTTTTCTTTTGTCTAAGCTAAACATGCCCAACTATTTCAGTCTTTCCTCATAGGACTTGGTTTCCTGCCCCCTGATCATCCATGTTGCCCTCCTCTGAACTTGTTCCAATGTTTTAAGAAAGTAGCCAGAATCCCTTTGTTGATAATGTAAGGTCTGTAACTTGCTGTGACTAATTGCAGTGAATAGATGAAATGCTGGGCACATCTTGATAGTACAGTTCTGTACCAGATAGGCATCTGATGGAGACATGTCCTGGCATCTCGTCAATTAACTGCACTTAGCCTGGGAAAACTGCACAGACATCAATAGGAATCTTAGAGTTTAAGAACACTGTCTTAAATTCACCACTGTTCTTTGCTAAAGTTTGTTTCCCTTGGGTTTTCTTGATTGTTTTTTTCTTCAGCAAGCGCCCTTTATCACTGTCTCCAGTGGTTATGTTAAGGATACCGTAACCCCATCAGCCCAACAAGGCATACTGATTTCTTCTTCCCCACATCCTAATTGCCCTCATGTACAACATAAGCTTCTAAAACAGTGGTTCCCAACCTTAAGTAACCCAGGTGTTCTTGAACTGCAATTCCAATCCTGGCCAGCACAGCTAGTGGAGAAGGATTCTGGGAATTGTAGTCTAAGAACACCTGGATTATT
Organism: Phrynocephalus forsythii; assembly: GCA_029282475.1. Taxonomy (NCBI): domain Eukaryota; kingdom Metazoa; phylum Chordata; class Lepidosauria; order Squamata; family Agamidae; genus Phrynocephalus; species Phrynocephalus forsythii. The sequence goes on along the minus strand of JAPFRF010000001.1, from coordinate 136,047,418 downwards.
TGAGGTTGGGAACCACAGTACTAAATCACACAGTTCTCTATGTACACCAGCACCATCAACACCAATACCTTCTTAGCAAAAACAACATTCAATTGTATGGCATTTCAAAGGCCAACCAGTTTGATTTGTTAGTTACAGTCAATCAGCCAGTGTGAGACTGGGAATGCTAAAGTGTTACAAATGGCCAAGCTTCATATCAGATCTGAGGTGTGACCTAAGGAGATGATTGATAGAACACTTTTGAAATGTGGATGCACTGAAAAATTCTTTGCCTCCCGTGGACTGATGGAATAAATAACGAAGAGGTATTTCATCAGAGAAAGGAAAACAATGAGAAAGAGGTTAGACTGTGAAGAAACACAAGCTCTCATGTCTTGGACAAACAGAATATACTGTGCCACATTACATTACTGAAGAGGAGACTGAGGTAAACATAAAAGAGGCAGAAGGCTGATTTCTTGGCTGAGTAATATTAGAACTTGTCTAGACTAATCCTCCACTGCATGGAGGTCTTCCATGATTGGAGCCAATCTTAGCAACTGAGATGGAACTGGGGGGTGAGGGGGGGCAAGGAAAGAAAGAGAACGAACTTTTATGTCTCCCATCTCTTGATCTGCCCTTCTCCTGCTTCAGACTACCAAATATTTGGTTAATGTTTCAATCCAGATCCATTGTCTTGAGATACCCCTCCCTAACATAGTTTCCTCCAGAGGACTTGGGACTGTGATTCCCATCCACCCCAATCAATATGAGGGCATAGCTAATGACAACGGATGACTGGAGCAGCGCTAAAATATCTGGAGAATTTCTGGTTTGAAAAAAGAACCTTTTCCACTACTGATATGTGTTCCGATTCTAGCTGTAGCACTTCCCTACTTCAGAAGCCAGGAGAGTATGACTCCTACAGGGGAATATGCTTCCATCTGACATTCTCACTCTAATTTTGTGGACTACAGTACTTATTTATTCCTCTTTCATCTGTTGCACCTTCTATTCCTATGGTGTGCCAGCTACTATTAGCTAGGACTCAGATAAATTGGTATTTAATTTTCTTTCTTTTGTAGTTTTCTAATACAGTACACTTCCTGCAGCTTCAGGTCATTTGGTCTTTTACCATACTCAGCTTCTTGTTACTTTTGAATCATCTTGATATTAATTCTCTTAGGCTACGACTAGACAGAGGAGAAAGCCAAGAATGGGTTTGCTTTGCAGTTCTTTAAGCTGTTCCCTGTAGCTCCCACTGCTAACATCCATCAAGGTACCACACCAATAAATTACCCCATTGCAAGAGTCACACTTCAGTTCCCTATAAGTTCAATTTCTTCAGGAATCACAGCAGCACCCTAATTATACTTGCCTCTTCACAACTCTTTCCCTTAATCACTCCCGCTTTGTCCATCCCCTCAGGCCAACTATGTTGGCTACCAGCTATCAGGGCTTTAAGTGAATATGCTGGGAAGAATTAATACCCATTTTCCATATGACAACAGTAATTATTGTGCTTCCACATACTGAAGAAATGTAATAACCATATATTGTTGCACTGCACTACTTGGACACTCTCTTTTTCTGTTTTCCCCCTGAAGTGACATAACACTACATTGATTTAGTAGCTGATCATTCTAGAGAAAAGTGCTATATTTGTCTATTTCAATTGGCACTCAGGGACGTGCACAGAGAGGGGGGGGTCTCAGCAAGCAAGGCACTCTTACCAGTGCAGTGTGAATCTTCTACAGCAGGCCTGCCCAACAGGTAGACTGGGGGTTACCAGTAGCCTGTGAAGGGTTAAAAAGTAGCCCACCAGCCATCAATAAAAATGTGAGGGGATAAGTTCTCTACCTCCCCCACCCCAAGGACCACCACTGCCCCAGCAAAGCTCTGCATCTGTCAGCCCACTGTCTCAGCCAAGCGGGGCAGATCAAAGGCCATGGCATGGTCCCCTGCTCTCCCTACCAGCGTGCCACTGTCTCGAGACCAATTGAGTTGTTGGTGCAGACCGGAGGAAGGGGAGTGGAGGGGACAGCGAGGGGCGGGGGCATGGGCGTGCCCACCTCCTTTGCATGGTGGCATCCCCCTCTTCTTTCCCCTGGAGAATTCCTTCCTCCCATCCTCCCATCCTCCTCCTCCTCCTCCCACCCTCACAGCTGTCTCACAGAGACTGTGACCTGCCACTCCTCCTGCTCCCCTTCTGAGCCATCCCCTCCTCCTTGTGCCGCCATGGCGATGTGATTGCCCCGCTGCTGGCTTGGCCCATCCCAGCTGCACAGAGAACATGGCAGAAGTGAGTGAGAGCTATGGGCAGCAGCAGCAGTGGCAGCGAGGGGGCTGGAAGGGAGAAGGGGGAAAACAGGAAGAGAAGTAGAGTCAATTCAGTCCCTGAGCAGGTTGGGAGGGAAAGTGCACCTTTAAAAAAAAAAGTCTTCCAGCAGCGCGGGCAAGCGGAAGGGGCGATCTGCGCAAGTATGCACGCGCCTCCCTTGCACCTGTCCACACTGGCTCGAATGGGTGTAAGGGAAGCATGTGCACGGTCAGCCTTACCATAGGAATGCACTGAAATATGTTCCCTCCAGAAATGATGTATTGATTTTCAATGCGTTCCTATGGGAAACCGCAGCTCTACTTACAATATTTTTTACTTATGAGCATATGCTTGGAACAGATAAAATTCATAAGTAGAGGTTTTAGTGTAGTAGCCCTCAGGCACTTTCTTCTGGAAAAACTAGACCTCGGCCTGTTCAAAGTTGGACAACCCTGTTCTACAGCATTAGCATGACTTGAAGGACATATTTCAAAAATGGCTTTAAAACTGTTCCAAGGACATACAGTAAGTAGCCACTCACTTGTAAGGGACTATCCCACTGTAATGTCACACTGGAGATGTCAACATCCAAATTACCCTAGTTTGGCCATGCCCCCAGCTTCCCATCTGGACCAATGCAAGAGATCACTAACACCAGAAGGGTGTTACAGCTTAATTACAGTATGCAGGCAACACATTGCCCCCTCCCCATCAAGCTGGGTATTCATTTTACCGACCTCAGAAGGATGGAAGGCTGAGTCAACCATGAACCTGCTACCTGGGATTGAACCCCAGGCCGTGAGCACAGTTTATCTGCAGTATAGGCATTTAACCACTGCACCATGAGGCTCCTATATGCCTGCTGAATAAAAAGGTAAAGGTAAAGGTTTCCCCTGCACATGTGTACTAGTCGTGTCTGACTCTAGGGGCAGTGCTCATCTCCCTATTCAAGCCAAAGAGCCAGTGTTATGCAAGTCCATGGCCACATGGCCAGCATGGCTGCAAGGAAACACTGTTTTACCTTCCAATTTTTTACGGCGTTACCTATTTATCTACTTGCATTTACATGCTTTCAAACTGCTAGGTTGGCAGGAGCTGGGGTTATTAGCGGGAGCTCACTCCGCTGCGTGGCACCTGGCATACAAACTGCCAAGCTGTGACCTTGCAGCTGATAGTTTTCAGAGCCTTATTCTGCTGAGCCACCACGCCCCTGCTGAATAGGTACAAATAAACAACCCTTGACAGCTCAATGTCACATTAAGTTAATTGCAGACTTCCATTCAATTAGCTTAACAACATGCATTTGCAGGAAAATGAATAGATTTTAATTGTTCAACTCCACACAAACCGTGTGGTACAGTATTTTGCAATGTACACTAGTCAGGGCCTTCCACTGAGATTTCCTACTTTCATCTTAGAATGGGGAAGTAGAGAGTTAACAGGTAACAAAATTATCTGCAGTGATTTGCTTTTTGTTCTTGTAACTAGGGTATCCAGAAATTATATTTCAAATGTTTATGATGATTCTCCAAAATGGCCTAAGAGAAAAGCCAAGATCAAAGTTAAAGGCATAGTTTACTGTAGTCCTCCTGAAGCCAATATGGAAATGTGTTCCAGACTACACTTTCAGGGCGATGGTGATGTAATTAAGCAACAGAACAAGCTGCCACCAGCTGGTAGACTGCTTATGGATTAAGTGGTCTAGGCACCATGGCATGTGAGGAGTTTTCTGAGAGTTGGTTGCCAGGCGGGTGTCTGTGTATGAAGGCACTTGCAGGCATCAAGAGTCTTTTCCAGGTGCTTGGGATTACAACATAGTATTCTGACCCACTGGAAAAACTGCACCTTGTGAAGTTATGAACATTTAAGTTGAGAAATAATTTAAAATGTTCACAATTACACTAAGGTGGGAAAATAAAGATGGGACAAACTGGCATACTGTGTTGGTCCTTCCTTGTGCCAGAGAAAGCTTGGATCTTACCGGTAGGGCAGCTGTTCTTTATGTGCTCATCAGTCACTAGACTTGACTCAGAGCAGAACTCAAAATTTCAGGCAACTATGGTTGTGTTAAAAGAGATTTCTAGAAACATGCATGCTACTGTACTTAAATTCATACCCTTTAAAACAATGTCCTTTTTAACATAATGTAACTGTTCTGGAATTGGACAGCTGCAAAATCTTTCAAGTGATTTTTCTTATTATGCTTTTTAAAAATTGGATGTCTATTTTAATTTTACACATTTCCTCATTAATTTAAAAAAAATCCCACAGGTGCATAAATAGTAGCAGAACTGTTTGCTTTTTAAAAATTAGTGGGAACACATCATTTAACCTATTAGTGCTATTCTGAAATTGCCAGTTCCTGCTGCACTTCAAACAGAGCAGAACCCAAGGGATATGAGAAGAGCGGAATAGCAGAGTATAAAATATCCTTGTGAGTCCAAGTCTATTTTCTTTCTGTCCTGTGCCATTTTCCTCCATTCCATGCTGGCATACAGGCACTTTTAAAAAGCAGACTCTAAAGGCTGCTGTTGAACTGGCAGCTGAATCTTCTTTCAGTTTTGGTAATGGCAAGGCAGGGTCCTCAACCACACAACCAGGGGGAAGATATATAGAGCAGGTGGGGTAGAGGAAGAACAAAATATGCTGCGTAGCATACACAACCCTGCGTCATCTCACATTTGCTTGCTCACTGGAGTCCCTGAAGTCTGCTCAAAATCTACATCAGTAATTAAAGTTGAGTAGAGACGTAATGAACCCATTGTGGAACATGCACCTAAAAATGTGCTTTTCTGCAATTTTTTTCAAAACCAGGAATTACGGGGGGAGGGTATAGAAACAGATTTTTGCTTCTACTAAAGCAAGATCCTGTACCTTGCCTTTGGAAGACAATCATTCCTTCATCATTCAGATAAAGGTTGGTTGTGGGTTTTGGTAAGTGCGTGCAAGTTTGTGTTTCAGCAAGAAAGATCCAGGAGGCTTAGAATCTTTATAGAAGGTGAGCTATAGAGTCTTTACAGAAGGTAATGAAGGATTTGTGAGATACTCATGCCTGAGCTATACACGTATGAGAAGAAAACAGAAGAGTACACAAACACAAACATATAGAAGCTGGAACACTTCCTACCTGACTGAATGGCTAAATGCTATTCCTGATGTCTGTGAAGATTCTCAGTCATCCAGGAGAGTTTATCTGGAAGTTGAGTCATGGCTACTGGACTTCTTTTTTCTTGAGAGAGAGAAACATTTCGCTGTTCATACAAACAGCTTCATCAGTCTGAATACAGCTAGTGCGAGTCCTCCATCTTATAGTCAGCTTTGACCTATTGTCACCCTGGTGTGAAATAGGCTCATAAGATGAACATCAATGCGGTGGACCCTAATATTAAGTTCACTAGGGAAGACACCCAAGACAACAGGCTGGCTTTCCTGGATTGTGCAGTCATCATCAGACCCGACATGGCCTGGGAGTAGCAGTTTACAGGAAACCCACCCACACAGATCAGTACTTACTGTTTGACTCCCACCATCCATTACAGCACAAATTAGGAGTCATCAGCACCCTAAGCCACAGAGCAGACAGCATCCCCACCTCCACAGAAGCCAAGAAGAAGGAAGACAGGCACCTGAAGACAGCACTTAAGGCCTGTGGATATCCAAAGTGGGCCTTCACCAAAGCAGTGGGCCATCACAGAAGAACAAGGGATCAGTCTGAGACCCAGACCTGACGGAAGAACCTGGTCATTCCTTACATGGCTGGAGTGTCTGAGAAGCTTAAAAGGATTTTTGGCAAACACCACATCCCTGTTTATTTCAAACCCACAAGCACACTGAGGCAGAGAGTTGTCCACCCAAAGGATCTGATACCAAAACAAAAAGGAGCAATATAGTATATGCGGTCCAATGCGGTGAGGAGTGTGCAGACCTCTACATTGGAGAAACGAAACAGCCATTAAACAGAAGGATGGCCCAAGATAGGAGGGGTAACAGTTCAGGACCAGAATCAGCAGTACACCTCCATTTGAAGGACAAACAGCACTCTTTCAAAGATGAGGATGTACACATATTAGACAAAGAAGAGAGGTGGTTTGAGAGAGGAATAAGGGAAGCCATTCATGTGAGCATCGAAACCCCCTCCCTCAACAGCAATGACAGCCTCAGGCATAGTCTATCTGCTACTTATCAGGATGTGCTTTCAACAGTACCCAGACAAATAAAAAAGCCTTCACCACCAAGGCCATAGCTAACGACCCATTCTTTATAGGTTTCAGCACCTCAGGCCATTGTTCACCTTAAGGCTATGGATAGTATTGTCTACCTAACGAGCTTATTCATGCACTTGTTCATCTTATGAGCCTATTTCACACCACAGTGACAAGAGGACAAAGCTGACTATAAGATGGAGAACTTGCACTAGCTGTATTCAGACTGATGAAGCTGTTTGGATGAGCAGTGAAACATTTCTATCTCTCAAGAAAAAAAGAAGTCCAGTAGCCATGACTGAACTTCCAGATGCTGTTCCTGATGGTGCTGCACACCATGCATTGACAAGCTAGCCATCTATCTCATCAACATATTCAAGCACTGCTGTGGCTGCAGTGCAAATGGGTGACAGAGGGCCTCAGAAAGAATACCTGTGAGGCTTCATGGCCTCTGAACCCAGCAACAGAAAGCTGAGGTATCTGCTTTGCTCATTCAATATTTTTTGATTAATATTCCCCGACAAGGACATCATTTTTTCCCATGCCACAGGAAAATGATCATGATCCATAGATAAAAAGGAACACTAATTGTTTCTCAACTTTTTTGGAAATGTTTAGCTTTCTGTCTCAAAATGTTACAGGGTAGCAGTTGGAGTGCTTTATTTTATGACCAATAAAATGGTGATAAGCATGTCTCTTAAGTCGGTTATAATCACATTTTCCCTGTAGCATTTTCATTTGTATTTCTGGTGTCCACAACAGCTCAAGGGGAAACAAGTGAGAATCTCCTTTGCTTGGAACCCAAATGTAAAAAGATATAGCAAGACATGTGCAGATAAGTATCTTTTCCCATTCTGTCCAGAAGAGACGCAGATACTTGGTCTTAGACACTGCTTTTAGTGGGTTTTAATAATATCTCTACTGTTAATGTGGTTTGCTGTTTTGAATGTGAATTAATGTAATTTTTCTTACACATTTCGTAGAAATGAATGTTCATAAAACACTGTGAGATTTCCTATAGTTATAGTATGGATTAGAGGGGGCACAAATTGGAAAGCCAGTCATTCATGGTTACCCACGAATCATGGCTCCCCCAAAAAAAAAAATGAACCAGTTCACATTTTGTTTTGGGGTTCATGCTACTAGGATCTTCTACTTTTTTCAAGCTGGAACAATTCAAAAAACTTCATTTTCTGTGCGACGAGTTGATTCATTCTTGTAAAGATAATGTGTGTGTCTGTGGATGGTGTTTCAGCAACACAGACAGCTAGGACATGATGTTCAGGACCATGGGAAGACACCCCCCCAATATTCTTTCCCTCCATCATCCTTTAAAAATGTACTTATGAGATTAGTATTACACACACACACACACACACACACACACACTTATCATTAGTATTTATATATTACTTTAGCAGTATATCACCCCTGGACGAGATAATTTTAAAAAAATACAAACAAAAGAGAAACAACCCAGATATAATAAAATACATTCCATTGTATGCAATATTTATGTATGTGTCGAAAAAAAAATTAAAACACTGCCACCGTTTCCAGAATACTGGAAAACCAAGCAGATTGCAAGAAATGATAAAAGGATCAGAAGAAATGGACCTCGCCGCCAGATGGGTGGTATAAAAATCCAATAAATAAATAAATTAGAGGAAGGAAGAAAAGAAGGGGGCTATTGCTGAAATGCAATTCACATCATACTGAGTGTGAACACTGCGACTCTTGAATACAATCTGCAGCCTTTATGTGAGTACTGATTTTAAATGTAATACAGACTACGAGTCAAATTTCCAGTGTAGTTACTAGGGCTGTGGAACTGGTATATAATCACTCATTAAATATCTTACCTACTTTGAAAGCCCATAAGAACATAAGAACATAAGAAGAGCCATGCTGGATGAGGCCAAGGGCGCATCTAATCCAGTTTCCTGTATCTCACTGTGGCCCCGCCAAATGCCTCTGGGAGTGGACCAGACTAGATATCTTGTCTCTTGATACCACTCCCCTGCATCTGGCCTTTGAAGTACCCTGTTTTTAAGCCAGGAGATTACACATCCCCATCATGTCTTGTGATGGACTTTTCCTCCAGGAATCTGTCCTATTCCCATAGGCATAGGGTCACTCTACATCAGAGTGCACCTGTAGTCCACTTTAGCTGTTTTAGCTACATTTATAGATACACAGCTGTAGAATCTAGATATTTTTTCACAGTATAAACTGCAGGCAAGTAACATGTAGCATTATGGTTTATAAGTAATTCAAAGTTGCTATTTGAGCCACTTTTGAGCCACAAGAATTTGTAAGATTACTTTTTAGAAATTAACTATAACAATAGGTAGCTACTTTTGCAGAGTTGGGCCTACATTTAATTATTTTTTCAAGTTATAGTAGTTGTTATACTTTTAATATTATTTATCGTACATTATTTTTAAAAAGTTTCTTTACCCACCCAGGATTTATACAGAAGGCACGATGTATACAAAATAAGTTAAATTAACAAATGCAGAGTACACAAAAACAGGCTGAACTAACACAAGCCTGATGCAGACAGGGTGGATTTGATTTAAATCCCAATTCTTCTTATTAATTTTTAATCAGATTATTTTGACAAATTAAAATAATTTTTAATTTAAATTATGAATAAATTAATTTGGTCCAAAAAAACCACCATTGATTTTTATCAATTCTGGAAGCAGGGAACGAACAACCTTTGGCCCTCCTTTGTTTTCGTCTTCCATTCCCATCACCCTTGTCCAATAAATTCATATTATAACTGAAAACATCTCTAAGGTAATCTCTGATAAAAGTCAGAATCACCTCTTGAATCCTTTTATTAAAATTTTAACTTTACGACCTTTGAACAAAAGGGGGGGGATTAATGAATTTACAATGCATTCACTTCTGTGCTCAGAAATAAATGCAACTTGGTTCAGCAGGACTTTCTCCCCAGGAATCATGCACAGAATCATCACCTTAAAATGTTTGGCCCCATTGTTTCTCTGCTTTAACCAGTGCTCCTCCAGTTTCCCTAAATCTTCCCTTCTCTCGGTTGCTTCAAAAGATGTATATATTACCCTTCATTCTTCCAAAGTTTTGCTTCAATTAATTGTACATCTTGATTTAATTTTTCTCTACACTTTGAATGAAATTTTGGAAAGGGTCTTTGTCAGACAATAGGAGCAGTTGCTTTAATCTAGACCCAAATGGAAAAGTGCCTCCAATATGTCAATATTGTGGGATCTGGCTCTTGGCCTCAATTGACACTATCCCAGCCCCTCCACCTTTCTGAGTAGCCTTTCTATCTGCAATTTTCTTCAGACTATATTTCTGGAGTCCAAAAACCATGTTTATTATCATTTCTACTGTATTTCTGACTCTCTTACTGACAAGTCTCTCTCCCTTTCTCCATTCTTTTTGTTAGCTAAGGAAGGACCAGGGCGTGTACCTACCTCTGGCAGTACCAACCAAAGCAATGACTCAAAGCCACTGGCTCATGTTCAGAAAAAGTACTATTTAGCCAGATGGATTTTAAGGGGGCCTCTCTAAGGGATTACTGGCTTATACTGTACCGGAGGATAACAAGCCCCAGAGCGCTGGAAGTCTTTCACCTTCTCACATAGCTACAAAAAAGGCAAATGCTATTTTAGGCTGCATTAACAGAAATATAGTCTCCAAATTCCGTGAGGTACTAGAGCCCCTCGATTCCGCACTGGTTAGGCCTCATCTTGAGTACTGTGTCCAGTTCTGGACAGAAGAAAGATGCTGACAATTTGGAACAAGTTCAGAGGAGGCCCACAAGGATGATTGGGGGGGGGGTTGGAAACCAAGGAAAGACTAAAAGAACTGGACATGCTTAGAAGACTGTGAGGAGATATGATTGTACTTTTCAAATACAGTTGGTACCTCGGATAATTAATTTAATTCGTTCTGCGAGTCAATTCGCTAACTGGAAAATTTGTTATCCGAAACGCGGTCTCTCATTGAAATGAATGGGAAACCAATTAATCTGTTCCAGGGGTCCGGAAAAAAGGCAAAAAAGTTGAGTTTTTTTCCAGACCTCTTTATAAAGTGCACTTTAAAGGCATGCAGCGCTGGAACACACACCCCAAGAACACCCTGCCCTTCAGTGCAATACAAACATGGAGAAAAGAAAGCAGCAAGACTATCCCAGCCTGTTCCAACCAAAAATGCAATGGGGGAAAATGCAAACATACACAAACACATGCAGCAAGAGAACCCAAGCCCATTCTTGCCTGCAGAGCAATAGGAGATATTGCAAACACGGAAAAAAGAAAGCACAAAGACTACCCCATCCTGTTCCCACCGAAACTGCAATGGGGGGGGGGGAATCAAACACACACAAACACAAGCATCAAGACAACCCGAGCCCGTTCTTGCCTGCAGAGCAATGGGAAAGACTGTAAACATGGAGAAAAGGAAGTAGCGTCTACCCCCAGCCTGTTCCCATTCAAAGTGCAATAAAAACAGTGCAAAGATGAATAAAAGCTAGCTCCAAAACAAATGCCAAGTTGTACCTGACAAAAGTGCAATCAAATCCAAAGCAAAAAACATAAAAGAAAGCAAGGAAACCTCAGCTCCCTACCTTTAGAAGTCCGAAAGGTCCAAATCCTTCAGCAAAAAAATTCAGAATGGCTCCAAAACACAATGAAAAAAGTGCTCCAACTCCTCCCACAAACTATGGGGGGGTGCAATGCATCCTGGGTAACTTTTTTCACAAAGCACTATGAAAAAATTGTTATCCAAGGCAGCCCTATTCCCGAAAATTTCATTTCGCTATCTGAATTATTCGTTAACAGAGGCATTCATTATCTGAGTTATTACTGTACTTGAAAGACTTATACAGAGGAGCAGCACGATTTGTTCGCAATCAACCCAGAGTGTAGGGCATGCAATAACGGACTCAAGTTAAGAGAACCCAGCTTTTGTATGAATATCAGGCTATCCCAACGGTGAGAGCAGCACGGCAATGGGACCAACTGTGGCGTTTATCCTTTGGTGATGAATAATTCTTGAGAAGTGTCTGTATTGATTGGTTGGTTGTTGACCAATGAGAGAGTCTGGGGGAGTAACCTGAGGGGATTCAAGGCTCAGTCCAGCACTGAATTGGTCAGATAGGGACTGACACTGTCTGAAAGAAGATCAGTTAGGAACCTACACTTACTGAGAGAAGATAGATAGGGTCTGACTGAGAGACAGTTAAAGATTAGAGAGAAGAGATAGGATTTAGAGCTTCTGTGAGGAAAACTAAGTGATGAGTGTCTGAAAACTTAAGAACTGGGTGTGCGTAAGTAATCAGTGTAGTCTGTACCATAGCTTTAGTGTGATTTGAGCTATATTCTTCCTTTTGTTTGTACCTAGACACGTTACCCTTTATGAATTTGATTCTACTTTGTAATAAATAAACTTCTTTTATCTTTATTCAATTTAAAACGAGTCTGAAAGCATTAATTTAATAGTGAAGCTAGTTGGTGACAGCAAAAGAGAAAAATTAGAAGCGGTGCTTGTCAATAGCCTGTGAAAGGGTCGGGGGCAACGCATGGGAACACTACAGCAATTACTTCAAGAGGTGGTGAGTACTCCAACACTGGAGGCATTCAAAAGACATTTAGACAACCACCTGGCAGATATCCCTTGATCTGTATTCCTGCATGGAACTGGGGGTTGGTTGACCTTCCACTTATCATGACGAAGTTAGAAGTAGAAATGAAAAGCCCAGTATGTGTGTCCCCTCTCCCCCCCCCACAGCATTTAAACTTTACAATACGTAGATAGTGTTAGAAAATAGATTATTTAGGAAGGAAAAATACATAGCATCTGCCATAAAAACAGGCATAGCAGTGTCACTCATCTCCTCCAAAGAGGGGTTAAATGGAAGCAAGATACATGCCCTTTGGGACAAAAAAGTAGTGCTCTCATTGTACAAGGAATTGGAACAAACCATGACAATGTCATGTCCAGCTGCTCCATATTCTGGCTAGAGAGCAGTCTTCTCCTGAAGCAACATAAAACATAAGCAGCTACTGAGGAGCAGCCAGCAAATCCCCATAGATATCAGCCTAAGATCAAAATACCATTTTTCAACATGGACCAGATGCTGGGCCATCCACATCATGGGGGAAGGGGACAAGAGCTGGACCGTGATGATTACATCATGCCATGGATGAACTTACAAGCTTGTCCAGCTGAGACTTTGCCAAGAGGTTCGGATGACTCAGGAATGTGTTGAATACATTTCCAGCTATTTTCACTCTTTCTTCTCCAATTGCTCTCTTTTGTGAGTCTCCCTTCCTTCCTTCCTTCCTTCCTTCCTTCCTTCCTTCCTTCCTTCCTTCCTTTATGCTTCTTTCAGGAAGACAGATCTACTGAATAAAAAAACATAGCCAAGATATATATAGCCTGGCTCTCTGAATAAACCCCCAGGTTTGGAGTAAGTAGACCTTGGTCCTGGGGACAAGAGTTGTACCAAGGATCCTTCTTCATCATCTATTTGATGCCAAGAGGAATTTATACTCCAACTAAGGCTTCTGCTCTTTCCAGACCTTTTTCCCTGATGAGGCAACTTGCCAACAAGAGATGTAAAATTTCTGGAAATTTTGAAGCCATGGAAGAAAACCTTGAAGAAAAATGAAAAAAAAATGGGGGGGCGTGTCTAAATATTTCACTCCAAAGTTTTCAGAAATTGTACATCTCTTTTGGCATGAAAATAAAAATTCCTCACCCTTCAGTAAAAATATGACTTCCTGCATAGGCCCTCACTCAGAGTACCATGACATAGAGGGTACAAATGTGAACAGATGTGGTACCCTACCACAAACAGAAGCAATAATAAACAATGGAAAGCAAATTTTCATGTTACAGAGTCAAGAACCTTCTGAAGTTCTGCTTCCATGTTTCAACATTCAGTCTTGTGCCTCTTTCACCACATTTTATGGCTCAGATTTAATTCTTACTGCTGGATTCTCCACTGATAATATGTTCATTATATCACGTGCCCCACTTTTAAAGGTTGGGGCCGCTGCTGCTGTTGGGCATGCGCGCGCCAGTGATGCCCAGATGCCCCCCTTTGGCCTGAGACACATCCCCCTTAAGCTAAGTAACCTTCTGCCCCTCATAATTTATTCCATTAGGCTGCAATTCTGTTTATATCTGTGAAGATTCTCAGTCATCCAGGTGAGTTTATCTGGAAGTTGAGTCATGGCTACTGGACTTCTTTTTGAGAGATAGAAATGTTTCGCTGCTCATCCAAACAGCTTTTTTTAATGGCCTTGGTGGTGAAGGCTTTTTGATTTGTCTGGGTACTTTGGAAAGCACAGCCTGTTAAATAGCAGATAGACTATGTCTGAGGCCACCACCTCTGTTGAGGGAGGGGTTTTCAATGCTCACATGAATGGCTTCCCTTACTCCTCTCTCAAACTATCTCTCTTCTTTGTCTAATATGTGTACATCCCCATCTTTGAAAGAGTGCCATTTGTCCTTCAAATGGAGGTGTACTGCTGATTCTGGTCCTGACCTGTTGCCCCTCCTATCTTGGGTCATCCTTCTGTTTAATGGCTGTTTCGTTTCTCCAATGTAGAGGTCTGAAAACTCCTCACTGCATTGGACCGCATATACTATATTGCTCCTTTTATGATTTGGTATCGGATCCTTTGGGTGGACAACTCTCTGCCTTAGTGTGTTTGTGGGTTTGAAATAAACAGGGATGTGGTGTTTGCCAAAAATCCTTTTAAGCTTCTCAGACACTCCAGCCATGTAAGGAATGACCAGGTTCTTCCGTCGGCTCTGGGTCTCAGACCGATCCCTTGTTCTTCTGGGATGGCCCACTGCTTTGTTGAAGGCCCACTTTGGATATTCACAGGCCTTAAGTGCTATCTTCAGGTGCCTGTCTTCCTTCTTCTTGGCTTCTGTGGAGGTGAGGATGCTCTCTGCTCTGTGGCTTAGGGTTCTGATGACTCCTAGTTTGTGCTGTAATGGATGGTGGGAGTCAAACAGTAAGTACTGATCTGTGTGGGTGGGTTTCCTGTAAACCTCTACTCCCAGGCCACTGTCAGGTCTGATGATGACTGCACAATCCAGGAAAGCCAGCCTGTTGTCTTGGGTGTCTTCCCTAGTGAACCTCTTATTAGGGTCCACCCCATTGATGTGGTCTGTAAAGGCCTGTACTTCCTGAGTCTTGATTTTCACCCAGGTGTCATCTACATAACTGAACCAAAGATGAGGATGTACACATATTAGACAAAGAAGAGAGGTGGTTTGAGAGAGGATAAGGGAATCCATTCATGTGAGCATTGAAACCCCCTCCCTCAGCAGAGTTGGTGGCCTCAGGCATAGTCTATCTGCTACTTATCAGGGTGTGCTTTCCAAAGTACCCAGACAACTCAAAAAGCCTTCACCACCAAGGCCATTAAAAAAAAAAGTCTGATGAAGCTGTTTGGATGAACAGCGAAACGTTTCTATCTCTCAAAAAGAAGTCTAGTAGCCATGACTCAACTTCCAGAATTCTGTTTATACTTACGCATTATTCCAATCAGAGGATTGTTGCAAGTAAATATGCATACAATTTCACCTTGTTTTTAAAAATTATTTAGCCATTGGCCCTTCCAAAACATGCAATCCAAAATATTAAAAAATATAACATAAAGGATCAATATCCACTGATTCACTTATCCATGGTTGGAAAATATTAAAAAATATTACAAGGAAAATCCTAGAATATGTCTATAAAGATTCTTAGTCATCCATATGAGATTATCCAGAAGTTGAGTTGTGGCAGGCTTCTTTTCTTGTTAGAAAAGAAGTTTTTAACTATATTAGTTTGTTGTGTGTATCGTCTGTTTGTTTAATTGTGATTATCTGTGCCAACTGTGGCTTTGTAAGCCGCTTAGAGATCTTTTGATATTAAGCGGGATATAAATACAATAAATAAATAAATAAATAAATAAGTTCAGTTGCCATGACTCAACTTCCAAAAAAAGTGTGTGAAAAAACATGCTATATATAGTATTCACTATTTATATAGTGTTTGCTATATGTTTCATTTCCTCTAATGTTTCTTGGGACAATCATCAACCTCCATTTGTCATTTTTTTTAATTATCAAAGGTGACATACCACTGAAGCAGTGCCTTTTCTCCTTCTCTCCTTTTCTCTGCCCTCACAGCCGTTTCAAAGGGCTCCACTACTCCCTGTTAGACCAAGTAGATTAGACTAACCCACCCTAATTTAGAATATGTTGGACCCAATAACTATTTACAGCTTATAAAATGGGGGGGGGGATACACTTTCTATTTAGGCCACAGTGCTGGGCTGGCATCAGCTCCCAAGACATCTGTGTACCTCTCACAGCAGCTGGGAGAACTTCCCACTGAGCTTTGGAATCCAGCATAACTGGAAATTGGTAAGAATTCCTGGCTAGCCTTTTAGTTTCAGCTTGGGGTGGGGGTGGGGGACATTCAAGCAGAATTAAATGCACATGGCCCTTTCCAGTCAAGTGAGATTTTCATCCACTGCAAACAGAGGATTTGCTTCTTTCTTTAAAAAAAAAAACTCGAGGTATTGTATGCCAAAACTTTGCAGATGCTGTTACACTAATTCAAGTGCAATGTTAATATCCTCAGATAACTCTCCTGTATCAATCCTTTCCCCTTCTTTTCTTATCTATATGTATGTCTGTGATGATCTCATTTGAATTTTGACCCCATCTGGACTCCTATTTTGGACATTTTAATTGCTTTTTTTCTTTTTCTCTCTCTTGCTAATGCTATTCATCTTGCTTGCCAAACTTCATCCCCAGCCATATCTGATCATTTTGACTAAAACAATCTTATGTTTAAAATAGTACTCTTTGAGGATCTGCTCTTATTTTTAAATCTAGGCTGCCTACTGAACCGGCAGCTCAAAGAATCTGAGCATCTCTGATGTTTTTTACACTAGAGCTAAGCTACTGCCCTCCAGATGTTCCTTAGGCTGCTGCTCCCATCATCCAATATATTAATGCTCTGCTGACTGGGCCTGGAAGGAAGTTACAATCCAATCATACCTGGAGGACGGAATATTGCCAATTTGTATTTTAGACCGACCCTATTCTCCCCCAACACATCTATCTATTACCAAATATATTGGCATGCAAATACTGTACAGGCTAAAATATTTTTGCCCACTGACATTTTAGGTATTTATAAAAATAAAAAATAAAAACGCTCGTCAAGCAAAATCTCAATACTGTATTTAATGTGGATTTTTGTAAACTTTCCCAGAATCCATCTTGATGATTTAAAGTGTATAAAAATATTGAATAAATAATGAATAGAATTTGCTAATGAAAGAAAGAAAGAAAGAAAGAAAGAAAGAAAGAAAGAAAGAAAGAAAGAAAGAAAGAAAGAAAGAAAGAAAGAAAGAAAGAAAGAAAGAAAGAATTGTTCAAAAGTAACAGAAATACCATTTTAAGTTGAAGGCTTTTTCAAAATCACAAAAAGTTTGAATTAGTTTCCTTACTTCCATCCCCCACCTTTTCCTTTGAAAAATGTGCACTCCCAGCCAACATAATACCAATTCTTTTAGAGATTAGAAGCTTTGAATAGTTCATATATTTGCCTGAACATTTTCACAAGCAGAGACACGTGCCTTTGCATACAGTCAATGGGAACAAAATCTAAAAGAACCTATATTAACAGTTAGAGGAGTTTACATTGTGAATCTTAACTCCCCGAAGCCCCCTAGCTGGGGAATTTGTATCCAAAAGTAATATTTTTGAAGATCTAGTCTATAAGAACAATTCTCTAGTCTATACTCTATCTATTCTAGTACAAGGATGCAAATCATATGCATGTAGATTTTCTCCCCACAATCATAGATCATGCCTTAAAGCAAAGCAAAGCAAAGATATACCACCCCATATCTCCAGGAAAAGGGAAACCTCGTAAGACAATTTTTCCTATGGGATGCTCCGCAAGACGAATTCAATGCATTCCTATAGGAAACTGCATTAAACCTTGTTTCATTGAATGAATTTTTCATAGGAAGAATTGACCCATAGAATGAATTAAATTCATCTTAAGAGGTGCCACTGTACTTATAGACATCTACAGTACTTGCAAACATTGTTGTTATTAACAAAGCCAATATTACAGATAGTATTTCAGTGCTTTCTAATTACTAATTACTTCATGCCCTCCTTGAGTTCAGCCCTGTATCCATGCGTGAAATCCCACAACAACAAAAATAAACAGAGTTAGAGTGTGAGACATAATGATTTTATGCTACTGAAATCAGTGTCCTCGCATTCTATAACTCTTTTTAAAAAGCTGATGCCCTAACTCAATCTGGCATGGCAGTAGGCTTCAACAGGTGAATCTGTTTGTATTTAGTTGTAGATTATTTATTTGCATTCTTGTAAACCACCCAGAGTCCTATAAAATGCATAAATAAATAAATTGATTGATTGATTGATTGATTGATTGATTGATTGATTGATTGATTGATTGATTGATTGATTGAAAAAACCCTAGAGCACGTAAGACTAATACAAACCTGAAATGAACACTGTATATGATACAAGAGTTGGAATACTGTGTATTATCCCTCATTACTGTAAGCCGCCTTGGGTCCTTTTCCAAGGAGAAAGGCGGGGTAAAAATACTCTAAAATAAATAACTAAATCTACAGTCTGCATGTCCAAACTTCTGTCCTCCTGATGTTTTGGACCACAACTCCCAGAATTCTAAGCTTAGACTGCCAATGACAAAGGAATTTGGGAATGTATGTGGGTGTATAGGAGATTTAATCACTTATCATCCATGACATCATTGGCATTGTCAGTAAGTGGCTGAAATATATAAGCACCGCATTTTATGTTGCCATGGTTGCCCTGTCTGGAGAAACGGAACGGATTCCCTCCCCTTCCTTTTTTATTCACAACAAAATATTGCCATTTGAAAGCTGGGAAAAAGCTTTTTCTCACAACTGGAACATTAGGTTGAAGAAGGACTCCTCACCATAACTGTATAACTATCAGTGGCATGTTTAATACTCAAATAAGGCCCCATCAATGGACCGTTTCCAGGCAGTGCTATGCTAGTTCCATCTAAAGTAAGCAACAGTCCCATGATGTTGCATGTTGAGTCCAATTCAAGGTCTTGAAGATTACCTATAAAGCCCTTCACAGTTTGGGACACATTAGCTGTTGAGGTGTCTTTTCCTGAGGTCATTCGCCCAACTAGCTCTGCTACAGTATGTCCTCCCTGATCCCAGGAAAGTCACTCCAAGGCAGACCAAGAAATCCTTGACTAGAACTAGGTTTGTCTTTGCTCTGGCTCCAACACTTCGGAATCAACTGCAGGTGGAACTCCCTCTGGCCTCTTCCCTCCCAACCTTTAAAATATATTTGCACCTGCACTAATGGGGAAGTATAAAATTTAAAATAAAATAAAATAAAATAAAATAATTAAGGATTTATTTTAGGAATTAGACGTCAGTGATTTCATCTGTTTTGAAACAACTCCTAATCCAACCTAGAGCTGCCTAGATGCCCTAAACACATCCAATCTTGCCTGATTTGGGGAGCTAAGCATGGTTGGCCCTGGTTAGTACTTGGATGGGTGACCACCAGGGAATGCCAGCTGCTGTAGGCACCTGGAGTAGGAACTGGCAAACTACTCCAGTATTCCTGCCAAAAAAACTCCATGGACATGGGGTCACGAAGGGACGGTCACGACTGTAACGACGCAACACACACACACACACACACACACACACACACACACACACACACACACACACACACACAATCTAACCTAGATTAGCGAACGTGATAGTCGTCATAACTAGCTCATGACACCCTGCCTATCTAATCAAACAAATGAATCCTCACTTAGAGATCTCACTCCCCATTCAACACAACTTCTTTTCCTCCTTAGTTTTTTTTAAACAGACCTGAAAACAAGAATCGCTTTGCATAATATGATGTCCAAGTAGCTTACCCTTTAATAGCAACTAGCATGCAAATCTCTTCTGCCTTCCAGATGCAAGACAAGTAGTGCCCAAGAGCACAGTTCTTAAGAACAGTAATAGGTAGCATGGCCAAAGGGCATTCATGAAGTTAAGACACTGCTGCATCACCAGTGTAGTTATGCTACATTCCCAGTAGTGTCCCATTACTTAACTTCACTTGCCAGTTCTCTTTTTATCCACCTTTGGAATTCTCTGAATCTTCTGGACATATATTACTCGGGTTGACAAGATCAGGCTTCCATTCCCACGGTTTCCAGCAATATAGCAGGTGTATAGAAAACTTAAACATTCAAACAGATGTCGGTGGCATAAAGCCAGCCCAAAGGCTGGTGCCTGTGAACTGAGAACAAATACAACGTGAAAAGATGACCATGTCTGAAGCAACACCTCAAAGGTGCTATCAAAGTCACAACGTTAAGAAAACAACGAATGAATAGGGGCATTCTGACAGGCTTTAAAAAAAAACACTGGCCCAATCTCATGCTCATGATAGAAAGGTTAGCTCAGGAATTACAGTACAGTATTATGATGACAAAGGTCATTGCAATCTGTAGGTAAACACAAAATGTAAAGAAGATTAAGCTTGCTTCTGAAGACTCCTTTCATATATGTGATTTAAACACAAATTTCCCAAGGTTGAAAGGGGGGGTGCTGGCTATTAGATTAGAAAAAAACTTAACTCTCATTAAATGTATTTGAAGGCCTGTTGGCAACAGGTGGTAGAAGAAATAAGTCAGACACTTCTGCAATAAAATGTTCCTGTGCAGGGGAGGGGCGGCGGCGGCTAGCCAGCCAGGACCTTTTCTTGAATACTCCATTCCATTCCTCCTGTCCAGACCAAATTTTCCAATTCTTGCACAACAGTCAGTCCACATTTTTTTACCACCAAACATGTTCAGTCCACACTGAGTTGCCTTGGGGCTGCTGATCAGTTTCTGGGCACAATTCAAAGGGTGGGTCTTAATCTATAAAGCCCTCAATGGCTTGGGTCCAGCCAACTCCAAAGAAAGTGTCTCCCACTATGATCCTGCTTGAGTATTGAGATAGTCAAGGGAGGCTCTTCTCTCAGTCCCACCACCTTCATTGGTGCATTTATAAATATACAGTGGAACCTTGTATAAAGGAATTAATTCGTTCCAAATGAAATTATGTTAAGCACATTTTCCTTTGTACAAATTTCCCATAGTAATGCATTGAAAACAGAGTAATCCCTAATCGTGACTATTTTTATGTTGTACAGATTCGCCCCATAGACGATTCTGTTAAGCAAATTTCCCCCATCTCTGGAATTTTTATGTTGTACAGATTTTATGTTATACAAACCATTTGTTATACGAGGGTCCATTGTAAATAAATAAATAAATTTTATGGACACACAAGAGAAGGCCTTCTCTGTTGCTGCTCCAAGACTTTGAAACAGCCTCCGAGGAGGCTGGGCTTGCCATATCTTTGTTGTCCATCCACAAGCAGGTGAAGACCTTCCTCTTCGGACAAGCCCCCCCTCAGTGACTGATTACCTCAGGATGTACTATTACAGTGATGGTGAACCTTTTAGAGACCGAGTGCCCAAACTGCAATTCAAAACTCACTAATTTTCCGCAAAGTGCCATTACAGCAATTTAACCTGAATACAGGTGTCTGTGAAGAGGCGATGTCGGGTGCCCACAGAAAGGGCTCCGAGTGCCACCTTTGGCACCCGTGCCATAGGTTCGCCAACACTGTTCTATTAGATGGATTGTTATGGATTACTGCTTTGACTGTGTTTTAGTACTGCTTAGGTTTCCCATTTCTGAGAGTGGTATTTGTTTGTCCCTTTTAAATATTTCTAGTACCCCCTTATCCACGGGGGATTGGTTCTGGGCCTTTCTGCGGATAGCAAAATTCACGGATAATAGCGAATGCCCTGTCAGCACCCCAAAAAAATCAATAGTAGCTGCTATTTGTGATAGTAACTTGCTTTGCAGCACCTATTTGTGACAGCAAATTATTTAATTATTTTTTGGTAGCCAATTACAGATACATGAATCAGTGGATGCCAAATCAGTGGATATGGGGGGGGGGTACTACTGTACTCAGTATTTTGTCTTTTTATGATGTACAACACCTTTGTATATGCATTATTTTTTCTTAAATATTGTACTTCAGTTATGTAAGCTGCCTTGGGTCCTTTTTTATGGAGAAAGGCATGACATTTTTAAAAAATAAAAAATTTATTTTCTTAGTGTTTTTGTAATTTTGCAAACTTCTGGGTTTCTTCCCATCTGCCTTGATTCTTCTCTGCTATCAGTTGAAGGAAGAAGGAATAGAAGAAGGAATAGCATATATGTGATAATTTTTGTACTCCCCCTGTATCTTCGAATCATACATGCCTCAGTTAAAATAAGGCAGCTTTAAACTTTTGTTAAAAGGAAAAACAAAACTCTGTTGAGAGGTTCATGTACAGGAGTTCAATTCATGACCGGCCATGGCCCAATGGACAATGCTGGGCTACTGCTTTTAAACAAGGCAGGTTATTTTGGCATCAGTTTGTCATCTGCAAAGTAGAGTTAAACATGCCCAGTTTATGGGCATGACATAAGAATACTAACACTCTTTGCACATGGGGAGTCTAAGCTACCTATCACCCATAACAATGCCACATTTCAATCAAGCTGCTTTACACTCACCAGGTAATAGTAATCTACCAGAGAAATAACTATGAGTACCCAGCTGATGGAGCCTTAAATAATCAAAACAATACAGATAAACCAGTTCCATGTGCACAAGGAAAATCTCACATTCTGTGGGCTGATCTGTGACTGCAACCAGAAGAAAGTGTAGGACATCTACAGCTGGATTTCCCCTTTGATAAAATGGTAAATTAACATTAATTCTCCACATGCCACGATAGCACAATTTAAATGGTAAACTAAATTAAGTGTTGTTTAAAGTGTTGAAATCAGGCCCAAAGCTATTTTTGTCTCTTAAGCACATTAGAATTCTCCCTCCTTTCTAATAATATTTTTAGTTTACAACCTCCAAAGGCATTTTAACCAGACTGTTAATGTGGAATCTAGTCTAACCAACCATTAAGAATTGCTGAGGGAAAAGATGTGAAACCAGAGGTTAGAAATGTTACATTTTTAAAAAAAGACAACTCCTAGAGTCCCTCACACAGCAGGACTAGCATGCTAATCTACTAACATATGCCAAGCTAATATAATTAATCATACTAATAGCTAATGTCATAACTGATTTTAAAAAAACTGGAAATGCTTTCCAGTAAGGCAATGTGTGAGAAACCATTCAATCCAATTGCTAGAGCTCAAATAGTTACTTTTTCCCACTAAAACTCCCAGAAGTCTCCAGTCAGCAAGGTTGCCATACTACAGTACAATAATTCTCTGGAATGCAACAGGTCTCTTTGACATTTTTGTTGCAATGGTCTAATGCTAACACAGACAGCCTTTGGGCACACACTGCATTCTTCCATTTTCCCATCTATAAGATGCCCCCCATGCATAAGATGACCCCCCTCCCCACTTTTCCAACCTACAATTACAGTTCCACAACCATACAGTTCTCTCCTTGGCTTACTTCCTTGTACAGCCTAAGACAATTTTAGACAAAAATACAGTCATATACATGGAAAATGCTGTATGCTTTTTTAAAAAAATCACCTCCGCTTGAAATTGTGAAAGGTGTATGAAGATTAACAATTTTCAATCCTAATTGAATCTCATCTCCCCTCCCCACACCTGGTTGACAAGCCTTAGGGAAGGTTGTGTTCAGCATATGGTTACCAGCCATTCACATTCCACACCCTGGAACCCTTGACTCCCAACAAGAACAGAACTGGGCTGCAGGTCTTTCATTTGGCAAAGAAACTACCCTGGGCCGCACTCTGTCTTGTTCTCCATTCCAAGCCCAAAGGGAGACACTTTTGGATCTTCCAGTGGTGACTGAATCATGCTCCCTTGCCCCAGCCATCACGCTCTCAAGCAAATGCCCAGATGGCTTCACACAGGCATGGTTACCACTTGACGACGGTAGGGTCTCAACTTGGGGTTGGGGGTTGGGGGTGGGATTGCCTAAGGGAGACACTACAAATCAAACCCCACCGACAGGAATTTTTTAAAAATATAAGTGAAACGCAGTGCTTTTCTCTTCACTCTTGTCCCGATTCCTCTCCATGAGATGGCCATCTGTCGGAAATATTGTGATGGCAGGGGGTTGGACTAGATGGCCCTTGAGGTCTCTTCCAACTCTATGATTCTATGATTCTATGATTCCAGGTTCTTCTGGACAACTAATAAGTGAGCCACGTCTGTGAGAATCAGCCCTGGGTTACTCCGAGTCTTGTGTGTGTGTGTGTGCCTGCTCCTAACGTGACGAAAAGGCAGCTGCAAGTGCAAGGGTGGTGGGTCGCATGAACCTGCGTGTTGCACGTCTTCTTCGTTGACAGATCGTGACTGCTTTTTAAATCCAGGCTAGTTCCCAACGACTGGCACCCGGCAAGCCCTCGGGTTAAAGCGAGACGGGGGGGGCGAAGAATCCGGGGGCATCCCGGGACATGGCAAGCCCTCCGCAGCCTCAGCCTCCCAGGTGCCCAGCAGAGCTCGGGTTCTTTCCCTCCCGGCCGTCCTCAAGAGGACCCCAACCCTCCGGTCTTTGGAAGGGGGAGACCTCCCCAGCACTGATTTTTCCCGCATCCCCCGCTCCCCTTCCAGCTCCCCCCAAGCGCCGCCGGCCTTACCACATTGCTGAGGAAATCGGCCTCGTTCAGGTCGCCCAGGTCCAAGAAGCTGGAGGCGCCCCCAGGGAAGAGGCGCTCCGAAGGGAAGGGCTCCAGCATGCCGTCCATGGCAGGCAAACTCGTCCGGCCCAGGGTCTGGAGGAGGTGAGGATCCGGGGAGCCGCTGCCTGCCCCTCCAGGGCGGCCAGATCCTCCTCGGTCTAGCGGAGCCGGCGCTTCACTCCCGGGTAGCCCCGCGCACCCGCGGGCAGGGAGCGGCTGAGCTCGGCAGGGCGATGCCTCTCGCTCCCGACGGCAACCGGGAATCCATGGGGCAGCGGCGACCAGGGAGACAAGAGAGGTGGGCTGGCCTGGGGGGGTCGTTTAGCCCCGGCTGGGCTGAGGGTTTGGGGGTCGATGACAAGGGAGGGGGGGGAGACTCAAGCTGATGGGGCTGACGCGAAGAAGGAGGAGGAGGAGGAGGAGGAGGAGGACTGGGCAAGATGCGGCCCGAGAAAGAGCGGGGGAGCGCCCAGAGGGAGCCTGCAAGGGCTGAGGCAGCCTCCTGGAGGGACAGAAGGAGAGGCGCCGTCTCCTCCTCCGGGATCGCTGCCCAGCGGCCTCATTCCCCCTCCCCCTCCACCACCACCACCACCACCGACCATCCGGCGGCTCAGCGACGCCCACCCCCCCACCGCCACGCCTTCTTCCCCGCCCTCCCGCCCGACGTATATAAGAGCCGGGGTATAGAGGCACTCCCCCTGGGCCTCCAAGAGGTCCGCCCTTTTCTTCTGCTCCCAGTGAGAGCCGAACGCGGAGCCAGCCCAGCTAAGCAGGGTTTGGCTTAGGCCCGGCTTTAGGAAACGCGGCGGGACCGAAGGAGCCGCCGCCGGCCGCCCCTTCTTCGCCCTGCCGCGTCGTAGGATCACCGGTGACAGAGACCGGCGAATCCTCCGCTCTGGGCAGCCGCCAGAGAATAGGCGCTTCCCCTGCATTTCCTAGACGAGTCGCCTTTTTCTCCCGTGAAGAGTATACTCGGTTTATACTGAAGCCGTTGGTTCACCTGGTAGACGCCTGAGGTTGAGGATCGGAGCTCCGTTAGGCAGGACACTGTAATTTTAGGTTTAGTTTAGGCACTTGGATGTTGAAGTGGAAGACTAATTTCATTGTGCACATGTTGTACATTGACAATAAAGGTATTATTATTACTATGCCCCCTTGGCTGAGGCGAGCTCCACTCCGCCCCGCCCCCCCAGACGAGGCTCTGCTGGGCCACCCTCTTTCTGAACGACCTGGTCCCAGATGTGCCCAGAACCCTAACTAGCAATCTAGGCACCCATTTGTCGTTATGCAACATAGGTCAAGTAATGGCAAATCTGTGCTGTGAATGGGGTACTAGAGGAGAAATATAGTAGTACAATAGTATATTCTACCATTACCCTAGTACAGTGGTGGTGAACCTTCAGCACTCCAGATATTTTGGACCACACCTCCCACAGTCCTTTGTCACTGGCAATACAGGTTTGGAATTCTGGGAGTTGTGGTCCAAAACATCTGGAGGGCCGAAGGTGTCCCACAACTGTCCTAGTAACAGAGACAAGTAAGGATATGTGGGCTGTGAGGCTGTGAATAGAGCACCTGAGATCCATTACTGCACTTTCCTGCGCATTTGTAAGGCAAACTCACCAGCTGCACCAGCCCCACCTGCTATATCTACAGGCAGGAGATAAGCCTAGTGCAGAGGAGAAGAAAGCTGGAAAGAAGGGATTGTGGGTATGCAATGTGTATGAGAGTGCCATGTGTCATTCTCCATAGGCATGGTATCCATGATCAAATTATGCATATCTCTCTGTGCAGATAGATGGTTGTGTGACATTTTGCAGAAAACAAAAATAGGCAAAGAAAGCTCCAAGTGTCAGCAGTTAGGAGATGAACGAGACTGCTATTGCAGTGCAGATGGAGTCACCAAGGAAAAGGTCCTAGAGATCATATTACAAATACAATGGCTATTGGAGTGCACCAGAGGTTTCAGAAGATCAATCAATGCTGTTTAGACTATGGCAAAGCCTTGGGCTGTGGAGCTGTGGATTGTTCTGCAAGAAACGGGTATGCATCAATATGTGATTGTCCTGATGTGTGACCTTTATTGTGGACAAGAAGACAGTTATGGAGAAACAATGGTTTCCCATAGGCAAAGGTGTAAGACAAGAGTGTATTTTTCTTCACATCTGTTGTGAATTGCTGCACAGAACATATCATACAGAATGCTGGATTAAATTGAGATGAAGGAAGAGTGTAAATGGGTGGAAGAGACCAGTAATTTAAGATATGCAGATAATACTTATTGGCAGAAAGCAGCAATAGCTCGAAATGGTTTACACTAAAAGTGAAAGAAAAAGTGCAAAAGCAAACTGCAGTTTAACATCAAGGATACAAACATCATGACTATAGAACAGTGTTGGTGAACCTATGTCACAGGTGCCAAAGATGGCACTCGGAGCCCTTTCTGTGAGCACACAACATCGCCCCTTCACAGCCACCTGTATTCAGGTTAAATTGCTGTAGTGGCACTTTGTGAAAAATTAGTGGGTTTTGAATCGCAATTTGGGCACTCGGTCTCTAAGGGCCTTTTTACACGACCCCTAAGATCCACTGGTCCCTTAAATTCGGACCAGAGATCTTGAGGGTTCGTTGCTGTTCCTCCGTCCCCACCCGCTCCGCACTTCTTTGTTCTGTCTGCGTGAGGGGAGGGAGGGGGGAAAAGCCTTAGACAGAGACAAAAGAATGCATTCTTACCTCCGGTGCCGGTGGAGGTTGCTCCGACCTCCGTTTACTTCCTGGTTCCTCTTTAAGGGGCGGAGGCAAAAGAAAAACAACAGAAAGAAGCGAGGAGAGCTCAGGCACTCTCCACATCAAATATTTTTCACCATCAAAAAGCAGGTACAAGAAAAGTGCGCTGGGTCGCGCTAAAGTGGGCGGGGTCGCACTTAATTGTCTGCAAACTCCGGAGCTGGTGGGTAAACATTTTTAAGGTCCGGAGCTTGCAGCCATTTGCGGCGGAGCTTAGGGGTCGTGTATAAACGCCCTAAAAGGTTCACCATTACTGCTATAGAAGATCTACACAACTTTAACGCTGACAATGAAGAAAATGAATTTGTTGCAGATTTTGTATACCTTACCAATCATCAATCAAAATGGAAAGTGCAGCCAAGAAATCAGAAGCAGGCTGAGAAAGTGAAAGAATTTGAAAACTATTCACCTGTATTACAGGACATCTTATACACATGCAAGGCCGAGATCATTTGTACTATTGTGTTTCCAATTACTATGTGCATGTGTGGAAACTGAATAATGGGAAAAGCTGCAAAGAAAAAAAATGATTCATTTGGAGCAGTGGTTCTCAACCTGTGGGTTCCCAGATGTTTCTGGACTGCAACTCCCAGAAGTCTTCATCACTAGCTGAGCTGGCCAGGATTTCTGGGAGTTGCAGTCCAGGAACATCTGGGGACCCACAGGTTGAGAACCACTAATTTGGAGGATAGCTTTTTGGATACCCTGGAGCTCCAAAAAGACAAACATGTGGGCCTTGGAGCAAATCAAGCCTGAACTATTTCTGGGGTCAAAAATGTTGAAATTGTGTCTGTCCTACTTTGGGCACATTATGAGAAGGCAGAATTCTCTGGAACAGAGTAAATATGAAGGGCAGCAGGAAAATAGGAAGACAGAATATTATATGGCATTTAATAAGAGCTGAGCAGGGATATTCAGGACAGGACATTTTGAAAAGTCACTCATTCGTAGGGTTGCTATGTGTCATGGAGAGTCAACAGCAAATGACAACATCAGTTGCAACAAGAGGCAGTGATTTTGCAACTAAATAAAATGGAAGAAAAAGCACTGATTCTCTTGCTTTTCTGGACAATATGTGGATCTTATAATGATATCTGTGGAAGAAACCTAAGCAGTTTCTGTTTCTTTGTGGTACCTTTTGATACTACAGGATGCTAAAAAGTGCTTCTCAGAGCTTTCTTAAGTGAACAAGAGTACTGTTTCATCTTCCCCATATGTAGTTGAGTTAAAACTAAAGGCAAGCCCTTTCAAGAAATTTCTACTGAATGAACCAGAGAGCAAACATATGTAAAGTTTCTTCCTTGTGGAATCAAAAAGCTTGCAACTGGAAATTTATTTAGTTATTATTTAAAATATTTTATCCCACCTTTCTTCTGAAAGAAAACTCAAGTCCGTTTACATCGTAAAAGTTTTTCTGATTGTGAAAGGACAGCAAAAAAATGGAGCCAGCCTAGCATCCTGTGGTAGGGATTTGGAACACTGCTCCACAGGCAAATTCTATACTTATCCAGTGACAGCTACCGCTGCTGTCAAGTGATGCTAACTTTCGTAGTATGAAATAGTTATCAAAGAATATTGTCAGTTTACAACTATAATTGATATTCCAGTTCACTCTTGTGCAATAAATCATCTATTTTTACATAAGACCGTCAGCAATTGGCCTACTGATGTCAC
Source organism: Phrynocephalus forsythii (assembly GCA_029282475.1). NCBI lineage: Eukaryota > Metazoa > Chordata > Lepidosauria > Squamata > Agamidae > Phrynocephalus > Phrynocephalus forsythii. The sequence continues at coordinate 136,018,639 of JAPFRF010000001.1, read as the reverse complement.
AGAAAGAAGAGATACTATTGAATTACTCACCCCCATTTCCTGAGACAACAATTTGCTCATACTTCACAGAAATATCTATTAACTATTGAATTTGCAACATTTTCTGACCTTAAAGGAGGATTCTCAAGAGATCAGGTAACTTAATTAATCAGAGCCTGTTTGTAGGCATTGTCATTTCACTCTGATGAAATATAAAACAATTTCTTTGGCAAAACAGCTCTTCTCCCTGGTGTTTGTAGAGCAGAACTTGTGGTTTGTATGATTAGAAAAGACTGAAACAGATGACTTTAGGAACACTTTCAAAACTGAAAAGAAAGAAAACGAAGATCTGGCTGCTGGTAACCTTGAACCGACACTGCCTGTTTCTCTGTCAACGCAGGTGGCCCTGTTTCCTGCAAGTCATCTCATAACGCTGTAATTAGAGACTGAATACCATTTTTTAGTTTCACAAAGATTATAGGGCTTCATATAAACAAGATTACATTACCTCGACCCATCACATCTTTTTGATGGGCATCTGCAGAAACTTATTGGGGCAAAAATTTGGAAGAAGATCAGCTGTCCATAGCATTGTAAAGTAGGACAGGGCTTTCCCTTCATCACATTGGCTATTTGTTGTCCCAATGGCACACTTGCCCCTGAATGCTGCTGGTAGGTATTCAAAATTATATTATTATTTTCAGCCAGCACCTATACAAGGGCATGTAAAACCATTTAGAATCTTATAGCAATTTAGGTAGAACAACCATATTTTCTTCCCACTTATTTTGTTCAGAACTTTCCTGTAACATGTCAAAAGAGTTCCCCATGTTTCAATTCAAAACCCTTGTTTGACAGATACTCGCAGCAGACAGAATGCCAGTGAATACAGCTTCTACATCCACTCCTCAATCATGGCCAAGCAACAACAACATAAAGATCCAACCTCTCATTTTTAATCTTCATATTTTGTTTTAGTGCACCAATCTGTAGTCCCCTGTCATTCAGGAGGGCTACCTAGATAAGGTACAATTTGCACTGCTGCCAAGATCTGCCAAAAATGGTTTGCTGCATGCTGAGACAAAGGAAAAGGCTGCCTGGGACAAAGGAAGAGGCCCACTGAATCCATGGGGATTTGATGACTCAACTACTTTGCAAGTCCCATTGACTCAAATGGGCCTACTCTAGTTATGGCTTACTCTGTGTTAAAGAAAGTTGTGGTTAGAGAAGGCCTATTTGAATCCATTGAACTTATGGAGGCATTGACTGATAAGATAAAATTTGCTTTTACTTGCTCTTCCAAGCCTGGTGGTATCCCCAATCTTTGTCATGGCTGTTGCCGTTTTGGCTACTTATGCATGAACACTTGGCATTTTAAGGAATAATGCAGAATCAGATGGGGTGACCTCTTTGTACAGTAGATAATTCTTACATGCTCTTCCAGGTAAAGCATTTCAGCTGGAACAGAGAAGTGTGCCTAGATTCAGAAAATTACTGTATGTGTGTTTTCCTTTGGAAGTTTTACAACTGCTGATCTATTGGGTTCAAACAGGTCACAAATAGAAGGTGCAATTATGTATGGCTGCCTTTTACATTTCCTTGTTGGAGTTCATTCCTTTCTACATTCTTCCAGTGTATTTTTATTTACTGCATTTGAAATGTGTTCTAGTGCCTACTCATTCTATCAAATATAAGGCTGCCTTGCAGGGATCAACATTTCCAGAATGGTATCTCACTTGAGAAGAATTGGTTCCAATGGCAAGAAAATGGGCATATAGCAGATGTGGTTCCATATGCATATTGGTCTTGAAGAATGATGGTGATGTATACACAGCACACCCAGGACTCATGGTTGACACACATGCCATTCTCCTGCAACATTCCTTAGCAAAACAAATGTGATTGCAAGAACAGCAGGGATTGCTAACATTGGTGTTGCATAGCATGATTGGGGAGTTGAACTGCTTCTTGTTGGAAAGGATTTATTTGCTTAGTTTCATACTTTTCTTCTAGGTGCACCAATGTCAAGATGACGGGAACCAGACATTGGGGAGAAAATCCTAAGGTGACCAGTGTGATCCATGGCAGCCATTGGTACCTGGTGTGTTTCAGGTGTTGACTGCAGTGCTTATAATCGCCAACTCCCAGCATGTCCATTGATTTGGCTGTTGGGGCTGTTAGATGTTGCAGTTCAGCACATATGAAGAATACCAGGCAGGAAAAGGCTCACCTCGGGAAAATCTACAAGATACTTGTCTTCTTAAAATATTCGCTGCCATGCAATCCACCTTCTTCAGGCTATTTACAAGTATGTACTAACAAGGTCAGGAAGAGCAGCAGACATGTCTTTGGAAAAAAAGTTACAAGGCTCAAGAGGTTTGAACACTTCTCATGCCTCAGCCTCTGCACATAAAGGAAGTTTGCACACCTTTTGACTGTCTTCCAAGGGCTGGTTAAAGAACATGCTGCACTTGGAACCGGATTCACCTGCTTTCCATTTCCTGCTTCCTGGTCCTGTCCTTCTGCCAGGTATACAAAGCACCTGTTACCATATCCCTGAAAAACAACAGGAAGAAAAGAGGGGGGAGAAAGAACAGCAGTGATCTATGACAGCATCGCACCTCCCTTTCTTGTCTTTCTCTGTCACAGGCAAAGAGCGGCAATGGCATGTCTGGCCTGGGGCTGCATTGCCTACCCCCAAAAGATGGGCAAGACCAGGCTGTGGGCATCGCGAGGCTGGGGCTGGGGTGGGGCTCCGCTCCCCCTACTTATACCCAGCCCCCAGCCCCGCTCTGCCTCGTTTACCTGGACAGCAACGCACCCACCTGCCCACCGCACTTTTGCATGCTAGTGTGACATGATGTGGTCACCTTAGGGGCCCGGATAGGAATTTTTGCCTTGCCTCCCGCAATTGGCTCTTAGGAGGGCAAGGATTTTTCACCTATCCCACACTAGCTCCAGTGGCGTGGCATTGGCCACGCTGGCAGGTAGTGCGGGGAACTCGGCATTAGGTGAGTCCCAAATGCTGGCCAACAGGCACTGTGGATCCTGAGATTACAGAGCCTGGAGTGAAGTGGCATTGAAACCCAAACAGAACAAGGGACTAGTCAGAGGATGGCGCCCTGCCTCTGTTGGGAAAAGGTTTAGCTTGGTCGGCCCAGGGGGAGCCACCGGGGACAGGGGGGGCTCGCCCACATCCGATAATGCCCTTCAGCGGGGTCCAGTTAGTGACCCCCAGGGCCAATGGTTCCCTGCAAGATCGCAGCCTCCTCTTGAGTTAAAGGAATGTTGTTAAGCTTCAATAAAGCGTGGCCCGCATTGGCAACCCAGCTCTCTGTCTCGCCTGTTATTCTGACCTGGGGAGGGGGGGTTATAAGCATTTGCAGCAACAACCTAGCCGAACCCATGAACAGTTGCATTAATGCATCAGTGGCTGACCTACAGTTCATGTTGCACTTTTGATCCTGAGAGTTTTCTGCGTGGGTCATATTTTTGCATCAGAAGCATGCACACACAGGCCATATCATGTACATTTCCCCTTCCGCTCCCCCACTCCCATTGCTCAATTTCTTAGAAACAGCCTAAGGGGACAGAGCAATGAGAAGCGATGAATATCAATTGCTGTCTCGTGTGGAGATACAGTTGATGAACTTAATGAGCAACCTGAGGCTATGCCAAAAATAAAAGAGAAATCATAAGCACAGCGATGTAAAGTTCATGTCTAATTTGGTCTCATGAAACAATAAGAGTATCAAAAAAATCATCAAAAGAGCGATACTGGGATCTTGTGCATGAGTTGTACAGGAAATGAGGAGCGGAGGTACACTGACACTACCTTGCTGAGAAAGGCAGCCATATTGCGTACATTTTCAGCCTAAGAGAGTGGTTGCCAAAATATAAGAAAAGACAAAAATGGTGGGGGGAAAGTAGTAGACCATCTCACACAGTCCTATGTTATACATCTGCTGCCAGCTTCCATACCTGAATTTACCTCGGCCACAGTTCTGCATGTTTTGGTAACTTCCTGTTTGGACTTTCACAATACATGGCGAATTATTTCAAAATGGTCCAGAAACTACCATGATCCAAAATAGGGCTCTAAACGACTAATCCAGTGTGGGTGGGTTGACCATATTGCAGTGGTGCTTTCTCAGCTCTGCTATACCCCAGTTAGTTTCTTCCCCATTTAAAGTACTGCTTTCAACTTGTACAACTGCAAGTAGTTTGGGACAAGGTTACCTAAAAAAACACTTCCTTCCCCCTGTATCTGTCAAACCTTAAGAATCCATCAGAGACGTTAATCTGAATTTGTTGCTTGCCATCAACTCACACATTTTAGCCATTCTAACAGGGTTTTCAAAGTATATAAAACATGTAAAATGTTGTTTTATTGATACCATCACCATCCAATTTGTTAAGTTTGAGTTTGTCATACTATCCACCACACTACCCAAGACTCCCGTTCTTTTTTAATTTTATTTGTTTTCTACACAATAAACGCAAACACATATATTGCTCATTGCCTGTCGTGTTACATATGTCAATCACAATTATTTTCCCAACATTTCAGCCCATTGTAGTTCATAGCTACTTTCTTATCTTAGAAGAAAATATTTTCATACTTTCATATTTAATTTCTTTTTTATTCCATCGATATTCTATCTTTATTCATACATATTTTAATCTAATACAAAATATAGAAATAACCAAATAAAATATTGCAATAATCTATCTGATTTTTGCAGTATACTCAATCCTAATATTTTAATTCTTCAATAAGCTTAGGTACTTTTAAAAACTTTTAACTAACTTAATATATCCTTAACAAAACATATTTACCTATTCTTCTATGAGTTACATAATTTCAAAGGCCTTCTATAACTAGAGTTAGTGTTTGTGGGAAATTAGAAAGGGGTTACATCTTGGTCTATAGATTTTTCTTTAAGCATAAAAGCTAGCATATATTTATATTTCAGGCTGGTCTTCATATTTCCATTATCCATTTCCCAAATCATGACAATCAATTAATGGCTTTAAACAATCAAAATACAGGAAACCAACTACTCTCTATGTGATAGATTCGTTAAGCCAACAGATCTCTTTCTGAATTTCCTCTTTTTCTGCTAAATTCATTGTCTTCATGTGTTGTTTTTTCCATCTTGTTTACTGCTTTGCCAATGAAAGGTTCCAGGACCCCTCCCTCCTCTGCAACCACATACAACAAGACAAATGTATTTATCTTCTTCCTCTCTGTAACTGGGTTTGGCCTATCCACAAATTCATCCTGCAAGTTATTCTGCTCATTTTCCTGAGACCCGATACTGCCTTGTGCTTCCTGTTCAACCTCAGTTCCATCTGAAGATTTCAAAAAAACAAAAACAAAAAAAACCCAAACTGATTGCTAGGCACCTCCTCTTTCACTGTAGTCAGAATTGAGGCTTTGAAATACCTTGGAATTTTCTCAAAGAGTCCTGTTGCAATATGAGGCTGGCAATGGATGGGCCTGCCATGGGAACCATTCCTTGTCCAGCCTAGAAACAGGAGGAGATGGCAATTCAGGGTCACCTTCAGGTTCCTTCACCGCTGGTAGAGTCAGGTACCTTGCTGTCAAGGCTCGAAGCTGACCTGGAAAGCAGTCCATTCTGAAATGTAAAACCCTCCAAAACTGCCTGAAACCAGCAAAGGAATTCCTTTACTGGTTGCTCTTGTGACCACATCTTCCAGCTTGATCTCACACAATTATACCTCCTACCACTCAGTTTCCAAGAGAGAGGGTATAAAATCAAGGAAATTGTTAAAAAAGAGAGCAAACAGAGAGGGTGGAAGGAGAGAATTCTGCTTTCACTTTGCTGCTGGGTTTATTTTGAAAACATGTTATGTCCGTTCTAAGGTCAAGTCTGTCCTTAAACAAAGCAAACAGTCCTTAAACAAAACAAAAGAAGGTTATCTTTTATTATTATTATTATTATTATTATTATTATTATTATTATTATTATTATTATTATTATTATTATTATTAAATTATTCTTTTTCTACCAGCCCACAAAAGCAACCAGGGAAAAATCCAATTACTGCTTCAAGTAGCTCCTTCTTTCACACGTCTACCCTTCTACACTGAAAGCCACTCCTTTAGATAGGGTTAGTGCTTATTTGAAGAAAATTTTCAAACTTTGCCAAGACAAAACTTTGCATGGAGAAATAAAGGGAAGAGAGCAGTTTTTACTCATGACAGTAAAGGGCCAAAATATATAGCTATAAATTACTTTGTGCCAACAGCTCAGCTGTCGCCATCAACTTAATTAATAGCAGTGGAGATAAGGCATTTTCCTGGACCAAGCAAAATCCACCACTGCTTTTTCAGTGGTTGAAACAGACACAGCCTCTCTTCGCCTTGCCTCCAAGGAGACTTGCCTCTTATCTAAGAGGCACAATCTGGAGAAATTCAACCTGATAAGCCACAGGACTTACCGTGTTGTCTCGCCGCAGCATGACCAGAACCGGAACTCCCAAAATTCCCATTCTGAATGTCTTGGTTGAATTGAACCAAGCAGGTGATTACTGTGGAGTGAGCCTTTTGTGTAACAGTTATGCCTTAATTGGGGGTTGAAGTTCAAACACACACACAACTTTTCTGCCCAAGTTGTGCACAACTTTGGCAGTGTACCTTGCCTGGTACGATCTCTGTGGTCTTTTCCACACCAGGTGCTGATTTCTGCTCTGTTCTGCACACGGGTCTTCCAAATAACATATGTTCTAATTCTAAAATCACTGTGTTCTATTAACGTTGTTTTGCTGCCATCGCTTACATGACCTTTGATTGTGTGCTTTTATTTATGAGCAGTGAATGGTCTCAGCTCTTCCCCACCTTCTAGCTATGTATCCCTTATGATTTTATGTCCTCTATGCTTTGTTTTGTTTACTACAAGCTGTTCAGAAAACCTCTTGGTTATGGGATAGAGTAGAGAAATATAAACCGATGAATATATCAAATGAAAAACTTAAATCACAATTGTGATGTCCCAAGGAGCCTAGGTAAGGCCCTGCAGTGTATAGGTAACTGGGAAAGCCAACACATGCCTATCTAATGATCCAGTTTGTCCACTGACCACTTATCTGCTACCAGCATCCACTGAACTTTATAGTGTTGTAGGTTCTTTTTAGAAAGGCTTGATTTTTGAGATAAAGGCATGGACACTAGGTTAGGTATCTTACTGTGGGACAAACTGAGGAATTCATTTGTTGAATCAGTGGCAACATGTATTTGGAGTCCACAACAACTGGGAACATGATGTTGTTCAATAAAGAACATTGAATGCTGTTATTACTCAATAAACATACCTGAGTCCCCTTTCCACTTGGTATCTTTTCCTGTTGTTTTTCTCCTCTTTCCCTGGTTTATTCTCCCAGTTATTATCTTCCTCCTTTTGTCATTCATTCTTTTGTTACAGTGATTTGAAATCAATACCACTGAAATGCATTTCATCAAGGGATTCTGCATACTGTGCTGAAATATGATACAAATCTCTAGCTGTGTTAAGGAACTTGTATGTCCAGAATGCTATAATGGAATCATGACATCCACATAGGGTTAACTTCATACTCTCATCTACATAGAATAGAGGTAGTGGGTGCTGTTACAAACTCTATTTTCCCTTGTGAAGTATGATACCGGTAAGTGCTCTAGAAAGTTAAATGTAAAAAGAAGATTGGCTCTCACAAAACTGTGCCAAGAGAAAAAGCAGCAATTCAGTCATATTTCATCATCCTCCCAATTCAAATAACATTGTTTTAGTCCCTGGCAGCCTCACCCAGTGATGGGTAATTACAGACTTTCAGCTGGGCGAAACGGAGACAAAGTAAAGGAAACGTTCATTACAAACTCGCCTTTCAAAGAGAAACCCCAACTGGGGCAACAGATCAGGTCCATTCATCAGAAGAATGCTTAACTTTAAGCAACAGTAAAGGGGTGAAATTTCATTTGGGCACTTCTTTGTGGTGCAGTGGTTAAACTCTCATATTAACTTGGCTCATGATCAGCATTCAGTCCCAGTGGATTCTGACAGCTGGCTCAACCATTCATCCTTCAGAGGTTGGTGAAACAAGTACCCAGTTTGCTGGGCAGGGAGCAATGTGTAACCTGAATAAATTCCATTGTAAACCATCCAGAGAGTTCTTTAACCACTATGGGGAGGTATATAAGCAATGCCCTTTGCTTTTTGCTTTTAAAGCTTTTCAGCTTCTGCAGCATGACAAGAATGGGCTTTGGAATACTTGCAGTAATTTTTTCCAATTATAAAGACAGCTCTTTTCATTTTCTTCATTAATTCTTTCTATACCAGCATAGCTATCTCTTACTGACATTATACTGGTAAGGTATATACTTTATACATTATGCTAAGGTGAGAGCTAAGCTTGATTTTGAGTGGAGAGCAGTGAAATGGTTCAACCAGTATAGCTTAGCAAAATAACCACCAGTGCCCCCTAACTGCCAGGTCTTCAGCATCGAATTGTGTCCTAAATGGATAAACATATACAGCTGGGAAACATCTGAAGACCAGCCGTGTGTCCTGGATAGGTCACCACCACCACCATCTTTCAATAGATTATTCCATACCATACAGTCGGATCCCCATATCTGTGGGATAAGTATCCACAGTTTCACTTATCCATAGTGTGGATACTATCTATCTATCTATCTATCTATCTATCTATCTATCTATCTATCTATCTATCTATCTATCTATCTATCTATCTATCTATCTATCTATCTATCTATCTAACTAACTAACTAACTAACTAACTAACTATATACAGTGGAGCCTTGTATAACAAACAGCTTGTATAACATAAAATCAGTACAACATAAAAAAATTCCGGAGATAGGGGAAATTTGCTTAACATAATCGCCTATGGGGAAAATCCGTACAACATAAAAATGGGATTACTCCATTTTTAATGCATTCCTATGGGAATTTGTATAAAGGAAAATTGCTTAACATAATTTCATTTGGAACGAATTAATTCCTTTATACAAGGTACCACTGTATATATCCAGAAACATGCTATGACTGCTTGTTAATGAAGAATATATGAAGAACAATGACCTCTACTGGCCAGTTCTGGTAATGCATGTGAAAATTATTTTTCTGGGTTTTTTGGCCCTTTTACCAAGCTATACAGTATATAGTGCTTGCTGTTATCTGCAGTTTTTAGTATGAGTGAGAGGGAGGCTTGGAACCAATCCACAGCAGATATGTTACTAAAATGAAATGATTCAGAAGGCCTAAGTAAATGATTCAGGGTAAGAAGAGTACTAATGTGGTTTTTTACTTCATTATGAGATGGACTTTCTTCCTGGCTTAAATATTGCATCAGGACCATTTAGAAGTAACTGAACTCAAAGCAAGGCAATATAAATTTTGTGGTCTTGTAGAGAACTCACTCATATTGAGCTATGCAAAAGCAAATAATGGAACCTTTCCCCCTACCACCACCACCAGTGAATTGAATCATCACTTGCTGCCATGAATGGAAGCAGCTCCAGTCATGAATGGGACCAAGATCTGCTGGAAGACTGCATATTGAAGAGGGCATGAAAGAGAAGGTAATGCTTATCTATTCCTCTCTAGCTACTATCCCAGTTTCTAAAAGAAACTTCCAGTTCTCCAAAGCAGGCTTCAGGAGACACAACAGGCTGTAGACAGAGGAGAGAATTGATGAAACTTGCCTCTTCCCACAAGTGATCCATGTGTTGAGCAATGATTTTTTTTCTTTGTAGTGGCAGAAGCATCTATGAGAAGAACTAGGCTTAGAGGTGCTCACAGTTCAGCACTATCAACGGACTGTATATTATCTCTCATTACTGTAAGCTGCCTTGGGTCCTTTTCCAAGGAGAAAGGTTGGGTAAAAATAATAATCTAAAATACTCTAAAAATAAAAATAATGGCCTTCATCACACCAGATGTAACAGGCTATTATAGGGCCCCCAAAATAACAAAAAATGTTTGCTCATCAGCAACAACATCATTTTAAATGTGGGATAAACGTTTCACTGGTCTCAGAAGCCAACTATGTCCCCATCTGAATTCTGCCAATAGCAATATTACTGTAGGATTTAATAACATAAACCACAACTTTGCTAATTCATCCGCTCATCTTCCAAATGTTTCTGTTGGGTACACAGCATTGTCTTACAAAACAGAACAGGTTAGAGAGAAAAACTCCAGGGAGATTTGTCATTCCTGCCCCCAAGATCTGCTGCCATAAGCAATTGCCCATCTGTCTACTGGTAGGACCAGGCCTTACTGGGAGCTGGATTTAAGTGATTCAAGGAGAATAGTAGTTTAGTGGTGAGGCTTTATTCTTGAACAGGCTTGTTCCTATCTCTTCTAACTGTTCTTTAACATCTTTGCTTTCATAACTTTTCTGAGCTAGGAAATGAATATTTTTCATAGAAACGTTTGCTATGATAGCTCCTCCGGGGTGCGGGGGGAGTAAATCCATTCAGCCAGGAGTGCCTGTCCTATGGCAAATGGGCACCACTTGTTACAAGTTTCAATTTCCATGTTTTGAGAGCAATGGAAGTGGAAAGTTCTGAAATGTCCCTGATAAAAGAGTCTTGACTGAATGATATCAGGTGTAATGAACTGCACTCTGGAGATTCATTTTTCTTCTGATACATTTTTTGTACAGGTAAACTTCTTCCTCGATTTAGAGGAAGCCTAAATTACCTAGACAGACACCTTTTATGGAACATCTGGGTAGAAGTCTGGAGGCTTAATCACATATTCATCTGTGGCTAATGCACGAACTGAATGTTAATCATCTCTTCTTGCTTCACTGAGGAAGAGAGAAAAAGGATTTTGCCTTCTGGCCTTTCCACTCAGAGCTGTTGACATTTCCATTCGGTCTTTCTTCTGATGCAGAGTTTTGACGTCAGGTGGGCCAGTTAATAGCTTGAAGTGTGTTTGACGCACTCAGTAGTGTGTGTGTGTGCGCGCGCGTGCATGCGTGTTGTGGGGGGACTCATAGCATGGCCTTTCCTCTTTCACAGCCCTTGTTAGGGCTGTGTTCCTCTCTCTTCTTAAAACAAAATAAATAACATGAAACCTGATTCACAACTTGAGTGGCTCAGTCTGTAATAGGTATCTCCATAGCAACTGATTTTACAAGCATATTAGAAATGTCATTGTCACAGCAAGGCCTCGTCATTGTCCCTTGCCGCCCAGCTACATTAGCCACTTTTCCCTACAGAAATATGTCAGGCTACTCAAATGACAGGACCCACTAGGCTCAACCAAAGCATGTAACACTGGAGTTCTCATCAAAAAGCACCAGCTTCGGGTCTTCTTTGATTTGTTTAGTGTTAACAAGAAGTGAGTCCGAGGTTTGTTTAACTTGGAAAGTGTCACAAATTGATTTTTTGACTTTATTTGTTCATTCGTTTGTTTTATTTATATCTTACCTGATTCCCAATAATTGGACTTGGGGACTAACAAGATTTACACAATTTTGAAAAGGCAAATACAGTTAAAATATAATGTCTGGAATCCTGTTGTTGAGCATAGTAAGTCACAATTAGAGTAGGCCCATAAAATTAATGGCACTTACATAGATGTTGACTCACCAAATCCCCACTGATTTAATTCACCTACTGTAGTCATGGCTTACTATGCAAATAATTTAATCTACTAAATTATCCTACTAAGATGCAATGTTTAATATTACATATTAAAATAACAACGGAATGAAACCCTTTATGCTGGAGTTTTATTTGCACCCTCACATGTTGTCACATGGGACTGGGAGAGGTTTTTTGCGGGGCTGAGGTGATGGTCTATCCCAGTGGTTCTCAACCTGTGGGTCCCAGATGTTTCTGAACTGCAACTCCCAGAAATCCCTTCCAGCACAGCACAGTACTGACTAATAATTCCTTCTGGCCTTTGACTTCAGAGAGAAACTCACCTCTTTGCTAATGTTCTTTTTTCTTTCTTTGTACCTCAGTTGGTGGCAGAGTTGTTTGCTGTTGATATGACTTGTTGGTTGCTAGTAAATATACAATAAATACACAAGTATGTAATTACAAGCCACTAAAAGTAAAGAAATGTGTGTCCCCCCTCCTACAAATGTCTCAGAGTGAGATTGTTGTTGTGTTGTTAAAGTCGTGACCAACTCTATGTGACCCCATGTTCATGGAGTTTTCATTGAGACTTAAATGTCAGTTAATGAGAAAGTTCTGGGGAAAATTGAAGCTATTCTCTTCTGTGGATGTCTGTACTTCGATTGCACAACTAAAAGGAATGTTACCAGAAATTCAAAACTCTGAACATAAGAACATAAGAAGAACCATGCTGGATCAGGCCAGAGGCCCACCTAGTCCAGCTTCCGGTACCTCATGGTGGCCCCACCAAATGCATCTGGGAGCACTTGTTGTTCAGTCGTTCAGTGACCCCATGGACGAGAGCTCGCCAGGCCTTCCTATCCTCCACTGCCTCCCGGAGTTTTGTCAAATTCATTTTGGTTGCATCGATGACACCGTCCAACCATCTCATTCTCTGTCGTCCTCTTTTCCTTTTGCCTTTGATTTTTCCCAGCATCAGGGACTTTTCCAGGGAGTCCTCTCTTCTCATGAAGTGGCCAAAGTACTGGAGCCTCAGTTTCAAAATCTGTCCTTCCAGTGAACATTCGGGGTTGATTTCTTTCAGAATGGATAGGTTTGATCTCCTTGCAGTCCAGGGGACCCTCAAGACTCTCCTCCAGCACCACAGCTCAAAAGCATCAATTCTACGGCGATCAGCCTTCTTTATAGTCCAGCTCTCACTTCCATACATCACTACTGGAAAAACCATAGCTTTAACCATCCTGACCTTAGTTGGCAAAGTGATGTCTCTGCTCTTTAGGATGCTATCTAGGTTTGCCATTGCTTTCTTCCCAAGAAGCAGGCGTCTTTTTATTTCGTTGCTGCAGTCGCCATCTGCAGTGATCAAGGAGCCCAGGAAAATAAACTCTGTCATTGCCTCCATTTCTTCCCCTTCTATTTGCCAGGAGATGATGGGACCAGTGGCCATGATCTTAGTTTTTTTTATGTTGAGCTTCAGCCCATTTTTTTCACTCTCCTCTTTCACCCTCATTAAGAGGTTCTTTAATTCTTCCTCACTCTCTGCTATTAGAGTAGTATCATCTGCGTAACTGAGGTTGTTGATATTTCTTCCAGCAATCTTAATTCCGGCTTGTGATTCATCCAGACCGGCCTTTCTCATGATGTACTCTGCATATAAGTTAAACAGGCAAGGTGACAGTATACAGCCTTGTCGTACTCCTTTCCCAATTCTAAACCAGTCAGTTGTTCCATATCCAGTTCTGACGGTTGCTGCTTGTCCCACATATAGATTTCTTAGGAGACAGATAAGGTGGTCAGGCACTCCCATTCCTTTAAGGACTTGCCATAGTTTGTTGTGGTCTACACAGTCGAAGGCTTTGGCATAGTCAATGAACCAGAAGTAGATGTTTTTCTGGAACTCTCTGGCTTTCTCCATAATCCAGCGCATGTTGGCGATTTGATCTCTAGTTCCTCTGCCCCTTCGAAATCCAGCTTGTAGTTCTGGAAGTTCTCTTTCCACATACTGCTGAAGCCTGCCATGTAGAATTTTGAGCATAACCTTGCTAGCATGTGAAATGAGTGCAATTGTGCGATAGTTGGAGCATTCTTTGGCGTTTCCTTTCTTTGGGATTGGGATGTAGACCGATCTTTTCCAGTCCTCTGGCCACTGCTGGGTTTTCCAAATTTGCTGGCATATCTTATGCAGCACCTTTACAGCATCCTCTTTTAAGATTTTAAAGAGTTCAATTGGAATGCCGTCACCTCCACTGGCCTTGTTGTTTGCAATGCTTTCTAAGGCCCACTTGACTTCACTTTCCAGGATGTCTGGCTCCTGGTCAGCAATTATGCTATCTTGGTTATCAGGGACATCCAGATCTTTCTGATATAATTCTTCTGTATATTCTTGCTATCTCTTCTTGATCTCTTCTGCTTCAGTTAGGTCCCTACCATTTTTGTCCTTTATCATATCCATCTTTGCACGAAATACCCCTTTAATATCTCCAATTTTCTTGAACAGATCTCTGGTTTTTCCTTTTCTGTTGTTTTCCTCTATTTCTTTGCACTGTTCATTCAAGAAGGACACCCTGTCTCTCCTTGCTATTCTTTGGAAGTCTGCATTCAATTTTCTGTATCTTTCCCTTTCTCCCTTGCATTTTGCGTCCCTTCTCTCCTCTGCTATTTGTAGGGCCTCATTGGACAACCACTTTGCTTTCTTGCATTTTCTTTTCTTTGGAATATTTTTCATTGCAGCCTCCTGTACAATGTTACAAGCCTCCATCCATAGTTCTTCAGGTGTTCTGTCCACCAAATCTAGTTCCTTGAATCTATTCTTCACTTCCACTGTGTATTCATATGGGATTTGACTTAGGTTATACCTGACTGGCCCAGTGATCTTCCCTACTTTCTTCAGTTTAAGTTTGAATTTTGAAATAAGAAGCTGATGATCTGAGCCACAGTCAGCACCAGGTCTTGTTTTTGCTGACTGTATAGAGCTCCTCCATCTTTGGCTGCAGAGAACATAGTCAATCTGATTCCGGTATTGTCCATCTGGTGATGTCCATGTGTAGAGTCGCCTTTTGTGTTGTTGGAAAAGAGTGTTTGCAATGACCAGCTTGTTCTCTTGACAAAAACTCAATTAGCCTTTGCCCTGCTTCATTTGGAACTCCAAGGCTAAACTTGCCAGTTATTCCTTTTATCACTTGACTCCCTACTTTAGCATTCCAATCCCCTATGATGAGAAGAACATCTCTCTTTGGTGTCAGTTCTAGAAGTTCTTGTAAGTCTTCATAAAATTGGTCAATCTCAGACTCTTCAGCACCGGTAGTTGGAGCATAAACTTGGATTACTGTGATGTTCAAAGGACTGCCTTGGAATCGTACCGAGATCATTCTATCATTTTGTAGGTTGTATCCCAGCACTGCTTTTCTCACTCTATTGTTGACTATGAAGGCTACTCCATTTCTTCTATGGGATTCTTGCCCACAGTAGTAGATGTGATAGTCATCTGAACTGAATTCACCCATTCCTGTCCATTTAAGTTCACTGATGCCCAGGATGTCAATGTTTATTCTTTCCATCTCACGTTTGACCACATCCAGCTTACCCTGGTTCATAGATCTCACATTCCAGGTTCCTATGCAGTATATTTCTTTGCAACATTGGACTTTCCTTTCTCTTCCAGGCACGTCTGCAGCTGAGCGTCCTTTCGGCTTTGGCCCAGTCACTTCATTAGCTCTGGAGCTACTTGTACTTGTCCTCCGCTCTTCCTCAGTAGCATGTTGGACACCTTCCGACCTGAGGGGCTCATCTTCCAGCGTCATATCTTTTAGCCTTTTGTTTCTGACCATGGGATGTTCTTGGCAGGGATACCGGGTTGGCTTGCCAGTTCCTACCCCAGGAAGTCTTATTACAGGCCTCATTGTCACCAGTGTAATTAGCCTTACAATGATGAAAGCACAGTTCAGCCTGTTTTATTTTGTAGCCTCACTGATCAACTGGGACACAAAAGTAGAAATGTGCCCCATTTATAAGATATTCCAGACTGAGGCTTGTCTGGGAGCACACGAGACTAGATATCTGTCTCCTGATACCACTCCCCTGCATCTGACCCTTGAAGAACCCTGGTATTAAGCCTGAAGATTACACATCTCCATCATGGTTTGTAACCTGTGGTGGACTTTTTTCTCCAGGAATCTGTCCAACCCCCTTTTGAAGACATCCAGGCCAGATGCCATCACCACATCCTGTGGCAGGGAGTTCCACAGACTAATTTATTAATTAATTAAACTTATATACCGCTCCATCCAGCTACATGGCTACTCTGGCCGATTATGGCTACTCTGGGCAGTAAAAACCACGTTGGGCAAAAAAAAATTCTTTTGTCTGTTCTCACTCTCCCATCCCTCACTTTGAGTGAATGTCCCCTAGTTCTGGTATTTTGTGAGAGGGAGAAGAGCATCCCTGTACCACATTACTCATGCCATGCATTATTTTGTACTTCTCATAGAATCATAGAATCATAGAGTTGGAAGAGACCTCAAGGGCCATCTAGTCCAATGCCTTGCCATGCAGGAACCCCCATCACAGTATTTCCGACAGGTGGCCATCCAGCCTCTGCTTAAAAACCTCCAAAGAAGGAGACTCCACCACCCTCCATGGCAGCATATTCCACTGCCAAACAGCTCTGTCATGAAGTTCTTCCTAACATTCAAATGGAATCAGTTTTCATGTAGTTTGAAACCATTGCCCCGAGTCCTAGTCTCTGAAGCCATGGAAAACAAACCTGTTCCCTCTTCACTATGACATCCTTTCAAATATTTAAACATAGCTACTATATCTTCCTTCAGCCTTCTTTTTGAAAGGCTAAACATTCCCAGCTCCTTAAGCCGTTCCTCATAAGACATTTCTTCCAGACCTTCAATCATTCTGGTTGCCTTCCTCTGTACTCGCTCGAGGTTGTCAACATCCTTTTTAAAATTGAGGCACACAAAACTGGACACCAGGTGGGGTCTGACTATAGCAGAATAGAGTGGTACTATCACTTCCCTTTATAAAGACACTATGGTTCTGTTGATGCAACCAAGAATTACATTGTTTTTCCTGGCCGCCGCATCACACCACTGACTCATGTTCAATTTGTGGTCCACCAAGACTCCCAGATCCCTTTCACAGGTACTATTTTCCAGGCAGGTATCTCCCATCCTATATATGTACAATTCATCCTTTTTACCTAGATGCAGCACCCTACATTTCCCTCTGTTGAAACCCATTCCTTTAGCTTTGGCCCAGCACTCTAATCTGTCAAGGTCATTTTGGATTTTCATCCTATCCTCTAGGGCGGTGGTCCCCAACCCCCGGGCCGCGGACCGGTGCTGGTCCGTGGACCGGTCGGCACCGGGCCGCCTGGGGAGCCCAGGGAGGCTCCTCCCCTTTTCCTCCGCCGCCCTCCTCCTCCTCCTCTTCTCTCCCGCAGGCGGCCAGTGGAGGAGGAAGGCTGGAGGAGCGCAGGAGGAGCCGCCGCCGCATTTGCCTTTGCCTCCCTCCTCTGCCCGCCGGCGGCGGCGGGGCATCCTCCTCCTCCTCCGCCCTCCTCCTCCTCGCCCTCCACCACCACCACCACCACCACCACCACCACCACCAGCAGGAACCCCATTTGGCCCGCTTGCCCCTCCTCGCCTCCTCCCGGCCCCAACCCCCCTGCCCTGGGGGCCGGGCGCGCGGGGGGCCAGCGGGGAGGAGCCCCCCCCTCCTCCTCCTCCTCCCTCGGGGCGCGCGCCCTTTGGCCCCTCCCTGTGGCCGCGCTCCAGGGCGGAGCCCCCCCGTTGCCATTGCCGCCGGACTGCACCTGTGTTGGGGGCGGGCGGGGTTGCGTGGCCGGGCCGGATGTTTTCCCCGCCCCCCAATCGCCCCCACCGCGCCCCCGCCATCCCCCGCCATCCCCCGCCCCGCCGCCGCCATTCGCCCCGCCGCCGCCGCAATCCCCCAATTGCCCCGTCCGGGAGCGCTGCCGCCGCCTTGCTGCCCCCGCCCGGCCTCAGCCCCCTCGCGGGGCTGTCCCGAGCCGCCGCCGCCGCCGCGATTCCTTCCTCCAGGGAGGGGGTAAAGAAAAGGGAAAGAAATAAAGAAGGGAGTAAGAAAGAAAGAAAGAAAGAAAGGGGGAGAAGGAGGAAGGGAGAGAGCGAGAGAAAGAAAAATAAAGGAAGGAAGGAAGGAAGGAAGGAGGGAGGGAGAAAGAAAGAAAGAAAGAAAGAAAGAAAGAAGGAAAGAAAGAAAGAAAGAAAGAGAAAGAAAGGGGAAGGAGGAAGGGAGGAAGAAAGAAAGAAAGAAAGGGGGAGAAGGAGGAAGGGAGAGAGAGAGAAAGAAAAAGAAAGAAAGGAAGAAAGGAAGGAGGGAGGGAGAAAGAAAGAAAGAAAGAAAGAAAGGGGAAGGAGGAAGGGAGGAAGAAAGAATGAAAGAAAGGGGGAGAAAGAGGAAGGGAGAGAGAGAGAAAGAAAAAGAAAGGAAGGAAGGAAGGAGGGAGGGAGGGAGGGAGAAAGAAAGAAAGCCGCCCACCGGGTCCTCGCCACCGCACCCCCACCCGCCGCCTCCCCCGGGGCTCTTCGCTGCCGCCGCCGCTTCCCCGCGCTTCCCCGGTGTCTCTGCCGGCGCCCGAAGGCAGCACCTGCTCCTCCTCCTCCTCCTCCGTGGAAAGGATCCGGCCCCGTCAGCGGCGGCGGTCCCCGAGCAAAGCCGGGCCTCCCCGGAAAGGAAGAGTCCCAACTGGCCGGTTTGCAAAGGTGAGAGGGAGGGGGTGGGGTGGTGCGGTCGTGCGTGTGTGCGTCTCTCTCTCTCTCTCCCCGCCCGACCCCCCATTCGCATTCCTTTATTTCCCCACCCCCACCCCCACCCCCACCCCCGGGCCACAGAAAAATTATCAAAAATTTACCGGTCCGCAGGGATAAAAAGGTTGGGGAGCACTGCTCTAGGGAATTAGCAACCCCTCCCAATTTGGTATCATCTGCAAATTTCATTAGCATACTCTCTATTCCTTCCTCCAAGTCATTAATAAAGATATTGAACAGCACTGGACCCAGAACAGAACCCTGGGGCACCCCATTGGTCACATCTCTCCAAGCTGAAGAGAGGCCATTTATGATCACCCTTTGGGTGCAATCAGTCAACCAATTACAAATACACCTAGCAGTAGCACTATCTATACCACTTTCTACTAACTTCTTAGCAGGAATACCATGAGGAGAAAGGCCTTACTAAAATCCAGATAAGCAATATCCACAGCATTCCCCTGATCCACCAGGCCTGTAATTTTATCAGAGAAAGAGATCAAATTAGTCTGGCATGACTTGTTTTTAAGAAACCCATGTTGACTTATTGTAATGACAGCATTGTTTGTTAAATCATTATAGACTGCCTGTTTAATAATCTGCTCTAGGATCTTTCCAGGAATTGAAGTCAAACTGACTGGGTGGTAATTATTTGAGTCCTCTTTTCCCCCCCTTTTGACTATGAGGACAACATTTGCCCTCCTCCAATCTATGGAGACTTCCCCTGCTCTCCAGGACTTCTCAAAGATTATTGCTGATGTTTCTTAAATTACTTCTCAATCATATCCCCCCTCAGGTGCCTTTATTCCAGACTAAAGAGGCCCAAGCGTTTTAGCCTTTCCTCATAAGGGAGATCCCCCAGCCCAGTAATCATTTTAGTTGCTCTCTTATGCAGTTCCACTTTTCCAGTTCCACTATGTCTTTTTTGATGTGCGATGACCAGAATTGTACACAATACTCCAGGTGCAACAATTTAGATCTATAAAAGAGAAATGAAAACGATTATAGACACATTTTCCATGAAAACACTTCCGTGGAGAAGGCAATTATCTACCAAAAGCTTGGCTAAATAGAAGCATCTTTGCCTGCTGGCAGAAAGAAAAGAGGGCGGCAGCACAGCATCCTGGGGGTGGGGTGGGGATTAATAGCATGGAAGCAGCCACTGAAAGGGCCTACTCTTGTATCCCCACCTTTGAGAGTGGCGGGGCCTAGAGAAAAGCCTTCTCAAAATATCATTTTAAAAAACCCAGATAGTCTCATATAGGGAGACGTAGTTATTAGACCCTGCTCCACAATAAAGTGATTTAGGGCTTTATTGTACGTTTTAACCAGTATTTTGATTTGTGCCCAGAAAATGATGTGTCTCTGTACTAATTATGAAACAGAAATGGAGAGATACATGCTTTCTTGGAATACAACTCCCAGAATTTCCCAGATGACATGGCCAGTGAGTGTTCTGGCTGAGGGAGTCTGGACACTGTGGTTTATTTTATTGAAAATTGCCTCACACTGTCCTGTGAATCTCACTGCCAACATAGCATAGCTGTGAAACAAAACCACAACTAATGGGGGGAGGTGTTTACACAGCTGGTGGCACGCTTGATTGGCATGGCATATGTGTTTGTTTGTGTGACAGAGAGAATCATCCAGCAAGTTCAGCTGTGCTATTTTCTGGCTGCTGTACAATAAAATATTCGACCTATCTCTCTGAAAGAAATTACAGCTTGTTTGTCTTCTTGATTTCTGCATCTTCCCTTCCCCTTCCCCTGGATTTTCACCTCTAGATCAGAAGACAGTGTCTTACATATGAATGATTCCTGTGGTATTTCCAGAGACCTATCACTGTTTTTTTTTTTCTGTCAGTAAAAACAACAGCTATCACATAAGAATAATAACAGAAGCCCTATGTAGTTATATTCACAAGAAATGTATGTGACTAATAGTTGTTGTGAGTTTTTCGGGTTGTTTGGCTGTGTTTTGGAAGTTTTTCTTCCTGATATTTCGCCAGACTCCGTGGTTGCAATCTTCAGAGAGCAAGGAGCTCTCTGAAACTCCTAGTTCCCTGAGCTCCTTGCCCTCTGAAGATGCCAGCCACAGAGTCTGGCGAAACTTCAGGAAGAAAAACTTCCACAACATGGCCAAACAGCCCTATCAGACCCCAGCTGTGAAAGCCTTCAAGAATATAATGTATGTGACTGCTCTACCTGGTTTCCCTCTCTAGGTAATTCCAAAAGAGAGAGGTAAGAGAGGTTTCTCTATGAAGTGCTAACTGACATGAAAATGTGACTGAGCAAGGATTTGAACTTGAGTCTCTGTTCAAAACTCAAAACTCAAACCACAGCTCAGTGGCATATGGGTCTGGCTGTGGAGGCAGAGGCTGAGAGTTCAATTCCCCCACTGGGCCTTCTTGACAGAGTCTGGACTTGATGATCCATAAGGGTCCCTTCTATCTCTGCAGTTCCAAGATGAAGATGCCAAGATTTAAATAAATCAGTCAATATCCTGATTTATTTAAACCAATATTAGCATAGTTAAAATGACATCAGCACAGTCAAAGAATTAAATTTATTTATTTATTTATTTATTTATTTGTTTATTTATTTATTTATTTATTTATTTATTTTATATGAACAATCAGAACCACAAACAATACAATACAATACAATACAATACAATACAATATATAAGCAACAAATAAGTAAAAAATAGCTTAATAAACAATAAACAAGAATCCCCAGTACTTTGATTTTGGGATGCATGATTATATTAGCCAGGTAGTTTGGCCGTCACAAAGAACTGAATTGCCTTCGCTAATCAGAATTCCCCCCACCCCTCTTTCCGTGTCCTCACCGGGCGAGGTTTTAGGGTCGAATCCAGTAGTACTTCACGTGCTCCTTCGCATTCAATTGCAATACAATACAATACAATTGTGGGCAAATACAATGCTGGGTTGGTTTTTTTGGGGGGCGGGGCGGGACAATACCCTGTGTGCCCCGCCGCCGCTCTCTGGGTGGGGCGCGCGCGGGGTGTCTTGCATACACCCCCCCCCCTCCCTCTGCGCAGCCCTTCGCCATCCCTTGCCAGCGGAGGGGCTCTGCTCACGTCATTGCCCCCTCTGTAAGCAACAAATAAGTAAAAAATAGCTTAATAAACAATAAACAAGAATCCCCAGTACTTTGATTTTGGGATGCATGTGACTTGTGTGTGTGTGTGTGTGTGTGTGTGTGTGTGTGTGTGTGTGTGTGTGTGTGTGTGTGTGTGTGTGTGTGTGTGTGTGTGTGTGTGTAAAATTTACATATTATGTTAATTTGTATAATTTCCAAAGGACTGTTGAATCTCCATAATATGGAAATTAATCTGACCAGATTTGGGGAAGCAGAAAATGGCAGCCATACTTTGAGCAGACACAAAGGTGGAGAAGTCCCCCGAAACCAGAGCCCTCTTTCCAATGTTCCTGTCTTTGCCCTTCTCAGCTCCATCCCAATCTTTGCTGGGGTGCCAATAGTTTGCTGGTGTACAGACAGAAAGAGGATTGCTCTCTTCCTTTTTGAACAATCCTGACCTTGCCACAAGTGGTTGCTTCTGCCTCAAGGAAAAGACAGCCTGATTATTTAGCTAAGCCTCAGCATAAAGCCCTCAGCCTATAAAAGCTATCCAAATGAATTCAAGTACGCAAGCAAGAAATAGCTTCCTGGGGAGAAGATGGCAAATATGTGTCAAGAGAAGACAAAGCATTTTGTAAAAATAGTTCCTGTATTAGACACTGGGTCAATTAGAATGGCTAAACAATGTGATTTGCCTAAAATAATAATTAAAAGTGAATGTTTATGTATGAGGGAAAGACAGAGCAACAGAGAAAAAGAGAGAGAGAGAGAGAGAGAAATACCTAGCAGCCTCATACATATTGTGGGTACCATACTGATCCGGAGGCTGGGCATTTGAGGGTCGTTTTGTTAATAAAATAACCTAAAGCATTTTAATTAATTAAAGTGTGTTTGTAGCCTGTGTCTGTAGTACCACAGCACACTAGGAATCCCCATCTAGGAGATTCAGCTCTAGGCAGTGCCACCTTTTTATTCCTCCTCCAGGTCCCCTGACTCCTCAAAAAATAAAAAATAAAGACAGAGAGGGGGGGATGTGTGTCATCTGGTACATGGAGAAGAAAAAGCCTGAATCACCACCAGGAGTTCTGGGAGGGAGGAACGCTGTGAAAGAAAAGAAGCAGCAGCACAAGGAAAGAAAACAGGAAAAGAGGGGTTTTCTATTCTAGAAAGCAATAAGAAGGTCCTATCTTCCTTTACATGTGTGACGGTGAAAAGGGGGCCACCTGCAGCTTGTGGACACGGATGCTTGGAAGCCTTGTTGGCAGTATACATGTGCTAACTGAAAGGCAAAGCAGCTTGATAACATAAGGAGATCAGGTCTGTTTCTCAGTTCAACATGTTGTTTTTGGGAGTCCCCACTGCCAGTGGAACATCAGCAGAGCAGCACCCTCCCACTTGTGTTCCTCAAGGTCGCTTCGAAGCAAGATGACTGAGCAATGAGGCTGATAGATTTGTGATATCTGAGCTGCAGGAACTGACAGAAGGCTGGTAGACATACCCTCTCTCTGAAGGAAGAATGTCCAGTCTTTCTTCTGTCATGAGCTTTTGTGTGTGTGTGTGTGTGTGTGTGTGTGTGTGTGTGTGTGTGTGTGTGTGTGTGTCCTTTCATTTGAAAACTTTAACGTGGTTTACAACAAAATGCAATAAATCCAAAAGTTAGAAAGTATACAATCACAGGGCAGCAGCCATTATTAAAACGATTTATCAAAAGCCAGCGATAAATGGCAACATTAACCATAAGGTAAATAATCAGAAAAATACGTGGATAAACAGATTGGTGTTTAATTGATGAGGGGAATGTTCACCACTGGGAAGCCCATTTAATTTTAGTGGGAAGTCGCTCCTTAATAGTGGATGGGATAGCAAAGAAAGTGCATGTTTGAAAGGATGTTGCAAGATATGTGAATAAGAATTTAAACTCTAAGACGTAGCACATACCAACTCATGCAGATAATGCTACTGTATATTATTTTAAGCCATGGATTGTGGTTTGCGGATACTGTTGAGCATACAGAAGATCTATCACACAAGATCTATCAGCATACAGAAGATCTATCACACAAGAAAGGAAGAGAAAAGGTAGCTTTGTTTTATAGCTCCCAGTCAGATTCACAGTTCTACTTTGTCATCTCAAAGCAGGTACAAAGCACGGGATAAAAAAATGTCACTTGTTTGGAAGTCAGAGATGTTACAGTACCTTGGGGACCTTGCAGAGATTAGTACCAGCATGGCAAAATTGCCCAGCTAGAGAACATGTCCTGATACAAAAGCCATAAGACTCATATGAACCTTGGTGACAAGAAAATTAAAATATTCCTGACTACCAGAATCTAGAGCCAAGGCCTCCCTACCAATAAACCAATACCGTTGGTGCAGCAAACACTTCAAAATAATTATTGCAAATTGACACTCTTAAAATTAATGCTCCCTGACAATTATTTACAACATTGATTACACACCCAGACAAGATTGCCTTTTCTTCCCTGCCTGCCAGTGACACACCACCAGTATGCAGTAACAACTTTTTATTATAGAGAATTATAAACAGGTTATGGAAGGTAATGGGTGATACAGAAATTATAGGTGGCTCTGAAAATAATAAGTGACTGAAAAGTCTTGGCTTGGACTCATTGCAGCAGAACAGCTTTGGTAAGGCATAAGGAATGGCTCCCTATATCAAGCCACTTACCTGCTCATCCATACCATCCTCCCAGCCCATGCTGGGTAATCATGTGATAGTGAATACTCCCCCAAGTGTGAGTCCAAAGCAAAGTGGTCTGCTTATACACTGCCCCATACCACTTCAAGTAGTCTCTGGGTGGTTTACAGTTTTAATTACAGTAATGCAGGCTACATATCCCCCCCCCAGCAAGCTGGGTACTCATTTTACCGACCTTGGAAGGATGGAAGGCTGAGTCAACCATGACCCGGCTACCTGGGATTGAACCCCAGGTCATGAGCACAGTTTTAGCTGCAGTACAGGCATTTAACCACTGTGCCATGAGGCTCTTACAGTGCCACCTACTCTGGGGGACTGTGGTGGCCCTCCCTTGGTGGGCATGCCCCTGTTAGTTCCCCACATCCTGAACCCACCAGATGGGGTTTCCTATCTGGGATAAGGGTAATCACTAATGGTTCTCATTCCCTGTGACTCCTGTCTGGGATCGACCAGTGTGTTCACATGCAAAATTATACAGTACTTGAAATGTTTATGTTCTTAGCAAAATTTAATTTCGGATCCACCCCAAAACTTTATTTTGTGAATATATCCAAACACTCTGTGGTTTGGGTTTTTTTTATTCTTCTTTTATAAATAGCATGGATGGATATGATAGGTCTGAAAAGCAGTTACAGAAGGAAAGAAGGATCCATCCACCAGGATTCTAAACCTAAATTGCTCACCCTCTGCATGTGGTTTAAGGCTCTGACTGGGACTTGCATCATGACTTTCTAACTAGTGTTTCTGAAGGGCAGTGGAATGAGAGGCCAAATGGGCCTCTTGAAGCAGTGGCATTTCTGTTGGGCAGGGCTGACCCAGGGGGATGCCACAAGCAGAGGAAATTAAAACCCACTGTCTCTTTCCAAAATCAAAATTGAAGGTCACAGAGCAAAGGCCCTTGTAACCAGCCCTGGCCTGAGTCTCAAAATAATTCCCTTTTATGTGCAAAATAGTGTTTAGATAAGTAGACATACCAGAAATGAATGAAGCAAACCGGAGACTCAAACCTGGAGATGGAGTGACTTGAAGGAAGAACATCAACAGTTAAAACAATATGGCATGTACAACTTAAGGAAAACAATATGATTTGATGGTAGCCCAGATCTGGGAATATAGCAGAGATAACAGATTTATCAACTTGTCTAAATGTCTTCATAATAAATAGGGATGCTTTTCATACACTGCTTTTCTTCCTAATCTATACTGTGATCTGCATCATTCCCGCAGGCTGTTTAGTAAGCAGATGAGAGACCGTGCAAAATCAGATGTGTTTGCAAAATCAGAAGTGTTACTTTTTTTTACTCAATCAAATTTTTATTTCCTTAACAGCCCTTCTTCCCTTCAGAGGCTGAAGAAAACATAATGACAGAGGGCACACCTGATCCCAGGTCTCCACAGACTTCTCTACTACATCCCATTGACTCTCTTTATATCCCTGTTCAGTCACATAATGTCACCAGGTGAAGGGATGCGTATACAATAGTGACAGAGAAATTCAATTGAAGGAGGATTCATACTATCTTTTCATTGTAAATATTATTTTGTACTGTTGCCTTTCAGTTTTCACGACGATTGGGGGGATTCTGGGAGCTGTGATCCAAAGAAAGATGCTTCAGCAAACTCTGTACATATGGTTTCTTTTAACATTAATATGCTTGGGCAAAGTTCACAGGATGGAATATAAGGGTGGAAGAAGTGGTACAAAATGCCCATGCAAATTATATTGCACCGTGTCACTCCTCCCTCAACAGAAGCGCTGTTAGTCTCCTTCATGAGCCATTTGCTTATCTCATTTGTACCACATAAAGGAGATCAGGGCAACAAAGTGTATTTAGATATCTGCCCTAACTATAGTCATATGAAATATAGTTCCTTTGTCCAAGAACACCCAATTTGATGGCAGATATAGACTTGGTACCCAGACCTCTCAGAATCGTGTCCAGTAGGTTGGTTTGCCCATGGCTATGTTGCTTCTGTGCTTTCAACTGCATCTTCATCTGACAACAACCTTTAATTTCCATTCCATAAAGAGTTTCATCTACTGGGAAAGACATACAAGCAACCTAAAAAAATTGCTAGCCAGCTGACAACCCTAGAGTAACATTGTTCCATTAACTAGGCAAAACAGAACAGGATCATGCAAAGAACCAATGTCATGTTCACTGTAAAATGAAGGTCAAGCCGAAGAGCCAGTGTTGTGCAAGTCCTTGGCCACGTGACCAGCATGGCTGCAAGGAAACACTGATTAGAAGACGTCAGTTCAAATCCCTGCTTCGCCATAGAAACTCACTGATGGATGCTAATGGCAAAAGTATGCCCTAAGCACATCCGATCTTGCCTGATTTCGGAAGCTAAGCAGGGTCGGCCCTGGTTAGTACTTGGATGGGAGACCACCAGGGAATACCAGATGCTATAGGCGCCTGGAGTAGGAACTGCCAAGCCAGTCCAGTATTCCTGCCAAGAAAACTCCATGGACATGGGGTCACGAAGGGTCGGTCACGACTATAATGACACAACACACACACACATCCTTAAATATCTCATATACTTGTTAGAGTCATCAAAACTTGTGTAAGTATAATCCACACATGGAGAGGTGTAGAATAAATGTTATCTGAAATACC
The DNA here is from genome assembly GCA_029282475.1 of Phrynocephalus forsythii. Classification (NCBI taxonomy): domain Eukaryota; kingdom Metazoa; phylum Chordata; class Lepidosauria; order Squamata; family Agamidae; genus Phrynocephalus; species Phrynocephalus forsythii. The sequence goes on along the minus strand of JAPFRF010000001.1, from coordinate 135,991,793 downwards.
AAGACAAATTTGGCTGCTTTAGAGTATTCTTCATTCTTACAGTCATTGTAATGAGCCTTTTCTTCACACGTGCTGTGTCGTTACAGTCGTGACCGACTCTTTGTGACCACATGTCCATGGAGTTTTCTTGGCAGGAATACTGGAATGGTTTGCCAGTTCTTACTCCAGGCGCCTACAGCACCTGGTATTCCCTGGTGGTCTCCCATCCAAGTACTAGCAGGGCCGATCCTGCTTAGCTTCCAAAATCAGGCAAGATCTAAGTTGTAACTCTCCTGAAGATCAGTGACAAAAAATTGATAGAGAGAAGACCTGACGAATGCGTCAAATGCAGTTGGTGATTTGTTTACTCCTATGAGCAGCATAGGTAGCCAGTGTGATGTAGTAGATAGAGTGAGGGCCTGAGACTCTGGAGACCAGGGTGTAAATCTCCATTTGGCCATGGAAAGTCACTGAAGATGTGGAACTAGTAAAACCACTTCTTGAATATCTCACCTTAAAAGTCAGTGCTGACTTAACAACACATAACTAACAACACAAAACACGTTACCTAATATTTTCAGCCAGATATATCATGGGTTTTATCCTTGAAATGTATGACCAACTGAAATTCTCATCTCTCTTTGTTCACCTACCATGTGTAGCAGTACAAAACTGCCTTATATTGAAAATCAAAATCTGCATAATAGAGAACATGCCATTAGAGCCTTGCATTATATCAGCTTTCTAGAAACATCATCACAGTACATCTTCATACTTCAGCAGTCATGCTTCCAAACTTAACCTATAATCTGAACCTGAATCAGATAATTGGTCCATCTGGACCAAGTGTTGACAACTCCAACTTGCTGTCCAGTGTTTTTAAGCCAGATTCTTTCCTAGCTCTACCTGGAGATCTTTAGCAGTCTTCCATCCAAGCACTCATCATGGGTAAGCCATCTTAGTTTCTTGAATCAGATGAGATTAGGGGCACATATGAGCGAGCTTCCCAAACACTGAGGAAGGATACCGTGACCTGCTGCTTGGTTTCAGTGATCTTTCTTACAATACTACTATCCCAAATGTCACAATGTTTCATCAGTTTCAATCAGAACTCAGAAAATTTACATTTAAACCCCCTCCCCAAAACCCCACTGTAACTTCCAGAATCTGCCAGGCAGTATGGTCCCTGCTAGACTGAGAAACGGTCATAGCTCAGTAGTTTTGGGAGCAGACCATTAAGAAAAATGCTTCGGCAATATCAGGCTAGGCGGGCCGCTTGTCTGATTTATTGTAAGGTGGTTTCCTCTCTTCTTTGTAGGTTGGAGGAATTCTAGGAGTTGTATTCTAAAATCTGGATCATGGTGTCCAGCCTCTGTAAAGGAGGCACAGTAGGGTATTTGAACTCCAAACCTTTGGTTCTGCAGCCATATGCCCACACAACTATCCAGCAGTTCGTGTCCTTAATACATGCCTCTGGTTCTATCTTCCATGTCATAAGAAATCCATGGCTCTTCCTTTACCATAACATAGGGCTCCCAAGACCCAAAGTATCAGCGTCTGAGAAATTGGGCTTTTCTATTTGCTTGTGTGTGTTTTTTTAACCTAAAGATCCGGGAATCTCTTAACTAACATGGTCCTTTAAGAATATGAGAGATAAACTCAAAAAGTAACTTCTCCAAGCTCTGCTAAGAGTGTAGAAGTAACTTTCTTCCACTTGAACAGTGCCAAAACCATGGTCTGCCCTGGCCTTGCAATGTCAAAAGGCAAAAAGCAGCCTGAGCATCAGTATACATTAGAAGGAACAGTAGATGTTCTTCCATCCTTACTGTGTGTCTTATTTCTTGGCCACCGGAAGAATATGTTAGGTTTAGTTTTCTCCTTGTAGGCTGCTACCCTCCCTGTCTTTAATGGTTGCTTGGGGAATAATTTCTGTCTCGGATCATACAATCCCAATGCTGCAATTACTCTCTGACCTCAAAGGCTGGCGTTTCCAAATTACAATTCTTCAGAAAAGCCTCTGTCTAGTGGCTTGTTCTTTATTTTTATATCTAAATGGTTAAATAGTGGGTGTGGATGAGGAGGAGCCCATAATGGAGGAAGAAAAATAGGAGGTTGATAACGTCAAAGCATGGAAAGACACAGTGCAAGACATTTGGACTGGAATAAGTTACCATATGCCTCAGATATCACTCAATTTCATGGCCCTTTCAGTTGTGTTAGTTCGTTGTAAACTCTTCCTCCATTTAAGAATAATCTTGTGATGTAGGTTATTCTACCAAGTCCAAAAGAAAAGTCAATGCCTTTAATCTTAAATTGAGGCAACAGACAGTGGAGGAAGCCCCCCCAAGGATGACTCAAGATGTTTTGCTGCCCGGAGGAGAACGGCCAAGAGCCCCCACCTGAGACAAGGATCATAGCATTCAAAGCTGGTGAAGTCATTTTGGCACATGAGCCAGAAAACCCGTTATTTCTCTCTAAACCTGTTTTTCCTACATCTGTTCTTAGATGGCACTCAAAACTGGTAAACTCAGAAGACTATCTGACTGAGAAGACCAGGATCAGTCTGCCTAAATGTAAGATGAGCCATAGAATCATAGGATCATAGAGTTGGAAGAGACCTCAAGGGCCATCCAGTCCAACCCCCTGCCATGCAGGAACCCCATCACAATATTTCCGACAGATGGCCATCCAGCCTCTGCTTAAAAACCTCCAAAGAAGGAGACTCCACCACCCTTTGGGCGTTTATACACGACCCCTAAGCTCCACCGCAAATGGCTGCAAGGTCCGGACCTTAAAAATGTTTACCCACCAGCTCCGGACTTTGCAGATAATTAAGTGCGACCCCGCCCACTTAGCGCAACCAAACAGCAGTTTTCTTGTACCTGCTTTTTGGATGTGACAAATTTTTGATCCGGTGTAAGGATAGTGAGTGCGGGGCTCTCCTGGCTTCTGTTTGTTCTTTTTTTGCGCCCTGCCCCTTTAAGAGATCTGAATGCTGCCTGGAACAAAACGGAGGTAACTGGCATGCTTTTCTTTCTTTTTTCTCCCTCCCTCGGGCAGCCAGAAACCAGGAAGTGTGGAGGGGGGTGGGGACAGAGGAAGAGCGAGGAACCCCTAAGATCTCTGGTCCGAATTTAAGTGGCCAGCGGATCTTAGGGGTCGTGTAAAAAGGCCCCTAGTGGCAGCATATTCCACTGCCGAACAGCTCTAACTGTCATGAAGTTCTTCCTAATGTTCATGATTGAGGTATATTGAGCTCTGGGTTTAAACTGATGTAAAACTCTCAGAATTCTGCTGAATTAAAAGTAGCTTCCCCTTCTTTTCTTCCAGGCATTCCCAAATTGAGGACTAGGATGCTCTGCAACTCTCATTCTCAGAAACCCTGACTATTGGTCTCTTAGCTCTTAGTGTTTATGGGAGCTGTTGTCCAGAAACATCAGTGGTCCCAAACGTGAGAAGAGCAATTATACTTCCCACCCACCCCAACAAGTGCCCAGTATGACAATGTGATTTCCCGTGTCATCTGCTTAGATGAGACGTCCATTGTTTCAGAAATAGCCACATTCTAGTTTGAGCTGAACTGATTCTTGTCTCTAGCTTTAAAAGTTGTTCTTTCTATATAAAAAATGTGGTACGCTTAAAAAAAAACCAGTTCTGAGGAGGCAAGTTTCTTATGTGACATTCACATAACACACAAGAAAAGAGAAACTCTTGCTTTATCTGCCTTCCATCTTTACAAGCAGTTCCCTGTTTCTTTCACAGATTTATCTGTGTTTTTATAGTTTTTTTTTTAGCAGATCCAGATTTCTGCAATAAAAATAAAAGAAGGAGGCAGGGAGACATTTCCCAGCTGGAATAGATCCATGGCACTCCTAAATTCTGCTGAACAGTCCTTTCCCATCTACTAGCATCTGTGTGGTATCAGGGTCCATGACGGAAGCCAAAGGTACAGCCCTTATAAATTCGAATTTAGGTTCTTTAAAATAAGCTTGGAGGGTATTGTTCCTATTTTTTTAATCATGGGTTCAGTCAGGCATCTGCAACCTGTAACTTAATTAAACTCAGACAACGCCTCCCCTCCACTACAAAAAAGCTTCCCAGAACCCCCCCTGCCTCATCTTCCCACTCGGCTATATATGTCCTCCATGCTCATCTGGATAAAAGCTTGCACTCCAGGAGCAGTCGAAAGCATTTGCTTTGGGCCCCCGGCTCCCATACAAGGCTACACTCGCAAAACACATTGCAAAGGCTAGCATCATGCAACAACCAGGGGAAGAAGCATGTTGGGGACAATGGAATAGATTAGACACCTTGGCTGGGGTGCCTCCTGGCCTTTGGCACGGTCAACTCAGAGCAGTGTTTTCATGCTGCAGTTTTACTTGTTTATTATCTGCAATGGCCTGTTAAATGCTGATGCTGCAGGCAAGGCAACACATCTGGAACCAGCACTTCCGCTTTCTTGATCAGCAAGCCCTAAAGGGGTGGTGGTGTCCAGACATATGAAAGTCTCCCCCTCCCTCTTTCCCTCACAAGCACAAAATATATTGGTGGACTCTCTCCTATGTTTCTCTACCAAATACACATGGGTGTTTTGTTTCAGAAGGGGACTGGTTCTGAAGCAAAACACGCCAGCACAGCTGGTGTTCGGAATACAGTCCCAATCAGGAGCTCTGAAAGGACATGCATCCCGCCTCCCTGTCTGATTGGCCAGCACAGGGAGATGGAAAGATGACACGTCGGAGGCTGCTTCCTTGTTGGAGTTTCACCTTATGCGGGGTAAAGCAAGGCCAGATAGTGATTGATTTTGTTCCAGAGTCCCCTTCCAAAACAAAACACCTATGTGTATTCGGTGCCCATTTCTCCATCAAGGAATTGCTAGAGCAATGCTGTGCAAAAAAAAAAAAGTCAGGATTCGGACATGGGAGCCTTTATCACAGTAACAGGAAACTTTTCACCTGCCAAATGTTTTCAATTTCAACTGCCCAAAGATTCAGACAGGATGACCAGTCAGTTGTAGGGGGTTATGGATTTACACTCCACACCACCTGGAGCTCCAAAAATGTCCAGCCCCTGCTCTATCAAATGTTATCTCAATAGTGGACTAAACCTTGTAGCAGCACAAGACTACTGGGATACAGTAGCACATGTGTATCATTCATTTGTCAAAGGGTGTCTTTGTAAATAAATGTGCAGGAACTATTGATTTCTTACATTCACTATTTATTTTTATCATTGTTTCCACCTCACCTTAATCAAGGATATCTCTATAATGGACAAAGATTAGCCACTCATGGTGGTACAGTAATTTAATTTACCATCCAGTCTTGACATACACCTATAACATGGGTGGGTGGGATTGTAGTAGTTTAAATCCAGGAATAGTAGAGCCAAAAACCACACATCTCTTTGAGTGGGTTGTTGCTGTGTTATTCTATTTTTACAACCTGTACCATGGAGACTGCAGGCCTCATTGCGGGGGTGGGGGAGGCTTGCCTGGGTGCAGAGGAGGTGCAGAGGGGGACATCTTAATCAGTTTTTTCCTGACTCTGGCATGTTTTTCTGGTCAAAATCTCTTTCCACCTGTTGCATTAACAACCCCCTTCCTAGCTCACTTATGGTGGCGGCAGACAGATTTCATTCAACTGAAATGCCGCAGCACCTGGTAAAAAAACCAAAACGCTGAAACAAATGTGGAATAAAAGCAACCAAGCAAACAAACCTGGTGCATGGAAAAATTTACAGTACTTAAGTGCAATTCATAAATAAACAGGAAGTGCCTATAGCGTATCATAGTTTTTCCCAGCCTAGTAACTTCCAGATATTGTTGGACTTCATCTCTCATCAACCCCAGCCAACACAGCAAATGGTTTGGAAAGCAGGAGTTCAAAACAAAGCAACCAACAAAAAAACCCACTGGTGGCTGGTGAAACATCCACGGGCAACTTGGACTTTAGTAGAGGTATATAGATTTGCATTTTCTGGTCTGAAACTCCTAGAATTCCCCAGGCACTTATGGTGACTGGGGAATTCTGGGAGTTGTAGTCCAAAAACACAAATTGGCACACCTCTGCTCTCCATATTGGACAGGATTACCAATGCTTATAACGATGCATGGAAACAGTCCTATGGTTTCTTTATGGAAAGAAAGAAAACAGTGACCTCGTTACCATACTGCCGCACGTGGTCCTTTGAGGGATTTTGAAAGCACTTGGCATTGAGAACGGCTTACTCTGTTTAGGCAAAGATGTTATTCGATCACCGTATTGCAGGAGCAGGCCTGGCGCATGGCTTATTTATCCTAATGACTAATCCAGCCCTGAAGAAAGTGATCATGGTGACACATGTGTGACTCTAAAAAAAGTAGGGCAAGGAAGAAATACTGAACATTGAAAAGAAACCTGTATACCATTGGCCTAGGGCTTCTTCAGCAACTGATGTATTTTTAGCTGGTTTGCAACATCTGATTTCATCTATTGAAGTCGCGAGGAACTATAAACCACAGAAGTGTTTAAAATAACGGGCCTTGAGGCAACATCTGTCATCTCTAAACTGAGGAGGCGGAGTGAAGCTCCGGCTATGTGAAGTTCACTCCACTTTTGGGGTATTCCCTGAATATCAAGAGCTGCCCCTGCCTGCTGCCCCCCTCAGGCACTTCTGCTCTGAGATTTTCACAGTTTAGGTTCCAGGAAGAAAACCGTCAGAAACAGTTAGTAATCATTTTCTAGGTTTAATTTGAGTTCCTTTTTTTTTTTTTTTTAAAAAACCAGTCGTGCAAAAACATTCCTTTTTATTTTCTTTTTCTAGATCTGAATTTATGATAGCAGAACGAGGGGGGATTTTGGCTTTTTTCATTCCGTCATGTTGTTGCCACCTGCCTTACCGAGGGAAAACTGGAGTCGTATTTATGAGGCCCAACTCATCGTGCTGCTGCTGTCATGAGATTAAAAAAAAAAAGCTGCCATAGAGAAAGTGCTAGTCCAGTGCTGCAATATTGACCTCACATCATTTGCGGCCTAAGACCAAACCCACGAAGGTGTTTGTTTCCCATGTTGCCGTACAGAAGCAAGCTGGACGGGCATGTAGAAATCTCACTTCTGTACTGGCCATGGGGCAGCAGCTTCTGCTTCTGCGGGGCCACCGGCCGACTCCATGGCATCTACAGCGTCATCCTCCAACACGTTGCTCCTTCTCGTTGCTTGCCAGCTTTTCATGCATGAGGGGACGCTTTCACGCTACCTAACGACAGAAGTAGCTCTGCGCACAGTCCATCATCTCCGGGAGTGTTTACTCCGACTGAAAGTGGCTCTTCAAGAACTGGGGCACACATTTCCTCTGCTTTGCCACCTGGTGTTGAGAACTGGACTAGAGGTTGTTCTCACGTACAAGCACTGCAGTCAATCGTGAGGTTCCTTGTCAGAAAAGCCCTAGCCAAATAACATGCGATGACAGATGAACCTTCCTCCCACTTACTTTGGTTTCCGATTTCTTGGTTAACAGATTGATCGGGCAAGAATGTGCCAATGCAACAGTGCAATAAGAATAAAAGGGTGTCAAGATATGTAAAAGTTGATAAAATATATGTTATGTATATTTAACAGATAGTGGAAAGAGAATTGTAAAATGGAGGCAGTTAGATTCTGCAGTATCATGATGTTAATTCACAAGTGTAAGAGATAAGTAATCACAGGCATGTTATGTGATGAAGCACAGGTGAAAGAATTTATAGCATCATGATTGTATCAGATTGCATCAGATTGTAATTAGTGATGACTCACATCTGATGGGTACTGAACTGTATAAAAAGCACTATCTTTCCATTTGTTAGGTAGGTCTGTTATGGTGAGAACAGAACCCCACACTCTGTTTGTCTGTTGTAAATATTGCTTGGTTGTTATGCTGTATATATTTTTGATGTATATATAAATATATGAGTTTTTTACTCTACCCATTGTCATTGTCTCTTCATAACCTAACTCTGTAATACTTTATATCAATACTGACATTTTATCTGCACGCTACTGCTGCACTGCTCTGTGTCAAGCACAAGTAAATTTTATATTTGTTGCTTAATTGCTGATAAAGGGAACTCTTGTGGTACCTTAATGGCCAATCAATTTATTTCAGTGTGAGCATTTGTAGCTCACAATGCACTTCCTTTCCAAAAGTTCTGCTTATATCAAAAGGTTCTGCTTATATACCGCCCCATACTACTTCAAGTAGTTTCTGGGCAGTTTACAATTTAATTACAGTATGCAGGCTACACATCCCCCCCGGCAAGCTGGGTACTCATTTTACCAACCTCGGAAGGATGGAAGGCTGAGTCAACCATGAGCCACCTACCTATATATTCCCTACATATATTCACTATATATTCACTATATATTAACTATACAGTATACAGTATGCAGAAACAGACTAAGCTAGCTATCTGTAGAATAGCAGCAGTCTGTACTCTAGTCCTGGTGAAATGAGGCACAGGTCAAATCAATGCTAGAACAGTTTTTCTGAGTTGGTGCCCACTGGGCATAATGGAAAGTGTAATCCAATACATTTGAAGGACACTCAGCTAGAGACTCTCTCATCTCAGCATTCAATTTCATTAATTGTGTTAACTGTCACATATGTTAAGTGGGCTCAGGATAAATGGTAGACATTCATTCCTGGCCCCTCATCATCACCCTCTAATAGAGTTAATGGGAAGGGAATCAGCAATCTTTCTGAGTTCCTATCTGTCTAGCATTGTGCTTTAACCACTTGGTTGTAAGTTGGATTCCAGTATTTATTAATTGCTCCATGCAAACACACCAGTGATAAATGCTCTTCTCTATGTTAAATAAAATGAAACAAACAGATGGTGTGTTGGACTGCGGGCTGTGTCTTTTCATGATAGTGTTTTCTATTTTATTGCTACAGCAAAGAGTTTTTTTTTGCAGGGGGGAAAGGGGTATATAGGAATGTTGTAAATTGTTTTAAATCCATTGGATTTATTACACTATGAATGTTTTTAATGTGCTTGGATTATATCTGTCAAACCTCCCGGTGCTTTTGCACTATATAAATAACAGCAATAACAAACAAACATACATACAAAACGTCTCAATTTAGGATAATGAGAAGTGTTATTATCGCAGATTCACAATGTCCCAGGAAAACAAAAGGTTTGTGCAATGTCTGGAGATTTCTTCTTTGTGATCACTACATGTAAAAGCATGATCAATGCAGTAAACCTTATGCAGGGGTTTAAATTTCATACATTCAATTTAAGTGTGTAAAACCCCAGCAGTAACTCATAATAGCTGGTGGAATAGATATATGTGTGATATAGCTTGCGTGGGGTGTTGGACTACAACTTCCAGAATCCATTAACCTTTTAGCTGGTGATTTTGGCAACTACAGTATAACTCAATACTATAACTCTTCCCAGCAACAATGGTTTCTTAAAATCCAATGGAGTAATTAGGAAAGCCTTCTGGCTCAATACAGAAGTGTATAGAAGCTGCCCTCTGGTGGTTGGACAAAGTAGCACTGAAATTCTCCCATCACTGGAGGTTGATGGAGGTTGAGGGCCATTACATGGTATATTTTCATAGAGTAAAACTCTGCTCTGAATCACCACATGGACACTTACTTTGCTTGAGCCCAAAGCTCAGGATACTGCTGTGTGGAAGGGATTGCCCATGTCCTAGCTACTGAAAATTTTTTCATGAAAGAGAGCAGATGTTATCTACATATGACTTTGGGAGTAACAGATTTTATGCTGGTGATCCGAGACCAAAGCCCTTCATTTTTAAATGCCTTACCATAGCCCCAGCATTCAGGAGAAATGTTCTCAGGTGTTTGCAGATACCAGATGGTGAGGCCTCTTTAATACAAGATGCTTAGTGAGTAGAAGGGACTTCTGTGTGTGATCATGCCAACACAAAAAACAAAAGAATGCTGGTAGGTGAACAAAAGCAGTATTTGAACACATGTGAAGTGATATTTTTTTTGGTCTTTGCAAGACCAAGTAAGTTTACAAACCAACAGATAAGAATGCTGTCAACAACCCCTCTACATGGAGGAGCGGGATGAGAAATGGCAACATCAAATTGTATATGCCAGTTGGAAAGCAGCCCAGCTAAAAGTAGCAACTGCCTGGAAATCTCCTTTAAACCATCTCAGTTGGAACCATGAGCAAGCTAACAAGTCAGATAAGAGCCAACAGATCAAAATTGATAAGAGTCGCTTTCCATTACTCATGCTCTTCATTTCTTAAATGTCACGTGTCAAGTGCCATCAGTCTGGAACCAATTTATATCAACCCTATTAGGGATTTTAAGGTAAGTGAGATATATAAAGAGTGGTTTTATGAGTCCACCTCACCCCACCCCCATCTGAGCAGGGATGCAAACCCAGCTTCCCCCCTCCAAAATCCTAATTTATACTGTTATCCAGTATACCGCATTGACTATTCATTTATGAACTGCCAAGTACAAAATTCCCCATGTAGTGTAGTGGATAGACTGATGAACAAGGACTCTCAAGAGCAGGGTTCAAATCCGGTCTTGGCCATGGAAACGTATTGAGGAAGCAAAACTAATAAAACCACTCCTGAAATAAGGAGCTTAGGTTGGAATTACAGTTGGAACTACTGGAGCTAATCTGACAAACGGTACACGAATTATGTTGACAATTATGGTATGAGCCCAATCCACAAGCATTACATTTTGACATGCAGCTTAAATTTCCGGGTACATATTTATACTTCTATATAAGACTTTTTCTTTTTAGTGGACATTAAAGTTTTATTTTGGCAGGGTCACGGCAAAAGAAAACCTGGAGGAATTTCAAAAGGATGCAAGTGGGAGGGGTGATTATATTAAGCAATATCTGCACACTTCAACAATGCAGTCCAGCTTTCATGTGTCTGTTTGAAGTTGTGGTACTTTCTTATCAAGGCAGGGCTGTGTGCCTGTGGTGGTATTTTGGTGATGTAGGGCAGTTGGGGCGTGATATTCAAAGTCGGGGAACATGCCCCTTTTTACTTGCCTCTCCCTTGGTTGTCCTCCGCTTCAAGAAATAAAAGGGTTTTTTTCCTGCCTGACATATATGAGATCAGAGCTAGATCACCGAGTCAGTTTACCGCTGTGTCATCATCAACGTTATTTCCTGTACTGGCGCCATAAAAGGATCGGCGGAGGTGGGACCAGACAAGCAAGGAAAGAAGGGGAGGCGGTGGGCGGCCAGGAGGATCGTATCGCCTCCCGTAGGAACAGGGAACGCCTGAAACAATTTGCAGCCCCTGTGTGAGCGCCGACTGCGGATACAGGCTGTAAATCAAATCACAGCAAAGCCGAATCAGTCCAATCCAGCTTCCTAGAGAAATCAGCCATCGCCAGCCCAGCTGGGCGCAGGCAGGACATATATGTGCCTGGAAGAGCAGCAATAACCAGAACGACCCATTGACCCAACAGATAGTAATACTTAGCAGGAGACCCAGACTAGTAGGAGTGGCGGGGGTGGGAATAAGACTCAATGTGTTTTGTTTGAAGCAGGCGCTCAAATTGTCTGCTTGTAAAGACTTGTTAACATTATTATTCACAGATAAAACCTTAGGGGGACCTTAGACTTTCCTGGCTCGCCTTGAACACGCTCAGCCCTACTTTCCTTTGGCTTGTGTCCTGATGTGCTCCACCTGCCAGGAATGAATTTACCAGAAACAAAACAAAACAAAAGCAGGAGAGAATGGATGCTTCTTATGTCCGCAGACTCAGGTGGTGCATGGTAAGTCAATGCTGGGAGCCTTGAGTATTTTCAAGAACCAATTTTGTAAATAAAAATGTTACCGTTTTTAAGACATTCCAGACATATGGATATTGTTAAAAAAATGGCACCTTGCCCCAATGAGACAGAAGAATCTGTAATAATTTGGGAAACATTTAGTATGATACTGAATATCAAACTACATGGCCCAAAACTTACCAGCCAGCTTGGCAGCTACTGCTGGGAGTTGTTACAAAAGTAACTTCCCCAGGTTCTCTGCTTAAATTAGTACTTTAAGCACATCTGATCTCGCCTGATTTCGGAAGCTAAGCAGGGTTGGCCCTGGTTAGTACTTGGATGAGCGACCACCAGGGAATACCAGGTGCTGTAGGCGCCCTGAGTAGGAACTGGCAAGCCACTCCAATATTCCTGCCAAGAAAACTCCATGGACATGGGGTCACGAAGAGTCGGTAACAAGTGTAATGACGCAACACACACACACACACACTCAGACTAGCTATGTGGCTCTGCAGCTCACAAAAAGAGGCCTTTTCCATTACCTGGTGAATCGTCTTGCTGTTCTGAAAAACAGAAGATGGGTCTTACAGCTTCCTCTACCGAATAAGAATATTCTATGGACACCAGCCCAAAGGAATGATTTTGGGGGGAAGGATATACATTAATATACCAAATAGAGAAGTGGTTTCTGGGTGCAGTGGTTAAGAAAGCATTGTTCCAGGTCAGCCATGAATATGTTCACATATTGTGGCGGCCCTGACCGTACATATTAATGGTCAGCAAATATTCTCCTCCTTTTTTACCCCTTTTTCTCCCACTTTTTTGTATTTATAATTAAAAATACATTTAAAATACCCCTCCCCCCAAAAAAAGTCCTTTCTGAGAAGCAGGCAACCTGTAAGTGCAGGATGTCCAGATGCAACACCTTGGAGTGTTGACGAGCGGTAGAGTTCCAGTGGCTCTTCCTTCACATTAGGTAAAGTAGCCCAAGAGACCAAGCCCATCTAAGGACTTCCCAACCTTGAGTCCCCGTGATGCTCTTGCACTACAAATTGGCCCTTGTCTAGGATGATGAGAGGAGATAATAGAATCTTAAAGTTGGAAGGGACCTAGAAAGCCATCCAGCCCAATACTTTGCTTGAAGGATATCTGCCTGGTGGTGGTCCACATTTTTCTCGAAGGCCTCCAGGGTTGGATCACTAGTCACTACCTTGGAGGTAATTGTTTCCATTGTCGTATTGCTCAGCCGTTGGGAAGTTTTTCCTAGTATTCAGCCGAAAGCTGGGTTCTCATAATTTGAGCCCATTGTTGCATGTCCTGCACTTTGGGTTGATTGAGAACAAATCCTGCCCCTTCCCTTTATAACAGCCTTTCATGTATTTGGGAGGCAATTGTGGCCCATGAGCCTTCACTGATGGAACCAAGGTTGAGAACCACTGGCCTTGATGGAGGTTCTCATGATGAGAAGTCAAATCATTGGATTTCTCTCACAAGCCAATGGGAGGGTGGAGGGGAACCCTGAGAGCAATTAAAGGAACAACAGAGTGCAGGGTGTCATCCAGTCCTCGAGGGCCGCTCCCAGCGTGTGAGCTTGGGGGGTGATCTGTCATCTCCCTGGACACTCTCTTGTGGGGTGCCACAGGGGTCGGCTCTCTCCCCCATGCTCTTTAACATCTACATGAAGCCGCTGGCTGAGATCATCCAGAGTCATGGAGTCTGCTGTCATCAGTACGCTGATGACACGCAGCTCTATTTCTCCTTTTCCACCGACGCAGTGGAGGCTGTCCAGACTCTTGATCGCTGCCTGGCCGCAGTTTTGGACTGGACCAGGACTCACAGACTCAGGCTCAACCCTGGAAAGACCGAGGTTTTGTTCTTTGGGGGAGGCCCAGAGGGGTACAGCGGCCCTCTTCTCAGTCTGGGTGGGTCCGCCCTCCAGCTGGCGCAAAGAGTGAGGAGTCTGGGTGTCGTCCTGGATCCGGATTTGTCCCTGGATTCCCAGGTGGCTGCCGTGACCAGGTCGGCCTATTACCATCTTAGGCTCATCGCCCAGATTCGCCCGTACCTCGATGGGGATTCCCTGAGGACAGTGGTACAGGCGCTGGTCATATCGAGGTTGGAGTACTGCAACGCCCTCTACATGGGGCTCCCCTTGAACCTTGTTCGGCGATTGCAGCGGGTCCAGAATGCGGCGGCCAGGTTGGTGGTAGGTGCACGCAAGTTCGACCGCATCACCCCCATCCTGGTTCGTCTGCACTGGCTGCCCGTTGCCTCCTGAATAAGGTGCAAGGTGTTGGTTTTGGTTTACAAAACCCTCCATGGTTTGGCCCCTTTCTATCTGGCAGAGCGTATCTCCCGACGATTAGACCTGGCCCGACCCACCCGATCTTCCCTGGCCCTCTCGCTACGGATCACCATGCCGAGGGAAGCCCGTAAAGCGACCACTCGCAATCGGGCCTTCTCGGTTGCTGGCCCTTCTATTTGGAATGCCTTGCCTAGTGAGTTACGGCAAGCTCCTTCATTGGCATCCTTCAAGAAAGCCTTGAAGACCTGGCTATTCAAGGACGCCTTCGGAAATTGCTAGGGGTAGACCTTTCCCCCCCCTTCCCTGCCCCCTGCCAAAATTGGTTCGCTGTCCTGGATCTTGCTGTTACTGTTTTTATTTGTTTGATTTTTGTGTAAACCGCCCTGAGTTCCCGTTTGGGAAATAGGTGTGGTATACAAATTTGAAAATAAATATAAATAAACAAATATTCGTGGTGGCTTTATTTAAAGCACAGCATGCATGGGCAGGAGGGGGGCATGGTGCCTCATCGGGCTAGAGCACTGAAAACTGTCAGCTACAAAAGTTGGTAGCTCAGCGGTTCGAATCCCGGGTGCCACATAGTGCAGCGAACTCCCGTTGTTAACCCCAGCTCCTGCCAACCTAGCAGTTCAAAAGCATGTAAATGCAATTAGATAAATAGGTAGCACTGTAAAAAGTGGGAAGGTAAAACAGTGATTCCTTGCAGAACACTAGCTCTTCGTCTTGAATACAGAGATGAGCACCACCCCTACAGTCGGACATGACTAGCACACACGTACAGGGAGAACCTTTAGCTTTACCTATGCATGGGCAGGCTGGAAGTTTGGAACGATCCTTCTGTTTGCTTTTCCAGAAAAAAACCCCCACTGCTTCTCCCCAGATGTTTTCGTCTAGAAAACTCCTCCTTCTATCCTGCGATTCCCCTTGGAGAACAACTAATGCACACCAGTTTCAGCGAGAAGAACACAGAAAGTTTGGAAATGTTCCTCTGCCTTTTTTGGGGGGGGGGGTACTACAAAGAACTATGATTCCCTAAATCAGGATCAGGCTTTCAGCATTGCCCATTCATGCTGGGTTTTTGAATGCTCCGTGCCACTTCTCTTTATCATGTGGATTTGGAAACACCCCATTTTCTGTCGCTACGATTCCAACATGTCCCCAAACAGAAGGACAAAAGGGGAGGAAAGCCCTGAATCCCAAACCATAATTCTGTTGTTTTTTTCCAACTTCTCCATTCCCCCCTCAGTTAACAGGAATGGTCAAGAGAGGGCGCCAAAGGAGCATGAATTGGGATGTGCACAGCTGTGGCAGCACTGAAGAAGCTGCAGGGAGACACCTGGTGGGCTTTCCCTCTGTAACTTGGTATCTAGCAAGATTCCTGCACACCTCTTGTCGCTTTTTTAAAAACTTAGAGTGCTACTGAGTCACATTTCATCTCTCTTGCCCTCTTTTTCTTGCTCTCAATCCTCTTGTGTGCCTTGCTGAAATCCTTTATATCTTTTATGAGATGCTTTCCAAAGTCTCCCTCCAGCCCAACAATACAGTGTCTTTCTCCCTCTAACCCCCCCCCCCAATAACACCACCAATGTTATACCCCTGCAGTGGGAACAACTAAGGGAAGCAAGGGGGAGGCCTCTTCTGCAAACAACTTTTAAAGTCATTTTTAGGGTGGTAATCAGCTCGGTTCTTCAAAATCAGAGAAATCATTAGGCCAGAGACAAAAAGAACCAATAAAAGCAATGACAGCAGGGATATTTTATAATATCACACACACACACACACACACACACACACACACACACACACACACACACACACACACACACACACACACACACACACACACACACACCTGTTCATTCTTCCAGCCATCCCTACTGGCAGCATCATATCATCTCTTATTTTCAAAATCCGTAGGGCTTCAGTAGAGATGGACACCAATGCTCAGCTCCAGGACACTAGATCTTTTTGCTTCCACAGGTGAAGTGATATGCCATACATCAAAGTAAAAGCAAGCAAGCAACCCAGTTATGGCGAGAGAGGGAAGTGATCTTGGCTGGAGTCTGACGTCACACTTGCTTCCAGCCCAACAATTTGGAACGTCCGTTCCCTGAGGCCAAAAATAACTTATGGTACATTTGATTTTTTGCTTCCTCTTTTAAAACATTTGTGATTTCCTCATGACATTAGAGATTGCTGCTGGATCGAGTGAAACAAAGGGGGAATGGGTCTTTATTAACACTGAGACATACTTCCATATGTATTTACAAACTCAGTTGCAATCACAAAAGCCGCTGTGAGCTATAAAGGTCTTGTTGTAGTTGTCTCAGGGCGTTTATACACGACCCCTAAACTCCGGGGCAAATAGCTCCCAGCTCCGGAGCTTAAAAATGTTTCCCCACCAGCTCCGGAGTTTACAGGAAATTAAGTGCGACCACGCCCACTTTAGCACGTCCCAGCGCACCTTTCAAGTACCTGCTCTCTGGAGGTGAAAATTCTTTGATGCGGTGTAACGATAGTGAGTGCGGGGCTCTCCTCGCTTCTGTTTGTTGTTTTTTGGCTCCCGCCCCTTTAAGAGCTACTTAAGAGACTGGAATGTTGCCGCGGCAAGAGCGAGAGGCAGAACGGAGGTGAGCCACGTCTCTTTTCTTCCTGTTTTTTCCTCCCTCCCCTCATGCAGCCAGCAGCCAGGAGTGCGGAGGGGGTGGGAACGCAGGAACAGCGACAAACCCCTAAGATCTCTGGTCCGAATTTAAGTGGCCAGCGGATCTTAGGGGTTGTGTGAAAAGGCCCTCAGAGAAGAGATGCCATGGTTTCAGGCTCCCTTCTCCATCTTAGGCTGCTGCCACCCAAAAGCACATTAAGTGCCAGCCCAGACTTGGCACACTTCTGATAGCCTTCTTGCAACAAGCCTCAACGGGGTCTTCATCCTGGTACTTGTTGGCATTCCCAGGTCTCCTGATACCTTCTTCCATTTCTGGACTGGCTCATTTCAGTACCTCTTGGCAGTTGTATCTCTTTTGGGCACCACTAGGCAGATAGTGTGGAAGAGCAAGAATAAGATGACGAAGGAGAAAGCGTATCAGGTGAAGTGTTATTGGCCATCTTTTCTTTGGAGGATGTGAAGAGTGGAATCTGACAGTAAACCTTAGCAAAATCAAGGGCAAATAAATGCACCTCGCTTGCCCAACCTCTCTGATATCAAATTAACCTGTGGCACAGAAAGTGTGTTGAATTTAGAAGCTGGATAAAGTTTTTATCAATCAGTACCAAAATGAACACTCTTATTCAGCTTAAGTATTGCAAGGTCTGACATTGCCAAGGTCTATGAGATTCCTCAATTAAATCTAATTACAACATTGTTACATCTTCTTCATTAGAAGACCTCCTATAAGTATGGGATCCGAAGACAAGGCCAAAGTTTTCTCACTTCTCATGGGGTTGCTGCTATTTAATGAGTAATTGAGAGATGTGTAACCACAGAAGATGGATGTTGAACAAGTATCCTGTATCCCTACATAAGCTTATGTTGCTTCTGGCTTACGTTGCTTCTGGCTTACGTTGCTTCATGCTAGATAATCTCCTGTATCATCAAAGAAGGCACTGGAACAAGATATTTTGCTGGGGGTGACCATGGTCCTTTACAAGAAGAAAGACGGGGTAAAAATACTCTAATAAGGGCCTTTTCACACGACCCCTAAAATCCACGGCAAATGGCTCCCAGATCCGGAGCTTAAAATTGTTTCCCCACCAGCTCCAGACTTTACAAAAAATTAAGTGCAACCACGCCCACCTAAGCGCGCCCCAGCACACTTTTCAAGTACCTGCTCTTCGGGGGTGAAAAATTCCTGATGCGGATGTAACGTAGTGAGTGCCGGGCTCTCCTCGCTTCTGTTTGTTGTTTTTCTGCCCCCCGCCCCTTTAAGAGATACTAAGAGACTGGAATGCTGCCAGGAGCAGAGTGAGATGGCAGAAGGGAGGTGAGCCGGCATTCTTTTCTTCCTTTTTTTCTACCTTCCCTCACACAGACAGCAGCCAGGAGTGCTGAGGGGGTGGGAACACAGGAACAGCAACAAACCCCCAAGATCTCTGGTCCAAATTTAAGTGGCCAGCGGATCTTAGGGGTCATGTGAAAAGGCTCTAAAATAAAATAAATGGTTAAGGCCTCCTACATTGGCATTATCACTGTCAATAGGACAGTGGGGTGTTATTTTCACTCCCTAAGGCAGTGTTGGCGAATCTGTGGCATGGGTGCCCAACATAGCACACAGAGCCCTTTCTGAGGACAAATGACATTGCTCCCTCACAGCCACGGCACTACCCCCTCCGCTTGGAGCACACCAATGTGCTGTGCGCAGAGAGCCAGGCAATGCAGAGACAGCAGCTTGTGGGCTCCTTCGTAGCCCCAGTTTACTCTCCAGCCACACCACTCTAGGCATCAAAAAGTGGCTTGGCTGGAGAGTAAACTGGGGCTACAAAGGAACCCACAAACCAATGCCTCTCCTTTGTCTGGCTCTCTTCACAGAGCCATTTTGTTGGTCTTGAATGAGTGAGGATGCTGTGGCCGCGGGAAATTCAAAAGCCTGCTCTTTGATTCTTGCTTTCCCAAAGGGTGCTACTCTTCAGGAAAGCAAGGATTGAAGAGCAGGTTTTTGAATTTCCTGCACCCACAGTGAGGGTGCTGCAGCTACAGGAAATTCAAAAGCCTGCTCTTCGCTTTCCCAAAGGGTAGCTATTGAAGCATCTGTAACCTGGGATACCACTGTATCCAGATTAAATTGCCGTATTGGCACTTTGTGAAAAATAAGTGGTTTTTGAATTGTAGTTTGGGCACTCGGTCTCTAAAAGGTTCACCATCACTACCCTAAGGACATCACACCCAATGAAAGCGTGCAAGATAGGTTGAGAGCCATATATACCTTCAACCTCCAAGAGCTGTGCATGTAGCCAGATTTAAAAACTTGTATTACTCATGGCAACCCATAGCAGAAGCAAGAGAGGTATCCCGCCTCACCAGTTTGGGATGATCCCCCACCCCAATGAAGAGGCATCCCTGCCCAGATATTTGACATTTGGATTATTATTCAGGTCATACTGTTTCACTTCAGCGAGGCTGCACCACCACATCATCATAGACTCATTTCCTTTGGATGTTTCTGAATGCAAATGCACACATCCTAAAAATGGAGTAAAAAGAAAAGATACCTTGAAATTTCATTAATGATTTACAAATGAATGAGGAAAGTATCGTAATCGTCAACAATGCATCTAAATGTGACATTTTGCTTTTGTTGAGCAGCAGATATGCCCTGATAAGCTAACTTCTTGTTAATTTTACTTGTTCACCCATTCACCCATCTATTTTTACCACACTTTGCTACTAAAAGTGTCCAAAGCAGCTTAGAATCTTTTATTTATTTATTTATTTATTTATTTATTTATTTTAGGACCCCTTTCCTTCCACTTCTCTCACCTGTCAAGCATCTTTCAAGCCCGACATTTGCTAACATCATGTTAAAGTGATACTATTTAAACCAGCTATACCTGGCAAACCCACTCTGTCCCCATTTTTCTGCAAAATTATTTGTTTTCACTTTTCTGCCTTTGCAGACAGCACCAGGTAAAAACTTGCTTTTTAGGCAAACTTTTAATCATCATCATCAACAACAACAACATCTTAGAACTCCAGGGCTGGAAGGAACCCTCTGGATTGCTGAGTACCCCACAGTGGGGTCATTGGACTCCCAAACTCTAAACTACTGAACTATCCAGCAGTTCTTATTAAATTGATTCAAAGAGATGTGTCTTACTGGGGATGTATAAATGAAATGAAATGAACATTTTAATATTGATACTTAGGTTTTCTATTTTTCCCGATGACACATACTTGGCGTCTTCAGTTTTTCTCCATGCAATGGGTCTTCTAGGCCATCCTTGTCTCCATTTTCACGGTTGCCTCGCGTGCCCATTCCTTTCCAGTTTGCTTCTTTCATCTCCTTAAGCTGAGCATAGCAACTCCAAACGAGCTCTTAATCGGAAAGAGCTGCTGAGTGGGCCGCCATGATCTTAAATTCTGAAATAACCCTTCAAATAAAACCTACATAACATGGAGCTACTGCATAACACATGGTCCTTCCCATACGTTCTCTTTCCTTTTCTTTCTTGTAATACATTTGTCATTGTCTCTGCTTTATTAAACTGTCTTTAGCACCACGCCATCTGAAAAACATTAGAATTGGTCCAAATAGCACAGTCTTCCCCAACACTAAGCTCTAAGATTGATTGTCTCATAGAGTCTCTACTGAATCACCATCCAGATTTCCTGGCATAGACATATGTTCCCTTCTGAGTTACCAGCAAAAATATCCATGAATCATGAAAGCTGGGATGATAGCAAATCAGCTGATATAAATGTCCAGTGTACATTACTAAGCCCTCCAGAATGCACTGGCACCCACATTCCCCATGTGTCATCTGGAATTCCACACTTTGGAAAAGTCACTAAAGGTGGGGAAAAGCCTTGCACACTGGATCAGCTGGACAAATCAGTATACCTATGGGGAGTTCCTGGTTCGGTACATTTCCCCCAGTAGAGAATAGGGTGGAAGAACTCTCTATATATCTTAGCCTTATAGACTACATTTCAAACTACATTTCAGCCTCGTGGTGCAGTGGTTAAATGCCTGTTCTGCCAGGTAAAACTGTGCTCATGACCTTGGGTTCAACCCCAGGTAGCCGGCTCATGACTGACTCAGCCTTCTATCCTTCCGAGGTTGGAAAAATGAGTACCCAGCTTGCTGGGGGTGGGGGAACATGTAGCCTGCATAATTAAACTGTAAACCGCCCAGAGATTACTTGAAGTGGTATGGCACGGTATATAAGCTTTGCTTTTATTATCAGAACAGTTAAGAAATATTTTAAAAACCACAGTATTAACCAATTTTGCTTCCTTTTTGTGTTTTATCAGAATTTATTGAAATCAGAGCGAGAAATTAAACCTTTAAAGCTCCCCAAATCCCCAAACCAGCATGGGCATTATTTTTCATTATTTGAGGAAGTTCCATATTTTCGTTTCCAAGTTTGCAAAAAGGTTCTCTGCTACTCACAATAAGGTTTCTATTTTTGCATATAATTTTTAAGTTCTTGACAATGTTAGCTCTTGTGCCACAAGGTCTTTAGACCAGTTTTTATATTGCAGGCAGTGAGTTCTTTTGAACTTTGAAGATTGCTTCTGGTGGAAATCTGAGGCTCGTTCCTTGCCTACAGGAGTTCTTAAAAATACAGGTGGTTGTATTATTTTTTTCACTGTCATTTTAAAATTGGCTTTTATCCCACAATAAGCTTTATGCTGTTTTAAATATGCTACCATTCTCAAATACTTGATACCTAAAGAGTCTGGTACCATTAATGGCAATGAGAAACTGCAGGATTGTTATTAGACTTGTTATTACATTTATTTAATTATATGCCGACATGTGCAGAAGATTTATATACACTACTGAGATTGGCTTACAATTTACCTTCTCCTGATTATTTTTGGGAAGCAAGTCCATTGACAAACCAGTCATGTTTTCAGGAGTCACTAACTTTCTGAATTTTCAGATCCATCTTATTTTTAGCAGTACATCAAGCTAACCAGGGCTTTTTCATATGACCAACTTTCTCTGGTGGCTCGGGGATTCTGGGAGTTGTAGTCCAAAGAGAAACTTATCAAAGCTGTGACTTTGCAATACTATATTTAATTCCTTAGCCTTCAAAAAAAAGGGGGGGAGGCAAAGGTTATTTGGTGGTATTAGAAATTGACTGAATCATTTAAAAATATTGATGGTCCCATCTTGTGCCACTATTTCTTTTGGCTATTGTCTCTGGGTTTTTTTTTAATCTTTGCGGTTAAAGTTCAGGAAGGCCAGCCTGTTCGAATCATTACTGCTGTCACTGCTCCTGCTTCTGCCGCTGTCACTACGGGTTTGGCCCTCCCCTGTTCTTGCCAGATGGAGGCCAGAGGAGTCTCCAGACTCCTCCTGAGTCCTCTGAGCCAATCTTGTGGCTCAGCTCCTGTGTAATAAGCCCAGGGATGAGAACAAGTTGCAATTCACCAACCTCAGTGAAGTTTGACTGCTTGCACTTCTGGTCAGGTAACAAGGAGCTTCTGCCATATATAGAAGAATTGCAGTATTTTCCAATCTATTAGATAACACCCCCCATTTATATGATAACCCCCACTTTTCCAACCCAAAATTACAGTTCTTGCAACCACATTGTTCTCTCCTCAGCTCACTTCTGTGTATAAGACGACCTTCAATTTTTATTCTAAACATTTAAGACAAAAATATAGTCTTATACATGGAAAAAATCTCTCTATCTCTGTCTGTCTGTCTGTCTGTCTGTCTGTCTGTCTGTCTGTCTCTCTCTCTCTCTCTCTCTCTGTGTGTGTGTGTGTGTGTGTGTTTCGGTGTAGCTGTCTCTCCTCCACATATGTATATGCAGAATAAATACACTGTATTTGTTCATTTTTAAAAAAGTTTTCTTCAGGGTGTTGACCAAGAATTAAAAATATGTTCTTCACCCCTTGAATACTGAGACAGTGGTAGGATGAACGTTTTTCCTCTGGACTGTGGAAATTCTTGAGCATATGGAGGATCTGCAAACAGGCACATAGCACCCCCTTAAAATGGCATCAGTCTACACATGATATATAAAGAAAACAGCTCCAAGGGGGAGTGATCCGGATCAGAGAAGGCGGGGAACAGAATGCCTAGCCCTTGATGTTGCTTTTATTCTGCATCTTTTGCCTCCCAACCAGTGTTCTCTTTTGGGCATTATTCCTCAAGCTGGTGCTCTGCTGATATAAAACTACAATTCTCATCACCCCAAGCCAGTGTGATGGCTGGGGACAGCTGCTGTATAGCATTCCCGTCCAGATAGATGATTACATTAGGAGACAGAGTCTTTCTCTCTCTCTCAGCATTGCCCAGTTGAGTTCTCTGTGCAGCAGCGGGGAAGACCGGGTGGCTCTAAGGTGGGGTTGCTGTGGTCTTCATTGATTCCACCACCACCCCTCATCAGCTGATACATCCTGCAGCTTCATCACTTTTAATATGATTGATGTATGTGGGCACGAGGGACAGAACAGGGATCATGAGAATAACATTTGAGTCCCCTTAGAGAGTAGCTCAGGACTTTGCTTCCTCTGTAGCTATCATGGGCCTATCCCAAGAGGCATCTGGCTGCATGCATTTCATAACCTGGACCTGGTTTTTACTACTGGGGGGAGTTATTGATATGGGTATGGAGGGACTGTTTGTCATGGACAGATCATTCACTACCCAGTGGAGTTTAGAATCACTGGAATTCAGAATCTCTGTAGTGGTGGGGGCGGGGGACATTAAGACAGTCAGCCCTAGAAGGCTGATGGATCTAAATAAGTTTTGTGGTGGCTCTTCAGGAAATTTATGTCACCTTGGCAAGCAAATCTGTCAAAACCCTGGTCAAATTTTAGAATAGGAAAATAATTCAGGTAGGGAAGACAATTGTTCCTAACTAATTGTCTTCCTTGGGGTGGAGCCAAACAGGCAGTGATGGTTCATTTCTCCTTGTGAGGTTGCTGGAACCCCCCCAAAAAAAAATCTGGGGTAGTGCTGACCTAAATTAAAATGGACCCCAAGGTCAGGCTGAGGCTAGAGACTGGTCAGTATTTTTGTCACAAGAACCAGACTTTCTTCTTTTTTGTTGAAACTGTGCTAGTGTTTGTGGATTTCGATGGCCTTCCTGTGTATTCTGACATAGTGATTGTTAGTGTTGTCCACTAACAGAAAAAGAAAGTCTAAAAATCAACAAAGCCTGGCTTTCAGTACTGAAAACTTTACAGCCTGCAAAAGACCAAAGTTCAATTATTCCCACCCAGCCACAAACACCAGTGATCAGTTCACACACCTCATGGGGTACTTTGCTGTTTGCTTTTTTCATGTTCTCTGTCTGGATCAAATTAAACTCAAAAGTACACAACTCTTCGGGGCAAAAAGAAATTTAAAGGTGTGGATCGCTGCCACCCCTGATTGCAATGAAACTTCTTAATTCCTCTATCACAGTACAATGACTAACACCTATTCTCCTGCATAGGGCAGGTTTCACCTCTTTCCCACATCTTTAAAACCTTACAGTCTCATTTATTCTATACCCAAGAGCACAGAGAGAATTCCTAGTTCCCTGAACTCCTTGCCCTCTGAAGATGCCAGCCACAGAGTCTGGTGAAACGTCAGAGAGAAAAACTTCCAGAACACAGCCAAACAGCCTAAAAAACTCACAACAGCTATCAAATCCCGGCTGTGAAAGCCTTCGAGAATACATTAGCCAGGACTAGGATTGTGTGCTTAGGAAAGGGGTATTCTTACAACAAGGCACTGTTCCAGTCTTATATTACCTAAATATTCCATTCTTGAGCAAAGTTCTAGAGGCTGTGGTGGTTTCTCATTTCTGTGGATTTCTGGATGAGACAGATTTATCTACATCCATTTCGATCTGGCTTCAGGCCTGTCAGATGTTAGTTAGTGAAACTATATATTAGACAGATGCATAAAAATAAATGGTCTGTATGCATTTTATTGATTCTAAGATGGAGTCTGAAAAATGTGTGTAGTCACAGTGATTCAGTCTAAAGTTTTTTTCTGTTAGACTGCAAGTGAAAAGAATGGGCTTAAATAGGTTTGGCTCATGTAAGGTGCTGCAATAGCCATGATGCAATGTAGTTCCTGATTGGACAGACAAATGCATATAAGTGTTCTGTTAATCAGTGTTCAATGGGCCTTTACGAGTAAGACACCCATTTTTGTCTCTCTATGCTATGTACTGATTATGTATGCCATGTATGATGAAATGCTGTTATGCTGTTGATTTGTAATTTATCTGTGTATATATGTAATATAGCTGTTTGTTTTAAGTAAGGTCTGACTTTGTCTGATTTTGACTCTATGTAATTGTTCAACAAGCATTTACTTCCGCGAACAGAACAAATTGCAAATATTCTGATAGGGTTATGGGGCCTAGATGAAAACAGAAGCTATCTGACAGAGTTATCTGGAAGGAAAATTAATTGGCGGCTCGGAGGGTCTGAAGACGGATGGTGGAAAAGTCAAGAGACCAGGAGCTGGTGGATGATGGACGCTGGAAAAACACATTGATGGTGTGAGGCGTAGTTTGCCATCAGTTTGACGCTAACAGTTTAAAGTGTATTTTCAGAGCTTTCAAAAACAACAGCTTCCAAGTAAGGTTGGAAGTCAGTACCGTTTTTCTGATCACAAGCATTGCTATCAACCCAGGTGATTATAATGAAATATTTTATTGTTTTAGTATTGCTTTTTTCCATTATATTAATTACTTTTGTTGTATTTGTCGGCTTTTACTTTTGCAAAATTACTTTGGGATTACTTGTTTGGAAAATTACTTTGGCAGTTTTATGATAAAAACTGAACAGTGGTATAAAATATTTCTAAATACACAGATAACATCACCAAAATACCTTTTACTGGGAAAAATTCCAGTTGCATGTCATTCTTGCATGGGCAAGCTGGCTGTAGATGCAAGTGCCAAGCACCAAGTAATGGTTCTCCAATATGTTCTGCCATAGTGCAATCATTTCGGAAGCTTACCAGGGTCGGCCCGGGTTAGTACTTGGATGGGAGACCACAGAATACCAGGTGCTGTAGGTGCCTGGAGTAGGAACTGACAAACCACTCCAGTATTCCTGCCAAGAAAACTCCATGGACATGGGGGTCACTCCTGCTGTGCTGGCAAAGGGGCCTGGCCCTAATCTGAGAGCCAGTGAGGTAAAAGATGACAGTGATTCTTGTGCTGAATTTTACTCCTACCCCAAATGTTTCATTGAGAGGCATTTATAATATATTATCAGGTGCAAAGTTATAGGAATAGAGGAAGGTGACTGTCAGTGGTTTCACTGGAGAGAAGAACAACCACTGTCCATGAGAGAGGTTCGAAAGGAAAGAACAAACAAACATGGCATCTCGGCGGTAGCTCCATCTCCCTGGAATGATCTCCTTCCTGAAATTTGACTAGGCTCCTCTCTGGATTCCTGTAAGAAATCATTAAAAACCTGGTGCTCCAGTTAGGCTTTTCCTGAGCCAGTTCCAACTTAACAAGATGCCTGAGCTATATGATCAAACACTCTCTTATTCTTATTCTTAACTCTTACTCTTATTTGTTGTGATATTTAAAGGGTTTAAAATGTTGTGATATATTATCTGTGTTAAATGATTAAATCTGTAATGTTCTTTATAATTTGTATACTGAATTGTCGTAACCTCAATGCTGATTTAATGTTGATGTTATGCATTTAATGTTAGATTTATTACTGTTATGCATCTTTAATTGTTGGGAGCCGCCCAGACTGGCCATTTGGCCAGATGGGCAGGATAAATATTAGATAAATAAATAAATAAATAAATTACACACACACACACACACACACACACAGAGAGAGAGAGAGAGAGAGAGAGAGAGAGAGAGATTGCAAATGAATCTAGAAATGAGTGCTTTTTTAGCAATACTGGCACAACCCCTGTATTTATATTGCTGCAGAGAGTATATTTAGGATTGGACTATAAACCAGCATATCTGTAGTGGTAGACAAGTCCTCTGAGGCTCAATAAGCAAGGAAAATTTTTTTCAGGTATGCTGAGATACTGCTGAATGTGTCAGATTAGTTTTGCAATTGTTTGTATATTATTTTTACCAGCCACCATGGAAATTTATCTCTATGCTAAGTTTTGTAATGGCTCCTGCGATCGGTATGCATGTTGTACTGTCAGTACAAATTGCGTAGATGAGTTATATGTTAGAAAATGTAATGTGTAAGACATTGCTCTGTGGAGGAGACAAAATATGAAAAGATGAGACACCCTTGCACTTATAGTTCTGTGATTCTTTAAAAAAAACAATTCATTACATCATACTCATATTTTTAAAAACAAATACATGCTCTGATTACTTATTTAGTGAAAATGACTAGAATAGTTGCTATTAATTTTTTGCAGAATGCTACAGACCACTGGCCTGTGGTACAAAACACACTTTCCTCCCTTCTATAATGCAGCATCACTTCAACACCCACAGCAGAACACAAGGCATCAACTATGGGCCTTTTCACACGACCCCTAAACTCCGCCGCAAATGGCTCCCAGCTCCGGAGCTTAAAATTGTTTCCCCACCAGCTCCAGAGTTTACAGATAATTAAGTGTGACCACGCCCACCTAAGCGCGTCCCAGCGCACTTTTCAGGTACCTGCTCTCCTGAGGTGAAAATTCCTGATGCGGATATAACATAGTGACTGCCCGGCTCTCCTTGCTTCTGTTTGTTCTTTTTTTGCTCCTCGCCCCTTTAAGAGATCTGAATGCAGTGCGGGGACGGCAGAACGGAGGTGAGCGGCATTCCTTTCTTCCTTTTTTTCCCTCCCCTCACGCAGCCAGCAGCCAGGAGTGCGGAGGGGGTGGGAACGCAGGAACAGCCACAAACCCCTAAGATCTCTGGTCCGAATTTAAGTGGCCAGCGGATCTTAGGGGTCGTGTGAAAAGGCCCTATGATAGCTATGTTTAAATATTTGAAAGGATGTCACATTGAAGAAGGGACTGGTTTTTTCCCCATGGCTTCAGAGACTAGGACGCAGAGCAATGGTCTCACACTACAGGAAAAGAGATTCAATTTAAACATTAGGAAGAATTTTATGACAGAGCTGTTCGGCAACGGAATATGCTGCCACAGAGGGTGGTGGAGTCTCCTACTTTAGAGGTTTTTAAGCAGAGGCTGGATAGGTATCTGTCAGGTGTCCTGTGATGGGGGTTCCTGCATGGCAGGGGGTTGGACTAGATGGCCCTTGAGGTCTCTTCCAACTCTATGATTCTATGATTCTATGAAACTCAAGACAGAGCAGACGCATCTTTCAAACCATGGCATACTCCTTCACTGTTCTGTGAGACTACGCCTCCATTACATAGAAGTCATAAAAAAGTGACATAGGCATCACAAAAGGGTCAAGCTCTTTCTGATTGTCACATGGATAATGTAAAGTAGTTATGTCACTGCGATTGGAAAGTAACTAGTTGGGGGTGTGTAACAGATTGCTTCCAAATATTACCCACAGTGAGAATCTGAATGTAAGAATGAATAGTGGCTTTATTTATTTATTTTTAAAATTATCCTGTCTGTCTTCTTAGAAAGAATCGAAGGCAGCTTACATCATTAAAAAAATCAAAAGCTAAAAACAGTAGGTTTACAAATGCAGTATTTTAAAAATAACAATTAAACAAGCATTATATTAGAAATGGTAAATGGAAATCAATACTAAAACTCATTTAAAACCACAGAGCACAACAAACCATTTAAAAAACTTTCTTATAAGGGCGCTTTTACACGACCTCTAAAATCCGGTAGCAACTTAAATCCGGACTAGAGATCGTGGGGGTTTGTCGCTCTTCCTGTGTTCCCACCACTCCGCACTCCATTGTTCCTGTCTGCGTGAGGGGAGGGTGAAAAAAGGGAGAAAAAACTGCAGGCTCACCTCCGTCTGCTGGGTGGAAGCAGCCCCGAGCCACCCCATTGTGATTCCTGTCTCTTAAAGGGGCGGTGGGGACAAAAAAACAAACAGAAGGCGAGGGAGCCCGGCTACAATCCGCATCAGAAGATTTTTTACCTCCTGGAGGCCAGGTACTTAAAAAGTGCACTGGGACGCGCTTAGGTGGGCGTGGTCGTACTTAATTTTTTTTTTTTTAAGTCCGGAGCTGGTGGGAAAACATTTTTAAGCTCCAGATCTGGAAGCCCTTTGCCTCGGATTTTAGGGGTCGTGTTAAAGCACCAGCAATTAAGGGAAAGCCTGCCTGAAAAGGAAAGCTTTTCCATGGAAAAGTTTTGCAAGTTGCCCACCCCTGTTCAATATGTTTCATATCAATCTTCTTTTTCTAGTTTTCATAAAAACAACACATACATAGTTCTAAATGCCATACTCTACAAGAATAATCATGCAAACAAAGTGGGCCTAGGGAATTTTAAAAAGTGTATACGAATTGCATCCTCTCCCAATACAGACCTTGAATGTGTTGTTCATTGAATTTGGCAGTGGAAGGGTAGAGCCTAGTTCTATGTTCTAGCTGTCAGACAGTTGCCACCCTATATTATTACAGGAGATTTTTTAGCTCAGCAACTTGTTTTATCTGAGATTACAAATAAATAGCTGAATCCAAACCAAGTGTTGTTTTTTGAAATAAGTCACACTGATTTCATTTGGACATAACTCCCAGTGAGTTTGCTTTGAGTTCCTGTCAACTTCAGTCACATCCCCCCCTCCCCTTATTTCAATTCCCTGCTTACTCAGTATTGATAATAATATGCTGTGCTGGAGAAATAATCAATTTTTAATAAAATTCTTAAGATCATCAGAAATTAAAGGGCTGAGAATCTTAGAACTACGAACAGAGCCCAGAAAAGGCAATTATCAGATGTTATTCTTGTGTGTGCAATCTAATGGCGAAGAGCATGTCCTATTCCACAAAATAAAAAAAAAGAAATCCACTCCATAGGAAGTGAGTGGAGTGGCAGAAATAATAGAAACTATGGTTTGGATTCAAAAAGCTCAGTACAAAAAGGGAAAGCATCCCTGGTATAACTCATTCTCCTTGAAATATGTTATGATGCCTTTTAGTCCAGATATTCTGAAGAGGGCTCAAAACGTAAGCAAAAGCCGACTGTGGTATTCATTCACTAATTCCACACTTGGACACCAATAGAGATATGCCATGCCTCAGTGAATTAGAACCATGAAGGTAATTGGATTGTGAAGCAGGGTCTTGTGGTGCCAAATAGGTGAGCCACGTTGCATGGGAAAAGGTACTTCTTTAAAAGATTCTATTCCAATGGTGGTGAACCTTTGGCACTCCAGATGTTTTGGACCACAGTTTCCAGAATTTTGAGCCTAAAGTGCCAATGACAAAGAATTGTGGGAGTTGTGGTCCAAAACATCTGGAGTGCTGAAGGTTCACCACCACTGTTCTAGTCTCAATATTTATAGAAAGCAAAAGAGTTGTGGCACCTTAAAGACAGACAGATATATTTCAGTGTATACATTTGTGCATTGCAATCTGCTTTCTCAGACGCATGAGGGGAAATCGTTAGGCTGCAGGTTAATACACAACAGGGCCATATCATTCCACTATATATTCTATGTATGCACACCTGTGACTTGGGGAAGATAGATGATGAGAGGGCTGTCTACTCCCTCCCAATAAGAAAAGAAATAGCAATAGCAATTTATTGTCATTGTACACATGCACAACATCTACAATGAAATTAGGTGCTGTTCTCAGTACTATACAATAACAAAAAGAGACAAAACACCACATCCAATCCCACTTTGCTTAACATAACACTAAACTGCAGCATTTAACCTAGATACTGCTCTAGGGTAGAAACTGTTCTTTAATCTGTTCGTTTTGTCCTAATCATCCTGTATCTCCTGTGTAATGGCAGTACAGTCGTGCCCCGCCATTTTGTGGTTCATATACTGCAGTCCTGGTATATCGCGGGACCGCAATATATGATGGCAAGGGATCCTGGGGCAAGCTCTGTGGCCCTGTTTGAGGCCTCCTGCACTTACCCTCAGGCTTGACGCTGCCCCGAGTAGACCTCCAACAAACCTCCTGGGCCTGTTGGAGGCCCCAGAAGTGGTTTCTGGCAAACTGGAAGTCACTTCCGAAAACTGGAAGTGCCTTCCGGTTCACCCAAAAGTACTTCTGAGGCCTCCAACAGACCCAGAAAGCCCATTGGAGGCCCGTTAGGGGCAGCACCAGGCCTAAGGTAAGTATAGGAGGCCCCAGACAGTCTGCCCTGTCCCGACCTGACCCAGAATCCTCATATTGCGGATTTTCCTTTATTGCGGGTCATGTCAGGTCCCTAAACCCCGCGATAAATGGGAGATTACTGTAATTCGAAAAACTGATGACCAGGGTGTGGTGGGTCTTTTAGAAGTCTTCCTCAAACAACTGGAGCTATAAAAGTTCTTCCAGAGAGGGAAGAGGACGATCAATGATCCTCTGAGGAGTATTTGAGGAGTGGACCCAGGTCCAGCTGTGGAAGCCCAGGTGGACTCGGTGGCCAGGGGTGCCTTCCTTCAGCTGCAGAAAATATACCAGCTCCGCCCCTACCTGGATGAACAGAGCCTCATGACAGTTATGCATGCACTGGTAACATCCCATATGGATTACCTCAATGTGCTCTGCGTGGGGCAGTCTTTGAAGAGAGTTCGGCAATTGCAACTAGTTCAGAATCGTGTGGAGCAGCTGGTAAGTGGTGGGGCCACCAAGGTTCACATCACGCTGATTCTGCGTAACCTGCATTGGTTACCAGTTGTTGCCTGAGCCCAATTCAAAGTGCTTGTTTTGACTTATAAAGCCCTAAATGGCTTAGGACCTAGATACCTGAAGGACCGCCTCCTTCCACATGAACTTATCTGGCAATTAAGATGAAGCCAGGGGGCCCTCTTGAAAGAGCCATCCCTCCAGGAGGTGAGAAGGGTAGACATAGGGCCTCCTTGGTAGCTGCCCCCAAGCTATGGAATGCCCTCCCGAGTGAGATCCACCTGGCACCAACATTAATGACATTTCGGTGCCAGGTAAAAACCTTCCTGTTCCAGAAGTTTTTAAATTGATACAATATAGATTGTGGGTCCTCTGATGGCAATTTTAGTGTAATGATTTTAGTGTAGGGATTGTATTATTGTTTTAATTCGTTATTGATATTTTGTGTTTTAACTGTTTTAATTCTTTTGATTGTAAGCCACCCAGAGATCTTTGGGTAGTAGGCGGCATATAAGTTGTAAAAATAAATAAAATAAATAAATGAATTTATAACCCTCTGGAGCACCTTTCTACCTGCCACTTTGCAGCTTGCAAACCAAACACAGAGGCAGTAAGCTAGGATGCTCACTATGTTACTAGGGTAGAAGGTCTCCAGCAGTTCTTCAGTCAGTTGTTGCCTCCTGAGAAGTCTCAAAAATATAGTCTCTGCTGGGCTTTCTTAACCAGCCCTGCAATATTTGCACTCCAGGTCAGGTCCTCCTTCATAACACCCCCCCCCCAAAAAAAACCCAGGGGATTACTGGGCTGAACAGCGGTACACACATGCATTCAATTCCCAGTCCCTAAAGCAGCATCACACTGGAGGTGGCAAGGTGGTGTCTGAAGATACATCCTTTACAAGTCCCATTCAACCAACTGGGAGAATGTGGAGAGGGTGCTGCCCATCAACACTTAGCACTTGGATAGCAAACTGAGTAAACACACAACCAGTCATTCAATAAGATGTGTGTTTCTACTTAAATTACATTGGTCTATATTTACCTGGACATTTAGCACAGGTACATCTTACACAAATCTCCAGAAAGGGAGCCACACAAATCTGTCAGAGGGAAAACAAAAAAAGGGCCTTGTGATATCTCATAGGTTTTTACCTGGTGTAAGCGTTCATGGTGGGCTACAGTCCATGGACATTTGCACAAGGTGCCACAAGACACAAGTCTTGAGTTTTTGCATAGACATTTGTTCCTTTTCTCCTCTTTTTGCTGACAAAGAAATAACCACTTGAAAGCTTCTATCAGAGGATGTGCAGACTCTTAAGCAATAGGAATGTATCTGGGTTTTATTTCTGTTCTCTTGTAAAATACTGTAGCACAGGCAAAGGCATGGAATCACCAGCTTCCAGCTGTTTTCTGACAGCTCTTGGAATCTCTGTCCTGCATGGTCAAAGAAGAAGAAAGAAAGAAAGAAAGAAAGAAAGAAAGAAAGAAAGAAAGAAAGAAAGAAAGAAAGAAAGAAAGAAAGAAAGAGAGAAAGAAAGAAAGAAAGTTGGGGGTTGTGAGAGGTATAGCTGAAAACATCTGGAGGGCTGATGTAAGAGGAGGAGTCTATGGCCTGTATTTCTGAGAGCAGCAGATACCTTCAACAGAAATATAGCGTATCTTGAGATTCCACCTCTCTTGTGTATTTATTTTATTATAGACATTTTACCTTCAAATGCCGGAAATACCACAAAGTCCTCAAAATGGCTGTCTGAAAATCAGCCTTGTCATTGTTTGCAAAGAACAGAATATGAAGAACAGTCAGATTTTGGTGTGACAACTGATTTATGTGCTACATTAAGGAGCTTGAAGTTTAATGTGGAGATGGAGTTCCTCAAATTACTCTGAGCTTCCCTTGTTCCTTACACAATGTCTGAGCCAGTCACTGCCTTGCGTTTTGGGGGAGTGCGGGGCATGTCATGGAATTGACAAAAAAGAAGGTGAACTAATTCCCCCTTTTCTCTCCGAGTGGTGCTTGGCAGCTGAACTGGCTCAGAGAGGAGGTGAGAAAAGTATCCCCCAATTAAGAGACTTGGCTGTGGCTGTGAGGAATCTTTATCTTAACTTCAAGGCCAAAAGAATGCAGTAAGAAAACATCCTCCCATGGTGTCCCATGGTACCTAAATTAATAGCACTTGCCTTGTCTGAGGGTGGCAGGGAAGGGGCAGTTACTTTTGCAGAAGTTACCTACCGGGAGGTTCTGGGAGGAGGTTCTGGGAGGAATCTAACCTTATTTCTGAAAAGAGTCAAAACATCTTGAAAGGGCAGGACGAGATATAAGTAGGACCTGGAGAAGGGAGCAGTCAGGCTTTTGTCCAGTTAATGGCTGCTTGCTTATCAGTTGCATCTCTCATGAATATGTGCTCTGTGCTCACCATTCCATCGAACTCTGCATATGTACTGGAACTGTATTACAGCTTTATTCCTATGTAGCTAGCTAGCTTTATTATTTCCTGTAGGTCTTCCTCTTCACAGACTAGTCTCCAAATGGAGTTCGTTTTCCTCCTTAATACGGAACTGCCTCACATTGTGTTCATTCTTTTGGAAGCTCTGAATTTGCTTTCGAACCTGTTTGTACAGTATTTATGAATTACTTCTTAAACATGTACATCTGTGTAGTCACTCAGGAAGACCAAGGGGGTGTGGTAATGAGGAAAGTGTCTTGGCCCTTGGAATCTCTAGCACTTTTGTGGGTTTTGGCATTCCTGCTGTGAAGGGGTTGGTCTGCAGTTACAAACAACAACCTGGAAGTTTATGTCTCTCCCTGGAGAACTAAAGGAGGAAGCACACTGAGTAATGCTGGGAGAGGAGTCACACAGGAAGCTCTTCTCAATCCTTAGCAAACTGGATCCTCCTGCAAGTACGGTACCTACAGCAGGACAAACAAGGGCAGTATACTGTCTAAGACTCTAAGTCAGGCATGTCCAAAGTCAGGCCCTGGGGCCAAATGTGGCCCGTTTTCAAATTTCAAGCAGCCCGCAGCCTCTTCTCCCCAGTGGCTCAGTCTGTCACGCATCCCCACCAGCTGGCCTCTCCCCATTCTGGATGCAGACGTCAGCTTGCAGTTTACGGTCTGCCTGGCCTCCCTGCCTCTGTCTGTCCCCCAGCCACCTGCCCAGCCTACCCACCCCCAACCCCATTACTTCAACATCCTCCCCGCCTCCTTGCATGTCCTAGAGACTTGTCCAATTTCCGGCCCAGGGGCCAAATGCAGCTGAATGGTCAGCCCCCACACATTTTCACCTCACTAAATCTGGTCCTTCTTGCAAAAAGTTTGGACACCCCTGCTCTAAGTGGTCTCTGTATTGAAAATAGTGTTCAGTTGGCTGCTGTTTTTGCTTGTCTAATGTTAATGTTATTATCCTTTATACTCCAATATAATGGAGTATAATGCTACCCTGAGTAGTACAGTAGGACACCCATTTCCATAAGCCAACTTTCCCTCTGAAAACCATGTATAATAGCATAGTAAAAGGTTGTGTGGGGATGAGAAAAATGTTTTTGCACCATGTGTTGCCAGAACTGGCCACTAGAGGGAGCCAGAGACCATGCTATGTAGTCTTACAAGAAAAATAATATGGTCTCACAGTCCCTCTAGTGTCCGGTACTGGCAAATACATCATGAAAATATGCATTTCTAGTTTTTTTGTTTAAATATTTTTTAAAGTTTCAGACTGCATATAAGTGAAACTATAGATACCTATTCTGTTGATAGGGGGGTCCTACTGTACTTTGAAATAAATGATCACCTTGGATACTTAATAATAATAAATAACTGTGCTCCACCTAGATGGTTCTGACTCATGATGTCCCTTTCCATAGCTTCCTTGGTATAAAGGGCTCAGAAGTGGTGGTGCTTTCACAACATGTTACTTGCCCAAAGCTATACAGGTGGGCTCTTCTCCCAGGTGGCACATTGGAGAAGGGAACTCTTAGCCCCTGACTCTAGCTGGATACTCCTTCTCAATGGCATTAAACCCAGGCATTAACATTATTATTTAATTAACTGGTTAGATATTTAATTGTGTGCTCTCAAGTTAATTCTGATTTATAGTGACCTTTCCAGCGTTTCCCCAAGTATAAAGTACTCAGAAGCAGTTTACCATTCCCTTTTTCTGGCGCTCTTGGACTGTACGCCTTGTATCTTTTACATGATGCAGGTAAAAGCAGGTGTTCCAACTCACTGAGCTATTGAGCCAGCTTGTGGCATTTTCCCATGCTGATCTTCATATAGCCTGTGAATTTCAGCCCATTTCCTGGTGTTTAAATCATGGATACAGAAGCACATGGCTCCACATCCCTAAACCAGAGGTTTTAGGAAGAGATTTTATGAAGGACTGAAACCTGCTCCATCTGATAATTTTTATAATATGTACATAGCTGGTGCACCTTGCAAACGATCATGACGCGTCATTTTCTGCTTCATGCCCATCTCTCTCTGGAATGAAGCTCCTCCTTCCTTCCAGCTGGGCCAAGGGTACCAAGTAGTTTGAAGCTAAAACTAGATAATACATTTATAGAGTGTATTTAGAGGGCAGGGCTCCTCCAGGTGGTGAAAAATACTCACCGGTCACAAGTGTTTTCCCTCTCTTTCCTGTTTAGCATTTGTTGTTATGTGCCGTCAAGTCAGGACCGACTTATTGTGACCCCAATAGAACTTCCAAGGAAGGTGAGATATTTTAGATGTGGCTTTATCAGTTCCACGTACCCAGTGAGTTTCCGTGGCTGAGTGGCAATTTGAGCCCAGGCTTCCATCACTGTATCCACTATACTAGCAGTCCCCAACTTTTCTCTTGGGAGGGACTGGTGTTGTGTTCCCCAGGCTTGTTCCACTGTGACCATTTTTGTTTTGATTGAAACAGGTGTGTGTGGAGGGCGGGGGGAAAGAGAGAATAAACACCCAGCACAGAGGGTGGAGAAACCTGTGCACCTCCAAAGAAACCCTGCTGTCCACTGAGGCACTGTGGTGACCCGGTTATTAACAGGCCAAGGCCCGATACCTGCCTTGGGGGTTGGGGACCCCTGTGGTACACCATACTAGGTGTCAACATTAAACATTTTTCACACTCTATTTTGCAACAGGTCAGTGGAAGGTAAATATGAGCATAATTTATGGATCTGGTTTGTGGAGACATGTATCTCTTAGGACAGTGGTTCCCAACTTGGGGGTCGGGACCCCTTTGGGGTCAAACGACCATTTCACAAGGGTCACCATGAGCCAGTGAAGCAAAAGGCATAAATGGCTTGGCTCTGGAGGAGGAGGGGGAGGAAGGGGGAGAGTGAATTACAGCTTGATAGGTTGGAGAGGATGTCAGTCAATGGCACTGGAGGCTGC
The DNA here is from genome assembly GCA_029282475.1 of Phrynocephalus forsythii. Taxonomy (NCBI): domain Eukaryota; kingdom Metazoa; phylum Chordata; class Lepidosauria; order Squamata; family Agamidae; genus Phrynocephalus; species Phrynocephalus forsythii. Next base: position 135,955,022 of record JAPFRF010000001.1, on the reverse strand, counting down.
GATTGGCTGAGGGTGCCTGTACAGGGAAGTTCTCTATGATACCTGCGGCAGTGGCCTGCCAAAGGGAGCTTGTGGCCTCTTCCAAGCAGAGCAAGTGTATTAAAGGGTCGCGGCATTAGGAAGGTTGAGAGCCACTGTCTTAGGAGACCTTGGTCTTGAACTTGTGTTAATTAAAGCAAATAAGCCAAACATGATTTTTTTCTCAAATTCCAAGTGCCAAGTCTAGTTTGATCCCCAGAGTGCTGAGGGCTTGCCTTCTCTCTTATTGTTATTTCATCCTACCTGTAATTTTCACGGTGTCTTTTTCTCCTTAAAAAAGAAGCTTCTGTGCCTATGGATGTAATAATCAAAAGCACAACAGTGTGGGTGGAAGTATGCAGAATCCTTTCCCTTGCTTTTCACCCCAAGCCTTTCCAACCTCTGGCAATGGCCAGCAGGTATCCATCACATTTACATGGTTTGTACTCTCCTACTTACTTGGTTTTAGAATATGCCATCCCTATTCATTGGCATCATTTATATTTATAGGAATGTGAAGGCTGATGGGGGGGAGACAGATTCATTTGAAATGAGTCTGCTGGGGGATCCCCACCCACTCTCTGTGGATACTGAAAATTGTGGATAATAATGTATATATATGAAAAACACGGTAAAAGGAAAAAAATAGAAAAACATTATTTTAATACCAATGACAAAACTGGGCACTAGAGGGCAGCGGAGAATGGCTATGTTTTATTCACTAACAAGTACTGTACAGTAATATTTATATCATAACACAGTCTCTGTCTCCCTCTTGTGGCCACTTCTGGAAATAGATTTGAAAACAGATTTTTTTCTGGATTCATTCTTTTAATAATTTTAATCATTTATTCAGACCATGGATAAATGAATCAGCCAATGCTGATCCAACCAATAAGGGTGTCCTACTGTAGTAAACCACAGAATAAGAGGATGCTTGGTCAGATTAAGGTTGGCTCAGTGAATTAGTTAAGTGGTTGATAGCTTGATTACGTATGCCTCCCAAGAGATGAGCCAACCTGTGTGGCCTTGGGCAAGCTGCACAGTCCCAACGCAACCCCATCAGAAGGGAATAGTAAGCAGCCTCTGAGTAGTTTACACCCAGAATACCATGGAAGGGGTTACCATAAATCAGAATTGATTTGATAACATGTACTGTAAATATTGGGGGCATGGTGGCTCAGCAGGCTAGAGCACTGAAATGTCTGCTGCAAAGTCAGCAGTTCAGTGGTTCGAATCCCAGGTGCCATGCGGTGGAGTGAGCTCCCACTGTTAATCCCAGCTCCTGCCAACCTAGCAGTTTGAAAGCATGTAAATTCAAGTAGATAAATAGGTACCACCGTAAAAAGAGGAAAGGTAAACAGTGTTTGTGCGCAGAAATGCATTCAGCCATGCTGGCCATATGGCCATGGATTTGCATAACCCTGGCTCTTTGGCTTGAAAACAGAGATGAGCATCGCTCCTAGAGTCGGACACGACTAGCACATATGTGCGGAGGGAACCTTTACCTTTTAATTTTACTTTACTCTAAATATTATTATTAGATCAAATCAAGCCTGAACTCTCTCTAGAAACAAAAATGGCTGAACTATGAGACCACCCTACTTTGAGCATATCATGAGAAGAATATTCAGTGGAGTACAGAGCGGCAGTGGCGTAGCAAGGATTCGGAGCGGCTGGGGACAAAGGTGTTTTTGCACCCCTCTGGCCCTCTCCAACCCCATCAAATCCACCCAGGAAAGGGGGAAATCCTGCAGGCATGGGGTGGGTGGACATTTGTGTGTGTGTGTGTGTGTGTGTGTGTGTGTGTGTGTGTGTGTGTGCATGCGCGCTACCACATGTGCCTTACCTCTTCTGCTGTGGACCCAGAGCAAGGTGAGGAAGAGAAGGAGGAGGAGGAGGGTGCCGTGGCCACCACACTCCCCGCACACCTGCCTGCCTGCTTGCTTCACCACTCACCTGGTGCACAGAGGAGGAGGAGGAGGAGGGAGGAGGAGGAGGAGGAGGAGGAGGAGGAGGAGGCTGCAGTGGTGTAGGTCCCATCGCCAAGCCTTAGCCCAGGGAAAGGAGGACTGCTGATGGAAAGGTGCACGGCCTCCTCCTCCTCCTGCTCCCCCTTCAGGCCCCACCCCAGATTGCTGTGCCCGGGGCAAATGCACCCTTCGCCTCCCCTAGATATGTCCTTGCAGAGTGGCCAATAAAGTGCTACATGACTCTGCCTGTAAAATGGAAATTATGTGATTGGCCATGGCAGATTGTTGCTACACAAAGTTTCTCAGAGCTCACAATGTCATCTTATTGTGTACAAATCACACACCCACATCTGTGAAAAAGGAATTATTTAATTAGCAGCAACTTGCCATAGTTAGTGAGGTCACCCTCATTATGAAGGCATGACTACTCAACAGGATGCTGGCCAGCAGTGCTGGAAGGAATTGAAAACAGCAAGAAAAGAAGATCCACTGGAAACAACACCGAAATTATTGGAGAAGATTGAAGAATTTGGAGAAGTGACAGGATTAAGAATTAAAGAAAAAACGAAAATATTAGTAACAAAATTAACAGCTAATCAAAATAATCAACTATCAGGAAAGGTCAATATACAAATCGCTAGATAAGTGAAATATCTGGGAATATTCTTATCTGCAAGATGAGCAACTATAAAAGAAGATAATTATGTTACAACATTTAATCAAGTTAAAACACACTTGGAGAAACAGGAACATTCTACAACTGTCACTATTAGGGATAAATGCAACTATTAAAATGAATGTGCCACCAAAACTACTATTCCTATTCCAAACAGTGCCAGTGAAAGTAGAGATGAAATACTCTAAAGAACTAAACAGTGATATCAAAATTCATCTGGCAGAAAAAGAAGGCATGAATGAAACTGAAATTGCTGCAAGAACATAAAGAAAGAGGAGGATTTGGGTTACGGGACTGGACTCTATACTACCAATCATGTTTATTGGTCTGGCTGAAGGACTGGATACTTTTAAGAAACAAAAGGTTACTACATTTAGAGGGACACGACTTACAGCTGGGTTGGCATGCTTTTTATGGTATAAAAAGCCAAAGTACATGGATACAGTACTTCCAAAACCATTATCTTAGGGACTCTATCTTTCCTTTTCCACCTCTGCAGTGGAGGCATTACGCTCCTTTATCTGTGCCTGGAGGCAGTCATGGAATGGACCAGGACCAACAGGCTCAGACTTATGCCGGACAAGACCGAGGTTCTGTTCTTCGGGGTGCCCTCCTCTGGGTACAATGGCCCCCTCCCCATTTGGGCGGTGTTACCTTTCGGCCTGCGGACAGGGACAGGAATCTGGGCATGGTCTTCGATCCAGCTTTATCTTTGAAGCTCAGGTGATGGCTGTTTTGAAGACTGCTTTTTTCCATCTCTGCCGGATTGCCCAGATTCATTTGTACCTAAACGAGGTCTCCCTGAGAACAGTTGTGCAGGCCATTGTGATCTCGAGGATAGATTACTGCAATGCCCTCTGCATGGGGTTGCCCTTGACCTTTACCCAGAGACTCCAACGGGTACAGAATGCAGCAGCCAGACTGGTGGTGGGAGTGCATAGATACAATCATATCACCCCAGTTCTGGCCCACCTGCACTGGTTGCCCGTGGTTCTCCGGATAAGGTTCAAGGTCCTGGTTTTGGTTTACAAAACCCTCCATGGCTTGGGATCCGAATACCTGGAGGAGCGTATCTCCCAAAAGTCAACTGAGGCCCGACCCACTAGAATGTCACAGGCGCTCTCACTCTGATTGGCCCCACCCAGGGAGGTGCAGAAATCGCTTACACGCAACCGTGCCTTCTCTGTGGTTGGCCCCTTGCTCTGGAACCATCTCCCGAGTGAGTTGTGCCTTGCACAGTCCCTGCCCACTTTCAAAAAAGCACTTAAAACCTTACTTTATTGGGAGGCATTTGGTGACCTCTAATTTAATTTAATTTAATTTAATTGTTTATGCCTCTTGCCATTGATTTTTACTTATTTTGTTTGTTTTCTTCCTTCTTCTTTTAATTTTTTTTTCGATTTTTGCTGATGTTATTCTGTGTTTTATTGTCCTTTTAACCCTTATTGTTAACCACCCGGAGTTCCCTGGGAAGACGGGCGGTATAAAAATAAAATGAAATAAAATAAAATAAAATAAAAACACTGGAGAAACTAAAACTGAAATTATAGATGAGAATCCCAAGGTGGGTTTCACCTATAGAAGCATTTACATATCCAAACCTTTTAAACTTGGGGAAAATTATTACATACAATGGTATACTATATGTAGAGGGGAATTTAAAACCCAAGGAAGAATTGTTAAGCCAAGGGGTGGTGACTTCATGATGGCCTTTAATACAGATACAATCTAGGTGTAAGAAAGATCTGAAAATGTATGGTTTTTATAATGAACAGATAGCAGTTGATAATATATTGTTTATCCTCAGGTGATGTTAATTAAGAAAATATATAATTTTGGTTAGAATGGAAAATGGAAGATGAGCATGGGAAAGAAACAATGATACAATGAGCAAAATTTTTTGGTTAAAATGTGGAGTTGGAGAAATGGCAGAAATGTTGGAAGAGAAATTCTAAATTAACAATGGTGCCATTGTATAAAGAAAATATGTACAACGTATTTAATAGATTTATTTAACACCTGCTAAGTTAGCTAAAATGTTCCCAAACTTATCTAGCAAATGTTGGAAATGTGCGTAAGAAACGGGGCCTTTCATGCATGGTGGACATGTTGGATTAAAATACATACTTGGCTTATTAGAATGACAAAAATATATGTAGACTTTAGCCCAGAACTGTCTTTACTAGGTATGTTAACAGAAAATTTAGTCAAACAAAATACCTATCTAGTACTGCACATTCTCACAACAGCAAGGATAGTTTGGGCACAACATTGGAAAAATGGGGAAACGGCAACAGTTGAAACAATTGTTAAGAAAATTTTGGAATGTGCAGAGATGGATAGACTGACAATGAGAATCAAGGAAAAAGAGGACTCACAATATTACCAAGCATGGAATCTGTTTTATCAATGGCTAGAAAGAGAGAAATAATAAGAGTAAGCATATTATATCTATCTATCTATCTATCTATCTATCTATCTATCTATCTATCTATCTATCTATCTATCTATCTATCTATCTATCTATCTATCTATCGAGAAAAAGAAGACAAAAAATAAAATATTTATTAAAAAAAAAAAAATGCGAAGCGGGATGCGAAGCGAAGAAGCAAGAAAAGAGTATTGGGAGGGGGGGGCAGGACCTAAGCAGAGCTATTAATGAGAGGATCTTTTGTAGGTCACTGTTGAATAGTGAGTTCACGAACCATTCCTGTCAAAAGTGGCTGGAGGACATGCCACCACAGTAGTTTGATATAGCCATCACTTTCAGGTACGTGGAACAGATTTTTAATATTTGTTTGCAAAGGCCCACCTCTCCTGTTCTTGCATTCAAATCAGGTTCTTGTTAATGTATTGATACATTAAAGATAAACAACTGGAAATGAGAAAAGATCTCTTATATTTCCTCACTACTGAAATTTCAGTAATACTTTTGGCACCCTTCTGCCAATGTTTTTATGACCTGCAACAAGAGCCACCACAGTTGCCAGAAACAGTGAACTGGCTTTTGCCCTTGGCAGTGCCAACATTTTGTTCATACCTCTGTAAGGTTTCCCCCCCTCCTTTTTATACATATTTGTGCAGCCATTTCTAAGTTGGCTCCCCGCCCCTCCCCCAAAGTTGAAACATTCTACACAGTAATTGACCTCCACCAATAAATAAATCCATTCAAGAATGTATGAAAGAAATGGGTTTTCAGTGCAGATTTCTTAACTGGGTGAAAAACCATCACATATGCTATTAAGAACGGCTGTATTGCACAGTGGTTTAGGTCTTGGGCTGGAGAGCCAGGGATTGGGTGTTTGAATCCCTACTGTGTCTCCTTGTGGGCACTTGGTCTATAGCACACCTTCCAACTCAGATTCTCAGATAATGAGGGTGAGGACTAATTTATTAACCGATCACTACATAGTCAAAACAGCACCATCCAGACATGAGATGAAGATATGGGCAAGCTTGGGGTTGCAAAAATACATTTTCAGAAAGAAATTTCTAAATAGAGGGGGCACTTTTCCAAAAAGCCCCCTGGGGAAACAAGTATTTACAGAATGCAACAGAGAATTGTGTGTTGCATAAAGAAATGGAAAAGTAGTAGGAAAGAAATAATAGAATTTAAAAAAAATCAGGAAAACAGCATGACTGCCTGGCTGGAACATGGCACAGAAGCACTCCTATTTGTATGTTGCAACATTTTTGTTGCAGCGTGAACCTGCAGTCCACGGTCTGGAAGGACTGCCAGCAATTTTTTTTCCTGTTAGGGAGGAAACCACTAATCCTTCTCTAAATCTAGCCATCATGTAGCGAAGACAGAAAAAGAAGACGCAGTGAAGTCAGGAATAGAGGCAGCCCATGTTGGAATAGAAAGTCATTGCTGAGTCACCTCGTACATTCCACAGCAGTGATTCATGTGTCTCAGCCTATCATCTTCAAAAGTTTCATGCATTTGGGAAGATATCGCTGGCACCAAACTTCGCAACTTTGCTGCTGCTGAGGAGAGCTGTAAAAATATGGCCAGTGGCTGCTAGCGAGAATGTCACAACTGGAAAAGAAAGGGCTACAGGGAGAAAAAGGATATAAGCAGGCTTCCAAAAGCCACGAGATTTGCAAAAAGAAAAGAAAGAAGGAGAAAAGAAGGGGGGTGGAATTTAGTGTCTGAATTTAAAAAAAAACAGCAGAACAAGAAATACAGCTGTTCAGTGGCGCTGGGATCCTGGAAGAGGGTTCAGTTACCCTGTTGAAATGAATCAAGAGCTGGACTGGAGGGGGGAGGGTTGAAACCAGCTTAAAAACACGTGGTTTGGAGTTTGGTATATGTACATCATGTTAAGGAAACTTTTAATCCAGCAGCAAGCTGCCTGGTGCCACTGGGGGAGGGGGAGGGGAGAAAGGGGAGGATGTGACAGTGCCACTGTCACTGCTGCCACGGCCTCCTCCATTTTGTTCCACTTCTCCCTTGGAAAATGTGGGTTTTGCCTTGAGCAGGGCTCCACAACAGATACAGCTGCCCCCTTCTCCTCCTCCCTTCCTTGGCCAGATGCCAGTTGCCCCCAGCCACTTCGCGTCCCTGGAATCTGAGATAAAGCGCAGGCAGGCCAGAAGAGGTTATGATGACTTTTCTTGTTCCCTCAACATGTTTTAATAGTTGTTTCTTTTTTTTTCATAGTGGAATTTTAATAGTTATTTCTTTTTTTTATAGTGGACTTGTGGAATTTTAGTAGTTATTTCTTTTCTTTTTTTCATAGTGGAATTGTGCTAGATCAGTGTTAACAAGTTACACTGGAAGCCCGTGATCCTGGCATCCACAACTTGACAAACCCCATAGACACAACTTACTCTGACTCAGGTGAGTACATGTAAAAAAGGATTCAAAATAAATCACGTTAATAAATGAGTTAAAATAAACAGGCCTCTGGCAGGTATTTTTTTAAAAAATATGGTGTCCGACAAAAAATATGCTTCCTGGTCAAAGAAATTGCACTTAGCTGTACGTCATGTAGATTGGTGTTTTAAAATCAATTTCAAGCATTCTAAACCCGATGCAAACATAGGAATATTATATGTGTAATTGAGCACTTACTGTGAGGCAAAGCAGAAAAACGGGAGGAATGGAAACACAACTGAGTGGATGCCATTCAGGGCAGATTAACACTGTAACATCTTATTACATAAGCTGCCTAGATGCCCTAAGCACATCTGATCTCGCCTGATTTTGGAAGCTAAGTAGGGTCGGCCTGGGTTAGTACTTGGATGGGAGACCACCAGGGAATACCAGGTGCTGTAGGCGCCTGGAGTAGGAACTGGCAAGCCACTCCAGTATTCCTGCCAAGAAAACTCCATGGACATGGAGTCACGAAGAGTCGGTCACGACTATAACGATGCAACACACACACACACACACACACACACACACACACACACATCTTATTACATATCCCCCTTGTATATACCTAATAGAATGTACGTTTGGTTGCCTTCAGAATTACTTGGCTCTTCAAGACAACATTCATCAGGAAAAGGTCTACCTGTTTTGTTTTGTTTTGTTTTGTTTTTATTTGTTTTTATTTGTTTTTTATTTTATAAGGACATAAAACAATGAAGCGGAAAATAACCAAGGGGAGGAGAAAAAAGGGAAACCATAGAGAAAAGCCTTGACTGGCAGCCCTACTGTGTATACTGGCTGGCAGGGGTCCCCAAGGTGGGAAGGAATAGCGTATCTGTAGCTCCCTAAAAATGGCAAGAAGTGATCCAGCAATTGTTTGCATTTAAAGTCCCAAAGGGTCGACTGAGTAGACTTTTTGTTCTTCCTTACTTTCCCCATATGAGAAGATGGCTAATGGAGCTTCCGTCTCTCTCATACCTGGTTTCCTTCCTAGGAGGCAGAGCTTGAGAAACAGTGAAGGGCATCCAGGAAACCATCACAGGCTGGACTGGGGACCTCCAGCACACGGCTTTAGCTTTGTGGATAGAGGGTTCTCCTCCCACATGTAAGGCAGGTGCTCTCCTATTAATCTATGCCACCTGCTCAGCTTCCAGTGCATCTCACATATGCTATCCACGGTTAGTCACACATCTTGAGATCATGAACTTGCAAACCTAAACAGATTAAATTATGTGTTATGATCTTGCAGCCCATGACACCATTGTTTTACCTTGGTATCATTCTAATAATGCAATCCAGTCAACATTTGCAAGGTTTAATTATTCATTTTTTACCTTTATTTATTTAAAATATTTTTTTTACCCTGGCTCTTTCCTTAAAAAGGCCTCTCCTGATTATCTCAAGACCCAGGCAGGCTGATCAAGAGAGAAAGACAGTCTTTGAGAAGATAGCTTGGATCCCAGCCATTTTAGGGCTTCATAAATTAAAAACAGCACATGCCTGGGAATGAACTGGGAATCAGTGGAGCCCATCCACAGGGGTGGCAGGGGTTGTATATGATCCCTGTAACCAGCCCCAGTAAACGATCTGGCTGCATTGTTTTGGACCCGCTAATGTTTCTGAACACTTTCCAAAGGCAGCCCCCCACTCTATATAAGCAGAACACTTTACATGTGTCAAAGGAATCCAGCCTACCCTTCCTAAACTCTCTTGTTTACTGTCTGTGAAGAGTCTCAGTCATCCAGGTGAGCTTATCTGGAAGTTGAGTCATGGCATTTGGACTTCTTTTCTTGAGAGATTGAAATGTTTTGCTACTTATCCGAGCAGCTTCATCAGTCTGAGAAAAGTTAGTGGTGAGTCCTCCATTTAATAGTTCACCTTGATTTCACATCCCCCTGGTCAGAATAGGCTCATAAATTGGACAATGGCCTGAATAGACTTGTTAGGTGGACAATGGCTTGAATAGGCTCGTTAGGTGGACAATGGTGCATAGGTCATTGTCCACCTAAACAGCATATTCAGGCCGTTGTCCAATTTATGAGCCTATTCAGACCAGGAGGATGTGAAATCAAGGTGAACTATAAAATGGAGGATTCACCACTAAATTTTCCTCAGATTGACAAAGCTGCTTGGATCAGTAAAGAAACGTTTCAATCTCTCAAGATAAGTCCAGTTGCCATGACTCAACTTCCAGATCTCTTGTTTACTCTTTGAGTGAATGTTCGATGACATTGAAGTTACACAACAGGCACTAATCCCCTGTTTCTTCATTTTAGAGAGTTCTGAAGTTCCTGTGACCTTTCTGCGTACTACTGTCAGCCAACATATTTGTTATTACAGAACACTTGCAAATGACGACTGAACAACTAACGCTGCAGTAGGCACTCATTCAATAAGGAAACCACATTTGCAATAAGAAGTAGTTGTGACCAATGCAAGAACATAGGTCCTTGATTTATATCATGGCTTTATTTTCCTTTATTTTTAGTACTGTATTTATTATTCATTTCGTTTGTTACATAATGCCAGAGCAGACCTTTATTCCTCCAGACACCAGGGCACTTTAATAAAGCCCTACAACAAAAGCCATAGTGTGCCGAGAGTTACTTGGACTTTGCAGATATTGACTGCCATGGTGATGTTTTGAGTTATGGGGCTCCTCATTTTGTTGCCTTTACTCCGTAATTGTCCCTGCATTGATTGCCACTTGTTTTCAGATGGACTCTAAGGAGTTTAGGCTGTTCCTTGGTTGGGTAAACAAACAGGCTTCAAATGTGCACAGAGAATGCTTCATACCCCAGCTCACATGCGTGAACACTTCACTGATACAGGAACAGAAAATTGCAGGGAACTAGGCAGGATTAAAAAACAAAAATAAAATCAAAAACAAGTTTGTTAAAGATGTCTCCAAGGGGGAAAGGGGAAAAGGTTCTGTGATGAAGTATATTGTTTAAAAAAGCAGGGGGAGGGAGGTCAGCTATAGTAGAAAAGAACTAATGTGAAAGAGATAAGGCAGGCATGATATAAGCTCAAACTATAATGATTGGTGCTGTTGCAAAGTTAAGGTTTTTTTTAGTGACAGCACCACTGAGGGTCAATTCAGATGCTACAATTAGCACATCATTAGAAGAAAATGTATTTGTGTTTTAGCCTCCTTCTGAGGTCAGAAAAAAGCATTACCAATAGCCCAAGATTTGCATTGAAAATATGTTAGTATGGAACCTGTGATTCAGGTAAACATTACTGTTGGAGAAGCTGAGTTTAATGACCTGAGGTGAGAGAAACACCAGCAGCTGCATACTCAGATGCTTCTTTCTGTGAAGGAGTTCTCTCTTCTAATGATGGATTATCTGAAATGTCAGATGGATTATTCTGCCCTATGTATCTGTTAGCCGCTTGTAACAATGAGCTCTCTGCAACATCTAGTTTGTACCAAAGGCATTTCTGGATTGTCAGCTTCTAGTCCTAGAAGTCAAAAAAACATTGTAAATCCATTCCACGTTTCCCTTCTTATCAAGGGGTGGGATGGGATAAGAAGAAAAGATGGAATAAGTGTGGGAAAACATAGGAGAGTTACACAGAGAAGAAACTAGATGTGTATATATGGGGCTTGCGCAAGGTGCCCACTGATGCAACTTTATCTCAGCAGTGTATGGCTTGATCACATGACCAATCACCTGACTCAATGGCATACTTGAGGTTGTAATGGCACTGAGCTTCCTCATGGCTTCTTACCCAGTTCTGAGACATTGGTGGTAAGCAGTAAGGACACAGTACTGGATCCCATCTGGATTACCTGCATTGTTTTATACTTGGTTTGAAGATTTTAGCAGCTGCGGTGTAAAAAAACCCAACATTCCTGATTTCGGTTACCTGTGGTGGGTAATATCTGAACTGTGCATAGCAATAAAAATAGTTTTGAACTTGGTGTGTCATTTAAATTTATAGACGTGATTCTCTCTGTGGTGACCTCACACACTTTTAATGCTAACAACCATACGTCTTTTACAAGGGGAGGGGAAAGGGATTGTTGAAAAACCTATTGGTTTTGTTATTTATATCAATTTTAAATCTCATCTTTATACCTGTAAAGTCCATTTTATAATAATAATAATAATAATAATAATAATAATAATAATAATAATAATAATAATAATAATAATAATAATAATAATGAGGAGGAGGAGGAGGAGGAGGAGGAGGAGGATGCATAGCATCTTTTTTTTTAAATCAACAATAAAATAAACAACAGACTACAACAGTGTTTCCTCTAAACCAGAGAGGGGAACCTTTGGCCCCCCATATGGTTTGAACTACAACTCTCACAGTCCTTTATCATTGGCAACATAGACGTGGGGTTTTGGGAGATGCAATCCAAAATATCTGGAGGGCCAAAGGTTCCGCATCCCTGCTCTAAGTGAACCAAACAGCCCATTGAATTGAGAAGCAGTGGTGTGCTGGAGCCAGGGCTTGCAAAGTTAAAGCCCCAGAATTAAAACATTTATGTACTCAGGATCTGGACAAATATTTACAACACATAGAAACATTTAAAATGTATGTATTTATTTATTTAGATTGTTTTTAGTCACGTCTTTGACTCCGGTTTTAGGCTTGGGCCTAAATTCAGCTAACCTCCATTAATGTGAATAAATGAAGTTTTATTGACACACAAAGGAAGCCATGCCGTTTAGTCTGCAAGACCTGAGGTAAAGCCTGTTAATAGAAGGATCTTTTAGAGGTCACTAATTCATAGGGTTGCTATTCATCAAAGCAACTTGATGTCACTTAATAAATTGTAGAGTCATGAAGTTGGAAGGGGCCTATACAGCCATCAAGTCCAACCCCTTGTTCCTTGCAGAATACAGATCAAAAGATATGCTGTATGCCAGGTGGTTATCTAAATTATTTTTAATGCCTCCAGCATTGGAGCCCTCACCACGCCTTGATGTAATTGGTTCCACTGTTGTGCTGCTCTAACAGTTAAGAAGTTTTTCCTGATATTCAGTCAAAATCTGGCTTCCTGGAACTTTAGCCAATTGTTGTGTGTCCTGCACTCTGGGTTGATAGAGAAGAGATCCTACCCTTCTCTGGTATGATAGCTTTTCAAGTGCTGTCATATCTTCCTTCGTTCTCCTTAAACAGTCCCAGTTCTTTCAGTCTTTCCTCGTAAGACATGGTTTCCAAGCCTACTAATCATATTTGCTCCCTTCCTCTAAATAAATATAAGGAGGAATTTAAAAAACAACAATGACTTCTGGGATATTTGGGAATTTCAGTGAACATATCCATAGACAAGTTTCTGGGTGTAAAAGCAGGACTGTTCCATAATATGCAAGTATTAAGAACAGGAAAACAAATGGGAACGTGTGTTTCTAATGTCTGACAGACCTTTGTTGTTGAAGAAAGTGTAACCAGTAAAAATACTATTAATCCAATTTAAAGCAATCAATATCTTGTTTTGTGACACCATAATGAGAAAAAATGAAGAAACCAACCCAAACCGTGAAGGAATCCAGTCATTTTCTTACCTGTGGGGAAATTCATCCTTAAAAGTCTTGTGGGGCAAATGTTCACTCCAATACAAAATAATGTCTGCTCAAGGAACTGTTCCCAAATAAGGTGCCATTCCAGTGCTTCCTCTAAAAGTACATTTTCTTTTTTGTGTATTTCCAGAGTGGAAAAATCACTAACACAGAAGGAGCTACAGGGAATATTCCCTCGTCCTTGGTTATACCAATGGGAACTGACCACCCCAACCAATACCACTTGAAAAAAACTATTGAATTTGCCTATATGCCACCTTTCCACCCAAAATGGGACAGAAAACAGCTTACAACATCCTGCTGTAGAGAGTTGCTACAGTTCCCCACAATTAGAACAGGGGTCTTCCCTACTCTAAAGAGGATTTGCACCCAGCAGGATACAAACCCTCTTTGTTTGGTTACCAATTCCCATCGTTATTCCACATAAAATGTAGGGATCTACTCCTTACTGTATATTCTCCTGCTGCAGCCAATCCAGGCAGCAGCCTTTTTAGATCCACTATCAACCTTTTCACCAATACAACTGAGTGCTAATGTTTGACCTGGGGTGGGTGGGAAGGCATCCAGGGTTATTTTGCTTGGGTGTGCAAACAAGATGTTGTCTATGCACGTGATGAAATTCCAGATTACAATTTCTTCCGCTTTCTGTTTTGGTGGAAGAAGGGATTGATTCTCATCCAAGTGCACACTCCGGTTTCTCTGCATTGTATCCTGACCATAAAACTGACATTCTCCCACCTCCTACTGCAGTACATTGTGTGGGACAAAAAAAATGTCCCACTGGGAAAACACAATACATCAATTGGGACAATTTTGGTCCCAGCTGTACTTGGGCTATTAAAAAGAAAGCCCTTAATGGCAGATGGCTGGACATTGTTCACAGCTCTTCGAGTGACCGTGCTGTTAAATCCAAACTTTGTCTAGGTCTCGTTACGTGTGGCTTCTCCAACCAAACAATCCCTGTTTTGTTACTAACATGTTGTGACTGTCTGGGCAAAAGATACATTCAGGTTATATTCAGTTCAAGTTTTGCCCTTTCCTCTAAGCCTTTTAAAGCACATTGCAGCATCTTTAATTGTAAGCAGTTTTTCAACCTTTTTGACCTTTTTTTTAAAAAAAAAAAATATTGGCCATTTTTAAAACCACTGCTTTTTGTACACGTCCTATCTTATATTTAATATGTAATTACCATACACAAGAGAAGGCCAAGTACAAAATAATGCAGGGCATGAGTAAAGTGGATAGAGGGAAGCTCTTCTCCCTCTCACAAAATACCAGAACTAGTGGACATACACTCAAATTGAGGGCTGGGAGAGTAAGAACAGACAAAAGAAAATATTTTTTCCACCCAGCGTGTTGTTAGTCTATGGAACTCCCTGCCACAGGATGTGGTGATGGCATCTGGCCTGGATGCCTTCAAAAGGGGATTGGACAGATTCCTGGAGGAAAAGTCCATCACAGGTTACAAACCATGACGGAGATGTGTAATCTCCAGGCTTAAAACCAGGGTGCTTCAAGGGCCAGATGTAGGGGAGTGGTATCAGGAGACAGATATCTAGTCTCATGCGCTCCCAAACACATCTGGTGGGGCCACTGTGAGATACAGGAAGCTGGACTAGATGGGCCTTTGGCCTGATCCAGCATGGCTCTTCTTATGTTCTTATGTTCTTATGTACCTACCTATATTTCACAACAGTGTGCAAGCTTCAAGTCCAACAGAACTCTTCATGAGGAGAAAAGATGGAGGGAATAAGCATTTTGGAACTCAAAAATCTGGCAGGAACTCAAAAATATGTTATATTTTTTTTAGTACTATCAGCCTACCATACGTAGTACCCCTTCCAAATTATACTCATCAGTGCTTGTGTTAACCATAAAGGACAACTCAATCTGAATATTTTCTTAGATAAGTATATAATATATTGCAGTTAAATTTTGAGTAGATATCAATGTTTGAGCCTTTCTTTAGACTTGGCATGTTAATTCACAAGGGGGGTTTCAGACTAGAGAAGTCCAATAAAGCTGTTTTTTTTCTTTGTCATTAGTATGTACTTTGCACCGAATAACTAATTAGGACTACAGTTATAAAACTGCCACCCCAAAATTTATAAGTATTTATATTAAAATCATTACATTTAAATTTATTGCTGAATTTCTCATATCTTCATTGATTAACCTCTTAACCAGTTAAAGATTGTAAATGAGGAAACCCTCTTACAAGCTTATCATCAAACAGTAATGGCTGGTTTCAGCACCAAACACGTGCAGACAAAGAGAAAGATACCTTTAAAAAAAAAAAGCTAAAATCATTACCACCACCAAAAGTAGCAGCACACCAAAACCAGATAATCACAACATTAAAATAGTATGGCATCAAAACTCAGTGTTTGGGAGTTTTTGTTGGTTTGCTTTGTAGCTAAAGCCACCAGAGATAACCATAGAGCTTCTTTCTGGAGAGGATTCAACAAATAAGGTGCCAGTGCCCTGCTTCAAGACAACACTAACATGGGAAACAGATGGTATTAGAGGGACTGGCCTCTGTATGATCACCATCTAGATTTTCCTGTGGGCAAAACCTTTTTTCTTTTTAGGCTTTTAAATCTAAATTGTTCTGTGTTTCTGAGATTCTCACACTGCTCTGCTCTTTTTATATTTGGAACCCACTGCTTTTAGACTTGTAATGTTTATTTTTTTAGAAAATATTTTAATTTTAAAATATTAAAATAAAATATTTTTAAATTTTAAATTTTAAAATATTTTAAATTTGCCTTTGAGTTTGTATTCCCAGCCACCTCCTGAATGTATTTGTACAGTGAAATAAAAATGCCTAAACAGGCATGTACACACATAGAATCTGTTTAGTGTCTGTGCTGAGTCCTCAAAAGAAAAGACGGGATATAAGAAATATATAATTAATGAACAAAAAAATCCTGTCAGTATATAGAGTGCTTATGTGCACACATGTATCTTTGATAGCCTGGCAGCTAGGTGGACATAAATAAATAAATAAATAAATAAATAAATAAATAAATAAATAAATAAAGAGATTGTGCTGTTTGCTAATTCAATTCTAAAATATATGATATATATGTGCAGTCCACTGGTGGTTGTGCCAACAACTTGAAGAGCACCAAGGAAGTTGTAACTTGAGAGTCCTCTGGAGTTTGAATAACTTGGCATTGGTCAAGAGGCACCATGTACCAAGTCATAATAATTCCCCACTGTGCCTCTTTTACAAGGACTGGACTCAATGATGAGCCATAGGGTGCCTTCCAGCTGCGCAGTTCTAATATTGTTCCAAGGCAAGGTCAAGCACTGCAGGACCTGGGAGAGCTCCCAGGGACCATTTCAGAGCAAGACAATGTCAAACATATAATATATTCCCAGACTGCTAAACCATAGTTTAAAAGAGAAAAGGTATCATCCCCATGCATTCCTTCCTCGTGTTTTGTGTTTGCTAGCATGCTGGTTCTTTGTAGCTTAAACTATGTGTGTTATGTGTGACTTACAGCACTGGGTAACAGCTTAAACTATAGTTCTCTGTTATGTCTGAAATGGGAAATTGTAGTTTAATGTCAATTTACTAAGCAAGTTAATTAAATCACATTAAGACTGTAGTTCAGGGATGAAGAACATATGGGCCTCTTGATGTCAGCTCTGTCTTGGAATCACCCTCCTTTGATTTGCCTGCTCTCCAGTATGACCCTGCAGACCACTTGAACAGAACGGAGCCCACATCCCTGATGAGTAAACTGGCATGACAGTATTATTCCCTGTTTCAAATAAGATGGAGGGCTGTAGTTTAAGCTATCCGGTGCGGAAAGAGAAGGAAGATGAGAAGAGGGGATGGCATGTGAGCCTGACAGATTAGATCTTGACAGATTAGAGTGCTGGGCCAAAGCTACCGGAATGGATTTCAACAGAGGGAAATGTAGGGTGCTACATCTAGGTAAAAAAAATGAATTGCACAGATATAGGATGGGGGATATGTGGCTGGAGAATAGTACCCGTGAAAGGGATCTGGGAGTCTTGGTGGACCACAAATTGAACATGAGTCAGCAGTGTGATGCGGCGGCCAGGAAAGCCAATGCGATTCTTGGTTGCATCAACAGAACCATAGTGTCTAGATCAAGGGAAGTAATAGTACCACTCTATTCTGCTCTGGTCAGACCCCACCTGGAGTACTGTGTCCAGTTCTGTGCACCTCAATTTAAAAAGGATGTTGACAACCTCGAGCGGGTGCAGAGGAGGGCGACCAGGATGGTTGAGGGTCTGGAGGAAATGTCTTATGAGGTACGGCTTAGGGAACTGGGAATGTTTAGCCTTTCAAAAAGGAGACTGAAAGGGGGTATGATAGCTATGTTTAAATATTTGAAAGGATGTCATATTGAAGAGGGAACAGGTTTGTTTTCCATGGCTTCAGAGACTAGGACTCGGGGCAATGGTTTCAAACTACGGGAAAAGAGATTCCATTTGAACATTAGGAAGAACTTCATGACAGTTAGAGCTGTTCGGCACTGGAATATGCTGCCACGGAGGGTGGCTGAATCTCCTTCTTTGGAAGTTTTTAAGCAGAGGCTGGATGGCCATCTGTCGGAAATATTGTGATGGGGTTCCTGCGTGGCAGGGGGTTGGACTAGATGGCCCTTGAGGTCTCTTCCAACTCTATGATTCTATGATTCTATGATTCTATGATTCATCCATTGCTGGCTTACCAAATTGTGGCTAAGCAGGAAGCAACTATGTTTGCACTGGGCTGTTTCAGCAGTTGTTGTCAAGTCAGCAGAAATTTTAAATAGATGGAACCTGTATCCTGGCATCAATAGATAACCTTTATATGGAGCTTCTCTCATCTTTACTGAATGCTTAAAGGAGAATGAGCACTTTGAATGATAAAGCTGTTGCTTTGCATCCCTCCCTTAATGACCACCTTCTTCTTCTTCTTCTTCTTCTTCTTCTTCTTCTCTTCTTCTTCTTCTTCTTCTTCTTCTTCTTCTTCTTCTTCTTCTTCTTCTTCTTCTTCTTCTTCTTCTTCTTCTTCTTGCCTCTCAGAAGCATTTGGTTGCCCTCATGGGATCCTTATCATATTGTCTGGAAACTGAAATAATAGAAACAAAAACTTCTGCACTTGGAAATAACCACATCTTATCTTGTCCACCCCTGTTGATACTAGAGATCCATAGCAACTACATATTTGACGGCCATCCAACCTCTGTTTAAAAACCTCCAGTGAAAGGGAGTCATAACTTCTGATGTAGTTCATTTCACTGTCGGGCAATTCTTAGTTTCAAATGTTCTGCCTAATGTTTAGTCATAATATCCTTAACTGTAATTTGCAGCCATTAGTCAGGTCCAGCTCCCTGGAGCAAATCAATCCAAGCTTGCTCCTTCATCTGTGTTATATAGCTCTCCACATCTCTGAAGATGGATTTCAGATCAGAGCTCCTCTTTTCTAAGTTAAAAATGTTAAACACCTTCAACTGTTCCTCATACAGCTTGGTTTCTGGACCTCTTACTATCCTAGTTGCCCCTCTCTGAATACATTCTAGCTTTTGATATCTTCCTTAAACTGTGGTGCCCAGAACTGGAGCTAGTATTCTGAGTGAGGTCTGATAAAAAAAAGAATACGATGTAGTGGTACTATTTTATCCCTTGACCTGGATACTATAATATTATTGATGCAACCTAGAATTGC
Organism: Phrynocephalus forsythii; assembly: GCA_029282475.1. Taxonomy (NCBI): domain Eukaryota; kingdom Metazoa; phylum Chordata; class Lepidosauria; order Squamata; family Agamidae; genus Phrynocephalus; species Phrynocephalus forsythii. The sequence continues at coordinate 135,936,238 of JAPFRF010000001.1, read as the reverse complement.
ATTAGATTTTTGTAGCACTTTTTCATACTGTTGACACCTGTCTAGCTTATGGTCTATGCAAACTCTTAGATCCTTTCACGTGTGCTGCTGCCAAACCAGGTGTCACTTTTTTCTATATTTGTGCGTCTGATTTTTCTTGGCTGTTTATGCAACTGATTTCCCTTATTGAATCTCATTTGGCCTTCTTCTGGCCCTGTTTCCCGGTCTTTTTAAAAAATTGCCACCATCTCTGCCGATTATTCTTATTACTTTCATTTTTATTTTATTTTCTGTGATATTATTATATTGATCTTTTTATTGTTTCTGTGTTTGGTGTAAACTGCCCAGAGTTCCATTGGAAGATGGGTGGTATAAAAATAAATAAATAACCAAATAAATATTGAGCCTTATTGTGTCATCTTAATTATTAGCTATCCCTCCTTTTTTGTATCAATTAAAATTGGATTAGCACTCCCTTTAGTCCTTGATTTATAAAGATCTCAATCAACACTGGGCCTAAAACAGCCCATTGAGTCACTCCACGTGTCACTTTCCTCCACTGTGACAAAAAACAATTGCTAAGCATTCAGAAGGTATGGCTCATCAACCTAACAATAGTTTAACTAGCCCAGATTTTACCAGACCTTTGCCTTGGCAAAGCCTTGGTGAAATAATATATACCTCTATCAAGAAGAGGTAAAATAAATCTGGCATGACTTGCATTTGAGAAACTCCTACACACTCTTAGCAGTCACCACATTCTTTTCTACATACTCACAGATTGACTGGAACAATCTTTTTCACAACCACCAATCTTTGGGGATGTTAGGTAAGAATTCTCAAAGACAAAGACATTGGAAATATATCTGCAAATTTCCATCAGTACTTGTGAATGCAGTTCAGGTGGCCTTTGAGATTCATTCAAAGAAGCTGGTGTTCCCTTACTACCTCTATCTACCTTGGGTGGCAGCCTCATCATGGTGTCCTTTATTCTATTGGTTTACAGTAAGTTTGAGCACTTTGTCCTTTGAGGAGGCAAAACGAGTGTTAGCACTTTTTCCCTTTCTCTCCATCCCATTAACGTTTCAGTGAAAAAAGTGCTAGGAGTGATCCAGTTAATCACTTCTAGAGGCTGTTGTCTGTGGACAAGTGACTGAAAGTCAACACAAACTGAAGCTGAACCCAAACAGGTTCACCTGGAACTCCTTTCTAAAAGTCCCAATGTCCAAACCAGTCCAGCTGAAGTGTAATAAAAAAAATCCTTCTGTACTGTCACCCTCCGTGCTGGAATTCTCTTCCATTCCAAAGTTCCTGCAAAGTATGATATACAGTACCTGCAGAGATTCAAAAAGAGATTTAAGACAGAATTGTTTCAGCAGGCATTTGGAAGCTAGGAACTGGTATCCCACTACTTATGATGCATGCATTTTTATAAGTTAATGTCTATGGTGTGGTTAGGTTTTATTGTATTTTATCATTTATATGGTAACAACACATTTTTCTATAATATGTATCATTTTTGCATTGTATGCCTTTCTGGATCCTCTCTGGAAAGAAGAATGGCATATAAATGGAGATAATAAATAAATAAAATAAATAAAATAATAAACCTCTCCATCCTGCTGCTTCAGTTGTCTTATTTTGCTCCAAGCATAGCTGAAAAATTCCTTCTTCAGAGTAATCCTGAGGAACCAAGATGGCTGAGGGCAAGCTGAGCTGACAGTAGGTCCACAGAAGCTGTGCTGAATCTCAAGTACTTCCAATCTAGAAATGGTAGTGTTTATTTAAGACTACTAGTACTTTGTCTTAGTCTTTTTGCCTGCACAATGGTTGTCTCCTTGGGCAGGAGAAGGTCTGGATCTGGCGTAACTCATCTTCTTCCTTATCCAACCCCATCTCTGCCCCATTTTTGGCTTTTTGGCTGGCTCATCTTAGCCAGCACAGGAGTAGTGCTGGAAAATGCTTCTGCCAGCAGATCTTTGAGATTCATCTACACAAAACGGTTTTCCCAGTGCAAGGACAGTTGTACTCACACAGGAGGCTATGGCCCATTCTTAACCTACTGTAGCTTGTTCATCTTTGAGTTTACATTGCACCGTTTCACATTTCTAACTCATCTTGCAAAATTGCAAGCCTTTTTGAGTTTTAGCCCTCCTGACCGTCCTAAAAATATTAGCTGCTCTGCTAAGAAGGGTCAGCCCTGGTTAGTACTTGGATGGGAGACCACCAGGGAATACCAGGTGCTGTAGGCGCCTGGAGTAGGAACTGGGAAGCCACTCCAGTATTCCTGCCAAGAAAACTCCATGGACATGGGGTCACAGTCAGTTACGACTGTAATGACACAACACACACACACACACACACACACACACACACACACACGCACACATCATTTGTCCTTATTTATTTATTTATTTATTATTTATTTATTTATTTATTTATTTATTTATTTATTTATTTATTTATTTATTTCTCACCATGGGAACTCAGGGCGGTTAATAAGTATAGCATACCCCAATTCAGAAGAAATGATAATCAGTTCCACAGAGTAAACATATAAAGAATCAACAACAAACAGTAGAACCCAAAATTAAAAGGAAAAGCTAAAAAAAATCAGAATAATACTAAGGCAAGATGGCGAAAATGGGTGGACATGCAGACTCATAATCCTTAGTCATATAATAAATCAACCATCTTGATCGCTGAGCGCGGTCATATAAACCCAGGTTTTTAGCAGCTTCTTAAATGCTGGGAGGGACTCTGCAGTCCTAATTTCGCTCGGGGGATGGTTCCACAATGTGGGATCCACCACAGAGAAAGTGCGGTTCCAGGTGGAGGTTTTGCTCCCATTTGATATGCATGGCCATTTAAATTCACAGCATTCATCATAAAACCATCCTGATGAATTTGCTGCTCCTTTCATTTGTGGCAGGATTAGATTTTCAACAGAAAGCAGGGCAGTGGAACTCTTTCATTACAACTACATCAGTTTGTCTTGAATGTTTCATAGTCTGATCCAACAGGGTATCATCCAACTGTTCACTTTGGCTTGACTTCCACAGTTATGTTGCGAATTGATTCCTCAGTTGTGTAGCTGATCTCCATAGTGACATTACTGTTGGTTCCTCAAAACCTGCTTTCTAAGTCATTACTTTCCTCACAGGCATACATGTCCTTTACATATAGCGATGAAGAAGGCTGCCTGACAGTACTGTTGTCCCCATATAGATCAGAAGTAAGGGGCAATGGTCTCTAAGCTTGATGAATCTTGGAAAGTTCTTGGTCATGTTGTATCAGGAACAACACATACCTCCCAAGATATCTGTCAGGTACATGTACTGTTGCTGAAGTTACTTTCAAATGAGAGCCACCAACCATCACCACACATCTCCTCCTCTTGGGAAATAGCGGAAACCTATCCATTCACAAAACTCTTCATATAGCACAACCCCAAACCAGGTTTACCACCTTATGTGTTTGCGATTTCTAGGCTAGAGTCACTGTACAAGGCTGGAACTAACACAAAGCAAATATCTGGGAGAACACTGGGTTTTTTAAATTCTGAAAATAATAATTCAGAATTCATTCCAAGCTCTGTGTTTGTGTGTGCGATCCACTGGTACTCACATACTATGTTATTAATAATATTCAAAACAGAGGGTTATGACATTTTTATAATCATGCTCTAATTACGATAATGAGTACACAGCATGGGGGAATAAATGCATTTTCCAGGTACAGAAAATGTGTGGGAAAGTTGGGATATCCATGCAACTTTGGGAGTGTGTGATTTGTGAAACAGATGAGAGTGTTGCAAATGAGTGTGTCACCATAAGCCAAGAGATATAAGAAAAATTCCTTAGGTAACCTTAGCTTAGTGGCAGATTACCAAATTTCGTGGTGGGTAACTTCCAACATTGGTGGCTCATGATAAAGATGAATCTATTCAAAAGAATTCCATTAAATCATCTGGTGGGTTTTTGCAGTGGATTATGCCACAAAATACAGGACTTAATTGAATTCTGCAAAGATTTTTAACCAGAGCTTGCCAGGTCTCCAGTTGTACCAATACCATTGTAGGCTTGCTTTGAGGCTTCTAGACCTTGGCAAGCAATCCCATCATCTTTGCCAGAAACTAGGACAAAAAGCTTCTTGGCAGATGCTCTTATTCCAGCAGACGTAGGCAGCCTTCCATCCTGCCCGTGAAACACAAGAAGACTTCACTCAGTCAAACCCACACAAGCAACTAAAAACCGGCAACTTGCTTCTGTCCATTATTAGAACCAACCAGTACATCACAATATTGTGAGTATAGTTTCCAGTTCTTCAGAAACCTTCATTAGACTAAACATATGCATGTTCTATGTGTTTAAATGGAGCTTCAAGGAGAAATAGCGGAAGGTTTTAATGCTGAGCAGGCTGTGGTAGCTTTCAGTTTGGTGAAGAAGACAAGAACTGTTTGGTTTCCATACTGCTGTATTAGCAACCAGGAAAATTGTGTTAAGCTATTCTGTTTCTTTAAAATAAGATACTGGTCTGTGTTCTGAGCATGTGTGTGCAGTTATGTTTATCATATTCAAAACTGGCCAGGGACTGGAAAAGTAATAATGCTGCTACCAGATCTGTGTAACAGTTTCAAAATAGTGTACTCTACCAGTTAATTGGTCAACGGATAGATATAAATGCAAAGAAGGATGGCACAATCTTTTTTGCCTTATTGTCCCAACAACGCTGAATGTGTCTGTATATTTTACTTTACAGTAGATGATAGCCAGGAAAGTCTGTGTAATTCCCTTGTATGGGCAGGACTTTTATTCACTTTCGGCTTGGCGAAACAATGGTGTATTACAATTCTTTTTGCCTCCTCTGTGGCATTGAATTAGTCAAGCACAAGAAGAGTAATGTGGAACCTAAGAGCTCATTGATAGTTTGTTGACATTTTATAAGATTTTAATAAAACTCTTAAACAAAAGTGAGTTTTTGAACTTTTACTTCTCATGATTCAATAGGGCTACCTATAGGTTTGTACCCTTCCATACTGTTGAACTAATCTGTATTTTTATCTTCAGTTTTTCCAATTCTCTTGGCATCTACCATAGGATAGCTGTAATACAATTTATATAATGTTATTACCAAGAAGAACAAAACTTTTTATTTGGGAGCAAAATGCTTCTTGATCATTTCTTTTTTCTTTTTAAAAATTCTATTTAAGGACATTTAACCAAAATATCTGGGCTCTCACATGATTAAGATCTTTACCCTACTTGTTTCTCTAGACATGGAATACATGGATGACAAACCAGGAGGAGGAATTAAATTTGAATTTTCCGCCAGGCAGTTGTTACAGCCAAAGTCAAAACATTTGGGGAAACCATGTGCAAAACAGGTAATGGCTTTTAAAAAATAAATAAAAATAAACTCCTAAGTCAAAATTGGTGATTATGGTAGCATCTCTATTGTAAACATGCTCACTGGGTTGGAATAATTTTACAAATCTGGGGTCTTGCCTTCTAGAACACAAGACCAGAAACTCTTCTCAAATGAAATTGTATCCCAATTTATGTTTACATAGTGACTGTCCTAGAAATATTGAACATTTAATCATGAAGTCACATCTGACATGCACTTCCTACAGTATTTGTGAACAAATAGTTTCTGAGTTGGAGCCTCATATTAATGCCTTCCATTCCTGAATACTACTTGTCATGACCAATTATAGTTTGTGTTAATTTGTTGTTTATGCCATGACTTGCTGGGCAGACAACCAAGCTGTGTCTTCTGTTGCATGTTTCTCATTTCTTCCAGTTTTTCTCCATTCACTTTTGTCAGTTTCTGTTATGGACACTGCAGTAATAATAATAATAATAATAATAATAATAATAATAATAATAATAATAATAATAATAATAATAATAATAATAATAATAATAATAATAATAGTTTTGTGTTTCAGTTTTTTTTCAGTTGTTTCTTGCATTTATCATATGTTTCAGTGTATACAGCACTATTTTTTCCTAAAAGCATGACACTAAAAATTAAGGAGGATCGTATACAAGGAAGTAAACCTTTCCCGGGGAGTGGGGGTGGAGGAGAACTCAAACTGACCATGCTGTTTTGTTTTCCATCCTTTCCGGCAGCCCTTGCTTACTCTGTGTCCTGAAGACTCCCATCTGCTTTGCTTTTTGCAGGATCATCTCCTTCTTTTCAGATGGGAAAGCCTCGGGCTTGAGCAGCCCATTAAGAAGTGTCTTTCTACTTTGAAAAAAAAGGTGTGGCTGAAAAGAATCCTGGAAAGAGCAAAGCAGAAAGGAGTGCAATCAAGCACTTCCAGAAAGAAAATAAAACAGGAGGGGGGAAGGAGAGTCCAAACTGACCTCACTGTTTCACTTCCTCCCAGGCAGCCCTTGATTACTTTCCTCTCTGCTTTACTCTTGCAAGCTTTCTTTTCAGCCATGCCTTCTTTTTAGCATGGAAAGGCACTTTTTAATGGGCTGCTCAAGCCCGAGGCTTTCCCCGCTGAAAAGAAGGAGTCCATCCTGCAAAAAGCAAAGCAGAGAGGAGTCTTCAGAACTCGGAAAAGAAAGGAAATGGGGTGGGGGGAGTGGAGGAGAACTCAGGGAAGATTTATTAATTTTATTAATTGGGGGTTATAAAAGTGGGGGCATCCAATATATGGCAGTACTGTATCTACAGAAAAATATAGGTATTTCCAGTGCCAGTCCTTTCATTTTACATGAACAGGAAAGCCTCTTTGGGTCTTTGTGTTACCCTCATACATGTTTCCTGGTGCTCGTTCTAATTAAATCCTACAGAACCCTAAAAAACTACTCTTAAAAAGAGCAAAGTGTAAAGGCAAATCTTGATGAGAAGTTAAAATAATCATCAGACCTATTCTGGCATTAGTTTATATTATGTGCATACAGCCTTACAGAACACAAACACAGACACAAAGTCCATTGCCCACCCAGACGTCTTCACAAAAGCAATCAAAATTGTCCCAATGTCCCACCAAATTATACATCTTTAACTGAAGAAATAAATAGTAAATTAACCAAATAACACTTTTCAAAAATCAATCAAACAGTGAAAGGAACCTTGTGGTGCAGTGGTTAAATGACTGTACTGCAGCGAAAACTGTGCTCACAACCTGGAGTTCAATCCCAGGTAGCCAGCTCATAATTGACTCAGCCTTCTATCCTCCCAAGGTCCGTAAAATGATTACCCAGCTTATTGGGGGGGGGGTGTAACCTGCATAATTAAATTGTAAACTGCCTAAAGAGTGCTTTAAGCACTATGGGTGGTATATAAGCAGAACACTTTGCTTTTACTTTGAAAGAAATAGTTCAGGGGGAAATTTTAAATTAAAAACATCCATACACAGCCTCACTTCCAAAGACCAGGAAAATAAAACAAGTAAATACAGTGGACCTTTGTATAATAAACAGTTTGTATAACATAAAATCTGTAAAACATAAAAATTCCAGAGATAGGGGAAATTTGCTTAACATAATCGCCTATGGGGAGAATCTGTACAACATAAAATGGGATTACTCCATTTTCAATGGATTTCTATGGGAAATTTGTATAAAGGAAAATTTGCTTAACACAATTTCATTTGGAACGAATTAATTCCTTTATACAAGGTACCACTGTAATGGCAAAAATTACAATCAAAGATGCTCCAGTTCCAACAAAAAATACTAGAGTAGTGGGAGATTCCTTTCTTCTAATAACCTTATGTCTTCTCTTCTTGAGCACAGTAGGCAGCAACAAAAATAATCAAAGAAACAGGGAGTGGGGAATCCCCCAAAAGTCAAGTTAAATGGGAAAAAAAGATCTAAGGTGGATGCACAGAGGTAAGTGGACAAGCAGCACAACTAGATAGAGGGCACCAGGAACCAAGCAGCTGACAGTAATGCCACCCATAAGAATGACTGAAGCAACACAGCATCCCTCACTTGCTTCCAACTCCTACAAATTCAAGGTTCCCTGCACCCCTCAGTCATTCTGGCTGGCTGCTGACAGCCTTCATTGGTCACAACACTATATCATGACAATAGCCCTTCTGAGATTATTGGATGAAAAATTTATTAGGTGATTTGACATACAAATGGTAAAACAAATGTTCATTGAAAAAATAACAATGTGAGAAAAACATGAAACTTTCCAGTACTTCTCTTTCATTAAACCAGAACATTTGTGTTTAGAGGCTCCGTTTTGACAGTCAACAACAGCAATGAAAGCCTCTTGCTTCTACGGATCTCTCTGTGTGAAAACATGAACATTCCACCCCCATCTGTTTCAAAGTGGACTACTACGGAAACAAGCCATGCTTGTTAATTTGGCACATCTTGACTGGGATAAAGTTTAGCTGACGGTAATTAAATAACAGAGATACTTAGTGGATAGATTGTAGTGGACAGAGTGAAGGACTAGAACTCAGGATATCATGATTCAAAAGCCAACTCTGCCATAGAAACTCACTGGGGAGGTCAAATTGGTAAAACTGCTCCTTAAATATGTCACTCACCTTGAAAACTCTTTTTAGAGTCAATTCTGATTTTATGGCATACAGCAACAACAATTTAAGAATTAATATCATAAGAACACAATCTGACTTCAAGAGAAAGCAAGGGAAGAATATTCAGTTGTTGAATCTTTAAGATGGTTGCAATTAGAGATTCCAGGGTTCCTATAATTGTTCTTATTTTAATAAATACCCCTTACTTTAAAATAATTCTTTCTCTCTTCTGGACCCCTGGAAAAATCCTTTACAACAAGGATAAACCATGGTTTAAACAAACCAGAGATAATAACCTGACAAGTTTGAGATTAGAGTTCCTGATGTGTTAAATTGTGGCTTGTTAAACAGAGGTAGAGTTGCGCATCACAACTTTGATCTAAACCATATCATGTCTTGTTGTGCTGTGTGAATGGTATCATCAATAGATTTCATGCATAAGGTAATATGAAGGAACAGATTGGTTGAGGACAGAACAAAGATGGCTGCTAGGGCATGAGGGGACTGTTTTCAAGTTTGGTTTTTCAGTGTTCTCAATAAATTTCCTGGCTTTTAAACTTGCTTCTGTAGCTGAACCTTTCATACTGATAAATAGAAATTAGTTACAGTCAGTCAGCCAAGTATTCATTACTTTGGCCAATAGCCTTTGCCAGGAATTAGTAATAGAACAATTTACTTCCATGCAATAAAAGTTTTAATTTGCAAACATATGTCTATTGAGTTGTGACCAATACAGGGGGAAAATCAGACCTTTAGTTACATCTCTGTAACTATCAAGGTAATTCAAAATGTTGCAGCTGTATTGCAAAATGAGTGATATTATTCTTTTACAAGTTACAGTTACCCTGCCTTTTCCCACTGATTTTTAAAAATTAATTACAGGTAACTCGCTATTTGTAAGTAATCAGCTCCCAGCTCTAGGCAAGATTATAACCATAACTTATACAGTGCTTGGCAGCTTCCAAATTGTACTTCAGTCTCTTGTACATTGTGTAATAATTTAGTAAATTTGCTAATTTGAATATACAGTATTCCTCTTATAAAAGAGCTTTAACACATTAAAAATACTTGTAAGTACTATAATTGTATAGACACAGTAACCTTTATTTAAGTTCTTCCTTGTAGTTGTTTAAAATATATCAAAGACTTAACAAGTGTGGGGGGAACAACTTTATTTTTAAACTATTTGATATTTGTTTTTAACTTTTTGCAATTTAAATTCCCTCCTGATGAGGAAAGTCAGTCATTTATATTTATTCACTCATGAATTAAGGATTAGTTCAAATTATCCTAGAATACTCATTCACATTGATTGAGTAAACATTCTGATCCCACCTGCACAAGAATAAATGGTGACTCTGGCAGTACGGCTGCTACCATTTGAGACAGGAGACTGCCAGCTTCACACGGAGATAACTGTGACAAGAGGTCAAACAGAATTTCATTTCATAGCAATTTCCCTCCAAAATGATGCCGCTATGTTTGATGTTTCTGCAGGACAGACCTAGGCCATACAATTTATGGCTCTTCTTAACACAAGGTGCTGTTGACACCTTTTTTTCCTAAGTGCCTGTGCACCTTCATCAATTGAAGGAGAGGCAGATACCACAGGTTTCTTTTCAATTACTTTATTGCCAATGCCAGAGGAAAGTTTTGCCTATTGAATTTTTTGCCTGGCATGCAGCTGTTGCAGACACAGACTGTCTTAAGGGACAAAGGAACCGCTGTAACAGCGCAAATTTATCTGGTGACTGGAATGAAGTGCTGGGCTTCTCCAAACTGTTACTTACTTCCTCAAAGATTAATTTTACAGCACCATCATGTATATATTTACTGAATGGCGAGTCCCACTGAGTTCTATGTGGCTTAACCATAGGTACACAGCTGCAGTTTAAAACACCGTGACACTTTTAGAAGCTGGAGCAGTTTTGCATGTGAAGATTCTTTTAAAGGCATAAATGTAGGCCAGACACAATTCTTCTGAATAGTCAGCAATCCTAGGAGAAAACACTTTATGCCATTGCTTTTCTTATTGAAAGCATTCCAGATTGTAGTTGTTTTGATAGCATGCAAGAACAACTTCCTTAAACCACTTCAAATCATGACTCAAGTATTTGGATGTGCCTGGCTCTACTATTAAACAGACTGAGTGAAGGAACCACCTCTGGTGGCAGATCATAAGAGGCGTGAAGAACCTTGTGGACGTTCCTTTGGAGTTCTCTGTTTCCCTCTGTTAAAAACCTTGCCTATGTGTGCTGCACAACCACTTGTGTCCCTTCTAAGTTAGCCAGGGGCTTGCTGGTTGATGGAACCTCAAACCATGTTGCCGCTATTCAAAGTAAGCTCCAGTTGCAAATCCCATCACTGTCTGAATAAAGAACAGAGGCTGCCACATTCTCCTTCACCATGTGTTAGAAAATGTCTTGATCTGGGCCATAATTCCTTCCCCTTGAATGCCAGATACTTTATTTTTCCATCTAGAAGGAACCCCATATAGAAGACGGCCTCCACGTTTCCAACCCAAAATTACAGTTTCAGAACTACGTGGTTCCCTCCTTAGCTAACTTCCATGTATTCAATGACCCTCAGTTTTTAGTCAAACAACTTTAGACCAAAATATAGTCTTAAAAATGAAAAATACAGTATATCATATATAAAACTGGCCAATTTATTTTGATACACCTCAGAAAATTCCACAAATGCCTCTTTTCTTCTGTGACAAATAAATGTACCATAGTAATACACTAAATAAGTAGCAATTTGCTGCATTGTGGCGCAGTGGCTAAATGCTTGTACTGCAGCTAAAACTGTGCTCACGGCCTGGGGTTCAATCCCAGGTAGCAGGCTCATGGTTGACTCAGCCTTCCATCCTTCCCAAGGTCAATAAAATGAGTACCCAGCTTACCCGGGGTGTGTGTAGCCTGCATAATTAAATTGTAAACCACCCAGAGAGTGCTTAAGCACTATGGGGTGGTATATAAGCAGAACACTTTGTCCTAAATCTGCTGCCTGAGGTACCCAGCTGCCTTATCTGGCCTGATGATGGGGTCAGTTGTGGGCTGGGTCAGCTTTGCCTTTAGGACTTGATCAAGCCTGCCTCCATTTTGATCTGCCTCAATGTAACTAGGACAAGGGGTAAGGCCCAATTTCAATCAAAGAAGGCAGGTCTGATGCCTAAGGTCATGTTGGGAAGCCTGGGAAAGGGTAGATGGGCAATATCAAAGGTGTCTGTCAAAATCCACAGAAAGAAGGAAAGAAAGGCAGCCCTATGGCAGTTAGTAATGCATATTGGGGCACAAAAATCCAAACTTTATCAATTCATGGGCTCTGAGCTATCCATGAGTAAAGTGGATAGAGGGATGCTCTTCTCCCTCTCACAAAAATACCAGAACTAGGGGACATACACTCAAATTGAGGGTTGGGAGAGTGAGAACAAAAGAAAATATTTTTTATCCAGTGTGTTGTTAGTCTGTGGAACTCCCTGCCGCAGGCTGTGCTGATAGCATTTGGCCTGGATGCCTTCAAAAGGGGATTGGACAGATTCCTAAAGGAAAAGTCCATCACAGGTTACAAACCGTGATGGAGATGTGTAATCTCCAGGTTTAAAACCAGGGTACTTCAAGAGACAGATTGCAGGGGAGTAGTATCAGGAGACAGATATCTAGTCTTGCGCACTCCCAGATGCATTTAGTGGGTCCACTGTGAGATACAGGAAGCTGGACTAGATGGGCCTTTGGCCTGATCCAGCATGGCTCTTCTTATGTTCTTATGTTCTTATGTGATCTGCTGGGGAGGAACTATCCCTGAAGGGGGTCTCTGAGGATGTGCAGAGCTCTTTCCACCTCCCTCTCACCCTCTTCCTTCTTTCTTTTTCCTTCTTCCGCTCCTTCTCCTTTTTCCGTTTTCCTTTCCTCTTCTTTCCTGCACATCAGATTATCAGAATAAAGCATACAACATTCTAGTCAGAGATATGACCACATCAGTTACAGGCAGCTTTCTTCTCTGCTTCCCATGACTTTATCAGTGTCAGCTTCTGACCTTTTCGTCCTTGCTAGCCGGAATAAGAACATAGGAAGAGCCATGCTGGATCAGGCCAAAGGCCCATCTAGTCCAGCTTCCTGTATCTCACAGCGGCCCTACCAGATGCGTTTGGGAGCGCATGAGACTAGATATCTGTCTCCTGATACCACTCCCCTGCATCTGGCCCTTGAAGTACCCTGGTTTAAAGCCTAGAGATTACACATCTCCATCATGGTTTGTAACCCGTGATGGACTTTTCCTCTAGGAATCTGTCCAATCCCCTTTTGAAGGCATCCAGGCCAGATGCCATCACCACATCCTGTGGCAGGGAGTTCCATAGACTTACAACGCGCTGGGTGAAAAAATATTTTCTTTTGTCAGTTCTTACTCTCCCAGCACTCAATTTGAGTGTATGTCCCCTAGTTCTGGTATTTTGAGAGAGGGAGAAGAGCTTCCCTCTATCCACTTTACTCATACCCTGCATTATTTTGTATGTCTCAATCATATCCCCCCTCAAGCGCCTTTTTCCAGACTAAAGAGGCCCAATTGTTTTAGCCTTTCTTCATAAGGGAGGTGCCCCAGCCCAGTAATCATTTTAGTCGCTCTCTTCTGCACCTTTTCCAGTTCCACTATGTCTTTCTTGAGATGCGGTGACCAGAATTGTACACAATTCTCCAGGTGGGGCCTTACTATTGTTTCGTATAACGGCATTATAATGTTGGCTGTTTTATTTTCAATCCCCTTTTTGATAATCCCTAGCATGGAATTGGCCTTCTTCACTGCTGCCACACATTGGGGAGACACCTTCATGGAGCTGTCCACCAACACACCAAGATCTCTTTCCTGATCCGTCACGGATAACTCAGAGCCCATGAGTTGATAGATGAAGTTTGGATTCTTTGCCCCAATATGCATTACTTTACATTTGGTTACATTAAAACGCATTTGCCATTTCTCAGCCCACTCCCCCAGTTTGGAGAGATCCTTCTGGAGCTCTTCACAATCTTCTCTGGTTTTTACCACACGGAAAAGTTTTGTGTCATCTGCAAACTTGGCCACCTCACTGTTTATCCCTGTCTCCAGGTCATTTATGAACAGATTGAAAAGCAGCGGTCCCAGGACCGAGCCCTGGGGCACACCGCTTTTCACTTCTCTCCATTGTGAAAATTTCCCATTACTCTTTGTTTCCAGGATCCCAACCAGTTCTCAATCCATAAGAGGACCTGCCCTCTTATCCCCTGACTATGCAATTTTCTCAGCAGCCTTTGGTGAGGGACTGTGTCAAAAGCCTTTTGAAAATCCAGATAGACTATATCCACCGGTTCACCCAAATCCACGTGCCTGTTGACCTTTTCAAAAAATTCTAAAAGGTTTGTAAGACAAGATTTACCCTTACAGAAGCCATGCTGATTTTCTCTCAGCAAGGTTTGTTCTTTTATGTGTTTTAAGATTTTCTCTTGGATGAGGCCTTCCACCATCTTCCCTGGGACAGATGTAAGGCTAACTGTTTCCTGGGTCCCCCTCCTTCCTTTTTTAAAAATTGGTGTGACATCTGCTATCCTCCAGTCCTCCGGCACTGTGGCCGTTTTAAGAGACAAGCTGCATATAACCGTTAAGAGATCTGCAATTTCATTTCTCAGTTCCCTAATAACCCTTGGGTGGATGCCATCTGGGCCCGGTGACTTGTTAATCCTCAATTTATCAATTAGTCCTAAAACCTCCTCTCTTTTAACCTGTATTTGATTTAATTCTTTAGTCAAGAGGGGCGGCTCAGGCAGCGGAATCCGCTCAAGGTCCTCTGTCGTGAAGACAGACGCAAAGAACTCGTTCAATTTCTCTGCAATGTCCAAGTCCTCCTTAACCTCCCCTTTTCCTCCCTCACCATCCAGAGGGCCAACTGGTTCTCTGGCAGGTTTTCTACTTCTAACATATTTAAAGAAGCTTTTATTATTACCCTTTATATTGCTAGCCATGCGTTCCTCAAAGTCTTTCTTTGCCTCCCTTATCATCTTTTTACATTTCTTTTGCCAGAGTTTGTGTTCCTTTTTATTTTCCTCATTTGGGGAGGATTTCCATTTACAGAAGGACCTCTCCTTGTGCTTTAGAGCCTCTCTAACTCCACTCGTTAACCATGCCGGTGTCCTCTTGGACTTAAATGAGCTCTTCTTTCTTTGTGGTATGCACTTGTGCTGGGCCTCTATTATTGTTGTTTTGAACAGGCTCCATGCACTCTGAAGAGATTGGATTCTTCTAACCCTCCCCTTCAGTTTCTCTCTAACTAGTTTCCTCATCTGAGGGAAGTTTGCCCTTCGAAAATCAAGGGTTTTTATGTCTGATTTGGTTGACACTCTTCCTCCGACATGCATGGCAAAGGTAATTGCAGCATGGTCACTGTTCCCCAGAGGCTCAGTGACATTCACATCCCTGATGAGGTCCTGAGTATCACACAATATTAGATCTAGAGTTGCCTGTTCTCGGGTGGGCTCCATGACAAGTTGCTCTAAGGCACAGTCATTCAGCAAGTCGAGAAACCCAGTTTCTCTTTCTTGCCCAGAGCTCGCATTGGCCCAGTCAATGTGGGGATAATTAAAGTCCCCCATGATTACTATCCTATCCCTCTTAGCCACCTCCATGATTTCTCTCCTCATTTCAAGGTCCCCCTCAAGTTTTTGATCTGGTGGACGATAGAATACTCCAACTATCACATCACTCTTTGGACCTGGTAGTTTAACCCACAGTGATTCTATGGTGAGTCAGACCTCTGTCAATCTCCATTCTGCTGGATTTTATGCCTTCTTTGACATAGATGGCCACTCCTCCTCCAACCCGCCCCTCTCTATCCCTTCTATAGAGTTTATAGCCTGGGATTGCTGTGTCCCACTGGTTCTCCACATTCCACCAGGTTTCTGTTATGGCTATTATATCAATGTTATCCCTAGCTACCAGATGTTCAAGTTCTCCCATCTTTGCTCGGAGGCTTCGAGCATTGGTGTAGAAGCACTTGTACAGTGGGTCCTGCAACAGCTGCTGCCTTGTTCTTCTCCCCCCACTGCTTTTATTTTCAGTAGACGAACTGTCACATTCCGCTATTCTGCCAGTGTTAATACTTGCTATGTCATCTCTATGTGATTCTCTACCCTCTCCAACCTCATTCCACGAGGATGAGGTGTTCCGAACCGGATGCCACACAGCTCCTGTCGGCTTTCCCCCAGTTATCAGTTTAAAAGCTGCTCTGCTGCCTTTTTGAGGTTGAGTGCCAGCAATCTGGTCCCATCATGATTCAAGTGCAACCCATCCCTCCTGAACAGGTTTGGCTTGTCCCAAAATGTTCTCCAGTTCCTGACAAATCTAAAGCCCTCCTCTCGACACCATCGCCTCATCCATGCATTGAGGCTTCTGAGTTCTGCCTGCCTGGCGGGACCTGCACGAGGAACAGGTAGCACTTCTGAAAATGCTACTTTGGAAGCCCGGGACTTCAATCTTCTACCTAGCAACCTGAATTTGGCTTCCAAGACTGACCGCTTGGCCTTCCCGACATCATTGGTACCGACGTGTACCATGACCACTGGCTCCTTCCCAGTTCTCTCTAACAAGCTATCTATATTTCAATTACCTCCAAGGTAATCATGGTCCTCAATAACACCAAACAATTAAAGGATACTATGCCATTGTTTTGGAAAGACATAAGTATATTTGCTACTTAAGGCATCAAGAGAGACAATGAGGAGGTAGTAATTACTGTATTTGATAGCATTGGAGACTGTACAGGGAAACAAATATGGCTTATTCATATCTTGCCAGCCAAAATTAAATTAAAATAAAAAATAAAGAAGACAGATAACATTGTAGCATCTTATAGACTAACTGTTGTATTTTAAGGTGAGCTGTCATGGAGTTTCTCAGATGTAATCAATAAGTGACATTCAGTTCAAAAGCCTACCTATCCTCACCCCCACTCTCTTCACCTTCCTGTCTTCCTGGGCCATTGTGTTTGGTTCTTATGCTTGTCAATGGTCCTTTAGAGGGCAAACACTCACTGCAGCACCCAATGAAACATTCTGAAGAAACAACAAGAAAAACAACATAATTATAAACATAAAATGAGCTGGAAGATATCATAAGAACCATGAAGAAAATCACTTAAAGACCTACCACCCCATCTTCAGAACCCATCTACAACTTCACAGTGAGGTTGGTATTACTGTATTTGGAAAGGGATTCCAAACATGTGAAGCCAACACTCAGTAGATCCTGTCACCAGGACCCATTGCACCATTATTTTTTGATCCTGACTGAGTTTCCTCCCTTTATTTTAACTTCCCTTCCAAGTTATGACTTAAAGCCAAATATTATTACCCCTTTCTCATGCCTGCTAATAACTTTCCATGTTATTAAAAAGAAAATTGTTCTGTTCCTGACTGGAAAGTTAATACAGAATTAAGCAGTGCTTACATTGGAGTAGTAGACACTTGAAAGTATGCATAGGGATAGATTCTTCCTCTCTCCTGCCATGAGGAATTCAAAGGATTTTAGATACAGTATATTTTTATCTAAAATATACTGTATCTACAGTATATTTTTATCTAAAATATACTGTTTGATGTGCCGTGCAATGTTGCAAAACGAAGTTAAAATTCTTAATGATCTGTTGTACACACATCACAATGAGCTTGTTTCAACTAACCCTATTTAAGATTAACTACCATTTAAGGTGGGATGAGATTATAAGGCTATTTACAGTTTTTTGTTCAAATACTAATTAAATACTGCTGCTATCTTAGCCTTTCTCTTGCTAGACAAGGAAACATGACCTAAGTATTAATGGCATCTAAAGTCTATTGGGTTGATAAATACAGTAGCAACAAAACCATCATACAGTAACTGTAACACTGGTTCTTATCCTTGTTTCTCATTACAGTTTAAAGATGTCACTGTCTGATTCTTAATAAAGATGGGTGAGAAGAATATGTTATTCACATCACACAAGTCCATAACAAAAATATTCCTAATAGTATATTGATATCCTATTTTCATTTCTTAAAATCAACCATAAGTTTGTATAGTGGTTTCAATTGAGGTCAGTTTACAAAGAATAGCAAACTTCCCACACAAATTATATAAATTGTCAATGTTATGGAACAGTATGCATATCAAAAAGTTAGTATTACTATTTTAAACAGCTGCATGTATACTGGAATCTAACTCTGGGAAGTATTTACATGTTAAATCAACATGAATATTCTGGGCTGTATATTGTCCCTCATTATTGTAAGCCACTTTGGTCCTTTTCCAAGGAGAAAGGTGGAGTAAAAATGTTCAAAATATATAAGGTAAATATATAATAAAGAGTAAAATAAAGGAAAAGAAGGGGCTGTGAATCTAATTGAGCTCTAATTATTAAGGCAGTCACTCTATATCCCCAGGAAATATCTGCATAATTGATTGTCAGGATGGAATGACTGGCTATAGAGGAGGAGGAGGAGGAGGAGGAGGAGGAGGAGGAGGAGGAGGAGGAGGGGGAGAAGAAGAAGAAGAAGAAGAAGAAGAAGAAGAAGAAGAAGAAGAAGAAGAAGAAGAAGAAGAAACAAGAAAAAGTAAACCGTCGAGAGAGTAGCCATGCAGCTAGATGGAGCGGTATATAAAATAAATAAATAAATAAATAAATAAATAAATCTGCATGGCATCGGGCTGAAATTACCAAAAGCAATTACAGTATATGCACACTTAATAGGACGTAAGCCCCAATGGCCGTCACTTCACGAAGCACTTCTCTTCGCAGCGTGTTTGCCTTCGCTTTGAATCCGAAGGCGGTCACGTGGCGGTCACGTGGTGTCCATTCGCCCCCACCCCTCTTTTCGTGTCCTCACCGGGCGATGTTTTAGGGTCGAATACAGTACTACTTCACGTGCTCCCTTCGCATTGAGAAGCCTATTTTAATTAGCCGGTTTCTTCTAAATTTTTTTTTTTAAAAATATAAACCACTGCGTATCGATGCATCGATACCCGCCTGTCATTCTCTGCAGAGCAGAATAATTTTATCAACATTTGTTTTCTAGTTACGATTTGTATTGCTCCGTCCATTGGCGGCGTGAAAAAAATGCTGTTCTCCGTCATGGGCACTAGGTGGACCAGCACACAACATATCTTTTGTATGACCCATGGCTCCTCCAAGGACATTCGAGTTCTCCCTTCCAAAATCCCTAGAGCAGTGTCAGAGGAACTTCCGCCTCCGTTATCAATTTCATGCTACAATGGCTCCCTCGCGTTCTGAGTGCCGGCTAAAGAAATTCAAACGGAGGATCCCATATTTTGTTGCACTGCTGCGCAGTTATTGTAAGTTGATAGACGGTATAGCTACGTTATGCTTCTTTAGCAGAAAACGGTTACTTGACGCAGGCATTTGTTGAGGGAAACTATGGTTGGTTGCAACACTTTGATAAGGGTCATTTCCCAGTGGATACTAACGTCGCCTAGGCAGAAACTATTCTGGTGCTACCCTGGGCGTTCTCAGTGGTTTAACGACAAGGTTCTTCAGCTGTGGGACGACAGACAATGGTTGGAGAACTTCAGAATGACAAGGCGGACACTTTTTGGGGTCGCCGACAAGCTGCGACCATATCTGATGCGGAGGGACACAGTAATGCGGTCAGCGGTTCCAGTCGAAGAACGAGTAGCCATTGGTGTGTACTACTTGGCCAGCCGTTCTTGCTACAGAACCATCGCCCTGGTATTCCAGAAAGGAAGTTCTACTGTAGCTAGTATAGTCATCGAGGTGTGTCTTGCAATGGAACACGTCCTTCTCAAGGAAGAGGTTCGCCTATCAGAATTCACTAAGGTGGGTGTTTTACTGCGGGTTCGTCTGTAACAGCTGGCATTACGTTTCTAAGATTAGTACAAGTGTTCTGCCGTAGACTATTAGAACAACCGCATTGATGACAATGGTACATACTGGGAACCCCTTCTCCATCCCACAAAATCACTGAACAACGTTGGAATGCAGTCAACTTGAGGTTGGAAAAACGGCCTCCAAGTAGTACTGTAATTTTCCCACTCATCACAATGTTGTTCAACGTTTCTCCCTGCCACATACACGGGTGGTGTGGTCAGACCAGGATGCCGTCTATGGGCATGTTTACTATCGGGAAGAAACGATTGAGGGGGAAAATGTATGATGCATACAATATTAAGGTAATGGGTAATGTAGATACTGGAAAGCGCATCTTGCATCCACAAAAAATCAAGACCTAGGTTGAAAGCGCTCTCATAGAGGGGATGTTGCAAAGCAAAGCAACTGATTATTTAACTGATGGGGTCAGTCCAGGAAGCCTTCTGATGGGCGTTGGGCAGGTACCTGGAGCAATCTGTCCAATTGCTGTTCATGCAATGCGACATTACGCACTGCTGTTCCAGGTATGCTACATTAATGTTGTAAAGCTTC
The DNA here is from genome assembly GCA_029282475.1 of Phrynocephalus forsythii. Taxonomy (NCBI): domain Eukaryota; kingdom Metazoa; phylum Chordata; class Lepidosauria; order Squamata; family Agamidae; genus Phrynocephalus; species Phrynocephalus forsythii. The sequence continues at coordinate 135,916,280 of JAPFRF010000001.1, read as the reverse complement.
TATTCATTTGTGGGGCAATGACTATTTCTTGTGCTTTCTTTTTCAACAGATGATGTCATCAATGAAAATATTCGGATTTCCGCATACTATTGGATGTATTGATGGAACACACATTCCGATATGCCCGCCTAAATTGCAGGGTCCTGCTTACTTTAATAGGAAGTCTTTCCATTCTGTTCTACTGCAGGCTGCTTGCGATGGTGACAGAATTTTTTTCGATGTTGACCGGGCATTCTGGTGTGAACCATGATGCTCATGTTTTTAGGTCATCGTCTCTCTTCAGTAAGATGGAGGAAGGGACACTAATTCCCGGCAGCCCAATGTTCACCTATGCAGGGGTGTCGATTCCACCCATAATATTAGGGGATGGTGCGTATCCATTGTGTAAGTGGCTGATGAAGCCTTTCGCTATACCAAGAACTGACAGGGAGCGTCACTACAATAGGATTTTTAATCGATCAAGATGCGTCGTAGAAAGAGCTTTTGGGCGCTTGAAGGCAAGATTCAGACGCTTATCTGTCAGAATAGAAGCACACATTGAAAACATCAACTCAATAGTTGCTGCTTCCGTGATTCTACATAACATTTGTGAACGGGAAAAGCATGAAATTCCTAATGAGGATCAGCAGCAAAGTTCCCTGGCTGATTCCCAGAAAATTTCGGAAACATATGACAACAGATCGGGAACTGCCCGTGCAGAGGCAGAAGCAGTGCGCAATGCCATTGCAGAGTATTTACAAACCCATGTGAAGTGACTTGTATGAAAACTGATTTCAACAAGTCTTTTAACCGTAAAGTAAAAACATATTCTAACTTACTCAGTGTGGAATTTGTCAACACCGAGATTCCAGTTATGCTGCAAGTTGCGTCCTGATACAAGGAGCATACTGATTACAATTCTTTCAACCCCTTTTAGGGTAATAACATCCACAGTAACTTGCAATGAGACTCTCAGTGATCACAGCCTTCTATTGGGCCGAATGATATATGGTGTTGGGGTGCAGTGATGGGGGCTTCTTCATTTGCCTGTGCCGTACTGTAACCTAAAATCATTTCTAGTAACAATAAATAACTGAATACAGCAATGGTTCAGTTGTCATTGATTATATCATCTTCATGATAGGACATTTTCTTGTATTAACCACATGATCTTTGTCATCTGAGCTTCATTAAGCAGGATGGTTGCTTAGCAGGGAAATGATGCTTCAACTGAGACAAATAGCACTCTCCTTGGAACTGCAATGTGGGCATGCTGAGTTGTTTACTTTAAGTAAAATAAAAGCCCCTTTAAGTAATGAGTCAGTGCAGTATATATAACACATGGCCTACAGCAATTTATCTGCTATCCCATCTGAAACCTCTGTAAAACCGACAAGAGCATCAGGAATTCAATCAAATAACTCCTGATTTACTGGTTGTGCCCTGCAGAGGTGCCACACCAGGAAGTAAGTACTCAGACTAGAATGATAACATCTATTGTTAAAGAAAACAGCAGATGACTAGTATAGCAAATCTCTTTTCAGCAAGGGGACTGTTCTCATGGCTTGCTTTCCTTTGGAAGCAGATCCTTGCAACCTTCACAGGGCACTCAAACGCCCTTTCTGAGGCAACAAGTATTTCCGTTCATTTTCCATGCTGTTAAAGCTTGACATAGGATCGAAATCAGAAATTACAATACTCACTATAAACTGCTTATCCACTTCAAGCTATACCTAACAGAACTGGTAAACACCCATTGTTTTACGTCCAACAGATTGTCCCTTGCGAACCTCATTTTTATATGGTAAAAGTTCATGGGGACAAAAAACTTTCTTTTTAAATTAGGAAAAGTTTTTGTGGTTATATAGGACTTGGAATAAGGAAAGCTGTTTTTCAAAACTGCCTCACAGCAGAGTGAAAAAACAGGGCTGAGAAAGGGCCCCTAGCGATTTACAAGCCAACAATTAAACTCCAGGGTAGTCTACACCTTCCTCTTGATATGCAGATAAGTCTGTAGTGTTTGGGGGAAAAGGAAAAAACATTACAGTTCACACAACTCGTAACTAGCAAACTTTCCTCTGAGCCAGAACTTCTTGGATATTGTAGATCTGGAATACAGAGAAAAGTAATCTATAAAGGACAGCTGCTATCAGGAGTGACACATGGGTGCAATGATATCATAAACGTGTTTTTGATAAAACAATACAATCACTCATGTTCTTTACAGCTCTTGGTGATGGGGTATCACCATTACCAGCCAACATTCCTTTGCATGGGTTGCCAGCACCTTTCCCTTGACATGCAGATTGATGCTCCGGGGGGGGGGGGGACAGGAAGTCTATGTACTGGGTTGTCTTCAGGGAACATCATTTACTGATCAGTATTGCTAGAGAATTTCTAGCGCTGAGATTTGAAAATGGATACTGAAGACACATCGGAAAGCAGTCAGGGAACTCCAGTTCAAACCAAAATTAAGAGAGGCATTATCTGGGGAATGAGGAGACCTCAGCATTAATTAAGGTATGGGGAGAGGCAGAGATAAAATATGCATTATCTTCACTAAAAAGAAATATTGAGATATTTGAGGTGATTTCATCGGAACTTGGAAAACTTGGTTTCAATCGTTCTGCATCCGAATGCAGGACAAAAACAAAATCACTAAGGAAGCTTTACAAGCAGGCAGTGATTCATAACAACACATCAGGCTCAGGACGTTCAAAATTTGTTTGGTATGACGAGATGGCAAACATTTTCCGCACCGACACATCAATCCATCCTCTACGGACCACCGAAAGTGATTCTGCTGCTGGCACGGGTGAGTTACCAAAATACTTTTCTATCCTCATCCAGTTATTTCGCCTAAGCCATTAGGCGATTCAAAGAAAAATGCATGCATCGATGTACCGTCGTGTCGGTTTTCCGCTGCGAGGGAAACGATTAATCTTATACCGGAAATAATAAATTCCCAAGGAATACATTTTTTTCATTTAAGAACACTTTGTTTCGAAATTAGCAATTAATAACTGTTGTTAGCCATCGATCTGTCGAAGGATAGCCCATAGTTAAAACAAAGGTTTATCAAATAAACAGTAGGACGTCATTAATCAGGACCAAAAGGTTGGGGTTACAAGCATGGCCCCTTTAAATAAATTATTTATTTTAACTTCCAGGAGAACATCGAACTTCCGATGGATATAAAATTCTTTAAAAAACAATCATGTTAATGAACACTGGGAAATAATATATATATAATATGTTTGAAAACTCTAAAATATAAATTTTAAGTATATTACTTGAAATATATATTGTAAGTATATATTTCAAGGAAATATATATTAAAAATACTGGGGAGCAAACGATACGTCGGTAGCTGCTCCGTAATTAGGTTGAAGCAATTCGATTCCGTTGTGGTTCCATATGATTCTCATTAATTCTCATTGTTTCAAAATTAAAAAATAATAGCTCTAGGTAACGAACCAATCCCTTTAAAAAATATCTCGTTTAACATACGGGAAAGTATTTAAAATATTTGTTATGAAAAAACTTTCCTTTAAGATATAAAATTTTTTCACTGCTCCATGTGGGCTTTTCTGCGAGTCAAAACATGTGTGTCGTCTGAGGACACATATAGTATCACAGTTATGTGTCCAAAAAATTACGGGAAACCATCGAAACGTCGACGACTACTCCTAACTAAGTAAAGCATTCCTATTGTTCCGTTTACATACGCTGACATATTTTTTTTTAAGATGATGGTGTTAGTTAAGAGGTATTATTGTTGTTGCTTGCAAGATATTTAAAAAAACTGCAAGAAAAAATTGGTTTTTTCAATGATGAAATCAACACCATTGCGGTTTGTTGAGGTGTGTTTACGGGTTGTGTTACTTTGGCAGCATTACGTTAGCTGAAATGTGTTGGAATAGCAAAGAACAGGAAGTACAACTTTAAATAAAACTTTTAAGTTCAACCAGCGTTCAACTGTCCACTACAAACATCCCTCATTTAAAAACGGGAAGGAAGTAATGGGAAGAGGGGCGTGTCTATAAGTAAGAAAACCAATCAGATTCAAGATTAAAGAATAAAACAGAAAATCGTAATCAATTGTCGACAAGCGGCAAAGCATGGCTATTGCTGTATGTGAACCAGCCATGTGGAGAACATTTACCAATTTTTTCATTTCCAATTGCTCCTCTTCCCACTTTTAGCAATGGAGGCTATGCGGGGCGTTACAGAAAATGCCGCCACGTTGATTCTATTCGAGGACGCAGACTACGATAACCACAGCTTCGGGCCCTCCGAAACTTCATTTACTGGTATGTAACTATCCAGAGAATAAAAGAAACCGCACCATTGTCATGTAACATGCTATTGTCTGAGGCACAACTAGAGTACCAGCACCACCCTGGACCGGGTTCATAGGCGGGAAACCGAAAGAGCCAATAGTAATTTATACAAAATGAATGTAATGCTTTTTCCTAGGTACTCAATCTACTGATGGATGAGAGCCCTCCACGTCTGGGTGTTCGTCTTCACAGAGCACACCTCCAACAGTTGCAGAAAGGGGCCTCAACAAAAGTGAGTAATCTTCTGATACTGCTTTATGCTTTTACTGTGGGTGAAACAGGGTTCGGTTGGGTTTTGTCCTTAATATAAGTTTTGGATCTGTAAAATGGGATTGTGGTTACTTATTATTAATATCACCTGTATATCACTTCTTTGGACGACGTTTAAGTCTTAGTGATTATTAAAAGTGTGTAATGAGGTCTAACTATTAATACCTTTTAATAATAGTACGTTCCTTAAATTTTTACTTGGTGGAATAATTTTGACCAAATTATCCACATGAAACTACCCTTTCATGTAATTGACAGCATAATATTCCTTTTATTATTCACTAATTCAGGATCGTATGAAACAACAAACTATGAGGCAACACTTGATCCTGCAACAAGACTGGCCTTAATCCGGAAACGGAAACAAAGAACCACTTCTGCTGCGAGGCTGGATAACACCTTATCTGGATTTGTGGAGTGGGTAAAGGACTCAGACGAACGAAAGGAGTTTAAAATGGATAAGAGGGACGAGGTGGACATACTGTTTCAAAAGGAGATAATTAACAGCCTTAGGGTTGCTAACACATGCCTACAGAGACTAACAGATTATCTCACTGAAACACCATCAGGAGGTTCTACACAAAAAGCGGCTAGCAAGACCAATAACGTGCAGACAAGTACTCAAACCTCTAGTTTGTCTAGTTCTAGGGACAACAATCTCGGTCCCAATGATGGCGTAAGCGACTCAGAGGGTGACATTAGTAACCGTGCTGATACAGGTGACAGTTGTGAGGAAGACAGTGATGATGAGGGGTTGGTATCGCTACTTAGTGGACAGAGCACTGCAAAAAGTAATGTGCGTGATGCCACTGGGAGTGTGCTTGCTAGGAATGCCATCAGGAATGCCAAAGAGCCAGTTAGGATCCCAGGAAAGCAGAAACCAAAATACAAGGGGCAGGTCACTTTGGGCCAAGGAGAGAATGAACGTTCCCCTTACCTTATAGTGAAAAATGAAGATTCAGTTGATGATTCTCAGTCGTTTTTGAAAACACCACAGAAAAGGAGAAGAATCAAAAAAAAAAATTATTCCCCATAGTTAACTGACCCGGGTATCCGTTTGTGATACTTGGCCCACCCGCGGCATTACAAACATTTTCTATCCTTTTGTGCACTGAATTTTTTGAATTTGTATTAAGTTCATGCACATTTATCAGAACAACAAATAGTAAACACCATATGAACTCAATTTTAAAGTTTGTTACACTGTAATGTTTTAATTGCTTTGGTTTTCAAGCACAACTTGCTCTACTAAAACTTACTCATAAAGATTCCAGACAAAAAAGAGTCGCTGGGGGCAATACTAGATTGGTTATAATCTTATTTTATTGTTCTTAACAAGTCCAAAAATAGTATTTTTACGATAAATGATGATACTGTGCAAAAAATAGATTTACATTGCTTGTAGTTGCTCTATTGGCATAACATTACATGAGAGGAATAGTGGTATCATTAAGACAAATTTTTTTAGTGCAACTTGGTATTCTGCAATGCATACTTTACATTTGTTTTACTGTACATAAGTAACATTTTATTTAGAGACATTTTTAAACACTAGATAACTTATTTGAAATACAGAAAGTACTGTTTATTTTAATGTTCTTACCCAAACCTTAAAGAACATACATTTTTAATTACTATAAGATCGATCCTAAACTCAAAATAATTATTTCTTTTAATGTTGTAAACAAAACTTTTAAAAGGATGCATTGATTTTTACTGTGGGGTTTTAGTGCAAAGAGAAATAATGTGGCCTCTGATCCAGTTTTTAAACCATTCCTTGCAAATGCCAGAAACAATAACGTTTAGCAATATCAGAAGATTATAACCTTCTGGCTATGGTGGGAACAGCAATTGTTGTCAACAGTAAAGTTAAGTTTTTTTTAAAGGTTCTATGGAACCCCATTATAAATAACATGTCAATGTTTTGTAGTACAAAAATAAAATTGCTCATTGAGCATTACATAGAAAACATTGTTCAACGCAGAAGGCAACTGCTCTCTGCTGTAGCATTTTAATATGCTGCTTCTCAAAAATAGTTATCTAATAACCAGTAGTGTCTTAAAGGAATAATAAGGTTTCAGAAGAACCCAACTTACTACATATAAACACATTTACAGTGATATAAATGACTTAGTGTAAACATACCTATGCTGCTCTTTGAGCAGAATCAGTAAACTTTTAAACAACATAAGTGAAATTTTAAATCAGTGCTAAAAAAAGTTTTTAAGAATAACTGGGAGAACTTTTCCCAGTTTAAATGTAATTGGAGAAACCCTGCAGAAGTACATGTTAATCAAAATCATACAATGAATTTTTATCTCCTCCTCCTCCTCCTTCTCTGTGGTGGACGCGCCCCTCCAGCAGGCAGAACATGTTGTTCCAGTACCCCAACTGCAAGAAATCAAATGGAAAATCAAATCATTTTTGAGATCCTCAGTGGTTCTTTTCCTTGAGTTTGCTCATCAGATCAATCTCAGTAACAGCAGGGAGTTCTGCTGTAGTTACAGTGCGATTATATATGTACCTTGCAGTGTCATTACTGCAAAGGTTAACTCAAAACAAAGGGCATTTCTTTCTCCAAACAGGGGGCAAGGGGTTTGCTGTTGATAGTTTTAAGTGCCTTAAAAATATACCTCTGGCAACAACCTCTTGCAAAACAGCAATCCATTGTTCCATTTCCCCTCGGGGCACCGCTTGCCTCATAATGTCCACAGGTTGTTCTGGAACAATTTCTATTGGGATGGAGAGGAAATATAAATGTGGAATTGTTCCCCCAATGGGTTTTTTTTAAATAATAGAACGCTTAGATGGTCACTCATAGAGCACTCCCTGCTTCTCACCTTCACCTCCCTCATTGTCCTGGAGATCATGTAAGGCTTCTCCCCTTTCATTATCTTGCTGCTGGTCCTCCCTAGGCTGCAGCTCCCGGTCCAAACGTTGTTCTGGCTCCTGCTGCTGACGTGGTTGACCCCTCCTGTGGCCTACACGCCTAGCAGGGCCTGCTCCTGTATGAAAAAATAACACCAATGTCGATTTGCTTGGCATTAATCCAAAGTTTGAATTCGTGACAGACCCTCATATCTGTGTGAATCAGTCTCTTTAGGCCGCATGCTTAAATCAGACCAAAGAGAGTCATGGCCAGAACCCTACCTAGCTACCAATCTGCAGAACTCATTGCAGCCCTTTTAATAATGTTCTATTTTAATAACAATCCCCGATTTTACTCACCCGCAGGGAAAAGATGAGCTGGGTCGGGGCGGTCTGCCATAATCCATAACTGGAGCAACTGGTTCCAGTAGGCAGCTTGTTGCCTTTCTTCTGCGTGCTCCCCAAAATAGTACAAGCACCTATTAAAGTTCTGGCGAAGAGTTTTAAATTTAGATCGAATTTGCTTTGAGGTCCTATGGTAGTTCAGCCTGGCTAGCTCTCGAGACGCAAGCCTAAAGGCCGCTTCATTCCTTCTAGGAAGCATATGAAACAACACAGGACCAAGTCTGTGTTGAATCAATATGTCCAATAAAGCCGTGACCTCTGCCTCCGTCCAGTATCGGCCCCTACCACCACGTTCCATCTTCCTCCAAAGATATTTTAATTCTAATTTAAATAACTATCAAGAAAACAGTCCTTCACACAACCCTACTCTGTACCACCTCTCCACACCTTTCTAAAAGGTGCTACTGGGTTTTTATAACTACTGGAGCCCTGTCTCCGAGCAGCCCTGTGGAAAATGAAACTAACTTCAACCAATTGGGGGAGGGGTTAAAACGCAGGTCAGGGCCCAGGAGCCTTGGATACAGTTTGCCACGGTATCATACTCAATGTAGATGGTTATTTCTGGTGAACCACTTATGAAAAAGTCTGTATGTAAGGTGCATATCATGGTTTGCAATGAATAAATACCTTCTTTTCAATGCATTTCTTTGTCTCGTTTATTTTAAGAACAACACAGATAATAAGTAGCAAATGATATCTTCAGATTGAGGCGTCCTGCAGTAGCTGCAGGCTTACAATGGAAACATTTGCCTTGCCCTGCAGTTCTAATTGGGCCATTGTGTTTGAAAGGTCAGTGGGTGGAGCTGAAGATGGACTGGCTCCACGAAGCCCAGCACCTGCCATCTCCAGCAGACCCGAGGGCTAACAAGGGGTCAGAAGTTCTGTCAGCGCTGCTGACCCTTATGTACAGAATGGGTTCCACATTAATAACGTTTTTGCAATATTGACCTTGCGTGAAATAAAATTTTAACCTGTTAACCCGTTACCGTGTGTAGCGTAATTCCCCCCCCGATATCTGTGGTGCGTCCTGTCATTGAGACTGCTTTTGAGAATGCAGGGTTTCAGACGCCACTTGTTTATTCCTTTCAGTACCCATGCAGAATTGGAAGGGGTGGCTAATTATTGACAATCTGATGAAAAATGCAAACGTGCACCTGTACTTTTGGTTGTGTGGCAGGGGCACATAGGAAGCACTTACACATAAACCCCAGACGGTACGTCTTGTACTGTATTAACATTTCAAAACTGTCATACTTCTTTTCAAGGGAGGGAGGACCAGTCTGAGTTGTGTGGGGGGTTACGGGCGGGGGAGTCACAGCAGCCAGTCAGTCTGGAGCCGAGAAGACGGTCTCGCATCAGGATTTCTCGGATTGCTGAAGGGGGTTTTTGGTAGGAGGAAGATTCTGGCCATGCACCGAGGATGTGAAACTTTAAAGTAGAGAAAGTGTATAAGGGCGATATTAACGCGAAGGTGGGGTGTTACGTGTCCCACCATTACGACCGCAAACACATCACCCCTACCTTGATTTATTAAATGATGTCAGGGCTTCGATGCAACGGGGCACAACTGTCAGATCAAGGGTTGGTTTTTTTTTCCGGTTTGGTGGGGGGAATTAACGCGGGGGGGTGAAACTGCAGTCATTAAAAATGGAGCTGGGTTCAATGAACTTGAAATTCTATTCTGGGTACGCTCAGAGACACAGTAGAGTACATCGGAGAATGATTTAAATGTTGACAGAATTCCAAGTGAGAGGGCACCCCATGGTCTACCCTCACGCCCTACGGATCTTTTTCCTACTTGCCGCTAAAAGGAATCACCCCAGGGCATGAAACATGTGTAATGCGGTCCCTGAACAACAGTCACTCGCAATGGGTTCAAAGAAAGGAGAATCGTTATAAACTCTGGGCACGCTCAGAGGCACAGTCTTTAGTCTGGAAGAAGGTTTCCCTGGAGGATTGCTCTGTGTGCAGAGGGGGAATTGGGTTGGGGCGGAGTCACCGCGGTCTCTCGCAAGGTAGTATGGAAGAATGCTTTTTTGTTTTACAATCTGGCCATGCTCGGAGGCCGTGAAACTTTACAGTCACTCGCAATGGGTTCTAACGAAGGACATCCGTTTTAAACTCGGTGCACGCTCAGGGGCACAGTCCGTAGCCGGGAAGAAGGTTTCGCATGAGGAGTGCTCGGAGTGCTGACGGGGTTTTTTGGTGGGGGAAAGATACTGGCCATGCTCCGAGGCTGTGAAGCTTTAAAGTAGAGAAAGTGTTTATGGGCGATATAAAACCGAAGGAGGGGTGTTACGTGTCCCCCCATTACGACCGCAAACACATCACCCGTAACTTGAATTATTAAAAGATGTCGGGGCTTCGATGAAACGGGGCAGAACTGTCAGACCAAGTGATGGTTTTTTTTCGTGTGGTTTGGTGGGGGGATGTTAAGCGGGGGGTGAAACTGCAGTCATTAAAAATGGAGCGTGGTGCAATGAACTTTAAATTGCAGTCTGGGTATGCTCAGAGACACAGTAGAGTACATCGGAGAACGATTTATAGAATTCCAAGTGAAAGGTCACCCCATGGTCTACCCTCACGCCCTACGGAACTTTTCCCTATCTGCCGCTAAAAGGAATCACCCCAGGGCATGAAACATGTGTAATGCGGTCCCTGAACCACAGTCACTCGCAATGGGTTCTAAGAAAGGAGATTCGTTTTAAAATCTGGGCACGCTCAGAGGCACAGTCTGTAGCGGGGAAGAAGGTTTCGCAGGAGGATTGCTATGTGTGCTGACGGGGTTATTTGCGGGGGGAAGAATCACCGCGTTCTCTCATGCTTTTTGCTTTACACTCTGCCCATGCCCAGAGGCAGTGAATCTTTTCTGCGGAGACAGTGCATAAGGACGAATGAAACCCAAAGGAGGGGTGCTATTTGTTCTAATGAAACCCAAAGGAGGGGTGGTACGTGTTCACCCATTACGCCCGCATACACATCACCCCTATATTGGATTATTAAATCATGTGTTGGCTTCGATGCAACGACGCACAACTGCCAGAACAAGGGATGTTTTTTTCTGTTTGTTTTGGGGGGAGAATTTAAGGGGGGGAACTGCAGTCAATAAAAATGGAGCGGGGTACAATGAACTTTATTTCGCAGTCTGGGTATGCTCAGAGACACAGTAGCGTACTTCGGTGAAATATTTATATGGTGACAGAATTTCCAAGTGAGAGGGCACCCCATGGTCTACCCTCACGCCCCACGTAACTTTGTCCTGTTGGCCGCTAGAAGGAATAACTCCAGGGCATGAAACATGTGAAATGCGCTCCCTGAACAACAGTCACGAGGCACAGTCTGTAGCCGGGAAGAAGGTTTCGCCGGAGGATTGCTCTGTGTGATGACGGGGTTATTGTGGGGTGTTGATTCCTGAAAAATGCTTTTTGCTTTACACTGTGGCCATGCCCAGAGGCTTTGAAACTTTTACGTCACTCGCAATGGGTACTAAAAAAGGAGATCCGTTATAAACTCTGTGCACGCTCAGAGGCACAGTGTGTAGCCGGGAGGACGGATTTGCAGGAGGATTGCTCTGTGTGCAGTTTTGGGGGGGTGGGGAGTAATCACCTCGGTATCTCGAGATGGTGTATGGAAGAATGCTTTTTGATTTACACTCTGGCCATGCCCAGAGGCAGTGCAACTTTTAAGTCAGTGTGCAACTTCACAGTTTCAAAAAAGGAAAATCGTTTAAAACTCTCGGAACGCTCAGAGGCACAGTAGTCTGAGCCCGCATGAGCCTCAGCCGTTGCTGAAGAGAATAGTATTCGAAGCGCCAATGGTTACAGTTTAAAAAACTGTTTATGGAAGGGTGAAATGCACATGTTGGGATACGGAATTAACCCCGCATTATTAGGTGATGATATCCGGTAAAAAATGAAAAAAAAGGAAAACCAACGAGTAGCCACCAGAAAGTCAAGTTTCATCCCTGGTGCAACACAAACGCCACCACTTGGCTGCCGATGTAAATAAGGAAAAGAAGGGGGGAGGAAGGGGTAAACAGTGACACCTGGCGTTTGTTGATTTCTGTAAAAAGAACAGACATGAGACAGCGGGATTCATGTTAACCCCTATAAACATCCGCAAATACATGTTATATTGAAAGCGCAGAAATCAGGATCGAAAGAACGGGTAACCCGAAATATCGATGCATCGATATTTCGGAGGAATAGTAAATGGAAAAAAAAATATTTCAAAATAATCAGTGGCCACACGCGAATTTGGATGCGAAGCGGGATGCGAAGCGAGGGAGATTCCCGGCCTCCGCCAGGGGAATCTCTCGCCCCGCTTGGAGCACGCTTTAGGGGCGTGGTCGGGGAGTGGTCGGGGTGGCGCCGCATCCAAAATGGAGGATCGTGAGGACAGAGCCGACCGATTCGCGCGGAAATCACGGCTCGCCGCGCAGCGAGAGGTTCGTGAAGTGACGGCCAATGTCTTCAGTGTGGCCTTCCTCATCAATAGATGTATTTAGGAATGTAGCTTATGTCATTCCATTACATGTCCTAGAGTAGTTTGGAGTGATTTTGGGCAGTTTCTTAATGTAAATCAAATGGAGGAAACCACATAAAAATACATAACCAAGATAGCAAGCTCAAAGATGAGTCCAAGAGCACCCACAAGCTGCGTACCTGTTTTTTTCAATTGGAGGGTGACCCCATCTAGTGCAGGTTGCATCCCTATCCCTTGTTCTCGCTTTCAACTGACCAAGAGCACCTGTTTTATCTGAGTTTAGTTTCATTTTGTTCATCCTCATCCAGTTCATTACTGCAGCTAAACACTCATGTAAAGTTGAGATAGTAACTCTCTTAGAATCCGGAGGTGACAAGAAGTAGAGCTGGGTATCATCGGCATACTGGTGGTACTTAACTCCAAAAGACCTGATAATCTCCCCCAGTGGTTTCATATAAATGTTAAATAACATAGGAGATACAACAGAATTTGGGGGAACTCCACAGGTCAGTGGCCGTGGTGTCAAACATGAATCACCTAGTACAGGGGTGTCCAAACTTTTTGCAAGGAGGGCCAGATTTGGTGAGGTGAAAATGTGTGGAGGCCACATTTGGCCCCCAGGCTGGACTTTGGACACGACTCTATAACAGGCATGTCCAAACTTTGGCCCTCCAGATGTTTTGGACCACAACTCCCACAGTCCTTTGTCATTGGCAAACTTAGCTTAGAATTCTGGGAGTTGTGGTCCAAAACATCAGGAGGGGTGAAGTTTGGACATGCCTGCTCTATAACATGCAAGGAGGCAGGGAGGATGCAGCAGCAATGGTAGACTAGGCAGGTGGCTGGGGGGGTGGGTGGACAGAGGCAGGGAGAGCAGGCAAACCATAAAACTGCAAGCTGATGTCTCCATCCAGTATGGGGAGGGGGCAGCTGGTGGGGATGAGCGACAGGCTGAGCTAGTGGGCAGAAATACCGTGGGCCGCTCCAAATTTGAAAACGGGCCGCATTTGGCCCCCGGGCCTGAATTTAGACATGCTTGACCCAGTACAAGAAAGTGCAAAAATCCAGGAGGCCATGAAGATGTCTTGTCCATATGTTCTTGACATCTCAAATTGGGACATGATTAACATTAAGAGGTGCCAGTTTGCCTGTCGGAGGGATTGTAAGTAGGATAAGGTGGTAAATGCATCAAGAGGACTTCATACCATCCGTGACCGTGGTTTTTTTTTAATGAGGAAATTTAGTCAAGTATTATGTGCACTCCTTCCTTCATTGCTTCCATGTGGTTTAAATAAAGTGTAACAAGTGTGTGTGTGTGTGTGTGTGTGTGTGTGTGTGTGTGTGTGTGTGTGTGTGTGTGTGTGTGTGTGTGTGTGTGTGTGTGTGTGTGTGTGTGCACATGCATGCATATAACGAGAAGAAACATTTTGAGACAAAATACTACACCCATTAAAACAGCAGAGCAATAAAAAGCACATATACTTCTCCCTTCAACAATGGTGGTCTTAGGTGGTCGGATCCCCACCTAGTTCAACATATGTGTATGGCAGCAGTGGTTAAAACTGCAGTACTGCAGCAGTAACTGTACTCAAGACCTGGGGTTCAATTCCAGGTCCAAGACTATGCCAACAAATATTGCAAAGCAAAGCAGTGGCCCACAGACTGACAATGTTCAATATGCAATATGCATTCCAAACCCCAAGAAAAGGGATGCCACGGGAGTATGGTTAACTAGCTTTAACTTCTCACGCAAACAAAGAGATGCTCAAGATGCTGCAGTCATGGCTTTTACCTTATATGGAGCAAGACCTGATTATAGTTAAGCTGGATTCCAAAACGAGAAAGGCATTCAAGATCATATCTTTCCAGCACAGATGATAGCAAAGTCTTCATGACAAACTAAAGTGTTGTTCTGAAAGAAGTGTGTGCCTTGGCACTTAACCACCTTGATGCATAACCTGCATTGTGGACAGGAAGCGAAGGTTAAGACAGACTATAGAGAGACAGAATGGCTTCATATAGGCAAAGGTGGCAAAGGAGCATTTTTATTCTCTTGTTTGTGCAATCTGCATGCAGAACATATAATATAGAAAGCCAGACTGGATTCAAATTTCTCTTGAATGCCTCCAGTGTTGGAACACTCACCACCTCTTGAGGTAATTGGTTCCATTGCTGTACTGCTCTAAGAGTTAGGAAGTTTTCCCTGATAATCATACAAAAGATGGGTTCCCTTAACTTGAGCCCATTATCACATGCCCTACACTCTGGGACGATCACAAACAGATCTTGTCCCTCCTCTGTATGACAGCTCTTCAAATATTTGTAAAGTGTTATCATATCACCTAGCAAGTCTTTTCTCTAGGCCAGGCATGTCCAAACTTTGGCCCTCCAGATGTTTTGGATCACAACTCCCACAGTCCTTTGCCATTGGCAGTCTAAACTTAGAATTCTGGGAGTTGTGGTCCAAAACATCAGGAGGGCCAAAATTTGGAGATGTCTGCTCTGGGCTAAACATTCCCAGTTCCTTCAGTCTTTCATCACAGGGCCTGGTTTCCAGCCCTCTTGTCATCCTTGTCATCCTTCTCTGAATTTGTTCCAATATGTCATTTTTTTTCTTGAAGTGTGGTGTCCAGAACTGGACACAATATTTATTTATTTATTTATTTATTTATTTATTTATTTATTTATTTATTTGTACAACTTATATGCCGCCCACTACCCAAAGGTCTCTGGGCGGCTTCCAATCAAAGAATTAAAACAGTTAAAAACATCAAATATCAATAAATTAAAACATTAATAAAAACCTTACACTAAAATCATTACACTAAAATTGCCATCAGAAGACCCACGGTCAATATTGTATCAATTAAAAAATGTCTGGAACAGGAAGGTTTTTACCTGGAGCCGAAATGTCATCAGTGTTGGCGCCAGGCAGATCTCACTTGGGAGGGCATTCCATATTCAAGGTGAAGCCTAACCAGTTCCTAATAGAGGGGGGCAAACTCCTCACAGGATCTGGAAACTATACTTCTGTTATTGCAACCTAAAATAGCATTTACTTTTTTGTGACTGCATCACACTGATGGCTTATATCTACCAGAATTCCAAGATTCTTCTCACTTGTAGTATTGCTGATCCAGGTGTCCTCCATCTCATAACTCTCCATTAGGTTTCTTCTGCCTAGGTGCAGTAGTTTGCACTTATCCCTGTTATATTTCATTTTGTTGGTTTCAGCCCAGTGTTCCAACCTGTCAAGATCATTTTGAATTTTGTTTCTGTCTTCCAGGGTATTAGGTATTCCATCCAGTGTTGTGTTACCCGTGAATTTGGCAAGCATTCCCTGCACTCCTTGGAGTACCCCACTTGGTACCACCCCCACTTAGAGAAGGAGCCATTAATAATCACTCTCTGAGTATGATTCTGTAGCCAATTGTGTATCCACCTTACACTTGAGTGATTCATCCAGCCCACACATAGTTAGCATGCTAATCAGGATTTCATGGAGAACTTTTATCAAAAGCTTTGCTGAAGTTGAGATATATTTCATCTACAGCATTCCCTCTGTCTACCAAGGAGGTTACCAGATTAAAAAATGAGATCAGATTAGTCTTGCAGGATTTGTTCTTGACAAATCTGTGTTGGCTTCTAGTTACTGTTGCATTGTTTTCTAGGTGCTTATACAGTGACTGCTTAATCATCTGTTCTAGGATTTTTCCTGGGACTGATGTCAGGATGACTGGCCTATAGTTCCCAGGTTCCTCTTTTTCCCCCTTTTGAAGATAGGGACAACATTAGCCCTCCTTCAGTCATCCGGCACCTCATATTTTTCCCATTATTTCAAGAAAAGAAAACTGACAGGAAAAATGATTTGTGTGAAATATGGTATTGAAGGAGATCATTGAAGACACCTTGAACTGCCAGAGAAACAAGTGACTGCTAGATTAAATCAAGCCTGAACTATCTCTGGAGGCAAAAATGATGACACCACTGCTGTCCTACTTTGGGCACAGCATGAGAAGGCAAGATAATCTGTAAAAGAAATTAATGCTAGAAAAAGTTGAAGGCAGCAGGAGAAGAGGAAAAAGCCAAATACTAGATGAACTGACTCCTTAAAGAAACCACAAACTTGAATTTCAAAAGCTGAGCAAGGCTGTTGAAGACAAAATTCTGGAGGTCATTCATTGATAAGAGTCACAATAAAGAGGAAGTGAAATGACAGCATACAACAAAAATAAGAACAGAGATAAAACTAAATCAAGGAATATTTTAAAAGCATGGTTCAGAAAAGGTACAGTAAGTGAGATATATAAATTACTAATACAAGAGAAATATAAAGAAAATAAGTTCAAAGAAGAGATGGGCATTTCGTCTCAGAAGGGGACTGGTTCTAAAACAAACATGCTAGCACATCTGGCACTCAGAACCCAGACCCACTCATCAGAACAAAATCAACCACTGTCTTACCTTGCTGTAGTTGCTGCTGGGTGAACTTCCAAACTGGAAACAGCCTCCAATTCATCATCTTCCCCTCTCCCTGGCGCTAGCCAATCAGGAGCTGTGCAAAGACATGCATCATCCCACCTCCCTGTCTGATTGGCCAGTGACAGGGAGAGGGAATGATGATGCATCGGAGGCTGCTTCCTTTTTGGAATTTCACCCAGCACCAGCTACAGCAAGGTAAGATGGTAGTTGATTTTGTTTTGGAGGGTAGGATTGGGTTCTGCGTGCCAACTGTGCTGGCATGTTTCATTGGAACAAGTCCCCTTTTGAAACAAAACACCCATCTCTAGTTAAAAGTTATATGGCAAGAAGACAATAAAGAAATAAAAAGGAATAATGGGAAAATGTGGAATAAAAGAATAGTGAAAAACATGTTAGTGAAAGAAACTGTTACAAAATATATTGGAGATGGTAAATAACACCTGTGAAGTTAAGTGTAATAAAAAAATCTCCAATATGCTGGAGGTGTAAGAAAAGAAAAAGGGACATACCTGCATGGTTGTGTGAGATAAGAAAGAAGGAATAGATGTTGATCTTTAAAGAAATTCAAGAAATAATAGGGAAAAGGATTCAAATGTCTCCACAAATAGTATTGTTAAATATGGTTGTGAATACAGAACTGAAGAAAGAGGAGGTGTAGTTGGTAATTATAATGGTTATGGTGGCAAGATTAATTATTGCTAAAAACTGGAAATCCAATAAACAAATAACATTAGAGGAATGGTAGAGGAACGTATGGATTATTGTTATTAATGATAAATTGGCTTGTGAGTTTAAAATTAGGAAGGTATTGAAAAAAAAATCTAATGATTTTAATGGACTATGGGATAAACTGTTGTCATATGTATTTCAAAAAGGCAAAAGTTATACACCAGGAGAGGACTTGATGTATTTTTGGAGATAAATGGGATGATCAGTATCTTAAGATACTGTTTCAAGTCCCGAGTGGGAGGTGGGTTGCATGTGGCTTGTCTTGTCTTGTTTGGTAGTGTTTTGATTAACCTTTTCCCTCTTTTGTATATTAATGTTTTGTTTTATATTAAATAAATAAATAAATAAATAAATAAATAAATAAATAAATAAATAAAGTATAGTTACAATACACAGAATTATCTGGTTTTTATTTAAAATCTGTGATGAAGTAAATTATTGTTTAAAATGTAGATTTTTCACAGATGACAGTATCATGAAAAAAGTTCAATGAACCTCATTAATTCTCACTTGGAGTTGCTATCTAATTCTCCTGTACTGCAGTCATAAGCAGAGTGCTATATCTATCAGAATAACCCAGGGAGCAGGAGTTCAATTTCCATGACCCAGAGAACCAGTTTGCTTTTAGGGTCTTGGGATCCTTAGAAGTGCAAGATACAGCACGCCAAGAGGAAGGAGGCACAGCTGCAGACTCAAACAAGCTAACCAGGCCTCCTCCCAGTCTGCAAGAATGACACTTCATAAGCAGTGTTATCTCCCCGAGAGTCAGCCCCACTCATAGGATGACACCTGCGTTGTACGTGGCACTCCCGACAATTGCAGCTACACCAGAAGCATATAAGCACCTGTGTCTCAAAACCCAATGTTGGGAATGAATGGTCAGCAAGCTTGAGGTTGTTCCTGCTAAACTTAATGTCATGAATAGCTAGAACCATTTATTGTTTTGCTCTGTATCTGTCCCTTAATGAATTCTTTATTTACAGTTGTTAACCAAATATGTATTTGGACTTGTGTTTTTTTCTGTAAGCTTAGAATCTTAGACCACTAACCATGGTTTAGATACAGTACTCTTGTTTGAACTGATGCCATTGGCTAACACTTGTTTTTCTGCCTTCTCAAATTATATACTATATTATTTTTTGAAACCTCACAGCTGTTGAAGTGCTGCTGTGATACACACTGGTACTAATGATGACCATGAAGCAGGACAGTGTCTTCCTTCAGATTCATCCTACTAATATCAGGGGGACATGCTTCTCAGTGTTATCACACATCCTGATCCTATAACTCCATTTGCTGGTTTAACTCTAGGTAGTTATGGTTAGCATTGCAATCTTCAGAACCTGGAAAGAACATAGTAATTTTTACAAATTAACAAAAGATTTTTTACGTTTTTGTCATATGGGTCCAAATGCCACCAATAAATAATATTGACATTATTTTTATTCATTACTCATCACTACGGTCCTATATTCTGTTGAAAATATGTGTGCACATTTGTCCTTTAAATAGTGCAAATGTTTGCAAATTTGTCCCTTAAACAGAGAATCACCCACACACTTTCAACAGAAGACTTATATTATAAGCAATGGATCTTTTGATCTCAGGTGTGGTTAGACTATAATTCTTAGAAGCCATGGACAACATAGGGCGTTTATACACGACCCCTAAGCTGCGCTGCAAATGGCTCCCAGCTCCGGAGCTTAGAAATGTTTTCCCACCAGCTCCGGAGTCTGGAGACAATTAAGTGCGACCCCGCCCACTTTAGCGTGACCCAGTGCATTTTTCATGTACCTGCTCTCTGCAGGTGAAAAAAATTTGATGCGGATAAGAGTGCCGGGCTCTCCTGGCTTGTCTGTTGTTTTTTTGCCTCCCGCCCCTTTAAGAGCTCCTTGAGACGGAACCAGGAAGTAACGGAGTGCTCGTGGCAAGTTCGACCGTCACTGGCAGGTTAGTAAAGGCTTCTTTTGTCCTTTTTTTCCCTCCCCCCCCCTCACGCCGACAGGAGCAGGAAGTGCTGAGGGGTGGGGACAGATGAACAGAAACGAACCCCCAAGATCTCTGGTCCGAATTTAAGGGACCAGCGGATCTTAGGGGTCGTGTGAAAAGGCCCATAGACAATGGTCAAACTTTATGGAAATTATAATCCGAGAGCATCCATGAGCTCAAGCTTGGGAACCACTGTATTCACAGCCAATTAGTATAATTACTTTTACGTGGACCTTTTATCACACCACCAGTCATGTAAATCATCCAAAAATCTATGTCTTCAAAACAATCTTCCAGGGTTCACTCCAAATTCAAATTTCTAAAAGCATTTCTAATACTAAACTATCAATGGAAAACCAGTAGCCAATAACGTTCAGTTGTATGAATGCCCTATTGAGGTTCTTGGTGTAATTAAAAAAATAGTCACTGTGAGTTGAATAAAGGGTTCGAAAAGGGACCTGAAGCTTTTCACTTACTATATTTGTTACAAAAGTATTTTTTTAAATTTTGGTGTTTTGATAATGAAGTCAATGTGAAAAGTAAATAAAACCTTTGACTGTGTAAAACCGGCATTGTTGCTGGTATATCACTGTCTCTTTGTAGAGGCCCAATTTTTAAGACCGATATTTCTCCCCAGCCTTCTAGTTCTCAGGCATGTTAGATCCCTTTGTCCCCAATTAATAAGTGCAATATGGGAACTGCGGTTTGTTTAGAAATAGTGCTACATTGGGGAAGGCAAATTCAAAGCAACTAAAAGAGGTGTTCTGAATAAGCTAGTGGCAAACAAGCTATTAGAGATCAATAGTGAGCCTGCTCTTAAACACCACTGTTTTTTCACAACACATCATGTCAGTAATGGCTTAATGATTACTTAATAACAGTAATTCAGTGATGTAAATGTTTTCAGTTTTGAATGTTAAAAATGAATTAAATTACAAAATTCTAATAAATACTAGCAAACTGATTTTCAGATCAAATGCTCCAAGTCCTAGCAATCCTGCCCATAAGAACAGCCTTGCTGGAACAGGCCACACCCCATCCAGTCCAGCATTCTGTCTCACACAGCAGCCCACCATTTGCTTCAGAGCATTCCCAAGCAGATGTCTTCACCTGTCTATGATTCCCCGCAAATGGCATTCAGAGATATCCTGCCTATCGCTCCAACCCACAGGTTATTATCCTCAAGTAAGTATGCCAATTATTATAGGTTCATGGACAATCTATGCTAGGTTTTCTTTTTTAACTGCAACATGCTCACTTGCATGAGAATATGATCCTGCTGTTATTTCTTTTTTTATTTAGTGGTATATTGTAGACTCCTTAAAATGGCTGTTTGTTTATTGCAGTGTCCCTGCACTAGTGATGTTAGTTATGGAGAGGCAATGCATTGGTATGCTTTGTATCAGTAAAAGTGCCCTCAATCTGCCAAACTTATTTCAGAACTTTATTCTTTATCTTAATTTAAGGAGTTGGAGAGCAATGAGAGGTTCAATGGAGGCTCAATGGATTGAGTATTTGGAGCAATCTAACTGGCGTGGCATCATTGCAAACACCCTTTTCCAGCAACACAAAAGGTGACTCTACACATGGTCATCACCAGATGGACAATACCGGAATCAGATTGACTATGTTCTCTGCAGCCAAAGATGGAGGAGCTCTATACAGTCAGCAAAAACAAGACTTGGTGCTGACTGTGGCTCAGATCATCAGCTTCTTATTTCAAAATTCAAACATAAACTGAAGAAAGTACGAAAGACCAATACACAGTGGAAGTGAAGAATAGATTCAAGGAACTAGATTTGGTGGACAGAACACCTGAAGAACTATGGATGGAGGCTTGTAACATTGTACAGGAGGCTGCAATGAAAACTATTCCAAAGAAAAGAAAATGCAAGAAAGCAAAATGGTTGTCCAACGAGGCCCTACAAATAGCAGAGGAGAGAAGGGATGCAAAATGCAAGGGAGAAAGGGAAAGATACAGAAAATTGAATGCAGACTTCCAAAGAATAGCAAGGAGAGATAGGACAGTGTTCTTGAACGAACAGTGCAAAGAAATAGAGGAAAACAACAGAAAAGGAAAAACCAGATATCTATTCAAGAAAATTGGAGATATTAAAGGGGCATTTCGTGCAAAGATGGATATGATAAAGGACAAAAATGGTAGGGACCTAACTGAAGCAGAAGAGATCAAGAAGAGATGGCAAGAATATACAGAAGAATTATATCAGAAAGATCTGGATGTCCCTGATAACCAAGATAGCATAGTTGCTGACCTGGAGCCAGACATCCTGGAAAGTGAAGTCAAGTGGGCCTTAGAAAGCATTGCAAACAACAAGGCCAGTGGAGGTGACAGCATTCCAATTGAACTCTTTAAAATCTTAAAAGAGGATGCTGTAAAGGTGCTGAATACGATATGCCAGCAAATTTGAAAAACCCAGCAGTGGCCAGAGGACTGGAAAAGATCAGTCTACATCCCAAAGAAAGGAAACGCCAAAGAATGCTCCAACTATCACACAATTGCACTCATTTCACACGCCAGCAAGGTTATGCTCAAAATTCTGCAAGGCAGGCTTCAGCAGTATGTGGAAAGAGAACTTCCAGAAGTACAAGCTGGATTTTGAAGGGGCAGAGGAACTAGAGATCAAATCGCCAACATGCAGATTATGGAGAAAGCCAGAGAGTTCCAGAAAAACATCTACTTCTGCTTCATCGACTATGCCAAAGCCTTTGACTGTGTGGACCACAACAAACTATGGCAAGTCCTTAAAGGAATGGGAGTACCTGACCACCTTATCTGTCTCCTAAGAAATCTATATGTGGGGCAAGCAGCAACCGTCAGAACTGGATATGGAACAACTGACTGGTTTAGAATTGGGAAAGGAGTACGACAAGGCTGTATACTGTCACCTTGCCTATTTAACTTATATGCAGAGTACATCATGTGAAAGGCAGGTCTGGATGAATCACAAGACGGAATTAAGATTGCCGGAAGAAATATCAACAACCTCAGACACGCAGATGATACTACTATAATAGCAGAAAGTGAGGAGGAATTAAAGAACCTCTTAATGAGGGTGAAAGAGGAGAGTGAAAAAAATGGGCTGAAGCTCAACATAAAAAAACTAAGATCATGGCCACCGGTTCCATCACCTCCTGGCAAATAGAAGGGGAAGAATTGGAGGCAATTACAGAGTTTATTTCCTTGGGCTCCTTGATCACTGCAGATGGTGACTGCAGCAACGAAATAAAAAGACGCCTGCTTCTTGGGAGGAAAGCAATGGCAAACCTAGATAGCATCCTAAAGAGCAGAGACATCACTTTGCCAACTAAGGTCAGGATAGTCAAAGCTATGGTTTTTCCAGTAGTGATGTATGGAAGTGAGAGATGGACTATAAAGAAGGCTGATCGCCGCAGAATTGATGCTTTTGAGCTGTGGTGCTGGAGAGAGTCTTGAGAGTCCCCTGGACTGCAAGGAGATCAAACCTATCCATTCTGAAAGAAATCAACCCCAAATGTTCACTGGAAGGACAGATTTTGAAGCTGAGGCTCCAGTACTTTGGCCACCTCATGAGAAGAGAGGACTCCTTGGAAAAGTCCCTGATGCTGGGAAAGATCGAAGGTAAAAGGAAAAGAGGACGGCAGAGAATGAGATGGTTGGACGGTGTCATCGATGCAACCAATATAAATCTGACAAAACTCCGGGAGACAGTGGAGGATAGGAAGGCCTGGCGAGCCCTGGTCCATGGGGTCACGAAGAGTTGGACATGACTGAACGACTGAACAACAACAACAACAACTGGCGTGGCCTCGTTCAAAAATAATCTGAGAGAGTCATAAGATGTGTCTGCTTTGATTATGAGCCACTGTTGGTCTGTACTCCATCTATTAACAATCATGAACCAAGTCCCATGGGAGAGATATTATTGCTGCCTGAAAGTGCAGCAATAGACATTGTGCAACAGCCCAGTTCAGCATTGCATAATCAACTCAAAAAATAGGGGTGCCCCAAACAAACAAAAACTCTGAAACTGCCATTCACACTTGTTAAAAAACATTGCATTGCATTTAGGTGATAAGTGGTCAATAAAAGGAGCCAGATTCTGGGATATGCCCTTGTACAGTAGAGTGGAGCCTCATATAACAAACGGTTTGTATAACATAAAATCTGTACAACATACAAAATTCAGAGCTAGGGGAAATTTGTTTAACAGAATCATCTATGGGGCAAATCCATACAACATAAAATGGTCGCGACTAGGGATTACATTGTTTTCAATGCATTCCTATGGGAAATTTGTATAAAGGAAAATTTGCTCAACATAATTTCATTTGGAACAAATTAATTCCTTTATACAAGGTACCACTGTATATTGTTTGTGAACGGTAGTGAACAGAAGGTATCATATTATATAGAACATATTGACTGCTGCATTTGGTGTTCTTAACAATCAAGCTGCCCTTTACTATATCAGGCTTGGCACCCTTGCTCCTGCTGGCAACATGGGCATGAAATTGTGTAGCAATATTGGGCCATTTCCTGGCTTCTTCGATCTTAGGTACAAAAACACAGGGCCTTTTCACATGACCCCTAAGATCCGCTGGTCCCTTAAATTCAGACCAGAGATCTTGGGGGTTCGTTTCTGTTCCTCCGTCCCCACCCCTCAGCACTTCCTGCTCCTGTCCGCGTGAGGGGGGGGAGGGAAAAAAAGGACAAAAGAAGCCTTTACTAACCTGCCGGTGCCGGTCGAACTTGCCACGAGCCCTGTTACTTAGGGTTACTTCCTGGTTCCGTCTCAAGGAGCTCTTAAAGGGGCAGGAGGCAAAAAAACAACAGACAAGCCAGGAGAGCCCGGCACTCTTATCCGCATCAAAAATTTTTCACCTCCAAAGAGAAGGTACAAGAAAAGTGCGCTGGGTCGCGCTAAAGTGGGCGGGGTCGCACTTAATTGTCTCCAAACTCCGGAGCTGGTGGGAAAACATTTCTAAGCTCCGGAGCTGGGAGCCATTTGCAGCGCAGCTTAGGGGTCGTGTCCCACATTCATAAATTAGAGGGTGGTTTTTTTTGAAGAACTGAATTATCTTAAATGTGTACATCTGGTGTTATTTATAATGGGAATTTTCAAAAGCACTTCTACAAAGAAGTGCACTTCTCGCTTAACAGTTTATTAGTAATACTTTAACTGTATTTCTGAGTCAGGATTTTCTACGTGCAGATTATTGGTTTAGCATTCTTTTCTTCTAGGGGCAGTCTAGGACTGTGCACTTTCCCCATGACTCCAAAAGCTATAACTACCAATAACCAATTACTTTTTGGAATAGCAAGGGTATTATATGACATATTTCAAAAGCAATAGAACATGTAATTACATAGATATGTAGATACAGTGAATAATTTTTGCTGTTAATATTTATTTATTTGCTTATTTTTACTACACCTTTCCCCTTAAAAAGAACCCAAGGCGGCTACAAATGCAACAAAAAAATCAAATAAATAACAGTGTGAAATGGTAAATAAAAGCAATGCTAAAAACACACATCCAAAGCAGTAAGGCATAACAATCCATTTAAAACTCCTACTCAAGCTTGACAAACACAGAAGGAAAACTTGCCTGAAGAAAAAGGTTTTTGTCCACTTCTGGAAGGACAGCAATGAAGGGGGCAAGTCTGGCCTCCTGTGGGAGACAGTTTCAAAGTTTGGGACCAGCAAAAGTGAAGGCCATCTCCTGTGTCCACACCATATGCACCTATGAGGGTGATGGGACCAAGAGAAAGGAATTGATCTTAACACTGGAGCCAGGTCATACTGGGAGACACACAATCTTTCTTTGAGATAGGTTGGGCCAAACTGTTTAGCATTAGAACAAAGGGACCAAAGGAACTTTTAAAACTATTTTGGATCAATTTTGAGAAGCATTTGCTCAGGTTTTACACCATTCTGTTTTCAGTCTTAAGTGTTAATAAATGGCTTGCTTTATTTTGCATTTCACGGTATCCTACACACCAAGCCCCCCCAGCCCATTAGCAATAGCAACATAACCTTTACTGTATCACAGTTCCCTTCCAACTGCCTGTTGCACAGTTACATTAAAAAAATTAACTTCTGGATGTGAATTCCTGTAACTTGACATTATCTGTTGCATGCTGACGTGAGCTAATTGGTGTGCAACAGACAATATCTACGGGGATTTCTAAACTTTAGGACAATTTGTGTCCAAAAGCTACGCCCTTTGCATAACTGTGCAAGAGGATTTTGGCCAAGAAATAGTTCCGCAACTTCCCTAAAAACACACATTTGCTGTAATTGCTTGTAATTTAGTTTGATATGAAAAATCAAACTGAGTTAAGTAAATAATTCTGTCCTGACACATACACAAACATCTTCTTTGGAGGAGCTAAAGTTGGGAATGTCTATTCATGCCTTCCCAATTACTTCTTCCCTTCAAAATCCCCTTAATAAAAACCCCAATTAGACAACTGAAAATAAAATCATACACAATCTGTTCCAAAGTAAGATCTATTGGATTTAGTGATGCTTCCTCTCAGATGAGTGGGTATGGAGACTGCCTTCTATCAGGGGGAGATTTGACAATTATAGCAGCATGACACAGGCAGGCATTGGCTTTTCTGGAGGCTGTAGAATACTTTCTGGGGTGGGGGAGATCAGCTGTGGATTCTTAGGCAAAGGGGACCCAAAAAACCCACCCTCCTTGTGCTAAAAGGCAAAGTTTTTTTTCCTGCTTCCATGTTCCTGCAAAGTACAATATAAAAGAAAAGAAATCTGTAGCATATGGATGTGCCTAGGTACGAGCACATCCAGATGGGGAGATAGTCTGATACTTGGATTGCTTCTGGTTCAAATCAAATTACAGCATCCACACATGTTTTTACTTAGAAGGCTCCATCCTGCCGTGTTTTGGAGCTGTCTCACTCCTTTCTGGCACAACACTAGGATTACAATTCTTTTGGCAGGATTTGGAGTGTTCCTAATTATCACACCAAAATAAAGCTGTGAGCAGTGTTATCTGAGGTGACGACAAGCTGGTGGTGTATTTGGTAGGTTGTGGCATTGAAAGGGATAATGGAGAATCCCCCTCCCCTACTGCCATCTACTCTACCATATAAAATTTCAAAAAATATTCTCCGATTGATGTGATACTATTCTAGATAAACAAAACATAATGCTAATATTATGTGTTAGGACTTGGCCTGGAACTGTGCCAAGCGGAAGACAAAACCCAGAATAGTGTACCCCACTACCAAGTGGGACATACAACTACAACAGCAACAACAATTACTGTAATTGTAAGCCACCCAGAGACCTTTGGGTAGTGGGTGGCATATAAGTTGTATGTATGTATGTATGTATGTATGTATGTATGTATGTATGTATGTATGTATGTATGTATGTATGAATGAATGAATGAATGAATGAATGAATGAATGAATGAATGAATAGATGCATTGCTCTTTCACTTTGTCACTTCCTTTTTTTTGGGGGGGGGAGGAAACTCACCATGGATCACTGAAAAGTTGTCATGGGAAAAAGTGGAGCAAACTGGAAAGATCCAAAGACCTGTTGGGACTTCTGGAACTGACTGACCCAGAACAAGATAGAACCTTCCGGCACCAGGTACAAAGTCCTGCTTGACCATGTGAATATATCTGACATGCTGTTTATTTGCAACATCATATAGAGGTGGGCAGCACAGGACAGTGCTGTGAAACAGGCTGCACTGTAGTGTATTTATTAGTGTGTGCCTACAATAAAAATGCATGTTAAACAAATACCATCACATGGATTTGTCAATAATAAAAGGAATCCTGGAGTAGACTGTGCATTAGGAGGAACTTGTAGAATGACAATATCCAACATTATTCTTCAGATTTTGAAACAATCCATTACTATAGCCAAAATTCTCTTATCTAGTTATACTGGGAATAATGCAAATAGCATAATGTTGTGTAAACCATCCAATATAGTGCTTGCACTAATGGAATGATATGCAAATTGAATGAATGAATGAATGAATGAATGAATGAATGATGTTAGGAGGCAAACTGGCTCAAAATTAAATAATCACGGTATAGGTTATGGCTGAAATCCTGCAGCTCATCACAAATACACCACATTGAATCAGTGGGTATTTGGTGAGCTAGTCCCTCCATAAGTTCCACAGATTCAACATGTTTACCCTAATGCAACACACTACTCTAAGCAACAGGATTTCGGCCTGTTGATTCCATACAGAACTATACGACTCACTCTGCAATTGAAAGTAGCAATGACAATTACAGTACTTAACTTCTCTAATAGTTATGCCATTTGTATAGATATGCAAGAGGATTTGGGACAATTAATACTATAAATATAATTAATGTTCGTATCAAATCCTGTTGGTATTACAGAGTCATCTGGAAATCGCACAAGCAGTGTGCACAATCCTACTAGCTGTCTAGCTCATGCACAGGTTGAACGATGGGTTGCACACACTCCCGTGTGCACTAGGATATGTGACAGATGGCGAAGAACATGTGAAAACACTTGTGGAATTGCTCTTATTCACACGGTATTTTGTAACAGAAATTTGGGCAAAATTGTTTGAAAACTGTAAGTTTATGTTCCATTTGCAGTAAAACATCATTGAGTTGAATTGATTGTAGCTAATTTCCAAATGTTATTACTTGGAAGAAAGCAAAGATTCAAAAATTCTGACAAGCAAAATAATACAAAAAGAAAAGAAGATATGTAGTGGAAAAAACACTGTATTAATCGGCAATGGGTTACCAAGAGCTCAGTCTGGGTGCTGGCTTTTCATTTGGCAAAATTCAATGATTTCAGAAACTGGGAAAGAATTCACAATGAAATGTCATTTAAATAAATACCTAATCTGCATCAAAATAAAAAACACATTTTTCTATCTACTTTTAGAATGCAATATAATATCCGAGTCTGCACTCATAGGTCAGTAAGATGTTTTGATACATAATACCAAAACTAGTAGTCTTCCAAAGTGAGGGGTCATCTCACAGAATGCTGTAAGCCACCAAATCTGCAAAGAGCATGTGATTATGAAATCTGTACTGATATCAAATTACTCTCATACTTTACTCATCATGATTCCTTTATACCTCTACTTGAACAATTTAGAAATTAGCTCATCATGAATCCTGGCAACACCTATAGTGACTACACAGAAGCCATAAACTTGCAAAACAAAAGAATTATGCTCAGGGCAGCTTCATTATTGCCATCCCAGAGTTTACCAGTTGGCTTCAAATTTAGTCCCCTTTAGATTAAATCAACTCAGATGAACAAATCTGCTCTTAACACAACTAAGCCGAATCCAAACTAGTGTCACTTACAACAGTTAGGGAAAGTCCATCTTGAGTATTTTAGAATTTGAAACTTGCAGCTGCCTCCAATGTTTTGCAGATATTATTTACTATAATGTATTATCACAAAAGCAGATAATAACATCTGCAGTTTGATGAAAAAACAAATTATGCTTAGTCCCACTAGGTCATTAATATATTTCCATGTTTATAATATAGTGCTTTCTCACTTCGCCTTTCTGTTGTGTATTAAGATGTCCTGTAATAAGTTGTTCCTTATGAAATTCCACTTAACCAGTGACCCATGTCTCTCCACTCTCTGTTCACCCACAGGGCTCTTGGATCCTGGCCACTACCACTGGGAAACCTGGGAAGACATTGCTACTACATCATTAGAATTACATGTTTAAAATATTGTGTTGGTTCACTCAACCTTCTCCATTATGAATGTGTTAATGCTAATGGAGGAACACATGGCCTTCTAGATTGTGCGTTGACTTGGGCATTTGTGCTCACTAGAACATTATTCCAGTGGGGGGAAAGGAAACGGAGAACCTAGAAAAATATTTAATCCATTTTATTGACTATAAGCCTTCTTGAACCTTCCCTGTCATGGCTGACTTCAACTAGCTGCGAATGGTTCCTTTGGTGTGCAGGAAGGGCAAATGCATCATTGCTTGAGGGAATGATCCAATCATTCCTGAAAAGCCCTCAGAGGACCAGGAGACATAGATATAATCTGGTTACTCTTGGGCAAGGAGTTGGAGAGTGTGATTGCAACTCAACTGGATACATTGTTTTAAGCTATTTATGGTTTAGAACAAATCTGGGTTCTGAACCCAAGATTAGATAGAATTGGCCAGATGACCTTTATTAGGAGAAAAAGATGTTCTCTCTCTCTTTTGGAATGACTTAAATGCTTTTAGAGTCAATATTTTACTCAGAATAGGAAAAGTCGAGTATAAGGATTTGTATGTAAGACACTACACACATTTAGAGAACAATGATTCCCACATGTATTTTAGACATATACAATATTTAAGTTCAAGATGCATTTCTATACCTAGTGAGTGTTGTTACCTTAATAAGTTAAGCATTGTGGATTGCAATGCATAGATTGCAGCAGTTTGTAGCTCTCTCTTTCCAGTATCACAGTTCTGTTCATACAAAATTAAAGTCTTTAAGTCTAAAATGTAAGTAACAGACCAAGTAATCTTAATTTATATATTTTTATACCACCTAAATAAGGTTCTCAGGGTAGTTTATACGAATTAAAAGCAAGCACAGTAAAAATAATGAACTGATCATTAAAATAATTTAAACAAACAGTAATTAAAGCCTATTAAAATATATATGAGAATCAAAACATGACTGTCACCCACCATCTCATAAAGGACCCAAATCTAAATGCCAATGCCTACTTAAAAGGAATGTTTTTGCTTGACAATGGAAAAATAACAAACCTATCAAGGAAGGGTAGTTTATTGTTTGGGAGCAGCCAGTAAGAAAAAGGTGCTCTCAAGTTGTTATCAGATGAACTTGTGAAGTTGGAGGGCCATCCCCATGATGATCTTAACATTTGGGAAGCTTATCTAGGGAGATACAGTCTTTCAGATTGCCTGGACTCAAGCCATATGGGTCCTTACAGATCAAAATGTGCAGTTTGAATTGAACCTAGAAATGAATTTGAGGCCTACGGAGCTCCATCCCCCACCCCTGCCCCGTATCAAGCTTCAGAAATGAGCCAGGCTGCTCTTATACTGCTTGAAGTTTTAAACCATCTTCAATGATAGCTCCTCATAAATTATGCTATGTTAATCCAAATGAGATTGTTGCTGTGTGTAGCCAGATCAGGCATCATCAAGAAAGGCACAACTGGTGCACAAGCTTTAACTGTATAAACACAATCATGGCTGCCACTGAAACCTAGGTGTTCAGTCTCAAGGTTGAATACAGGAGTACACCCAATTTGCAAACTTTTGTTTTCAGGGTAAGTATAATTCCATCCCAACACAGACTGAATCTCTTCCCCAGATCCGTGATTTGATTGACCAGGAACACCCATCTCCTCTGGTTAATTTTTTAATTTGTTCACCCTCATCCAGTCCATTACTGGATCTAGACACTGGTTTAGGATCAGAGCTGCTTCCTTGGATATAGTCATTGCCTCTGATAAAATGGTGTATGTTATTTTAAAAAGCTTGTTATGTTTTGAAAAGAGTAACATAAGCTCAGGTTTGATATAAAAAGTGTTGCCCATGTTTCTATTACCTCATGATTCCCTGTTCCCCATCCAGAAGAAACTGAGGGCTCTTTCCCATGGGTTCAACATTTCTGGCAACATCAACCTAAACTTGTTGGGCTGCAATTCCTTTTTCTCCTCCTGTTCCCTGATAAGGACAACAGGCTTGCCCACCACCAACAGCTAATTGGAGTTGCTGTCCATCTGAAGGGCTACACATTGCCCAGTCCTGCTCTAGGCTAGCATACATGTCTTACGGCATCTTACAATTTAATCAATTTAGAGTATAGTTTGATGATTTTAAAGAAGCCTGTTTCTACAATCCATTCTTGATGACTTTCAGGGTGCCACATGACTCTGAAAGATTGCTGCACAAGACTACCAGAGTTGTGTGTTGTGTGTTGAGTTGTTACAGTCGTGACCGACTCTTCGTGACCCCATGTCCATGAGGTTTTCTTGGCAGGAATACTGGAGTGGCTTGCCAGTTCCTACTCCAGGCGCCTACAGCACCTGGTATTCCCTGGTGGTCTCCCATCCAAGTACTAACCAGGGCCGACCCTGCTTAGCTTCCGAAATCAGGCGAGATCGGATGTGCTTAGGGCACCTAGGCAGCTACCAGAGTTACTCAATACTAATTTCTAGAGAGTGCTTTTCTTACACAGTAAATGTCTAATGGATTCAGGATATCTTTTCTAAGATGGTGTTTATGTTGCTTGGGAATAATGAACTGTACACTCAAATAGCAACACATTGTATCTCAGAAAATATAACTCTTTAGTGCTTTAAACTGCCATGTAGAACCTTAAGGGATTGTTAGCAAAACTTCTTGGGACATGATTCTACTATGCAACAACACATTCTTTCACCACTACAAGGGCTACCCCATTTTATTTCAAAGGGGTCATATTTGGGAGCATCATTCCTATATTCTAGTATTTGTATGAGTTAAACTTAGTGTTCTTGTATCCCAAGATGTACCCATTTGCCTCTAGTTGTTAAGAGTTGTGTTGCGATCTTTCCAGCTGTAATTCCCGAACTCGTGTTGCTGTGTTTGCTGCCAAGTTGGACTCAACCACAGCAGTGGTTGGACTCAAAAACTATTCAGCATTTCATGGACTCGGAACTGATCCTAAGCCCATTTACTTCTCCTTTGTGTATTTCAAGATGTACTCTGATATGTATATCTGTCAGTACTGTATTTTTATTCTTGTCTTCTCTTTGTAATTGCACTCCTATACTCTAGTATTTGTATGACTGTTGTTAAGATTTGTATTTTATTTTATTTTATCTATTTTAGTTTATTTAGTTTCCCTCTTTTTTTTGTCTACCGCCCATTGATCCATCTTGTTGTATTGCTTTGAACTGTTTTTTAATCTTGTAAATCTCCCAGAGTTCCATATTGGAAGATGGGCGGTATAAAAATGAAACAAACAAATAAATAAATAATAAATAAATAAGATAAAATGCATGAATAATAATAAATGATTAGCTAGGATTTATTCTAAAGGGTTACTAGGGGGAACTCAAAACCTTAAATTCATACAGAACTGATTTTAATAGATTGTACGATTTTGCAACTAACTTTCTAGAATCTTTGAAGCTACCATTAGCTGTTATTCCCTTGGACTAACTGCGTGCATTGAGAATTGGGGGCACTGTTTTGCAGTGGTTCTGCCCCATCTTACAGGGTAGCAGCGGAAGATAATACCTGGCTCCCCTGATATACAATAATTATGCTAGGATCTATGGCAAGTTACTTCTGTATCCCCAATGCTCTGTTACACCTGAATCACTGGAGAGACTTTTTGTATAACTTAGATTAGGACTTGAGGACAGGGATTTGCTGATTGATGGTCTAAAAACCTCAATCCTAGTAAATCAAACCAACCAATGAGCAGTTCCTGGGTATGGGAACTGAAGGAGCAGAATTGGAGGAGCTTTCAGATTTACACCTGTTAATAAGAAGGATTAAAAAAATAGAGGTGGTGGTATCCACTCTTTGAAATGACCACACTATGTCTAGCACCAACTCTGTCTTTTCAGTTTTTAAAATTTAAACCCCTATTTTTCTCCAGTACCTACAGATTGGATAGTTTTAATCTGATTCTTTATAGATGTTCATAGTTTATAGCATTGTTGTGTTGTCATTACATTTTCATCTTATTTGTTGCAGTCTGGAAAGAATCAATGTGTCACGCTGAAACTAACCAAATAAGACTTCACTCACAACAGTCTCAAATTCCAGTACAGTACTTTCCTTCTCTTGAACTGCAGCAGGTAAGTTGAGGACAGAGATATTAGTTTTAACATATTAAAACTGACCTGTAAGAATATAATTCAAAATATTAATATTAATACCCATGTCAAATTACGTTTAGCGAACTATAAATTTGATTCAGTTAAGGAAGACATAGGCTGGAATAGACAAAGATCTCAGCAGGGCTGTTAATAATAGGATCTCTTGGAGGACATGATTTCATGGAGTTCCTCTTATGGCATAGTAACAACAAAACAGAACCATAAATTACAAGGGAAAATGTTTCATCACAGTTCTTTGCAAAATATAAATGAACTTTGGATATTTAAGGTATCTTATTATTTTCTATTCACTTACTTGTATGAAACATCAATTTACAGGCTTTTAAAGGGTCATTTCCTTGATTCACTCATGGAAAGCTATGAACAGAAGTGGCACTAGCTACAACAGACACGTCTGAAAGCCCAGCTTTTTAAAAATAACTTTAAGGGAAAAATTAAGAAGAACTTGAGGGAGGAAAAAAAAAAGCCTCATATCCCAAGTCGTTTATTTATTCAGGACAGGACCCCTCTGGAGTTCTACTAAATCGTCGAGGTTGTAGTGATGTCTTCCTTCCGCTTTGCTTTTTAGTCAGTACCTCAGCCACGTACCTTGTTTTGGCAGAGATGGGGCTCATATCCCTACCCTCTTGTTTAATATTACACCATCCCCCTAAACATGTTTACGTAGTAGTAGCAGCAGTAGTAGAAGTACTACCAGTAGTAAGCCGCACTAAGGTCAGTCGTGTTTGCGTTCTCGCGCAAGTAGCCTTCAGCACGGAAACCATTCTCTGCCAGAAAGGTCTTTCCATTGTTAGGAGGGTGTATGTATAGTTATTTTCACCCTCACCTCCCCGCAACACCTCGCAGCCTTGCTGCCCTGTTGCATCAACTTCCTGTGCAAAAAAAAAAAAAAATAATCTTGCTTTGGGATGAAGATGATTCTTGCTCTTTCTCACACCCCTTTCCCTCCTCCGGTATGTCAGCTTCCTGTGCAAAATCCCGTACGTTAGCTAAAAGATGCTGGCGCTGGCGCTGCTTTGGTGCATCAACTTCCTGTGCGAAGCCCCCTTGCATCGGGGGCGAATTGTTCACGTTATATGGATGGTGTTTGGTTCGTTTCTTCCCTGCCCCCCCCTTTAAATTATAACTCTTGTCCTTGGCGCATCAACTTCCTGTGCAGAGACTATTTTGCCCATGTTGAGTGGGGAATGTGGGAGCCCCAACGACCTGATTGTTTATTATTTGTGGCTGCTTCCCTCCTGCCCTGGTGCATTCGCTTCCTGTACAGAAAAACCTCTGCGTTGGGGGGCGAGGGAGCGAGCAAGGATGCTTGGCTATGGGTTTCTCCTCTCATTCCTCGGTGTATCCGCTTCCTGCGCAGAGCCACTTGCGTGGTTAGGGGGAATGAAAGGGGGAAAGAGAGAGAGAGATTCGGGCCCCGGCTTTTGCCTCCTGCAGTTGCTCCCGCGCCCCCCACTCCTTCTCCTCCTCCCTTCCCTCCGCCCTTCTCCGCCTGCCCCGGTGCGCGAGCCTCTCCAGCCGCCGTTGCCGTCGCTCGGCGAGAGTTTGCTGCCCTACTTCACTCTACTTTAGTTTCACTCACTTTACATCCGGGTTTTTTCCCTAGGCAATGGGAGCCGCAGCACAGCCCGTTCCTTAGGCAAAGGGAAATAAATTCGCCGCACCGACACGTCAAGTAGTCCCTCAGGAGGAGCCTTGAGGCGGACCCCCCCCCCTCCTTCCTTCCTTCCCTTTCCCGAGGAGGCCGCCCGCCCCTCTTCCCTCATTCACACACAGGCAGAAGGTGGGGGTGGGGGAGAGAGGGTGAGGCGTGTGTTTGTGTGTGTGTGTGTGGGGGGAGAGCCCGCCTTCTTCTCCGCTTTTGTCCCCCTCCCCCCATATACCCCTCGCCTCCGCGGCCGCCTCCCCTTCTCCGTTCTGGAGAATCGGCCGGAGTAGCTGAACGAGAGCGAGAACGAGAGAGAGAGGGGGAGAGAGTGAGTTGTGTCGGGCACACGCCCGCGTGTCGGGAGCGCGCCCCGCTGGCAGGCCAGGCGAAAGCAAAGCAAAGCATTAAAAAAAAAAAGCCCACGAAGGGAGGCCGGTGGCGGAGGGATCCAGGCGTGCGGAGTGCTGCGGCCGGGCCGGGTGAATGGGATTGAAGAAGAGTTCAGCTTCTCGGGCTTGTTTTTGTGTCACAGTTTCTCTTCTCTTCTGCGCTTCTCCGGCTCCGTCCTTTTTCTCCCTGCCCGTCCCCCTTCCTCCCCGGTGCAGGAGGAGCCCCCCGTCCCCGGGGAGAAGGGGAGGAAAAGGAGCCTCCCGCCCCCCCTTCAAGAGGAGAGAGAGAGAGAGAGAGAAGAGGAAAGCCTCAGCAGCAGCAGCAGCAGCAGCAGCAGGAGCAAGAGGAGGAGGAGGAGGAGGAGGAGGAGGAGGAGAAGGGAGCCAAGCCAGCCAACCAACCATCTTCCACTCCCAGCTTAGATTAAAGAAAGTGAGAGGAGGAGGAGGAGGAGGAGGAGGAGGTGGAAAGAGGAGCCAAGAAGAGAGAAGGGGGAAACAGGCAGGCCCAGAGAAGCAGCTGCACCGCCACCTTCTCCCTATGAAGAGGAGTCCTTCCCCCTCCGAGAGAGGTCCTGCTGGGGGACCCCGGCCAGAGATCGTCATCATCACCATCATCATCAGCAGCAACATCGCCGCCGACGCCTCCACCAGCAGGGTGTAGTATCCCACCTTTTGGATCCTCTTCTTCCTCTTCCTCCTCCTCCTCCTCCTCCTCCTCCTCCTCCCTGTTTTCTCTTTCTGTTCTTTTCTTTCTCCCTCTTCCACCACCCCCTCCCTTCCTACCTCCTCCCCTTAAGGGCTAACCCTCCCTCTCCCTGTGCTGGGCTCTCTGTTTTGGGGGAGTTTTTTCGGGAGTGGGGTGGGGGGTGGGGGGGTTAGGAATTGGGGAGGGGGGCAAAGGATGGGTTGGTGTGGATGGGCTACGTGTGGGTGGGCGGGTGGGGGGCGGAGGGGGTAAAAAGTCCACCCTCTACGACTCCTGAGCCAACTTGGAGATAAGGAGCAAGAACTTCAGTCCCATTTCCCCCTCCCCTTTCCCCCCCTTGCCTCCCTCCTTAACCCCCCCCCTTTCCCCTTCCCATGTCTGTAGATGCAGGAAGGGGGCATGTCCTTCCTCTTGTCACCTGTAAGGATTGAAGTAAGTTTCTGAGAGAGGAGGGGGTGGAGCGGGAGGAGGTGACACATTGGAGTTGTCGGTGGTGGGGAGAGATGACACATTTGCCAGGAGGGGAGGGGGGACGAGGGGAATTTCTGTTATCCCTTCTGGTTTCCCCCAGGAATGATGATTTCCAGGCCATTTTTCTGCTGGGTTGATTTTCCCTTTCTGATGCTGCCAGAGAAGTTTTATTATCTTGGAAATGATGCTGCTTTGATGATTGAGGATTCCTAGTAAAGCTGCGGCGGCAGCATTTCTCTCTCTCTCTTCCCCCACCCCCAAATACACACACCTTCACTTTGCCTTTAATTTGTCTTGGTGGCCCAAGTAGTGCTGGGAAAAAATCCGTTTCTTCAGCAACTTGTTATTCTGAAGTCTCCCTTGCCCCTCTCACCCTGGGGCAGCCCTGTCTGCAGATACAGAGCATAGTGGAAGGACACCTTTGAGATTTCACACTCCTACTCTGCCCACATGTTTGCAAGGATCAGAGATGGGCACCTTATTTTCTGTCTCCTCACTCCCCCCCTTTCCATTTCTGCATGTGTTATGTGGGAGGAGTGGGGTTGCCTTTTGGTTTCATCCCTTTAGCATGTGGCTCTTGTTACTTTTCTCTGTCTCCCCCCCCCCCTTTGTTATTTTGAGCCTTACTACAGATTCATATTCTACCCCCTTTAGTTGATCCCTTCAGGATTGAACAGTTACGTTGTTGCTATTGTGAGCGAATGTGAGTTGGATCAACAACATTGTCTCTGCTGTAAGATTTTACAATGATTGGAATAAGGATGCCTGTTTTCATGGGGGCTCTTGGGTTGGGGAAGCTTGCAGGTGGTGGTTCAAGTGGATGTTTTGTTAGGGTTGAGGTTGACATTACTTGCTATTATTACTATTGTGTTTATGTCAGATGTCAGTTCAGAGTATACAAACTTGGAATTAAGATTTAGTAAAATCATTGGGACTAATTTGCATGTAAAGGCAGGGCGTGAGATAGCTCTGTGTTTTGGTAGATGGTGAGCATCTGAGAATGGTTTGTAAAGTTTTAATAAATTCGTATGTGTTTGGGCCCATGTAGTTGATAGTGGTTTGCTGTATAGAATCATTTTTTTTCAGATATTGTTCCAGCAGCAATGTAACTTTTTAGTGGAATTTGAGACTTTTGCATATAGGATATAGTGCACAGTCTGAGGTCATTTTTATCACAGTAATAAAGCTATATATTTCTACACTGATTAATGCTAGGCTGGAAATTAGTACACTTGATCATGTTAATCACAGCAAGACATTTATTATTATAGTGCTTAGGAAGAAAGCGCTGTTCATCTCTGCTGAAATAATATAACTATAGTTGAAATCTTTTTTCAAAGAATTAAAGACCAGAACTTTTAAAAAGGCACTATCAGGGGGGGAAAACCCTTCCAAAATGTGTATATGATACTTGCACAACAACACAGGCCAGGATTTTAACACACTTGCTGTCAAAACTTACATTATTTTGAAGTAAATGCCCCTGAGTGATTAGGATTTCAGCTTTATCAGAAGTAAATTCCTTGGAAGTCAGAGAGCTTTATATCTACTTCTATAAAACTGTTTATTTTCATTTTATTTCACTTTTTGAATTAATACTTGGCTGTTTAGTTTCACTTTCTGGTGGTTTTGTTTTGCACCTAGTTCTCACAGCTGTATAAAGGTATTTAATCTTATTGTGAAGTTGGTTAATATTTCAGTAATCTACCTTTCTCATAAGTAAGGTGAAATAAGGTGGGAAGTTTCCTTTTAATATTGTGGTGTGTTGGGAAACAAGCTAAAGACTTCTGTGATGTAGCTGAAAATGTGGACAAACTTTCAGAGCCTTAACTTTGATACTACAGTAGTGCATTCAATTGAATATAGGTTTGACGTTACTATAGGTGCGAAGTGGTTTTTCTAAGAAATGAGTTTCTCCTTTATGGTTGTCTTGCTAAACATGCTATTGACTAAAAGTTCTGAGTACCATTTGTATTCCAAAAAATTCCTACGCAGTGGAAAAATCC
The DNA here is from genome assembly GCA_029282475.1 of Phrynocephalus forsythii. NCBI lineage: Eukaryota > Metazoa > Chordata > Lepidosauria > Squamata > Agamidae > Phrynocephalus > Phrynocephalus forsythii. Next base: position 135,877,613 of record JAPFRF010000001.1, on the reverse strand, counting down.
TGCTAAATGTATGTGTAGTAGCCAGAATCCTGCTATTTAGGTACACTGGTGTAAATGCGCTGATGTAAATTGCCTCAGTGGATTGTAGCAAGTTAAGGTGTCAATACTTTTGTTTCTGTTTTGGGGATGGCTCCATGGCTTGACATGCAATAAAAAATTAAGTTTATTGCATTTACACTGAATTTATTAAGTTTGATGCAGAAGATGTATGTTGAAGGATTCTAGCCAGTAGTAATTGTTGTATAATCAGAGTTTTGGAATCAGAAGCATTTGGTTCCAAAAGGACAGCAGAATTGAATGCTACCAACTTGTTTTCAGTTTTTCTGAGACTGGAAACTTGTTCTTAGTGTCCTAAACAGGTGTATTGGCCATCAGAAATAAAAGTGGTATAGTTATACTCCTTTAAGGAACTGAGCATTTCCCAGTTCTTTTGAGTCCCAAGGTGCCTTGCATTCTTCTTAAGGAGAAAGGTGGGATAAAATATGTTAAATAAAATAAATATATTTTGATGTTGCAGCTTGGTTGGTATAATAGGTTCTTTACTAAGTAAATGACCTTTGTAGTTTTATGGTGAAATAGGAGGCTTATGTCACCTGTGTTATATAGATGCATCTTTTTCAGTAAAAGTGGGTTCTCATCTGGAACAACCTGCACAAGCTGGTGAATAAAGGTCTGTCAACATATCAGAAACCTCCTTAAGGCTGCAGCCCTCTGCATGCTTATTCCGGAGTAAATCCCATTAGACCCTGTGGATTTCACTTCTGAGTTGACATACACAGGATTATGGCAGATTTCTGCATGTTTTTTGAGGCAAACCATTCCATACTTTACTGCTGAGCCTTTTTGTCCTATATTATGTCAGAAATAATGGTAACATATATGCTACCTTTACACTCTGCAAGCAGTTATAACTACATAGTTGTAACATAGTACATAGCTTCCAGTTTCATATTGAAAAGCACTTAAGATTTCTCATGATCTTATGGTATCAAGAAGTGTTCATAATTGGGTTGTATTACTTATTTTTGTATATCTCAAAGTTTTGAAGTCTCAGTAGACCATATAGGGAGCAAATGCAGATAAAAGTTCCTGCTCTTAAATCTTAGTGGGCAAAATCATGTTGCACAACTTTATGGTGGTGCGAGTTGAATTAGGTACTGGAAACATGTATATAGTTCAAACTCATGCTCATTTCCCTAACCCCTGCCCCCTTCAGGTTCTGAAGCTCATTAGGGTTCCTTTTTGGCCCATGGAAACCATTTGGAGCCCAATGTGTCTGTGATATTCTTTAACAGTAGAAAATTACATCAACAGGATTTTGCCCAGTGAATTTTAATATGTGAGATTTGAGCATATATCTAAGCATGCCATTGATTATCAGTGCAAGTTAAAAGTAATCAGTGTTGGATATATTACTTTTTTTGTTTCTTATACTTTTTGATAGTAAAAGGAAGAACTCTTGTTATGGTGGCATTTAACCTTTATAATTGCTATAACAATGAGCAACATAATTGTTTATAACACACTAGAATTGCACTGATGGTTGTTTTAATTTAGTATAATGGAAATAATGTCTGACAGTAAGTGATGTTGCACCCTGTACCTTGTGGAGAATTAAAGTGTGATGGCAGTGTTTCAGAGACAGCCTCATTGGTGGAATTTCTTGCTGAATTGAAATGCATGCAGTTGATGGCCTATAACTATAGTTTTTGTCTAATGTCAAAATGTATATGCTAAAGCCGCATTGCTCTTCCATCTCAGGTAGGAGTAATAATAATCATGTCAATAATTATAATAATCAAATCAATTCTGACTTATGGTGACCCTTTTCAATGTTTCTGGTAGAGAAGACTCAGAAGTGGCTTAACATTCCCCCTTCTAGGGGTGCTCTGGGCCTGTGCAGTTTTCTTGAGGCCGCACAAACTGGCTGTACTCACAGGAGACACAGTGAGGAATTGAACTTCCAACCTCTGGTTTCACAGCCAAATACCTAAACACTGAGTTATTCATATTATTAATTGGGAGTAAGCCCTCTAGAAGTCAGTGAAGTATAGTTGTTAGACTAACATTAGAAAAAAAGTTAAGATTTACTGTATTGAATAGAAAATATATACATCTGTTCTTTTACTGTGAAGTTATATCTTTTAAATAGTACAGCTGATGGGCAGACTTGTTGAGTATCATGATTTCAAGAGGAAGACATTGCTGACAGCTCTGTGGTACAAGAGCCAACTTAACTCATATTCAGTATTAAATACAAAAAAACCCCATAGATACATAATTTTCACATATTTTAATGCATTTGGCATTTAATATCTGGACAGTGGTGGCGAGTATTTAAATTAACATTGATGTGTTGAAAATACAGCGTTTGTTACATTACATATTTATTTGAAATAAATCCCCCCACCATTTTTGGTGAAATGTTTTGATCATTTATGCCGTTTCTATTTGTGCTGCATACTAGTGCTGGTTGGTGGAGATAACCAGTAATGGTGGGACATTCAAGTTAACACAGATGGGTGAAAGTATGGGGAAAATGCTTTCTTTCCTTTTTGTGTTCTTTCATTGATTCCTGGTAGAGAGTCTTTCAACCTCTTAAGCCCAAATGCTTCATTTTAAAGAAAGAAAGAGGCATGAAAGCTTTGGATTCTTTTCAGTTTATAAAGATAGCAACAGAAAAGAACTCGAGACTTCTTCTTCTCTCTCTCTCTCTCTCTCTCTCTCTCTCTTCTCTCTCTTCACCTTTTCTTTTGCCTCGAATCTGCTAAATTGCTCAGAAAATGTTTAATCAAATAGCATTGTGAGGATTCCTGTCAGCAGCCAATCAGAATTTTCAGGGAAAAGGAAATTTTGATTTGTCAAAGATTGCTTGTAACCCATTGAAGAATGTTCTTTGTGTCAATCCATCCTCAGAGTAGGATTGGTGTGCAGTGCTGATCTCCACCATGCCCTCCTTCTGGATTGAGCTACTTGTCTGTGGATCTTTTTTGCTGCCACCCCCGGATTTTGAGGGGACCCAATCCATTACACATGATCATGCTTGCTACTGCCAAAAGGCAACCTGCCTGTAGTGACAGTAACTTCCATGGGATCATTTTTGGACACTCCCTCCCATGCCTTCAATTCCATCAATTTTCTGGGATAAATTTTGATGCTTGTTAATGTGTGCTGGAGGTGGACTCAAGGAAGAAGATCAGATTGATTGGTGAAGGGTGAGAAGAAATCTCCTTGTATTTTAGCAGTTTTTGTTGAGGGGGTGTTTATTATGTATCTTTTATGCCTTTACTTGCTTCCTTGTTTTTATTGGTTTTGGGAAAGGGGAGGTGTGTTTGTTTTTGCCCCCTTGTGGAAGTGGGTGTATTACCTATTAGACTTTTTTTAATGAAATAGTTGGTTGATTTGCTGGGGTGGTGGTGGTGGATTACCTACCTTGCCCAGCTTTTTGAAGTAATCTTGAGCTCTTTAATATTTTTTCTGCTGCCTACTATGACCCTACTTTTTGTAGTATTTTAAGGGTTCTTTAGGAGTTTTGAATGACTGTCCGAGAGAGAATGAATGGGGGTAAGCAAAATGGAAAAAGCCCAAAAGCCAACCTCTTTCATGTTTAATGAAAAGGCCAACAAACAAAAGGCCAGAAAACAATTTGACCCCCCCAAGCCGAAACAAATCAACATTAAAAGTTTTCCCTGTGCACCTCCATTTTGGCTAATCATCTGTACTAGGGGTGAGCTACTTCTGTGGGTCTTGGGAAAACATTCTGTTATCTAGATGTACCAGGCCCTCAGGGACTGCCAAAACCAGGCAACCAAGCAAAATGAAACCAAAAGTGGCTGGAAGTGCACTTCTGGTTGTGAAAAGCAAGTGATTCAGTGGAGGCAGGCCCTGCAATCTATTTAAATATGGAGTTGCTGGAGGTTTTCATGAGTACCAATTTCTTTCTTTCTTTCTTTCTTTCTTTCTTTCTTTCTTTCTTTCTTTCTTTCTTTCTTTCTTTCTTTTGGGAACATTTTAAAAAGTATGAAATGCTTGGGCATTAAAATAGAAGATGAAAAGAGTGCAGGGCTTAACATCTTTGAAGCCTGACATTCCGATTGCACTTCATGGATATAGTCAGTAGGGCTGCAGAATCATCAAAATTTGTTTGTTTTTTGCTCTGTTTTTAAAATTTAATTTTATTATTGCTATTATTTTGGCTGTATACAGAACACAGACTGTCAGGAGCTGAAGTGAAGAAGCACTAGCCGAAAGGCATTGATTTCTTTCTTTTCTCCCCCTCCTGATGCGTATCCAAGTACTGTATTGTTAACCATGTGCTACTCCGAGGCAGTATACTGACATGCAAAATCATAGTTTTATCTCATCAGTCAATTAGCAACCTGAGTGTTAGAATTGTCAGACTCAAACTTCTGGGAGATCACAATATTTTTTTTTCTGACAAACTGACTTATAGTAGCCATGGCAACAGCTGTCTTGTCTTCTGCGGACAGTACTGCTGCTACATCTGTAGGCTTCATCTGTACTGTACTTTTGCTGCCTACAAGTGTAGTAGAATGTGTCTGGTTTAAGCAGCAATGCACATGGTGCTGTTGCAGCATGCAACCATGTGCTTTTCATGTTCCAAAACTTTATGGAATTTTTTTATTCTGCCAAATAGTTGCCTAAATCGCTGTCTTGCCACCTCTGGTGCAGTGCTGTGACAACTCTGTCACAGTATTCAGTACAGATAACCTAGGCTTCACTAGCCTTAAGGGAGTTATTTTAAACAAACTGTTGCAAGCATAGAACAGACAGTGCTTGTTACCTTCTGGACAATTTGTACAGCAGTTATCAGAGAATATCATTTTCTTCTTTTGGACTGGCATATTTTTTTACCAAGAGCAGATTCTCACTTGAATGTATAGTGGAGATTATGTACATTGCATATTTAAGGAAATCATTTTTAGTCCAGGACTAACATTTATCTTTTAAAATATGTGTTTTAACCATATTACTGTTATTGTATGTCATACAAGTATATGTTTTAAAATGTATTGAAGTCTTAAACTTTAATCATAAATATTAAATAGATTCTACTCTTTTATTTATTTATTTATTTATTTATTTATTTATTTATTTATTTATTTATTTATTTATTTATTTATTTATACTTTTCTTCCCATATGGACCCACACTGCCTCACAACAATTAAAACTAAAGAATGATGACATATTTTTAAGTGTCATTAAAACTGTACTAAAATAGACGTCTATTAATAAGACCACAATAAAAAGCAATTTTAAAGTCATTGCTGGTTGTAGTAATATGGATAAGAGTGCATTGTACAGTTAATAAAACTTGCTTTGGGCTAAAATAGTTTGCC